>PVJD01000093.1:0-692124 GCA_004026545.1 Mormoops blainvillei | reverse complement strand
TTTTTGATCCAATAGCTTTAATATATGTAGGTCATGTCATCAAACAGGACGTCACCTCCCTCATCATGTCATTTGGCTTCTTCCATGTCCCAGTGCTTGCCCTGTCATAGCCTAAGCTATAACTTTATTTTCATCAGCTGTAGCTCTACAGCCTCAGATGCTTTGTAAAAACAGCCTCATTATCTGTAGTGTTGTAACAGCAGTTAGAAACTGAATGACATTCAATTAAAATGATATTAGCAGCTCAGGAGTGATTTTGTTTAATTTACTCCTACTCAGATGTAAAAACATTAGCGACTTTTTTAATTGGACCTCATAATGTCTAACTCCTACCCGAATGCAATGAAATTAAAGACTTTGGTGCCTAAATACCGCTTAATTTACTCCTACCCATCTATAATGACATTAAAGATGCTTTAGGGTAGATATTGTTTCCAATCAATTTTATTCAAAAGAAACCTGAGCTCACAGGTACTATTATTAAGCATATAATAAAATCACACAAGAAATAAATCTTTACAATTGGGGATAGAGTGGTTTCCAGTAATATTAAAAAGTAATCATTTTCATTTTAATGCAAGGATATTAAAAACTAATATCTTAAATACAAGATTTTGTAAAGTTTTCAATTGTTTAAACAAATGTGTGCATCACAGCCTGTTAAAGAAATGTATGTTGTTACATATAAATTTGAAGTGAACTTTATTCAGCTGTAACATGTGATTGGTTTATGCCTGATAAAAAATTTTACCTTAGCCCTGGTTCTTGTGGTTCAATTGACTGCAGCGTCATCCCGTGACCTAAAGGCTGCAGGTTCAATTTCCTGTCAGGGCACAGGCCTCGGTTACAGTTTAATCCTCCATCTCCGATTCCTGGTGTGGGCCTATATAGGAGGCAACGAATGTGTGCTTCTCTCTTGCACCAATATTCCTCTTTTCCTTCCTTTCTCTCTCTAAACGCAATGAAAACAAAAATATCCAGGTGAAGGTTAAAAAAAAATTTTACCTTAAACATGGCTTAGAGAAAAGCATATTTTTTAAAAGATTTTATTTATTTATTTTCAGAGAGAGTGAGAGCAACATCAGTGGGTGGTTGCTTCTAGCGCGCCCCCTACTGGGAACTTGGCCCTCAACCCAGGCATGTGCCCTGACTGGGAATTGAACCAGTGACCCTTTGGTTCACAGGCTGGCACTCAACCCACTGAGCCACACCAGCCAGGGCAAGAAAAGCATTTTTAAAAGCTAACATTAATAATTTTTTAAAATTCTTTTCCCACCATCAAAGGAAATTTTTTAAACCTTTATTTTCCTAAACGTAGGAATTTTAAACACAGCAGAATTTTGAGTCCATATGTACTTAAAAAAGAGTAAGTATTCAATAAATAGTTGTGGAGATGGGTAATGAAAACTATTGTCAATAATAATAGCTAATATTTATAAAGTTCTTACTATGTCCCAGACATTATTCTGAACATTTTAAATACATTAACTTATTTACTCCTTTAAATTAAGTAATAATCTTAGTTTACAGATAAAAATAATAAAATGATGGATGTTGCTGTTAACATTCTTTGGGCTGCCTTTAAAAACTTATAAATTCTTACTCCAGAATTCTCCTCCATAAAATTAATTAGAAAAATTATATGGTAAAAATAGAAAATGAGCAATGAGCCCACAAATACCCCTACACATATATATTCATACATGAGCCCTTTCAGTCCAGAAATACAGCCTTCTTTAATTGGATATTTAGAAATAATTTCTCAAGGTGTATCCCTTAAAAAAATAATAATCTTTTAAAAGACCTAACACTAATAATATTGCTGTGCCTAGAACGTGTGCTGGTCATAGCCGCTGGTCGTGCTCACAGTGCTCGCAGAGCTAGAGGACAGACATGTCAGTCTCTTCAGCAGCACTACTTTGCCTGAAATGCAAGCCTCCCCCCAGACAGGTAGGCAGGGCCTAAGGTTAAGAACTATTTTAGTAATAGATGTCAGGGCAGTTATGTAACTACTTGGGCTTGAATCCTCACTCTGCCACTTGTTGATTGTTTGATCTTAGGCATGATATTTAATTCTCTAAGCCTCAGTTTTCTTATCTATCAACGAGAATAATAAGCTCCGTTTGTTTTTCCCCAAACTACTACTCACTTCATAGTTCCTATTTAGGTGAATATCACTCGATGCATTTGTAATTTTTAACCCAGACTCTTAAGAGTCATCCTAGATTGACTGATATCTTTTTCTCTCTTTCTTCCCACAACCAATGAATCACCAAATCTATTTTATCTTCTAAGTATTACTCATTCAGAGGCATCCTAGTTGCAATGAGACACGCTAGATATCCATGAAAATAGAATAAATACATTCACCTAACGTTTATAGAACCCCAGGTTTTTGCCAGGACATGCTAGGTTGCCAGAGATGCAGAAGTGCTAATCTTTGGACTCAGGAGCTTCATGCTCGATGGGAGAGAGAAACAGTAAAACACTGTTTTCAGTATGGTATGTTAAATGCTTTATAGCCCTATGGGAATATGGTCTTGCCTTACTGCAGACAATAACAATTAGGAGTGCATCTGCCTGCATGTAACAGAAAACCCAACTACAGTGATTACACAAAATACGGGTCTATAGGCATGGCAAACGTTTAAAATTGAAGAGGTAGTTCTGAGGGAATTTGTGTAGTCTGAAATCTGGATAATAAATACTAATTCAGTGTCTGAATTCCAAGCATGACTCTGCTAATGAAAATTTCCACACTTCTAGATTGTCTGTCACATGACTTTACCACTGAGCAGCATAGCTCTTCCTCAGTCTACAGAGGAACAAGTTCCAATTACTCTCCAAACCACAATGTGCCAAGAGAATTTCAGTCAACTCGTATCGGTCTTACTCTCCAAATTTTATGGGAATATAACAACCCATTTTCACATAAACCAAAAAATAGACTGAAATAATATTCTTTACACAGATGAAGATGCATGTTGTGGTAAAGATACAACAAAAAGATATTGTAAAAAATGATAATTAGGAAAATTCAAGAATTAATTTTGGTTCTTTTAAGAGTAATGATTTATTATTTTTTAAAAGACCATGACTAAGAATATCAACATAGAGCACTGGCTGAGCTTGACATATCATTTTCAGTGATATACCTGATATAATTCTGTAAGTCAATTTTTTTTAATCCTCACCGAGGATATGTTCGTTGATTTTTAGAGAGAGAGGAAGGGGGAGACAGAAAGAGAGAGAAAGAAACATCTCTGTGAGAGAGAAACATCGATCAGTTGCCTCCCTTACACACCCCAACTGGGGCCAAACCCACAACCTAGCTAAGCGCCCTCACTGGGAATTGAACCCACAGCCTTTTGAAGTGTGGGACAATGCTTCAACCAACTTAGCCACCCATCAGGGCTAAGTCAACTTCTTACACAATGGTTTGATTTTTGTCTCTTTTATTTTTCACAGCTGTTGTTCAAGTTCTGGGAGCTGCTGTGTTCACTGTGGGTGGGAGCACTAGTGCTCCTGAAGTTAGGGCAATGCTCTGTCACGGGAATCCTATAGCAGGGCTCCCATCAGACCGTGAGGATTTTCCAGACATCGTAGCTGCTTTTGAATCATAGCCCCTCTCCCTAGGAATCAGGCCCAAGTCCGTACAGGGCAAGCCAAAGGACATTCTGCATTGCCTCACTTTGCTCAGATAGAGTTTAGTGTATCACTCATTGTTGTGTCCCCAGAACAGTCCAAACGCCGTCCAGAAGGCCTTCAGTACAGTAAGTGTTGGTGGAATAAATGAACTACAAGCATTCATTTTGGAAAGGCCCTCCTTTCTTTCCCAGGAGATTTCTTTGTTCCTCACGTAAGTAATCTCCTAGCAGGGAATTATTTGTGAGGTAGGAGGATGTGTATTATTATCTCCATTTCACAGATGGAAAAACTGAGAAGCAGAAAGGTTTAGTAACTTGCCTAGGAGCCCTGCTACCTCGCTATGTTTACTAAGTGCGTCACACAGGCTTTTGTTTTTGTTTTTGTTTTTGTTTTTGTTTTTGTTTTATCTTATGTGAATAATGCACCTTGCCTTGAACAGCTTTTTAGCTCAGTATGTATTCAGGGGAATGGCGGGGCAGGGGTCGGGGATGGACTGGAAGAGGATTAACAAATAAATTCATGACGAATAAGCCGTTTTTGAAAGCCTGTGACCACACTCTTCCCAAAGAATGCCCGAGGGCACTCAAGCCATTTACTTCTCCTTAGAATAAGAAGAGTGAGCGCCTTGTAAAATTTCCCACACTGCCTGACCCAGCAAGCTTTTACAAGGAGAAAGGAACTCTCTATTAGCTTGAAGTTGGATTTCTATGCTTTTGCTCTGAATGTTCAATTGTCAGGCAGGATCCTGGGGTGTGTAAGTATATAATTATACTGCACAGCCAAAGCCAAAGAGGTTGGATTTTTGGTTAGAATCTGTATTATTATGATCCTCAATTTTTAGTCGAATAGTTTAAACTTTGGATTTCTAATGCTTTGTGGAAATATAAATTTTACACTTCCAAATCTGTTTTTATTTAAAGTGTTTAAAAATTGAATAATTTCAATATTTTATTTTACAGTTTTATAAATTTATTGTCCTATGTTGTTACAAACAACTACATTTTAGGATTAGGCTCAACAAATATTTTAATGGGTATATTTTTCTATTATAATAAAAATATGGCACTTGTATAAATACCAGTCATTCAAGAATTCCTGGAGAAACTAGAGGCAACCTCACTAGTGAGAAGCTCTGCTTCCCTTCTGTGAACAGAGCCATTTGCCACAACATAGATGGATCTCGAGAACATTATGCTAAGCAAAATAAGTTAGAAAAAAATCAAGAGCCTTATGATAACACTCATATGTGGGATATAAAATTGAAAGCAACAGCCCTGCTGGTGTGACTCGGTGGATTGAGTGCCAACCTGCGAACTAAAGGGTTGCCGGTTTGATTTCCAGTCAGGGCACATGCCTGGGTTGTAGGCCAGGTCCCCAGTAGGGGGTGCTCTAGAGACAAGCACACATTGATGTCTCTCTCCCTCTCTTTCTCCCTCCTTTCCCCTCTCTAAAAATAAATAAATGAAATATTTTAAATAAATAAATAAAATTGAAATTGAATGAACAAACGAGACAAACAAAAACTTATAGACACATACAATAGTATGGTGGTTACCAGAGGGAAGAGGGAGGTAGTAAAGGATAAAGAGGGTCAAATATATGGCGACAGACAGTGATTTGACTTTGGGTGGTGGGCACACATGGCAATACACAGATGATGCATCACAGAATTGTACACTTCAATCCTATATAATTTTATTAGCCAATTTCACCCCAATAAATTTAAGTTTTTAAAAAACAGAGTTTCATATTTTACTGCCAAATGTAGTCCTATTCTATTGAGTTTAAGGAGTATACTTTGGTCAGAGAATTTTTTTTAAAAAAACCTCCTAGGTATGTGCTATCTTCAGGAGTTACCACTTGCATGTAGAAGACATAAACAACAAGGAGAGACGGACAGAAGTTAATGTTGGCCAGGCAATGGCATTTGTTAAGCTGGAAGTCAGGTTTTCTGAATCTTTGACCCATGCTAAAAGAACAAAATTTAGTTACTATTCTGGTGCTCAAAGACATTATGTTGATCCATATGATAAATATAATATACATCACGGGTCTTCAGTAGCTCTAAAAGACTATGAAAAGTTCTATTTTCATAGTTGCCCTATTTGAAGTTGTTGTAGGTCGATGGCCTTTGGCCTCCTACTGTGGGTCTTCAGAGCCCTCCCACGCCCTGGCTTCCTTTCTTTTCATCTCCTCCCTTCTTGAAAGTCAAAACCCTCATCTTTGAAGACCAGCACTGGCACTATGCTACAGGGAACCTCCGACTTACAAATGCAGAAGGAGGCCAGGAGGGAGCATCCGGAAGGCTACGTCCGCACTGCTCAAGCTAGTCGGGAAAGCGACTGAGAGTTCAGGTGTTTGGGCTTTGGGGAGTCATGGGGATAAAGCAACCAGCAAACGGTTCTGATGCTTTTGGGGCAATTACTATACATATTCCCTTCATAACACAGTCATTTGTATATGTTGTAGACAGTAAATTCCTGGGGGCCGGCACTGGTGCTTTTAAAGCTTTGTGCTACTGACATCGCCAAGCCCAAGACTGTATCCATAAATGATAATGAAGAGTTGATAAATTGGGGCATGCTGATTTGCTTACAAAATATACCACCTGAGCAGCAGCCTGTGCTTTAGCAAAAGCACCTGCATTAAGAGCTGAGAAAAAAAAAAAAAGCATTAATTTATGGATTTAAAAACTACCTAGTTGCGAAATAGTACATTGATTATCTTAAGGTGAGAATTTTTTATTATGTGCTTTGTAAATAAGGGAAAGTGTCAATTTTCTAAATATCTTAAAATATTTTTTATGATTACCTCTGGGAAAACTGTAATTAAAAAGCAGGAGAAAAAGAGGGACTAACATGTGTTACCTTAAATACTTTTTAAGAATAGGTAAGATGTTATAAAGACATGAACGATTTGGAGAATTTGGTATTAAAAACTAAAAACAAATCATTAATCCTCATCAAGCTCTACAAGCCTGTGTGACGTCATAAGAAGAGCTCTGCAGGGCGGTGACTGCTGGGGTGAGGGGTGTGTCCTAAGTGATAATGGGAAATACATAATAAAGTTTATTTTTTTTAAAAAAGAAATAGAATTTGGTCCAAAAATGAACAAAAGAGTGGTTTGTCCGAAAACAGGACTTGGAAGAATTTTTAAAAGTTTTATTTGCCCGACGATCCTGTAACAAAGGCGATTAAACAGAATTTCTCATAAAAATAAATTAGTGTAGAAATTTGTTTTATTTTAAGCCTCTAGTTTCAAATATTTATAATCTTCTCAATGGCAATTAACTTACATAGGGAGGAGCTTACCATCACAACAGGCGTAGTGAGAATACCGGCCTATAGCAGGGTTCTCAGGCTTTAACGTGAATGCACAAAGCATGTGATCTAATTGAAATGCAGATTCCGATTCAGAAGATCTGGGGTGGAGCCTGAAATTCTACGTTTCTCACAAACTTCCAGGTGAAGCCACATTGGCTCAGCGACCACACTTTGAGAAGCAAAGCCCTAGGGCACAAAATACTTAACTTTGGTGACTTCATGCGGGATCAGTGATGTTCCGGAACTAAAAGCAGGGCCAGGCAGCTCCCAGCGAGGGTCATTTCCTAGTTCACTGTATCAGGATTAGAGGCCCGTAATCCCCTCAGAGGCATGGTCATTTATGAAACTGTCAATCCAGCCAGACTCAATGACAGAGGGAAGCCAGAATCCGGAGATAAAGTTCAGGAGGTAAAAATATCGTGAATTAGAACACACAAGCAACAGAGAAACCAGGAGACTAAAGATGCTAATAAAAAAGCCAAGAGAAATAAATAAATGTAAGTAGGTAAAATCGAGAGTTCTGAAGCTAATCCTGTGTTCTTTAGATCTCCATGGGGTTATTAATTTTATGGGCAGTTTGGCTTATTTCTCTTGCTAATGGACAGCCTTTTAATTGGGCTGCAGCTGGGCTAGACAATAATGTGGAAGTACTCTGAGCAGTACAAAATATTTACACGGCTTCAATGAAATCATTAGGACTACGTGTTTTTTAAACTTTTGCACATTTTGTGCATATACTATGTGTTACTTAACATCCCTGGGGAAAACCACTCCATCATCAAGCCCATTAATATTCTGCAGCAAAGCATATGAGCATTCAATCACACTGAGTAGGAAAAATAAGGAATCTAAACAGTCTCACACCTTTACAGGACAGGTGTTGTTGCCAAATCAGTTACCAAAAAAATCTTGTCATTTAAAGATTTCGGAATTACAGTTTAAGGAAATGTGGACACATTTACAACTCTTCAGCATCCTATTTGGGGTGTTCAGTCTTCTTCATACAGGTACTGCCTATATTACTTCTCCTTCCCTTCTTAAAATAAACTTCTTAATCTCTCAATTATACTAAGGTGTAGGTGACTAATACCCAGCTCAGGTATAGTTGCGCTTTAACAGGTATAACTACTATGTTTGAGGTAGAATTTCAGGCTCTAACAAATAATTAATTCGTTTAGGAATTTAGCATCCAGGAGATTCTAACTAAGTGGAAAAGGATTAAGTAGTTCGATTCAACAAAATAAATTTTACCTAACCAAAAGTTAGTCCTTGCCTTTGGCTTAATTAACTTTCAGCTAATCTTTTTCAATTTACTGTACTGTACACTTTCATAGGGCTCTACATTTTTAAAAGTACTTTTGTCATCATTATTTCATTCCATGTGTATTAATCTCTTTTTTTAGTTGAAGGAACAGGTTCAAAGTGACTTGTCCAAGGTCACAGAGTTGAGAAGGAGCTGGAAATCAGACCCAAAACTTTGATCTAATTAGACCATTTCTGTAATATATTGGTTAGAAAATAAGGTGGTGGTGTTTGTTTCCTCTCAGTTAGTGGAATGCAATGTGACCTTAGATGATAAGGATTCACTGTGGAAACAGTAAAAGGCATGAGAGAAAATTTGTGTTCTTTATTATGATGATCCCTTTTCATCTGATAATACCTAATGACCGACTTTGAGCCAATGGTCAGCCTGATAGTCCCTGAGGTGTTGTTATCATCTCCTCGATTTCTAATAGTCACAAGGTCCTACCTGGACTCTGGGTCCCCGGGCCAAATTTGCTTGGTTCACATTTATTAAAACTATCTGACACGGAAGTCCAAGATGTCGTGGAAGTGGCATGAGATCAATTCCACCAGCATTTATTGCATATACTGAATGAGCTCTCAGTAAATGCTAAGTGAATGAATATGCCCTGTAATTACAAGATGCCCCTCCTGTCATTTTGACTGAGTAAATAACTCCCCTTCCTCTACTGCTTCAGTAGATATAATACAACGTTCCCTAAAACAAATGTCTAAATCAAAGCGTGGGAGGAAGGTTAATTTGCTTCAAAGAATGGATTGGGGAGTTGCTTTAAAAAATAATGTCACTATCTCTACAGGAAAAGCTTCCAGAGAAATACAGAGTGCATACACAAACAAAATGAAAGCTAAAGCATATTATATATTTATCTTCTCTAGGAAATTTCTTACCATTCATATTTTACTTTCTCTAAGAGAAAGGCTCCCCTGGCTACACCAGTTGCAATCTCTTTTATGCCTCATGTGGCATATTGTAGTAAAATTTTGCCAGGCTGCATACCTCACTCTCAGCAACGATATTCCTTTTTATGTTTCACTTAACAAAAGGTGTCCATGAATCAGCTCTAAATCTCAGTTCATATTTAGATGACGCATTTTCTTCAACGAACAACAGTCCACAGTTACAAATGCCAAACAGGAAGGGCACATCTGTGAAAAACAAGCCTCCTAAGCTAGAAGAATGAATAATGGTGATGTGTGGGTTGTGCTTTCTATACAGCAAACTCTGGGAAGACCTTTCTGTGAACAGCCATCTGATCACAATTGAAGAGGCTTTGTCCTGCTCACCTCCCACACTCTTTGTATCAGCAGCTCCACAGGGGTGAGCGACATTGGTGGTAAAGATTTCTTGGTCATTGGAAACTCAGGTATCGATTCAGAATCTCAAAATCGTAGGGTAGAGTCTTTTTCTCATCATTTGTAGTTCTTAGTACCAAGTAAATCTTACAGATGAGTGTATTCTTCAGGGATATGAAAGTTGTTTTCACTTTGTGTTTCAAATTCCCAATAGAAGCTTTTAGATAATGAGCTAGATACTTAAATAAAATACTGGTTCAACTGGTGTTTAATTAAGATTTTTATTATAAAACAATTTATTTTACTATAGAAATCTTGCAGTAAGTAAGGGGATTCCCATTTTTATTCAGCATAAATTTCTATCATTTGGGAAATGTCTATCATTTTGGAAAATGTCTAAGTTTGCTTCTAGTTTGAATTGTATGTGGTATGTGCATATGTGTGTTTGTGTATCTGTGTTGGGTCTGTCTTTAACTAAATAAGGTTTCTGTTCGGTAAAATAAAAAAAGATTTTTGAGTCTGGTTAAGGAGTCAGCAAATTATCACATGCTTTCTTGCAGTTTTTGATTCATGGTAACATTTAACTTTCTTCAGTATATAGATCCTTCTCTGTAACTGTCATAAAATTGCCATAGTAATAAAACCCCTCCTTTCCATATGGAATTCCATTAACAGTTTGGCTGTTTCATCCATCATGAGAAGAGTTTGCTACTGAGGAAGAAGCTAACAGTATTAACCCTGGAACCTCCCACCTCCTCCCCCCATCCCCAAACTCAATTAAACCAGCATCACACCAAGACACACACAAAAAACTGCCGCCTATTTACATAACACAATGATCGAGTAATAAATCAACATTAATCATGAATGTTGCAACAAGTCACTGAAGATGATGTTTGACCTCAGCGTGGACCAGGCTCATCCATCCATGAACAGCATTCATTTCTAACTGGGAGCAACTTCCCACTCCCAAGGACAGGGTCAAGCGTTTCGGATACATACAACAAGCAGGCTTGATCTTTCCTTCCGGAGATCACTTTCTTTCTTTCCTAACTCTATTACCTCCTGTTTTGAATCAATTTTATCCCAGAAATGATTCCAATTGCAGTACCGTAACAGTCCAATTGTCCATTTTCTTTAAAGCCCTCCTTAACATCCGCTTTCTTATGGTGTGTTCCCTGCTAAGGTAAACTTTAGCTACAATGAATATCATAGCCCTAGGCTGCCTGATTCCATCTGCAATCAGTCCGTATGAACATTTAAACGAAAAATTAATTTTTACTGGTTAGGTTCTAGGTAGTGTTTTATGAGCTACAATGCTGTAAGAAAAGGTCCTCAAATCTTTTACAGTTTGAGCTGCATGGGTGTCCCCTCTGCCTGTTGTCACATATTCCCATCGCCCCCTGTAGGTCTCCAGTTGTAAAACACTCTTGTCCAAGTCCGGTCGAATGGCAGCAGCCTCACCCTAGGACCCTGAGACAACCTTGACATCTCTATCACGTCACACTTTTTAGTGTGTATTAACTAGACAGAGGCAGGTCTGTGCATTTCTCTTCTTCCCAAAAACGCTTCCTCAAGCCTCCGAACCTTTGCACATGCCATTTGCTTTTTATAGTGTCGCCCACCCTCACCCTTCACCCACATTCCCATCCTCATGTGTATGTCTGGGACGCTCTTATTTATACCTCCAGTCTCCTCTCAAGACAGCTGCAGCCCCTGAGAAGCCCTCCCAGGCACCACAGGCTGACTCTAGCACTCCATTCTGTGCACCACACGCTTTGTTCAGACTCCATTTTGAGGCCTACCCTGCTTGCATTTGTGTAAGCTTCTGCTCATCGCGAGATTGTGAGCTCTAAGAACCAGAGACCATATCATTTCATTATCATAGCCCAGAGCCTAGCCCAACGCCTGTTATGAGAAGTATTCGATTAAAAAATTGTAATGAATGAATGAATGAATAAAGTACAATTCGACAGAACTTTTAAAAGGGATGTTTCAATACTGAACATTGCTCTGTGAAGTCAAAGTTCAACTATCTTGCATTTGACTTAACTTTTTATTCTATTCAATTATTTCTTCAAATGTATACCTCCCCTTAATGAATTTGATGAACAGAGCAGGTAGGTGTGTTTATACACCAGTTGGTCTTTCTTTAATTAGTTTATTAAAATGGCAGTATTAAAAGAAACAAGTTATGACTAATTCAATGTTTTAATTGAAAAAGAGAATTTTTGCACACAAAAAGCTGCCTGTGTCAAACATAAATTATGCATCATCATAGTGATTACCTGCTACAGTCAATGACATAAAAGTTGAAAATTATAGAAATATGATATGATATTTAAATTAGTACTTTACACAGCCACATGTTAAATATATGCCATTTCCCCCATGACAAACTGATTAAATCGCTTAGATAATGTTTTAACACACACTGTTATACACAAACATCAGAGTAAACTATGAATTATCCTGTCAACTTGTGATTCAATGGAACAATGTATATCTTTCATAGTTATTAATATTTAGTGTCTTTAAGCAAATTAAAAAATCAAGCTTAACAAAAGTTAAAAATATCTGATGATACATAGATGATTGTAAAAGTAATATATATTAATGAATCGTTGTGTGACGGACTTTTTTTCATTTTTGGTTAATCACTCACAGAATTATGTCAAACATATATCAAGGCTTTGGCTCCTTTTTCATCCAACCTTCCAGCATTTCATTACTATAGTTACCTGATTAATGGATGCAATAATATATATGGCATGATATGATATGTTCACATTAAATTTTAATCAAATATTACTAAATTCAGAAAACATTAAGTAAATCATGACTGATGAGGCAATATTGCTGTGCTGTCATATTGATGACTCTCAAACTTCACTTCTGAGAATAACAGATTAAGCACAAGAAGTGAATTTTATGAGGAAATATAAGGATCTCAACTTCCACATTTGTGTTTTGTTAATTGCTTTACAGCCACCAGAGGAGATATTAGATCCATCAACTCTACCAGTGTCACAGATCCTGTAATTCCCTTTCTCAGTCTCAAAATTTATATTTGCATTGAAAGACCAGTCTGTTCATTATCCATGAGGATTTGTTATTTTCTAATCAGGTTTTTTAACTAAAAGTTGTTGTTCCGCTTACATGAGGTATCTCAAACAGTCAAATTAATAGAAACAGAAAGTAGAATGGGCATTTCCAGGGGCTGGGGCAGAGAGGGGGAAGTGGGAGTTGTTGTTCCACGGGCATAGAGTTTCAGTTTTACATGATTAAAAGTTCTGGAGATCTGTTGCACAACAGCGTGGATGGGCTTTAACACTATTGAACTGTACACTCGAAAATGGCTCAGGTGGTAAATTAAATGTTTTGTATTTTTTATCACAATTTTTTATAAAAGTTGTTACATTTTAAACAGAATTTAGGACAATATTGGGTTCTTCAGTCTTGCTAAGGAGGGAAAGAAATGAGAATGCTCATTCGCTGTGTGACAGATACACATAGATGGAGACACTGTCAAAAAGCCGCAGCCTTAGCCTAGGCCTTGGAATCTTGACATCTCTGTCGTACCACACTTTTTTTTTTTTTTGGTCCAGGTTAACAAAACAGAGAAAGTAAAACCGTGGGCACTTATATGTGATATCTCATCTAACCTCACAGCAAGACCACAATACAAGCATCCTTATGCTGGGGTCATGTGAGTGGCAAGACAGTCAGGTTCCATGAGTTTTAGCCTTCTTACTTATGGTAGATATTTCCAGCCCTCATCCATGTCCTGTTCCTCTCATTTCCCTAGACTCCCTGAGGAAATCACTAGACAGGGCCATGGGACCCACAAAAGTCACTTTGGGGGGAGGGCAGTGAGACACCACTGGGCGACTCTCTGGGTGCTCTTCCTCTGCTGTGACAACTCTGGCTAAGAAACCACAAGATGAGGTGTCTGAGTCACCTTTGGAAGAAAGTGCCTTAGAGAACCCACGTAATCTGTAGCAGGCTAGTCAGAGGCAAATTTAACGGCGGGCGCACGGGGCGTGTGCCCCTGGCCCAGAGGCGGATTAAGGTCGGTTGAGGTCCCGGGCCCAGAAGAAATATTTAAATATACTATCAGGCTTTACTGCCGATTGTAAGCTTGTATGTAATTAAAATTGCATTTATGAAACCAAACTTGGTGTCATTAGAAAAAAGTGTGAAGTTGGGGTTTTGCGGGGCCCTTCCAAAGTCGGGGCCCAGGGCGTGCACCCGGTGTGCCCACCATTAAATCCGCCTCTGAGCAGGTTTCATGTGTGGGAAAAGTAAACTAGTGTGCGTTAAGCCACCGGGACTTTGAAGATTCGTGTTACTTCAAGATTGCCTAGCTGTGTTGAAATATAGTGGGTTGGGGTTGGTGCTACGAGCCGAAAGTATTGGTCATACGATAATCAAAATTTTTCCTTACCTTAGCCTCATTGGCTGAAATCCATGTTTTACAACTACCTAGCCTCCTAAATACCTAATTTCAGCTTCTCCTTCTTTCCTTTCTCCTCCTTTTCCTCCTCCTCTTTCTCCTTCTTTTCACAAAAAGGATGGAATCTTGGGTCTCATGTCAAAACAACTGGAATCAACTCAGTTTACACCTCTTCACATTAACACAAAATAACGTTCTTGACCTAGTGGGTCCCATACTCCAAGGTCCACATATCCTATTCCAATTATCCTAAAATCTGGTACTCTGAATAATTTTAGGTGTTTCACAAATTAGCACTTTTTATTTTATTTTCATAATTTTTATTTATTTTTGGTGGTTACAGGTGACTTCATGGATATCATTGCTTAAGATAAGACTAAAGGAGATCTTCATGTTAGAGAAGTAAGTAGATGTTTTTAGAAACTCATCAGTACACAACGAGGCAGCCCAGTGCACTGGTTCAGCAAGACTCTCGAAGCTGAGAAAATGCTGCCAGATGGTGCCCTCAGCCATGGTGGGAATCCTCCACGCAGGATTAGTGCCAGTCATACCAGGTGGCCAGCTATGCCTCCTCCCCACCAACCTTTGGACAGGAGGAACACATCCTTGCCTGTGTTTCCCCACACCACTGG
The DNA here is from genome assembly GCA_004026545.1 of Mormoops blainvillei. NCBI lineage: Eukaryota > Metazoa > Chordata > Mammalia > Chiroptera > Mormoopidae > Mormoops > Mormoops blainvillei. Next base: position 677,467 of record PVJD01000093.1, on the reverse strand, counting down.
GCCAGGTAGGCATGTCATCCCCGCCAAGTTTTCCTCCCAGCCTCAGTCAGCTGTCAATGAAAGTGCAAGAGGCCACCAGACAGGGCTATGAATAGTGTTTAACAGCTAATCTCAGTCTCCTCCTTTTCTCATTGCAGCTCAAGCTCTCATGATCAGAAGCAGACCTGGTTGCTCAGTTGATGCCCTAAAAGCACCCAGCTGCTATTAGCTGGCAGGAGGAAGAGACAGCGAGGTGGAGCCTCGGCAGGGGCCAAGCCACTCTTGCTCAAACATTGCTGTCATGTTTAGCCTGGGTCTCCGCCAGGTTTTTGGGAGGGGGTAAGTCATCCAACTGGGTGCAGCCTCAGCACCTGTGTTCTCTGGTAAAAGGTGGTGTACAAATGCAGAGATAGGCAGATTGATCCAGCCTCCCACATGCTTAGGTGTTCAGCACAAACTGAAATATGTGAGTAACTTGCCCTGATCAGAACTCCAAGGACTGATTTAATGTCAGTATCACTGCTATAGTATCACTGTCTATGCTATACTATATTCAGACAAAGGCTCCATCTTGCTTTTCTTGCTCTTCCCCATCCTTGCTTTTTCTGCATCCTTCCACCTTTAGTTTGACCCAGGGTAACTCACAGTCCATTCTGGTTCTTATCTCCTGTAGAGGGAGTTGTAGTTTTCTCCCCACCCTTGGGCATGTCACCTCCTCCCTCAGCCAGGGGATTGTCACGTAACACCAGGCCAAATCTTGGCTCCGTCTCCCTTCCTTGTGTCTACCAATAACAATTCCACAAACTAATCTTTCTGTGGCCCTAAATCAGTTATCGGGCCCAAAATGGAGAAGGAGAAATGGAATCACGGGAGTGGAACATTGGTTCCTCTACCTCTGAAACCATCGTGGTCCAAAGCTCGGAAGGCAGGGCCAATTACCAGCGCCCTCAGGGTGGGATTGGGGAAGGAGGCGAAGGAGTCCTACACAACCTGTGGGACATGACCCAGTGGTTATCTGCTATCACTTGCAAAAACCATCTGTGAGCCAGAAGAGTCTACAAGGAAGGGAAAAAAAAAAAAGCAAAGGACACAGCAGGAACTAGAGAAGTTTTTCCAAAGGGATTTTCTGAGAAAGGAAAAAAAATCAAAAAGCACACCGCTAATTTTTTAGACTGCTTGGAAGCCTAAAGCTATTGTGAAGAGGGCTATGTAAGCAAGGAATCTTTGCATTTGAAGGTGAGTTAGACGTCAAGGTGAAGAATATGTAGCCCAGAGTCGTGGGGGGAACAAACAGGGAAGTAAGATAAAGAGTTGGAAAGCCGAACCAGTGTAGACAACTGATGGAAAGCCCCCTGGAATTGGTATAACTGCTCCTGAGTCAGTGTTCAGACCTGCCAGGGCAGCAAACTTCTGCCCAGGCCCTCGGGGACTCTCACCCAGCACCCTGTGTGCTGTGTGCTGGGTGGGAGCTGTTATGGGACATGGGTTGGGCTGCCTATTGTTATCTCAGTCTGCACAGCCGAGCCTGTGTCAGGAGCGGGAAGCCAGCAGACCGTGGGCTGACATGCTGAGGAATGCCGGGAGAACCATGGCTTCCCCTTGGCATCAACCCTCAGTGACAACTGATTTAGTTCCTACCTGGACCTGGGGTCACAGGGCAGATTATTTGAATTAACTAATAATAATCCATGCACTAGCCAGAGCTATTATTATACTGGGTGCTCATCTATTTTATTTCTAAAACACAATCAGCCTGTTAATAAATCTGCAACTGCATCTTTGCAACTTGATCTTTTAAATGAGTTGAAGCCAGAGCCTAGATGTCCAAGACTTTTATCTATCTATCTATCTATCTATCTATCTATCTATCTAATCTGGCAGCATAAGGCTTAATAAGTAAAACTAGCCTTAGATCTATAAGTTCTGCCTGATGGGGTGGGAAAGAAAGAATTGTCAGGCACACCAGCACATAGGGGAATCCCTTTTGTTTAAGAAATGCTCCTTCAAAGGAATCGGCATCCCTGCCTCCCTTTGAGGACGTGGCTGTGTGGGAGGCTCTGTCCGTCTCCCTACAATGACAAAACTGAGGAGCCTGTCTTGGGTTGGTGCTTCCTTCACGATGCACAGTCCAGGCAAAAAACACAGACACAAAGCAGGCACAGAGAAGAAGTCAGTGCTGAGCAGAGTGTGGGCTGAAGAATCCTGCCTCCTAAGGAGGTGACAGTCAAATGACGCTGGTTCATCATGTATGTCAAAAGCAGCGTTAAGCAGGTAAATAGCAATTAAGCATTTCCCTCCCACTCACAAATTCCATGCTGGAAATGCTGGTTTTGCAGGAGCTTCTTCCACTATTGGGTCCATTCATACCCAAAGCTCTTTTTAAGAAGGAAACAAACAAACTGCTACTGCATCAGGCACTACTTCAGAATCTTTTCAATAGTAACCACAGGAAATCTGTAACTTTTCCCTCTCATACCCTGGCATTTAATCATTTACACTTGTTTTATTTTGCTTTCTATAAAATTAAATGAAAAGTCAATTGTTCAGCGGTAAGCACGGAATCAATGTGCATGACTAAATATTCATTACAAGAAAATTTGAATTGAGCAAGACCTCACTTGAGCAGGACATGTATTTCCCTAAGCTTTGCATTATTATCTAACACAACTGTGTTCAGAAACACAGAATCAAAGTATTCTCCTTTGCACAAAGTATGAAACTATATAAAATCCCACAGATGAATGGGTTCTATGAGGTAATATCAAATAAATTAAGAGCATATATATGCACATACATATATGTGTGTGTATATATATAGATATATGGAGAGAGAGAGAGAGGGAGATCAAATTTAAAACAATTTATATCAAGCAAACAACAACAATATATGTAATTCAAACTGTGATAAATTTCAAATGGTAGCAACTAAAGGGAAGGAACAAAGAATTAGAGCAACCGTGGAAGGCTTTGTCAGTGAATGATGAGCAATAAGGAAAAGCTAATACGATATGATTTTTTAAAAGATTTTATTTATTTATTTTAGAGAGGGAGGAAGGGAAGGAGAGAGGCAGAGAAACATCGATGTGAGGAGAAACATTGATCGGTTGCCTCTCGTGTGCCGCATCAGGGGACCAAACCCACAACCCAGGCATGTGCCCCAAACAGGAATCAAACCAGTGACCTTTCGCTTTGCACGACGATGTCCAACCAACTAAACCAACTGGTCAGGGCCAGTATGATTTTTTATATAGGTATTGCTTTCTAATTTATCCTTAAAATATTAATGCAAATAATAATTCCACTGAGCAAAAAACATACCTAGATTTTACAAGTGGTTCATCAACCCATGCCACTTAAAATGCTGTTTCAAATAGTTCATGTCTGTGTCAGTCAACGACATATGCATATATATCTATATTACCCAATGTTATGACCTATGGAAAAATTTAGCTTCGCCTGTGTAAGCTCAGATAATGTTACCTCTTATCACGGTAAGACAAAATAGTAAACAATCTTCTCCTCTCCCAACTTCACCAGGTGTAATAACTGCATTTTTATGTAAGCCAATTATACTTAAGGAATACCTAGGAGGGAGGAAGGGAAGCAGGAACAGTGAAGACTAGTGATAAAATTAAATAAAATAAATCGTGGTTTGTCTGGGGTTTCGGTCTACAAACCGCCAGGAGGTGAGTGAAGGAGAAGTCATTGGCAGGTGCTACATCTTGGAAGAAGGCTTTTCTGCAGGCTGGGTAAGTCAGTGCAGTGCCAGCCTTATATGTAGGAAGAATGGCAACCACCTACATGGCATAATTTGAGGTATACAACAAGGCCCTCTGGCCGTAAAATCACTCTTCCACTAGCTTGCAACAGCCAGTGTTCTCCTCAATTAACCAGTAATAACCATTAAGTCTAACACAAATGTAATGAATATTAACACTCATTCTGTGCCCAATGGTTGCTGAGCACCAAAGCAAATCTGAGATATTGTCCCTGACTTTAAGGTCTAACGATTAGGTAAGAGATAAAAATAAAATAGATGAGATAATATCAAATACATTAAGACAACATATAACTAAAATTTTGTGATAAACTTTCAAATCCAAAAGCTTTAAGAGAAGGAAGAAAGAACTGGAACCATCATGGAGGGCTTCATCAATGAATGAGTGAACTAACTGGGGAGAAGGTCTAATAGGGGCGTCCAATCTTTTGGGGTCTCTGGGCCACACTGGAAGAAGAATTGTCTTGGGCCACACATTAAATACATTGTGACACATAATCACACCAAAAAATCTCAAAATGTTTTTAGTAAAATTACGATTTTGCATTTGGCTGCATTCACAGCCATCCTGGGTTGCATGTAGCCCACAGACCGCAGGTTGGACACCCCATTCTAGACTCTAGAACAATAGATGGATTGGAGGAGGATGAGAGATCAAGAAGTGCAATGGCACAGGGACAGAAACAAAGAGGAGTTCTCTTAGGAAAATGGACATGTCTGATTAAAACAGTGCATTGAGTAATAGAATAACAAACAAACAAACAAATAAATAAATTTTTTAAAAGAGTATACCATGGTATTATATGACCATTTCTAGAGGGGAAAAAGAGTGCATTGAGGTAATGGTGGGAAATAACTGAATAGACAGTGCTGGGTCAGATGATGGAAGGCTCTCCTTCCTGATCTATAATCCCCACCTTCACAGTTTTTTTCCTTTCAAAGACTAAGAAAGGAAACTTCTACCCCAGTTTTACTTTATATCCTCACTCTATTTCTTTCACAAGATTTATCACAGACCTTTATCTTATTTATAATTCATTTACTTTTGTACTTATTTATTTTACTACTTATGGTCCATCTCTAACCGGGCACATATAATGTGCTCAATAAATACTTTGAATGAATGAATGAATAAATGAATGAGTGAAAACTGTTCTTACAAGACATTTGGTGGAGCTGTGTTTGGTGATCTTTAGCTCTCTTCCATTATCTCAAATTCACTGAGTACTTTATGTTTCTGTCGAAGGCAGGAGCCCAGTCCTGAAACATCAGAAGGAATCCTTTCTGAGGAGTATAAAACAGGGATCTTCAATATCAAGACAAGTCTTGTGAAATTTAAGAACAAACAAGTGCCACACCAGGGAACACTTTTCCATCAGTCATAGTGTAAAAACAAGCAGGTCCCTGGGGAGTGAGAGGAAGGAACAGCATTAGGAAAATGAGAAAAAGTAGAATTAAGAAGTAGGAAGGGGAAAAAAAGATGTGTGAACAGAAAGGAGTGAGCCTCAAAAGGAGAGAGCGTTCCTAGGACCTTTTTTGTGCCGAGTCTAGTATGGTCGGTCAAATCAGAATAGGTGCGACACTGGCTGGGTATCTTGACGCAACCTGAGGAGTAGCTATGGAATCTGAAGGTATTTAAGAACAAAAAAATCAAAAGATTTGAGGAGTTATTGATGAAAGTCTGGAGGAGCGTTTTCTGTGAAGGGAATGTCACTCCAAGAATGTCTGCACTTTAATTAGACAATTGCAATACTAACTCAATAATTGATATAATTATCTCTTCATTCATAGGATGACTTATCTTAAGAGCTGAAAGGGCATTGGAGATACTTTTAGTCAGCTATCAACCTTCAGATTTTCCCCAGAGAACGCACAACCTCAATCTAATCACAAGGAAACTTCAGACAAACATAAAATAGAAATGTTATATTTATTTTTGAAAAGGGAGAGGGTTGGGGAGGTAGAAGACAGTAAAGGGGAGATAAATGATGATGGAAGGAGACGACTTGGGGTGGTGAACACACAATAATGATATACAGATGATGTATTATAGAATTGTATGCCTGAAACCTACATAATTTTATTAACCAATGGCACTGCAATAAATTTAGGAAAAAAAGAAAAAGAAAAAATGATTTAAAAAAGACAGAGAGGGAAAGACAAAAAAGGGGAAGGGGTAAGCTTTATTTATTTATTTATTTATTTATTTATAAATGTCAGTATCAGAAAAAACAAGGAAAGGTTGTAGGATTTGTTCCAGATCAAAGGAGACTAGAGAGACTTACCAACTAAATGTAATACCTAACCCTAAACTAGATCCACTGGAGAGGAAAAATACTATAAAAGGACATCACTAGATTACTGGAAAAAAGTGAAATATGGATAGTAGATGAGAGAAAAGTCTTGTATCAAAAGTCTTGTATCAATGTAAATTTAAAAAGTAAATGACTATATTGTAATCATTCTTAGGAAATACACACTGAAGAACTGAGGTGTAAAGGGCATGATATTTGTAACTTACTCTTAAATAGTTTAGAAAAAATACAGAGAGGGAGGGAGGGAGTTAGGGAAGGAAGGAGAGAGAGTTCGTTCATAGAGCCTAAAGGACAAAGCAAATGGCATAAATGTTAACAATAGTAGGTTAATTTGAATAAAAGGTCTAGAAGTGTTTCTTATAACTATCTTTACTTTCGGAACTTCCTTATAAATTTGAATCTGTTTACAAATAGGAAGTTTTTTTAAATGCTTTGATGGGACAACTGTAATAGCATAAACAATAAAATACAATTTAAATTTTAAAAAAAAACAAAGAAAACTTTTTTAAAAATGCTTTGATATTCTGTACCTCTAAGAACAGAGGAATAAAAGGAAATGATTTCATGGGAATCATTTCAAATGTTTTCTTGTTGTCTTTTCATTATAATTGCAAATTAAATGCCTTGCTTACTTATTTGAGTGTAAAAACTCACTTGAAAAATATTTGAAGAAATCGTATATGAAAGTGACATTTTTAGATGTTCCAAACCTTTGCTGGGTCATCAATATCTTGGACTAAGTGTCATGGAGCCTTGCTGATAAAGTCAATAGATCTTCCAGCTTGCAACAAAAATTCGTTAGCCCAACGTACATTCACCCCATATTTATCAGTGTCAAATCTCTCCTCCTCGAACTCTTTCCCTTGAATTTAGAGAACAATGCTGTATTCCACCTGATGTATTTTTAGAATTCTCCCCAAGCCCAAACCTATAATAACAAAGGAAAACAGAATACAGTTTGGGGCTCACAGCCTGACAACCTAAGCCCACTGCAAAATTTGCTTGGATTCTGTCTTTTGTATCATCACTAATTTGCACATTTTTCAATTATTACATCTTTTATTTCCTAACAACCCCCCTCCCCCACCCCCTGCCAAGATATATACTTGCTTTTGTCCCCGAGGGTTTTGTTTTCGGTTTGTTTGGGGTTTCGTTTTTTTGTTTTGTTTTGTTTTGTTTTGTTTTGTTTTACAATTTAATTTAAACCACTTACATTAGGAGAAAGCTTCCTTGAGTAGTCACATTGTAGAAATATGAGATCAGTATTTTACCTAAAATGAATGTGAAATGTATTTTAATGTTTAGAGAAGATGAAGTGGAAAGTTTTTTTAATGTTTAGAAGTATTTACTTGCACAAAAGACAGTTGTAGGCTCCAAAATACTTCATACTAGATAATCAAAATGCTCTAAACAAGCTATTGCCGAACTCGTTCTTTCTAGCTTAATTCCGAGCCTGCAGGCCCACGTGCACGAAAACTTCGGCGAATGCTGGTCACTGAAGACACCTAGAGGACTTACTCAGAAACTACATGGAAACAGGACGTCAAGTGTTCCGTTGGTTCCTAGTGCTGTCCCGGTGTTTAATTATTTATTCAGGAAGCCTGGTGGCAGGAGGGGAACAGAATTGGGAACAAGCCTTTTGGTGCTGAAAACTGGGAAATTAGATCCTCAGCACATGCAAGAGCAATTTCTCATGATGCTTAATGTGCTACATTACCTCCATAAGAACATGTTCTGTGATATTCCTGTTGTAATAGATAAGAATGGCTGCCACTGGCTAAAAAAGAAAACCGAATTTCGCTTACATATGGAATCTAAAAAACAAAATAAATAAGCAAACAAAACTGAAACAGGCTCCCAGATACGGAGAACAAACTGATGGTTGCCAGAGGGGAGGGAGGTTGGGGGGATGGGTGAAAAAGGTGAAGGGATTAATAACTACAAATTGGTAGTTACAAAACAGTCATGGGGATGTCAAGTGCCAAATAAGGAATATAGTCAATAATATTGTAATAAGTATGTCGGGTTCCAGTTGGGTACTTGAATTATCCGGGGGATAACTTTGTAAATTGTGTAATTATCTAATCACTGTGCTGTACACCTAAAATTAATATAAAATAATATTGCATGTCAATTGTAATCGAAAAATAATTTTTTTTAACATTAAAAAGAAAAAAGTCATTGAAAATCTAGTGTGGCTGATAGTGAAAGATGGTAGAAAAATTTTTGCTGCATTTGCTCTGATGTCTTGCTTTCCTATTGCTTAGTGCTACTTGAGCCTGTATTATATAAGCTTTAAAAAGTTACTTTAAAGCCATTTAAAACTCTCCTTTCACTTACCAAAAGCCCCAGCTTTGTCTGCCCTATGGTAAAAAGGAGAGATGACCTATCTTATCTGCTTTGGCCCATCAACCTCCTAGTATTCTTTCCAATTAGTAGTAGGCTGGTGGAGACAGTGCGTTACTGACCTAGGAACACGGACTTTTATGGTCTGGGTGAGCAACGACAGGAAGTTACAGCAAATGCGCAAATCTATTAAGACACAGCTACAACTATAACAACTATTTTTAACACAAAATTCCATGGCCCAGAAAGAAGTTTACATATTTCAAACAATATTAATTACAAGAATGCAGGCTGTCTAAAACTTCTTTCTAGTGAAATTTAACCAGGGCCCTCATCTGGAAGTATCACACTATTTTATGAGAAATTTTCCTTTTCCTTTGTTACGAAGAGATTAGACTATATATTGACCAAAGGTATTAGTTCAGGAACTTGTGCTTTATTAATCCAATTATTGATTACAGATACTTTAGCTTTCTCCCTGAATTGTTTCTTCTCTTTTTTTATAGGGAACAGAGGACAGAAAGACATTGCTTACCAGCGTCTGGATATACTTACCAATAACAAACTCAAATATGAGGCTGCATTTTTGTGCCCAGACAGGGTGTGGTTGGACATAGACTTGGAACTGGGGAAAATGTGCATTTGACAATTTCCAATTTCTTTTTCAGGGAGAAAAACAATGATAAATTTGTCAGTCGCACCAAGTTGAGCAGGAACACTTGTTATTACATATGGGGATGGCATTATTGCTCCATCCTGTTTGAGCGCCTATATGAAATGGGCAGAATTAAATTATGTGAATAGTTGTGATGCCTATACATAATGCATTTCAGTCCAGGGCTAGAATGATTCAATTCATTTAAATCCATGTAAAAAAAAGAAGAACCATGAAATGTTTTGAGATGGTTAATTAAGAGCAAATGCTGTTAAGAGATTTTGGATTAAAGTGGAACCAACTGACCATTACAGGAATATTTAATATGAAAACAGTCATTCAGTAGAGTCATAAAGGTAGAAGAAACGAAAGCCTATTTAAAAGAAATAAATGAGGGACTTCCAGCCAAGATGGAGACACAGGTAGATACACTTTGCCTTCCTACACAACCAAAAGAAGAATAACAAATTAAAAAAAAAAAAAGAAGAACTGCCGGAAAATAAAACTGTATGGAAGTCCAACAACCAAGGCATTAAAGAAAAAACATTCATCCAGACTGCACCACAATGCAGGAACGTGGGTTGCCCTGCCCTAGTGAATACCTAAGTCTCCGCCCCTTATAACATGATAGGTGCAGTGACACAAAAAATTACGGCCCAAACAAAAGAACAGATCAAAGCTCCAAAAATAGAACTAAGCAATGAGGAGATAGCCAATCTAACAGATACAGACTTCAAAACACTGGTAATCTGGATGCTCACAGAAATGGTGGATTATGGCTGCAAAAGGGAGGAAAAAGTGAAGGCTATGCAAAGTCAAATAAAGAAAAATAGACAGGGAATGGAAACCGGGACTCAAATCAATGATTTGGATCAGAAAGAAGAAATAAACATTCAATCAGAACAGAATGAAGAAACAAGATTTCAAAAAAATGAGGAGGGGTTGAGGAACCTCTGGGACAACTTTAAACATTCCAATATCCAAATTATAAGGGTGCCAGAAGGAGAAGAGGAAGAGCAAGGCATTGAAAACTTATTTGAGAAAATAATGAAGGAGAACTTTCCCACTCTGGCAAAGGAAATAGACTTCCAGAAGTCCAGGAAGCTCAGAGAGTCCCACAGAAGTTGGACCCAAGGAAGCACACACCAAGGCACATCATAATTACATTACCCAAGATTAAAGATAAGGTGAGACTCTTAAAAGCAGCAAGAGAAAAGGAGACAGTTACTTACAAAGGAGTTCCCACAGACTATCACCTGATTTCTCAAAAGAAATCTTATAGGCAAGAAGGGGCTGGAAGGACGTATTCAAAGTCATGAAAGGCAAGGACCTACATCGAAGATGACTCTATCCGGCAAAGCTGTCATTTAGAATGGAAGGGCAGATAAAGTGCTTCCCAGGTAAAATAAAGTTAAAGGAGTTCATAATCACCAAGTCCTTATTAAATAAAATGCAAAGGACCTAATCCAAGAAAAAGAAGATGATCAAAAATATGACCAGTAAAATGACAACAAACTCACAACTATCAACAACTGAACCTTAAAAAACAAAAACAAAAACAAACTAAGCAAACTGCTAGAACAGGAACAGAATCACAGAAATGGAGATCACATGGAGGGTTATCAGTGGGGAGGGGGAGGGTGGAGAATCAGGGAAAAGGTACAGGAAATAAGAAGCATAAATTGTAGGTACAAAATAGACAGGGGGAGGTTAAGACTAGAACAGGAAATGGAGAAGCCAAAGAACTTACATGTATGACCAATGGACATGAACTAAGTGGGGGAATGCTGGTGGGAGGAGGTGCAGGGTGGAGGGGAATGAAGGGTAGGAAAGAAAAAAAGTATACAATAAAAAAGAAATACCACCTTCTCCTCTGCACCTAAATGCGATAGTTTTCTAGTCTTTCCCTATTCACAGTCTAGTCTGCAAAAATCCCACTGCATTTCAACATCGCCCCTCTGCTGCCATCTGTCAGTGCCTCCCTCCCTCCCCGGAACCCACATTCCTTTTGCTGCAATGTGTTTTCCCATCAATACCATCCCTCCAACCTAGCACCTTTCAAAGGCAAGCTCTACCTTCACCCACTCCATAAAATCCTGCTCAGTTATCTGGCCCTTACTGAGTTCTTCTAAGAGCTCCCTAACAGGTGTGCCCCCCAAAAATTATAGGCCAATGGAGCAATAGATCTCCCTGCAATCTCAGGCCAGGTAGAGTCTGGGTTGAGAGTCCCTGAACTGACCCTTCTGGCCAGGTCTGTGTTGTCAGTTTACCACAGAGTTTATACAAAATTATCATTTTCTATGCATGCCATGACATGGAAAATGATGGGAAGGTTTCCAGGTTTTCAAAATTCTTACTGGGTGTTTTTGTTCATTGGTTCTGTGCTAGAATGAGAAGGTCGACTCTTGTATACAGTTGTTCGGTTTTGCTCAATGATCTAATGGGAAAATATTTTTCTTTAAATAGTATTGACCAAGACTTCCAATTTAATGTGAAATAGTAGCTGGTAAAAAGTTTACAGGTGAGGAAATTGAGACCCAGAGCAATAAGTAACTTGCCCAGTGTCACATGGAGAATCCAGGAGTAAAAAGCTCCAGCCTGGACCAAAGATAAGAGATATTATGAACCAAGGATTAGAATGAGTTCCGTCCTGTTTACCGAGTACAAAACACAAAATTCAAGTGGGCCTGACTCAAAGACCTCCATGTTTGACTGCCATGCCACACCGCTCCAGTGGAGGCTTGCTGACAGAGTGACGGCGTTCAGCTGAGCCAAGAATATGACCTTACCTTATGCTTCAGTGACATTATAGATGCCATCGACATCAGGTATTGTTGGAAGGCCGTTATCTTTCCACCACTGAATCTTGAAACCTTCCAGTATCTTCATTCATTCTTGTCTCATTCCTTCCTGTTGCAATAGGGGGACTGGGGACCTCTCCTCCTCTCTAAGGCCTAGTCCCAGATCCCAAACCTGCCTTTCCCATGCATCATTCCCTTTCTCTCCCATGTCTTTGCCCTCTCCCCCACAGCACACATAATCTAGTATCTCACATCTTTAAAAACAAAAATCATTCTTTGACCTCCCCCTCCTCCCATCATCCTGCCTCTCTGGGCTCTATTCTCCCTCACAGCCAAGTGTCTCAAGTGAAGGGTCCCCGCACGGCACCCAGCTCTACTTTGACGGGGTGGGGAAATCGATTCTGTTCCTTCTGCCCTCAGTGAGGGTCCCACAACAGTCTGTACTCCCACACGCACTCAATCCAACTATTCCTGGCTTTTTCATGACTTAAGTTTATTTATTTTTCATTGTATACATTATAACTTTTAGAATATACATACTTTTTTCAGTTTGAATGAATAAAGAACAACTACATGTGCATCATTAAAAAGGAAAAAAAACTACCCCGAGCACCATGCGAGCGCATAGTCGACACTTGATCAACACTGACTGATTGATGTGATTTCCTTTAGGTTCCTTGTTTTCTTCTGCTATTATTTCTGTTTTTAGCCATTCTTAGCCAGTAGTAAATACTATCATTGCTTTTTTTCCCTTCCACCAATGACATCAATAAAACCTAAACTCCAGCTGGATCACTTTCTACTTCCTGAACATGCCTGAGGCTGTGGAACCACCACCTCCAGCTTACGCAGCCTCTTGGGTAATCACAAAGGTTCTCCAAACCTTCCACGGAGCATGAGGGAAATGGACTCAGCTCTAACAGCACTGGCATGCACTGCAGAGACAAAAATGGAAAAGCCCACCAGAGATGGCGCCCTTATCACAGGCTTCGGTGGCTTTAGCTGTAGATGAACCGTGGCTGGGATGGTGTCAGTTTCATTGGCAGTTGAGCCTTGGTAGGCAAGGACACCGTGCACTAGAACCCTGATATCCAAAGACAGCTGCTGTAATGGGGATCTTACTGGTCAGCACTCCTTTTTGTAAAAATCTAAAAAGTGAGGCAGTGAAGAAAAAGGGAGACCTTAATAGTTAATCTTTCTATAGGGTTTACTAAATGTCAGACATCCCACATATAATCATTTTTAGTCTCACTGCTCTAATAGGGGAATGTTATTTTTATCATCCTTATTTCTAATTGGGGAAATTAAGGCACAGAAAAGACTAAATTACTTGTCCAAGGTCACACAGCTAAATAGCAGAGCTGGAATTTGGACCTAGGTGGTCTGAAGACCATTTAGGAATCATTACACTGTACCAGCTCCCTTTTGGCATTTGCTGGTGACATAGTTGCCCCTTTGGCCTTGGGTATGCCTAGAGACATCATCACAGATACTGTAAGATGAAAACTGTCAGAAGAATTAAGGCAGGGACTCCACTAGTTCATACCAATATTTTGTGTGAATAAAAAATGTCCTCTCTAGGTGGACCACAATCCTGAGACTTGGGGAGCAGACAGTGTTTGTGTGTCAGTTGTGGAAAAGTACCTCCCCCTCTGACCCATGTGGCTCAGTCGTCCTGCAAGGCAAAGGTCGCAGCTTCAATTCCTGGTCAGGGCACATGCCTGGGTTGCAAGCCGCCCCCAGTTGGGGCACATGTGAGAGACAACCGGTCGATGTTTCTCTCTCACATAGATGTTTCTCTTGCTCTATTTCTCCCTCCCTTCCCCTCTCTCTAAAAATAAATAAATAAAATCTTGTTTAGAAAAAAAGAAAGAAAAAAGTACCTTTCAAGGGAACCCTCATGCACGGTTGGTGGAAATGTAGATGGGTGCAGCCACTGTGAAAAACAAGCATGGAAGTTTCTCAAAAAATTAAAGATGAAACTGCCTTATGACCCATCAAGTCCACTTCTGGGTATATATTCGATGAAATCCAAAGCACTAATACAAAATATGCACCCCTATGTTCATTGCAGTGTTATTTACAATAGCCAAGATATGGCAGCAACTCACATGTCCATCAATAGATCAGTGGATAAGAAGATGTGGTACATATGTACAGTGGAATATTACTCAGCCATAAAAAAAGAATGAAATCTTCCATTTGCAACAGTATGGATGGACCTAGAAGGTTTTATGCTAGGTGAAATAAGTTAATCAGAGAAATAAAAATACCATATAATTTTACTTATATGTGGAATCTAAAGAAAGAATAAACAAACAAAATTGAAACAGAATCATAGACACAGAGAGAAGACTGGTTGATGCCAGATGGGAGGAGTTCTGGGGGGCAGGGTGAAAAAGATGAAGGGAATAAGGAGTACAAATTAGCAGTTACAAAATAGTCACAGGGGTATAGAGTACAGCACAGGAAATATAGTCAATAATATTGTAATAACTGTGTATGGTACCATGTGGATATTGGAAATATTGGAGGAAATACTTTGTAAAGAATATGATTATCTAATAGTCATTCTATACACTGGAAACCAATACAGAATAATACTAAAAGTAAACTGTAATTGAAAATTTTTAAAAATAAGAGAAAAAAGAAAAAGTACTTCTTTAGGCAGGAGAAGGCCATGCTAGGGCGTAAAGTTTGGCAAGAGAAGCAAGGGCTAGATTTCAGCTCCCACAGGATCCCTTAGCTGGGGGCCCTTGACAATCCCAGCTACATGCAGTGGTTCCAGTTAAGGAAAAGAGAGAGAGACAACACAATTATGATGTCGTTCAATACCGTCTCTTATATAATTATACTTATAAATTATTTCGAATATCTAGATGAATTAAAATAAGGTCACATGTCTTTGATCTAAACCTTGATTGCCCCATCAGCCTATAAATTCAAGAAGAGGTCAAAGTTAATGTTGATGCTCAAATGGCCATAACTCTAAATATACCCTCCCAGTCATGCACAAGCAGAGCTTACCTGCCCCCAACACAAGTAATTTCTGGAAAGCCCCAAAGGGGAGCCTCACATGTGCCTACAACCCAGATGGCAGTTCTAGGCGCCACATGGTGTTCCATTACCTCCTGCTCCAGCTCCCACTCACCAATATTATTGGCTTCTCCTAAAACTAGGGAAGAAGCCTTGCCAAGAGTTTTTGGAAGCCACCAAAGCTACCAGTCCTCAGAGTGCCAGAGGATCACTGGGAGCGGCACAGAGGGTCGGAGAATGATCTCCTCCTCCACTCGCTCTTCTTACCTGAGCCCCAAACAGCTCTGTCTGCATCCAGAATCTCCCCAAAAATGGTCCTTACCCCATGCCCAGAGTCTCATTAAGCCTTTCTGTAGTTTCTAATCTTCATTTCTCAAACTAGAAGGACTCAAATCCAACCTGAGGGGCTGAACAAGAAACAGACACTATCACCATCCTCTCCATTTCATTCATTCATTCATCCTTCCATCCACCCATTTGATGAATATTGATTAAGGCCAATTCGGTGCCTGACAGTGTTCTAAGCACCAAAGATAAAACATTATATAAGACAGATAAGGTCACTACTCTCACAAAGCTTGCACTCTGGAGTGGGTAAGCAGAGAACAAGAAAATTCAGTTAATTAATTAACAAGAAGTTATTAGCTAGTGCTGATTGCCATGATAAAAATAAAACAAGGTGATATGATAGGAAGAGACTGGGGAACTACTTCATTATTTTATTTAATTAATTATTTATTTTATTTTTATTTTTCAACGAGAGTTGATATTCAATATTATTTTACACTAGTTTCAGGTGTATAGCATAGTGGCTAAACATAATTTAAGAAACGATTCCCACCCCCACCCCACCCCATAAGTCTGGTACTCATCTGGTACCATATGTACTTTTTATGATATTATTGTCTATATACCATATGCTATACAGTACACTCCCAGGACTATCTTGTAACTACCAATTGTACTTCTTACACCCTTCACTTGTTTCACCCAGCCGCCCTCTTATCTGTCAACCATCAGTCTGTTCTCTGTATCTATGAGTCTGTTTTTGATTTGTTTATTATTTATATTGTTCTTTAGATTTCACACATAAATGAAATCATATGGTATTTGTCTTTCAGAGCTACTTTGGATTAACTCAGTATTTTTTAATCCCATCAAACCCTCTATTCCTAACAAATACAACAACATTTATGGTTATAGATAGCACAGTGTACCTTGTACATTATATATATTTCTAACTGTAATAAAGAGAAGTAAGAGGATGCAATTTATAATAAAATATACATTTCAATATGTAAACGGTTGAACCTGACTATTTTTGAAAACATAATGAGGCCATCGGATGTTTGCTTCTATCCACTGAGTCATCAAGAACGCGATAGCCACAATGTCCACTGATTATAGGGTACCAGTGACTCAAATTCCACCAGTGGCGTTGTCTTTGGTGACATGATTTATCTAAACGGGGAACTGAGTGATGCTTCAAACAAAACAAAGGGCTATCTTTCATCAATTTATGTGGTAATGGCATCCCCAGAAATTTCAATGGATGTTAAAGCTAAAAGTAAAAACTTAGGTAAAAAATACTTAGCTAGTAGATATCTATGAAACGATGGAGTGGGTTCTTGGTATAGGTGATTACAAACAGGTTTTTCCCCTATAGGGTTCTGCAATGGGACATTTACAATCATGCAGCATGCCGGCCAGCCCACTGGGAGGACTCTACCGTATATCCCAGGCACCTGGCACCCCTGGCACCCCTCTCACCCCATTGCTCAATGCCAGCAATAGCCTCAGTCACTGTGATAGACAAAGAAGCTCCCATGCATTTCCTACACACCTTTTAGTGACTGGTGCCACTCCCATGAAGAACCACTAGAATAAGTGATTAAGGGAGGGCTTGCTAAGGAGCTACGCCTTAAGCTAAGAACAGAATGACAAAAACAATTGAGCCATGGAGAAAAAAAAAGCATCCCAGGCAAGAGGAAAGACCTGGTCCACTTTCACTACAGTGACATAACAAGCATGGAAGATTCAAGAAGCAGAAAGGTTGATGGGACTAGAGTGTTCTGAGTGAGTACTGTAGTGAATAATGGCTTTGGAAGGGTGGACAGAGGTCAAGCCATATAGGGCCTGAGAAGCCAAAGTAAAGATTTGGACTTTATTATTAGTGTGACATAACCTTGCTAAGGAGGGTTGTTAAGCCATGGGAAGGTCATTATTTAACTTTGGTTAGGCACTGTGGCTGTGGAGAATAGATCATGAGAGGAGAGAGGCTGAGAGAGTTCTTCAGGTGTTTAGGAAAGATCAGTGGGTTTACCTAGGAGATGAGCAGCAAAGGTGGAGAGCAACGGGTGGTTTCATGAGGGGGCTTGGCAGAAGAGTCAATAGGACTTAGCAATGGATTGGAATTGAGGGGTGAGGGCGAAGAAGCAATCAAGGATCATGACCACTGGTGATTTTGACATGAGCAGCTAGATATGTTGGTATCAATTTCTGCGCCGGTAAATCTGAAAGAGGAATAGTTTTTGCTGATTTGCTTTAGTTCTGTTTTGACCAGTTCTGTCTGAGATGCCTATTAAACATGTAAGTCCCCAAGTAGGCAAACAGGTCATCTGGTGTTCACAGGGGAAGAAAGATTGGGTTACAAATCTATATGCCACTAGCATATAGACGGCATTTAAAGTCAGCCTGATGAGAGTGCCTGAGGAAGAATTGTGCATGGAGTCCCAGCACAGAGCCCTGGGCACAGCACCTTTTAGAAATTGAGTAGGGGAGGAAGGAGAAAGTTGGGAGGAAAACCAGGGCAGTCAAGTCATGGAAACCAAAGCTATGGGAACAGATAAACACTTTGTGAAACCTGAGGGTTTTACCATTTAGAAGGAATCTGCTTTGAGTTAAAAGGTGCAAATAATGGCCTTTCCATTGGTGATGACTTCCCCACAACAACAAGCCTCTCACTAAGGATCTCCTTCATTCCTCTCCAGAAAAGGAGGCACACAAGTAGTGCCTGGTACAGAGCCCCAGTTCCTACTTCATAGACGTAAAATGCCCAGGATGCTACAAAATCACCACTGTCTTTGGCCAGGTACAAACGGTAGTTTTGTGTGTTGGCTGCTCCACTGTCCTTTGTCAGCCTACAAGAGGAAACACATGGTTTACAGAAGGATGCTCATTCAGAAGGAAGCAACACTAAAAGTACCCTGAATCAAGATGCATAGAGTTGTTTTCCATATGACTGGGACAAAGAGTATGAGAAAAGTGGCCATAAAAGACCTGGCTGGAGGGACAGGCATAGGGGTAAGCATGGCAAGAAAACTGGACTTGCCCTGGTCGGGGAGCTCAGGTGGTTAGAGCATCAGCCCAATATGCCAAGGTTGCAGGTTCGATCTCTGGTCAGGGCACATACAAGAATCAACTAAGCAATACGTAAATAAGTGGAACAACAAATTGATGTCTCTCTCTCTCTCTCTCTCTCTCTCTCTCTCTCTCTCTCTCTCTCTCTATCTAAATCTCTATCTCTATCTCTCCTTTCCTCCCTTTCTCTAAAATGCAATAAATAAACATTTTTTAAAACATAAATTACAGCATACACAAGAGCAATCCAAATGTGTTTTAGATTGATGCTGCATGATATAGAGCAATGTAACTGTGTAATCAAATTTCTTTTATTCTGCGTGTATTGACTTAATGATGAAGGGTGTCTGGAACACTAGTTTCTTCATACTACTTTACTCTCTTGGTACCAATTTTAGTACCATTTCATCTGGAACCACCAGATTTTGAAGGACAAGATGTGGCAAATATTCAAAATGTGCCTTTGCATGTTTGTACTCACCGTTTGTAGTACTGTTCTGGTTTCTGTCCTATAAGCACAAGAATTCTAACAAATCCTGTTTTGCATGACTCCCAGTTTTAAAAGCACAATGCACTGTTTAATGTATATGCTGCATGACCAAGTATATTTCTGATAGAAAAGGACTTCCCATTTGATAAATTGTCACTGCGAATCTAATTGCCATGCTTACAAGTATTCATGTCTGAAGAATGGAAGACTTTTTCACAGGTTAGCTTTAGGTTTTATGTGTTTCAAACACTGTTTCCCTACACATCTTATGTACTTAGAGAGCAGAGTGTTGTAGGACATGCTGATGTCATATGACCCTAGACCCTGCACATTCATGTCACAACTCGGTGAGGTGGCTTAGTGGACTGAAGTACTCCTGAAACTCCTTCCATACTGGTACCACTACACTGGTATGACTAAACCCAAACTAAATTTGTTTGCAACTCAACTTCCCTGAGCTGGGTTGCAAATGCAGGGAGAAATATGATAAAACAGAGATAAGAATGAAGACAGTGGGGTTGACTGATTGTAGCGAAAATATTTTGCAAATTTTGATAGGGGAACTCAAGAGCTAAAGATTTTAGCCTTAGCTATAGTTGATTGGTTTAAGTGATTAATGCATGTGGAAAGCTGTTACTCCAGAAACTGGAATGCATGACCTACCTGACTCTAGGAGGTGACAAGCAATTCAACCTTTGTGCCCCACAGGGTCTGGAGATGGTATCTGAGCCATTGTGTTCCAGGGAGTGAAGTCAGATAAAGAATTGTTGATCGACAGATAAAGAAGTTCTAGGAGAATCTTCTTGGGACAGCTGCTCTTACCCCATCAACATTTTTATTCCAAACCCCTTACCTACCCTTTCTTCTTATAAAAATGTAGGCTTGAAAAGAAATGTGAAGACAGTTTTTAGGGTACATAACCCGCTGTCTTCTCGGATCGCTGGCATCTGAGTAAAGCTCCCCTAAAGATTCAGTCCTTGTCTCTACTAATTGATTCTGGCAGTGACAGGCAGCACAAATGCCAGCTTTTCCAGTTTTGATTTTACAAAATTTTATGACCCTGTGAACACATGGCAAGAACTCCTTGTATGTTCTCAAAAGGATCAGGTACCAGTGAGCGGCCATGTGGCCTAGGTTTCATTCACTTTGAAACCGAAAAAGCTGGCATTTGTGCTGCCTGTCACCTCCCAGACCCAATAAGCAGAGACAGGGATTGAACCTTTATGGGCGCTTTACTCAGATGGCCGGCAATCTGAGAAGATGAAGGGTTTGTACCCTCACAGACGGTCTCAAATTCCATTTTAAATTGACCCTTTTTATAAGGAGAAGAAAAGTGAAGGTAACAGGCTTCGGATTCAGGGAAAAAGTTAATCAGATAAAAGCTGCAGCATTCTTTCATCTGTTGATCCATGATTCTTTATCTGTGTCCTGGGCCACGGACATCCCACCCTGGAGTGCAAAGGCTCAGATTCCAGCTTGACTGCTTTCAGTCCTCCTGAGGCACAAAGGTGGAGCGGCTCATCTGCAAGCATCAAGGAGGGTCATACCTTCAGTTCCTGGAACAATAGCTTTTCACATACATTGATTACTAAACTTATTAGCTATTACCTGAAAATATAATTTGTCCAACATTTGAGTCACTCATCAACTTGACAGAAGATTCTTGTCTGCAAGTTAACGAAGTGTTTTGAGAGGTAGGGAGTGTTTGCTGTTTCAAATGCTGCCAAGAAGTGTTTTGGATTTGGCAAGTGGAGATCTTTGGTGACCTTGGGGATGTCATTTTATAGGAAGGGAGAGATGCTGTAATAGAATGGATTAAAAAGAGAATGGGAGGTTTGACCTTGATCTTTCTGTACTAATACAGAAAGGTTTGCAGAATATGTTGTTTAATGAAATGTAGAGAACCGTGTGCACACTACAGTACTATTGCTGTATGTTTCAGTATGTTTCTCTCTGCAGGTACATACAAGATGCCTCCAGCAAAGGGAATTTACCTTTGGAATTTTTGAAGCATGTGAGTGTATTATCTATTTAAAACATCATTTTTTAAAAAGAAATGTTTCTGTGGCGGGAAGCACTGAGGGGGTTGGAAGCTAGAGGGAAACACAGGATGAACAGAGGGGTGTCCAGGGAAGGGAACTCTTAGGGCAGGTTTGCATTATGACCCAGTAAAGAGAAAAACAATAATGCAGAAGAGAAGAGCTAATTGCAGGACACAAGTGTCTGAAGTGCGGGGGAGCCATGCAGACGGAGGAAGAGCTGGCTGTTAACAAGTTGAATTCATTCTCACCAAGGGAGAACAGTACTGTTACAGTCTAAGTGTCTCGGAGTGGGGAAGGCAAAGTCAGAACACCCAGGGGTTTTTGGAGTCTGGCTAAGGCAGGTCTTTCAATGTTGGGTTGGGTGGGATTTTCATAAGCATCATGATATGATGGTATATGGACAAAGAGAAGAAAAGTGAAGAAGGTTCAGATGCAAGCAAGCAGGCAGATTTAATTAACAAAGGAAGAGATTTAAAGGTATCATTCCCAAGTAATTTATCCTATTTTCTTTTATTTTCCTGCTAAAGGTTAAAGCAAGGTCATCATTGAAGAGTGATGGGGTAGTATGGTGTGCAGGAGGCTGAAGAGGGAAGAAAGGGAGAGACCATCACTTTGGAGCACAAACAAGAGAAGGTACTAAGGAAGGACAGTAAGAATACAGGTGCCTGACTCGGGTCCTCCCAGCCTCTCAGGTACAAGCTGGTGCCCTCAAACATAACTAATCTCCCAGATGCAACTTGCCCTTCCTATCAGAAAACATTTTTAAAACATTTAAAAATTTTTGTCACTCCCAAAGCAGCTTTGCAGCTGCCAAACGTGGAGTTCCTTAAAATGCTTCTGTAATCAACAACGGTTCTTTACTTCCCACTTTAGGATTAACAAGCTTTTGGAAGGATTGTTCCAGATCAGGAAGTAGTTGGCCACAAAAGTTAATTTAGGTTTCTAAACTTTTAACATGAAGAATCACTCAAAACTTTGAAATTAAAATGTTTTCTGGATTCCAGTCTTCTCAAGATTTTGAAGACTTTTTTTTGAACCAAGCAAACTTTCATGTATACTAATATAGGTTATATATATTTTTTAAAAAGAGAAAACATAAGAACAGTGACATCATATTTAAGTACAGACTGATAATACAGTGATCATAGTTGTATTAACTCAGATGTATTTTAATATATACATACAGACCGAATAAAGGAGTTTTGAAGATTTTAAGGCCAAGATTTAATCAGAGGTTAATGTGTGATAAGATTTTCCCTCCACCCAGAGTCTCTACAAGGACAGGGAATGGCTACTGCCACCGTCCAGGTTGCCCTTGTCCTTGTGACTTGTACAGCCCTGACATGTGGCAAGCACTCAATATAGAACAGCTACTGCAATCCATGTAGTGTAAGCACACTCAAACCTGCAGGGAATCTTTGTAAAGATTTGAGTCAAACGCGAGATAGGCCTAGGTGCAAGATCTCGGCAGGAAAAAAAATGTTACTGAGAGTAACAGTTTGTAGTTCCTTTTATGCACTTGAGATTAAGGAGGGAATGTGAGGAAGGTTACAGAGGGTGGGAGACAGCAGCGCAGGGATCGGATTACAGGAGAGTTAAGATCCTGCCCTCCTCAGGGTGATCACATTTTAAAAGGAGGGGTCTGAACGGGTGGCTACCAATTACAAGGAGGGGTCTGAAAAGAGACATTTCAAAGGTCTGTTAACTTAGGTGCAAATAGCAATGGACAGGACTCGATGAAAGCAAAGATAAGCCTGTTAATAAAGAAGTCATAGGCCTGGAGTGTGACTACCCACCAAGACCCGCCCAGTTCAGGATTTATGATCAGATCACGCTGTGAGGTTACTCTCCATAGAACCCCCTTTTTATCCACATCCATGTAATCAATCCCTTATTCACTTTCCAATGGGCACAAAACACACTTGAGACACCGGAGGCTCCTAGAGCTATTTGGAAAGAACTTGAGTTTCCTCAGAGACGGAGTTCAGAGAAATGCTGCTTTGGAAATGTTTGACCCCACTTCTTGCTCAAGGTGAAGCTGGTAAGGAATAGAGAACCGAGATCCTAGGCAAGTTTTAGAAAGTGCCTAATGTGTCATGTTCATTCAATACAGGACAAAATGAGGCGACCCATAGTTCTAAAGGGGTCCTTCAGGGTGACAGACAGGTTCAAGCCTCTTCATATTAAATGATGAAGACATGCCGAAAACTGGCCTAAAATTGGAGTGTGGTTTTAATATTCAATGTAACGAATTGAATCATGACATTCAAAAGATAATTGGAAGATTTACAAAACAAATTAATTCATGCCCCAGCCAGTCAGAGTGGCTCAGTGGGTTGGGCATCTCCTGCAAACCAAAAGGTCACTGATTTGACTCCTGTCAGGGCAGAAGCCTGGGTTACAGGTTAGGTCCCTGGTCAGAACATGTATGGAAGGCAGCCAATTGATGTTTCTCTCCCTCTGTTTCTTCCCACCTTCCCCGTTCTCTAAAATAAAGTTTTTAAAAAATTAAGAAGAAAAAAATTAAACAAAACCAAACAAATCAAATCATAGTGTACTACAAGCATGGCATCTAGGAAAGGGATACACATTTCAAGTTGTATAATGAATACCTTCTGCTCTCAGTCTTGTTTTAGTTATTATTATTATTATTGATTTTTGGAGTGCGAGAGAGAAACGAAGGGAGGGGGAGAGAAACATTGATTTGTTTTTCCACTTATTTATTGGTTGATTGTTTTATGTGCCCTGTCTTGGAATTGAACCTTAGCGTACTGGGACAATGCTCTACTCAATTGAGCTACCTGGCCAGGGATGTTCTCAGTCTTGTCTGTATCTCTGGGGGGTGTATGAGTAATTTCATTTGAAGGTAAGTATAAAAGTCTACCTTCCAAGACCTGAATGCTCTGGGCCTGCCTAGCCCTGTGCTGGGTATGCTTTGGTTATTGCTAAGAACAAATCTCCTTTAATTACTACTAAAAGAAAAATAACTAAATGAAACAGCACAAAACAAAACCCAAGTTACTAATTTTGCTAGAGTTACAAAACAAAGCGCATTTAATTGTTTTTTAGTATTTAGAGAACATTTTGAGTTTGATATTGAATACTAATTTTATCATAATTTGTGTACAGTAGGTTGAAGAAAATGATTAGTTTTTTTTAAGTCTGAGGTTCTAATAAAATAATGTTTTCAATCACTTACTCACAAGTAATATTGACAAGGCAGGACGATGAATGATGCAGTGTTCCTTGTTCTGGGAATCTCTGACACACGCTGTCACCTCTGGGAGTAGGTACATTCTGGCTTGAAATGTCTTAACATGAAAGTATAGGTATAGGTCATTAAATACACACCTTAGCTTTCATTTAACTGTTTAGTAAGATTCAATTGTATTAAAATTATTCCATTGTTTAAGAATTTATGATACTCTACTGCACAAAACGTATTAGGTGTGCCACAATGGGGACAGTAGAGGTAATTAAGGTTGCACCTAGGGTCAAAGATTTTGCACTTGAATCAAGATAATGTTTTTACCCACTCAACACCATTCTTCAGTCTGAAACAACTAAATCTATACTTAGTGTCTGTTTCAAGTTTAAGGCAATCCTGCCTTTTATTCATTATAAAGTTGAAAATGGGGAAGTATTTTCATTCCCCTTCAGGACAAGAAATGACCCAGCAGGAAGATGAGTCTTCAAACTCGATAAAGTATTTCTAAAGCAATACCACTTTATCACAACTGCCACCTGACTGACAGCAATTATAAGATTACTTGAGTTAAGAAATAGTAAATGGGAAAATTAGAACAGTAGGCACCCATGTACCCATCACCCTGCTTAGATAAAGAATAATTCCCCACACCGTTGTGGCCCCTTGTACGTACCTACCTATCACATCTCCCTCCTTCCCACCCTGGAGAGAACCCTTGTCCTAAACTTTGAGTTAATCATTCCTTGTTTCTTCTCCAGTTTTACCAAATATGTACCCTAAAAAAATACATTGTTTTTTCTTGTTGATGACTTGGTCGATAAATGGAACTATATCAGTGTGTTCTTGTGTGACTTCCTTTTTCCACTCAACGTTAGTTGAAATTCATCAGTGATAATGCGTATAGCTGCTATTCATTTTGTTACTGGACTGGGTAGTGTCCTACTGCATGCCTATTCCATATTTAGCTATTTTTTTTCAGGTCTTGCTCTGAGCCCAGCCGTGATTAAAGCTGTTCGTTTTATTGAAGCTGCCATGGGCAAGGCTAATTGCAGCAAAGCCAAATCATCATCACCATCATCTATATCATAATTATTATCAATTAACAACAAAAATATGAGGAACAAGTTAGAATGTTAAGAAAATTTGGAAGCTATTGAAAAGGACCAGTGAGGAATCATGAATAAAAGAAAGCATTCTTGAGAAAAATCACATAGGTAGAATCTTTACAATTAGTAATATTTTGGATTTAGGAAGTGAAGAAAAGGATGGGACAAAGGTGGAAGAATGGCGGAGGCAGGAACAGTAATAGGAAAGCCAGGAGCTAGAACTGATCAACTATGTTGCATCTGAAGTGCGGGTGGAATATCCGGGGGGGATAGTAGATCAGGAAATAGATGGAGGATAAAGGAGTCATTTTATGTAGAACCTTTGAAAAGGTGATCAAGTTTGAAACTGTGCGTTGACTAAAGGGAGTTGAGAGTAGAAGGCTCAGAACACAGCCTGGGGAAATGCCGGTGTAGCATGTCACAGCCGCTCCTTCCCAGCAGAATAGGACTCAATCCCTCTTCAAAGTTTCCCTCAGGTGCTTCCGAGGGTTCTTGAGAACTTCCATTTCCCATTTTCTGTTGAGTCCGTCTTTGCTGGGAATCACTATACTTCTACCTCACCCGGGCGGTCTTGCCACCTCTGCTGGGCAACATATGTTCTTTCTCTGGTTCCCGTCCCTGGCGTGGTGCCAAAATTGCAACATTTGATGGGTATGTGAGAGCAAATGCCTACCTCCCTGTTACAGGTTAAATTATGTCCCTCTAAAATTCAGGTGTTGAAGGCCATAACTCCTAGTACTACAGAATGTAACTGTATTTGGGGATACCTCTACCAGGGCCTTTAAAGAGGTAATTGAGATTAAATGAAGTTATATGGATGGGCCTTATTCCAGTACGACTGGTGTCCTTATAAGAAGAGGAAAGTTGGCCCTGACAGAGTGGCTCAGTTGGTTTGTCACCTCATACACCAAAAGGTTGTGTGTCCAATTCCTGGTCAGGGCACATACTTAGGTTTTGGGTTCGATCCCCCACTGGGACGTGTACAGAAGACAACTGATCAACGTTTCTCACATCGATGTTTCTCTCTCTCTCCCTTCCTCTGTCTCTAAAATCAATAAACATATCCTCAGATGAAGATTAAAATTTTGTTTTAAATGATTATATTTCTGGAAAAGGTTGAAACTGCAATGATTAGATCAGGTATTAAGTCTAAGTTTGGTGTCATGGACTAAAAGCATGAGTGACATCATTTTGGGCCTGTGGCTTTCTCTTAACACAACTGTAATGAAAGAACTATAGCACACTATAAAAGAACAGAGGAAAGATTTTGCATTAATCCATTGGGCTTCCCATAACAAAATACCACAGACTGGATGGCTTAACAAACAGAAATTTATTTTGTCACTGTCTGAAAGCTGGAAGTCCAAGACCAAGGTGTCAGCAGGGTTGATTTCTCCTGAGACCTCTCCCCTTGGCTTGCAGATGGCTAACTTGCCTTCTTGCTATGGCCTCACATAGCCTTTTTCTCTGAACGTGCACCCTGGTATCTCTCCCATTTCTTATAAGGATTTTAGTCCTTTTCGATTAGGGTCCTGACTGTATACCCTCAACAACCTTCAGTATCTCCTTAAAGGCCCTATCACCAAATACAGTTATGTTGAGGATTAGGGCTCTAACATATAAATTTTGGGAGAACACAATCCAGTTAAAAACAGATTAGCTTTTCAGAAATTAAGTTCCATCCGGAGTAAGACCTGAAGTTTGCATGGAATTAGCCAGGTGAAGACTGAGGAAAAGCGCGCTTCAGACTGCTGGCAAGGGATGGACAAAGGCCCGAGGGTGTGAGAGAATATGGCGCATTAAAAAACTAAATCAAGGTCCTTTCCAGATGAGTCTAGAGAGGTGAGCAGACTACCCTGGAAGGCCTTGGAAGTCACAATAGAATTGGAACTTAATCTCAGGCAACAGAAAGCCAGTGGAATGCTATAAGCTGGGGAACGGCATAACTGAATTTGCATTGACACCTAGGCTGTAGGGTGGAGAGTGAACTAAAAAATGGTTACACTAGAGATAGAAAGACGAATTAGCGGGCTGTTACAACAAAGTAGTCAAGATGGCAGTGGGAATGGAGGGAAGTATATAGAACTGAGAAATCCTCAGGACACAGAATTGGCAGGACTTGCGAATGGACTGGGAAATGAGGGGGAAAGGATGATGCTTAGGTTTCTGAGTCGAGCAAATAGGTGGGAAGTCGGTGCCATGCCCTGAGATAGGGAACAAAGAAGCAGATGGTCAGGGTGAGGGGAGGATGATGAGCTCAGTTCTCAATGTATTGAGTTTTAGATTTGTGAGTCATATAAATAAAGATGCTCACAGCCTTAACAGCTAGTTATTTCAATCCCTGCTTTAGAGATGAGACTTTTTTAAAAACCCACACAGCTGAAGTTTGGAGGGGTTGATTGAAGCATGGTATACACCTAGGTTTTCTGGCTCTAAGGGCCAAGCTCTTTCTACTATAGTCCACAAAATCTTACTCCAAAGTCTGAGTCAGATATATTTCAGAATTCAGGATTTTCTGGACTTTAGAAAGCTAATATGGTGCCTATACTCTGTATTGTAGAACAGGGGCTGAGCAGTCTCTCATGATAAATGTGCACATTAATAGATCTTCAGTGACTAACATGAATATAACACTAAGTGGAATAATGAATAGTAGCCTCATGACTGTTAAGATAGGTTTTGTTGCCAAACGAGTAACATAAAAACTTTCAGTTTTCAGGGTATACTGGATTTGGTACTATGGATGAAGGGGTACCCTATAGAATAATGTAATGTCATGGAAGCCAAAGGAATAGAGTTTGAGGAAGAAAGTGGTGGTCAGTGGTGTCAAATGTTATTGTGAAAGGAAGGGCAAGATGAAGAAAAGTTGTTAGACTTGGACGTCAAGAAGTTTATAGTGATATCTTCAGGAGCATATCCATTACTGGCAGAAAGTAATGGGAGCACAAGTCAACATTTAAGGAGTTAAAGAGTAAGCCAAAGTACATAATAATAAAATGGTTAAAATGAAAAGACAAAAATTACAAATTATCATTAACAATTTAGAGCAAGTGGAAATTTTATTCACTGACAGTGGCAGTATAAATTGGCATAAGTATGTTTGAAAACTGGAAGTATCTACGAAAGCTGAACAGATGCACGACACATGACCCAGCAATTCTAGTCCTTGGTGTATGTTCAGCAGAAATGCAGGCGTGTGTGCTCCAAAAAACATAGACAAGGATGTTCCTATTAACTTTGTTTTGGGGTAGTTGTGGGTTCATGATGTTATAAATAAATTAGTTACAAATAAATAAAAAATGAGCTGCATGAACCACTGAGGACAGTTGATCATGAACCAAGAATTATAATGAATTCGAATCCGTGCTCTGAGGTCCATAAGAAAAGGGGAGAGGTATAAGTTGTTAATGAGAATGGTGCCTAAGAATACATACCTCCTTCCAAGCAGTCTGATGATAAAAGCAAAGGAGCACATACACCTCCTCCCAAGTACACTGATGACAGAAGCAAGAGAAGGGTGACTCCAGGGGCGACACCGAGATGGAAAACCGTGTGATTGCATGTGCAGTGGAGAGAGGCCTTGGGTTCCCACTAAGAATCTGCCATGCCAGGCCTGACTGCCCTCTTCTAGATTTATTTCACAGACTACTATCTTACTTAAGCCATTTTTGTTTTGTATTTTCTATTATACGTAGGAAAATGCAACTCATAGCTAATAGGTTTCTATTAATTCCCCATTTGATTTAATCTAGTCAAGGTTGGTTTCTTCTATTTGTGATGAAAAAGTACCAGCTAAAATATATGGTGGGGGGAGGGGGTATATGGGGACTAAATGGAAATGGAAAAAAAAATACAATAAAGGTTAAATAAAATATAAAATGTAAAAAGTAAAAAAAAATACAATAAAAATTTAAGAAAATAAAATATATGGCATAGGATTTGCTCTCCCGTATTTTACTTTAAGGCTTATCGAAAGTGAGTATGTGAAGAAAATATATTTAGTATTTATCTATATCCAATAATTTTAAAAGACAGTATAATCAATGGTTAAAAATAGATTGGAAGGCCTGGCTGGTGTGGCTCAGTGGATTAAGTGCTAGCCTGTGAACCAAAGGGTCACTAGTTCAATTGGTTTGATTTCCAGTCAGGGCATATGCCTGGGTTGCAGCCCAGGTCCCTGGTAGGGGGCACGTGAGAGGCAACCACAAATTGATGTTTCTCTCCCTCTCTCACCCTCTCTCTAAAAATAAATAAAATAGAGCAGAAGAGTGGGCAACTGGTCAAGTTTCTTCCACAAGTAAATTTTATGAAAAAAAAGTCACAATTTGTCTACATTAAAAATGAATTAAGGAGAATTTAAGAGGCATAGCACTCCCATGCAAGGTGCAGACTCTGATTAGATCTTGATTTACTCCAATTTTGGCAGTTTGGAGACCGCTGGGGAAATTTGACTGTAGTATAGGTTGACGTTACAGAGCTAGTGTCAATTTTGTTATATATAACTAAGGTCATACAGTAAAGTGGGAAAATAGTGTAAGTTTTTTAGATGAATACTAAGGTTATTAGAGGGAAGTAAAATATTTCTAATTTACTTAAAAGTTTTTAGCAAGCAAGTAGATGGAGAAAATATGGTGAAAAGTAAATAACTACTAAATACAAGGTTTAGATATATGATGTTCATTGTACTGTTACACTTTCAATATATTTGAAATTTTTCATAAAAAGTATAAAAATGCATCTGTGCAAAAGGGCTTTAATTGTTTATACGATTACAAAATAAATTTCCTGTAAAATGCAACCACTAACTATGATTTAATTAATTAGGATATTTGCTCTGTGATAACTGGAGGATTCTAGAGAGCTCTATAAATTATTTCAACTTTGTGACCAAAAAGTCTCCAATTGGTCTCTGTTCAATTGATCTTTTCCCACTTACTTTGCTCCCTTCCCCAAAAAGCTGAACTGGAAAAGAAGAGTGTGTTGAAGATGGCGATCATGCTGGAAAAAAGAGTCAGAGTCCTGAGAAGGGCAGAACCGGTGGGGGAGAATTCAGCGTGTAATAACCAAGTGTCTGGCCAAAGCTGAAGTCTGGCCAGCCTCCCCGTACGCTGTGAAAGTTCTCTGGCCGCAGTCCTGATGTCGTAACATTTGAGGTTGCATCACTCTTCCCTCAGCTGCTTCTGGACCACATGTCAACCGCATGTGATGTAAATATGTCAGGGTGGAGAGTATAAGGTATCTGTCATATTCTCCCTCCGTCCCTCTCTTCCTCTTTCCCTCCCTCCGCAGCCCACTCCAAGGGTTTTTCAGGTCCCGGAAAGGTGGACAAAGTATAAAGGCTTGTGAAAAAGACCATCTCAGAAATAAAGAGTACAGTAAAAGTGAGAGGTATAAGATTCAATTAGTGGTAAAATTCCTATCTGTGTGTGTGTGTGTGTGTGTGTGTGTGTGTGTGCGCGCGCGCGCGCGCTGCTTTGGTACTCCTCCCTTCCTGAAACTCCCACAGGACTGTCAGTCGGGGTCTCCCGTGCCTGTGTTGCTAGGTGGAAGGGCAGCAGGGGGCATGCAACACTGAGGGACTGAATAGCTTAGCAATGGACTTAAGAATCTTGGCAACTGTGGAAAATACTTTATAAAAGGAAGCTGGAAGCAAATCTCTCCTGGAAAATTTAAGGAAGCGCAGTCTCTGTACTTCTGCCTTATGACTTCAAGCCTTTCTTCCCTATTTCCAGTTTCTAAGTAGAATCTACATTTAGTTAAGGGTAATCAAACCCTATTATCTTCCAATATCTCACGATTCTCTTGATGCCTTCCTGACATGTGACCACTCTGTTTGAAATAAACCCTAGCGGGACAAGCATTTTGCATCAGAGAGTCAGAGCAATAGGTAGGGCTGAAAGTCTGGGGCTCTGTGTAATGGGGATGGTGAATATAATAGCTGAAGAGGCTTTGATTGGGCATGTCTCAGAGTTCTGAAATACCGGGAAAGAAATTACAGGTGAAAAGGGTTTCCCCCACGCCTGACCCAGTGCAGGTTAACAGGTGAGTTATTTTTTATAGACACAGGCAGGCGGCCTTGCCGGTGTACCAGTAGGTATGTGGTTCAAGGACATCTGGGATTCTGGAGAGCTCTCTTCAGCTCCCTCATTTGTGAAACACTAACCTAACACAAAGTTGGTTGAATCATTGCCTTTCTGCCTTTATTTGACTAACTTTTCCCAGGTGTCAGCTTACAGGATAAGAAACCTGCCCTGAAATTCTACTTTCCTTGGCCTCCCTTCTGTTGAGCTTTGTTGAATAGAATGCCTGACTCCTGCCTAACTTGGCTCTCCTCATCCTGGCTCATGCTGAAGCAACTGGACAGCTTGGCTCAGAGTCCAAGGAGTTAGAGTCTGCGACCTTACGCCAACCTCCCCCAGCACCCTCCTCCCCGCTACACTCACTCTGTGCCTGCCCAGTCTGGTTTGTGAATAGTTCTTGGCAAACCCCCCAGAGGAAAATAGAGCCACTAACAATAGCAACTCCCTTTTTAGCATGAAGCTTTTGATACTCAGGACTATGAACTTAGGAAAACCCAAAATAACCTATGTAATTACAGTGGGTTACCCTAACAGTCTATTTCTGCTATTACCAACATTAGAGTCACTCCAGTAGATATTTAGCTGCTTGTAGTGGAAAGAGTACTGGGCTTATAGCCAGACTGACCTGGATTCAAGACCTAGCTTGGCTATTTACTAATTTTATGACACTGGGCAAGTCACTAATTTGAGCCTGTTGAAATTGAATGAGCAAATATACATGTCCGTGCTTGAAAACCTGTAAAGCGTTATACAAAGTTGAGCTGTTACTATGGGGAAATGGGAATAATTTGAACATTTCAGAAAAAGAAGAAATTTAAATCTTCAAGAAACACTGGAATGAACCTGAAGCAAGATGGTGTTTAACCTCTGTTCAACACCATGCCCCGTCTTAAAAACAAATGAGTAGAACTATAGTTGTCATTTCCAGTTAAAAGCTGTCTACCCTTTTGTTCATGACGAAATTGAAATGGGGAAAGATTCGGTGGTTCCTTTCACGTTGTTAAAAAGAAAAGCCACAGGCCAAAATGGAGTCACTTGTGCTAAAAGCACACGATACCAAACTTGATTTAATAACTAATCTAATTGAAGTTTCAGCTCTCCTAGGAATGGCATTTTAAACCAGTCAGTCTGGAATTTCCTGATCCACACTAGCGAGGTCATATGCATGATAAGAACCCCTTGCCTTCCTCTAAGGGAAGGTGTCCTTGCCTGACATAATGCACTCTTAATTTCTTAGTCCCACTCGCCTTCTGCCTATAAAACTCTTCCATTTTGTACAACCCCTATGAGTATCTTTCTAGTTGCTAGGTGAGTTGCTGCCTGACTCATGAATAGCTTAATAAGGCCAATTAGATCTTCAAATTCACTTGGCTAAATTTTGTTTTTTAACAATATCAAGGGATGATATGGTAGGAGGATACGTCTTTACACAAGTAAGTATAGGAAAGAGAGTCATCTGGTTACATGCTAACTGCCGGTTTTCTCTGCAGTTACACCATTGTTTTTGTCCCTTAAATTTTTATTTTATATGTAGTGAAAGAGGTTGGCTCTTCAGACTCAGGCATATTTTTGTCCTATATTACTCTTGCACATACATGAAACGGGAAACATAGTAAAAGAAATTGGTTACAGGTTTTGTTAAGGTGGTCACCGACTGGGGCTGTGGAAGAATTCACAAAGAGCGGAAAGTGTAGAGAATAAAGTTTTCACTGACTCTCCAAGACAGGAGCGGGGCATGGTGTGGAGAGATACACCAGCACCGAGGGGTAGGGACTTTGAGCTTTAACTGGATTGTAATTGGATTAAAAAAGGGTGGAAGGTTGCTGTTGTGTGGACCCTGGGTTGTTGAGGGCGTTGTAACCAGCAGCTGCAGTTGGTTCCAATGTTATCTTCTGCCTGTGGCTGTAGCGAGCAGCTACCTCTGTTCTTGCTTTCTAGTTTCAGTCCTGGGGACAAGCTCAGAAGAGTGAAATGGCAGTCACGTTTAACAAGGTCACAGGCCTGCTCAGCAAATGGCGCCACAATAGCAAATGGCTCTGGCTTTACCCTTTCAGGTTTCCCAAGGCAATACAATTTCATCACAGCTGCCACCTAACTAATAGCAATCACAAGAGATCACCTTATCTCAGAGATGGCGAAATAGGGGAAATCATAACAATAAACACCTTACCCACCGCCCTGTTTAGATACAGAACAATGCCCCATTCTGTTGGGGTCCTTCGTGCCCACCTCCCTATCACGTCCAGAAGTGCCCTCCGAGGACTTGCATGAAGCGCCTGCCACAAACCACTGAGGTTTCACACCCACTGAGGACATGGTGGTGGTTCTGCCATGACCGTGCTGGCTCCTCTCCCTCTCGGGCCCTTGCCAGCTGCTGCTGACATTGCTGCGTTTCTCTGTCTTTGGCCTACAGACTTGGTTGCTTCCATGTGCCTAGTGCTGTTGTCGCTGTCCCTGCGGCTACTGCCCCTGCTTCTTTTCCTGTTGCTGCAACTTTGGTAGGCCCTGTGAGCTTCCTGACTCTAGAAGAAAATGTGCTTGGGATGCATTCATCCTAAGCACAGCAGCTGTGGGAGGCACATTGGACTCCCCTTCCCACAGCATAATCAGGGGAGGGGGCCCCAGACACCCCAGGGACCATGGAAAGAATCCTGCTGCTGGCCTGATCTTGATTCCTTTCTCCCTGGAGCTTCTGAGCTGAGGACGAGAGAAACAAAAGAGGCAGAGAGGACAGAAAGGGAGGCCAGAAGAGGCGGCTCCCTTCTCTTTCTGTAGCTACGGACACCGAAGACTTATAAGTAGACGAACTTGTGAGGTTATCAATCGCCAACCTCCCACTTGATAGAGGAATCCCCTCTACAGAACCTCTGTCAAATGCTCTCTCTAGTTTTACTTCAACTGTTCCAGAACTAGGGAGAGCTCTGTTAACAATGTCCCTGGTGGACATCCTCACATACCTTTATCTTCTATACTTTTGCTAGTATCTCTGTAGGGATTGCTGAGTCAAGGGTATGCACCTTTTACATTTTAATAGCAGGGAACAGATTGTGTATGTTAATCCACTCTCATTATAGTAATTTATACAAACTCAGGACATGGTCTTGGGAAGACAGATTGTTTGAACTAAACAAAAGAAGAACTTTCAAATTATTAAAAATAGATCACAACAGATCACTCTAACTTGACTGAAGTAGTAAGTGTTCAAGAAGATATTGGACTATCATGATAGTAAAGATGTGTATGAGATTATATGCTAACACCTAAAGAACGTGTAAAATTGAACCTCATGGTATACCAAGAACCTCTCCAATGTGTCAAGTCCCTAAGAGGTGGCCCATTTAGGTTTTGATTCTTTTACATGGAATGCATTTTCCAGATGAGTTTCAGAGAGTGCTAAGACCAGCTTTTAGATGTTCTTCAAAAGCTCCCTGACTCTGTCTTGCTAAGTCACACCAGAGACTTTACTCTAGACTTTTCTCATCTCTGATTCAATAATAGGCATGTCCCCTGTGTCCACAGCCAGGATGGCCTGGTATTTCTGTAAGTCTCCTCTGATGGCCTCAGGAGATAAATGGGCTTACCCCAATAGGCAAAAAATGTCTTCCATGTGTCTGAAGAAATACAAACCTGCAAGTAGAAAAATACAGTGGCCAGCTTCGGGTCTAGCTCCTGTTTCCTAAATTTCAAGGGAAGCAGCCTGGGTAGTCCTAAAGTCTTTGTGCACTTCTAACCTCTTTTGGTAAACTAGCCATGTCCAGCACCCGTGCTCTTTATAGCCTGTGGCTGGTCAGGCCAACAGCATGAGAGCAAGTGGCAGAGAATAGGGCTGACAGATGCAATATGTGAGTATATTTGGACATGGTTGTGTACACTCAATCTTGTCTCCTTTTTTGCTGACTGGATGAAGTCACTCTCAAATACTGGTGTGTGCTCGAATATATCATACTCTCCTTCTCTGCCTGAAGAAGAAATATATCATATATCTTTGTCCAATTATTGCTGAAGTTCTCCCTAGAGGTATTAAACATGCCCGCTGCACAGCCAGCCTCTGTGGATAGACTAGTGCAGTGACATGAATTCACTGCTCATGGTTATAGTTTATCAAGAAAGTTCTGCCTCTGGCCCTGGATGGTGCGGCTCAGCTGGCTGGATCGTCACAAGTATGATTCCCAGTCAGGGCACATGCTTGTGTTGCAGGCTTAGTCCCTGGTACCCTGTTGGGGTGCAAGAGGCAACCAAACCGATAGATGTTTCTCCCCTCCTCTCTTTCTCTCCCTTGCCCTCTCTCTAAAATCAATGAGCAGGTCCTCTGGAGAGAATTTAAAAACAAAGTTCTGCCTCTGGATTTTACCCCCGAATAATTTTCTTTGCCACATTATCAGAGAACCAAAAACGTAGTGGCTTAAAACAACACACATTTATTATCTCACAATTTCCATGGGTCAGGAGTCTGGGTATGATTTTGACGGGTCCTCTCTGCGCAGGCTCTCACGAGGCTACAGTCAAGGCGTGGGCCAGGGCTGGGGTCTCCCCTAAGGCTAGGGGTCCTGTTCCAAGATCACACAGCTTTTGGAAGAATTCATTTCCTTGAAGCTGTACAAGTCATGATACCTCTATCACATCTGTCTGTTCCCTTCAGAGCATAAATCAATTATTTTTTTTGTCAGTGAAGTCCTTGACAGAAGGAAGCCAGCATAGTGGTTTGGCCCATACTTGCTAAATGAATCAAGAATTACATCTGGCTATTTGTGATCCACATTATTTTCTTTATTAGTTTGTCAGCGACTTGATGGCAGAGCCCTGAATCATTCATGTGTGTCTGGGGCGAGAGGGTCTATTCCAGGGCGCAGTTTAGCATTGATCAATTTAAAAAAAAAAATCAAGCGGTTGCAAGAATTAAGGTGGGAACGGGAGGGCCAAAGGGGCTGTAGCAAATAAGAGTGAATTTGGGAAAGGTCAGGATGGCAGGAAAGGAGAAGCCAACAGCCGCTAAGCTCCAACAAGGCTACACCTCCTCATATGACGTCAGAAGAGGCTTCAAGAAGCGCAGATTAGCTTCTCGCGAGAGAAAAGAGAGGCCGCGAGAAGGTGTACGTCCGCCCGTGACCCGCCTTCCCCGAGCCCCACCCACAACCCGTCCTCACTCCCACCTTGAACCACCGCATGTGACGTTGTGACGCGTGCGTGGCCGCGGCGCGGGGGGCGGGGCCGCGGCGCAGGGGGCGGTGTCCGCGGCGCCGGAGGAGGAAGTGGTGAGGTTGTTGCTCCTTCTGCTCCCTTGGCTGGCTCCCGGCTCCCGGGACACGGAGAGGAGCCGCCGTCCCTGTTGCTGCTTTGCGTTCCCCTGCTGTTCTCGATGTGCTTAGGCGCCGTCGCTCCCCTTCCTCAGGCCGCCTCTTACTCCGGGGTCTATGGAAGTAATGGAAGGACCCCTCAACCTGGTGAGTGGCCCACAGAGGGTCGCGTCCGCACTCGGGCTCCTTTGCCCTAAGAGCCCGGTCTGATTCCCCTGGTGCCGCTGACCCGCGAGGCTAGGAGGCGGATTTGGCGGGGGTGGTCCTGAAAGCTGGGGGGCGCCGGCGGGCGTGGCCCCGCAGCTGCTCCAGGCGAGCAGTCCCAGACTGAGCCCCTCTCTGGGATCCCCGGGAAGCTGCCCCCCCCCCGCCGCCGCCCACCGCGAGGCCCCGAGCGAGGGGCTCCCACCGGCCGGGGCTGCCACTTCTTCAGGCCCGAGGAAACGCTTCCAGGCGCCACGTAAACACCTCCCTGCAGCCTGGAGAGACACTGAGACCGGTCAGGGCAGAAGTGGTGTTTAATACTGGGGTTAACCCCCACCGCAGAGGGTCTGAAGTCGGAGAGACTCCCCACTTCGGAGAGAGGGAGCTGTACCCCTCCTCACCCCCGTCTCTCCCTTCCTCTCTTTCTCACCTACGTGCAGATGCAGAAATGGAAAGCCTCCCTTCCCGAGTGTGTCAGGGTCGCCCCTGTTCGCTCAGTTTCATCACTGTAGGCATTATGAAGAGACGGCAGATGGTGGCCTTCATCAGAAAAAGTGCTGATAGTTCATTTATTATGTTTTTAGGCATTTCAGGTGTTGCGGCTTCAGCAGCAACGAACTGAGACACGCGTTCCTTTCTGACTGGCCACTGCATCTTCTGGTGTCCCAGAGAGAGTACCTATTTTGGATACAAAAGTCAGATTAGTTGAGGTTGCACACAGACAGAAAGAACGTTTTTTTTTTAAGAGTTACAGGTTTGAAATTAAATTGCCGCGGTGGACATATGGAGAATCAGTTTCTCATGTTGGAACTCTGAACTCTAGGGTCAGGGAAGAGCTCTGGGCTTCATTTAAACAATTCTGTAGAGAAGCAGTAGAACCTGGTGTTTAAAAGCATATATTCTGGAGCTAGACTGCCTGAATTTGAATTCTGGCATTGTCAGTTAAAAGCTCTGTGACCTCAGGCGTATTCGTTGACCTAACTTTGTTGGTTTGTTGTGAGGATTAAAGTAGCAAATATGTGCAAAGGGACAGTACCAGGTACATAGTACAGTGTAAAAGTTAGATATTTTAACTAGACTATAAACCCTTAATTTAAAATCTTTCTTGTAAAAATAAAGGTTTGGGCTTGTTGAACCTGAAAAGCGTAAGATTCTAGGACCTAAAGCTGTGGTTCCCAAATGACTGGTACCAGGTGCTGCTCTGAGAAGCACCTCCCATTTTTAAGTTGAGCCCTTCCCCCATTGGTAAGAGTTGTTTACAATTCAAAGAATTGGACTAGTTTTGTGAGCTTTTTTAAAAACCAGAGAAATGCCTTGCACTTCTCTTGTTTTGAAGGTGATGTATAGTTTGCAGTGAAATATAATGGATGGCTCAATATTGAAACGTAACAAGAATGTTAGAAATAACCAGCAGTTTACACAGTGCTCCAAAGTTCAAGTGTCCTTGCAGAATGACCATTGGTTTAGTTCCAGTTAGTTTTACTTTATTTGGCTGCAGGCTGCAGCATAACCTCAGCCAACTCCCACTAGTGTGTGGTAGCTTAGGAGAAGAAAGGAACTGGGTAAGCATTGTAGATGGAGCAGGAGAATCACCAGTTTAGGGAAGTTTAGTTAAAATGGTGGTAATAGTCTCAGCTTTTTAGAGCGGAGAATTTCGAATAGCCTTGTTACGCAGGCTAGCACAATTTGATAATCCAGCCATAAAATTTGTGGGCAAATATTGGACATTTGACACCTTGAATTCTTAAACCATTTGAGATTTGAAAAATCTGAGTTATAGCCTAGCAGTTTATTGAAGGATAACAGTGGAACAGAGATTAACATTTACTTGAATTATTTTAATTGTGCTTTTAAGTACCAATGACAGGCCTCTGAATTTGTTGTCACTCAGTTTTACAAGACTTTTTTGTTTGTTTGTTTGTTTGTTTGTTTGTTTTGAAGACCATCACATTCTTTTATTGGGCAGATATCCAACCCTAGTATTCAGTTGACCTGACATCAGAAATAGTTCTCAATGCTATGATATAATGAGAGCCTTTGAAAATCTCAGTAGAATATACAAGCGTTTTCTAATGACATAGTGTAGTGCAAATTTATTGTGTAAGGACCATTACAATACATAGGTTTATAATCGTGTCCTCAGAGCATCCTTGGAATTTAAGAACTGCTTCCCCATTTTACAGATAAACAAGCCTGGGCTGAGAGAAATTAAGTAATTAGACCAGTAACTCAAATGCATTATGCATCATAACTTATTTTGATATCATGACCTCTTTCTTGCAATGCTTCTGCATGAATGTACTCGTCATTTTCATTTCAGTATGGTCCTTATCTATATAGAACTGTATATTCTGTGTCAACATCTATTTAGTGCCTCTGCTCTAGTATTGATTCTTTTGTTGGGTTTGCAGTAAGGACTTGTGGGCTTATGTTCTCCCAGTGAGGTTTTAGGACATGGAAGAGACCAGTTTGAAATAGTCATTTTAATATGTAGCACAGTTATTGTGCTCTAGTTCTCTGGTTTTTGAAGCTGGACAGAAGAAAAATAAGATAAATCATATTTCCATTAGGAGAGGAAATAGCTAGTCTTTGCACTCTGAATAAGTTTTGTTTCACCAGTTTTTTTTGTCAGCGTTTAATATAGGAACATAATAAGAAAAATTACTGCATATTTAGGCATTTCTTTCGATACACCTAATTGGCATTTTGAGTGCTGGTAGCAAATGTCAAAACTTGTGAGGTAACTTCTAGTTCTTTGGTTTGTTTGCTGGCTATTTAGGAAGTGATGTCAGACCTTAATTTATACATGACTTGCTCATGCTTTGCTTACCTACCCTGTACACTCAGCTGACAGGGTCCATGTGACTCCATGGCCACAATCGTACTCTGCGTTTGGCTCTTAACAGTGCTGAGAATATGTTTGTTGAGTAATTGAGTTTCCCTCTTTTGGGGTCAGTTTTTCTCATCTAAGAAAAGGAATCAGCTAGGTCCAAGGATGGCCTTGTACACACTTAGAATCTTTGTAACTATTCCATGTTAATTTTATTGGTAGTAAAATCTTTATAAGGTTTTTTTGTTTTTTGTTTTGGTTTTTTTGTTGTTGTTTTTTTTTTTTTAAAACTGTTTGACCATCTTCCTTGTTGCCTTGGAAATTTCAAGGAAAATTCATCCTGTATCACAAGCTAGGCTGGGCTCATAGAAGCACTCTGGAGAAAGGCGATAGAGCACCAAAACTTATTCGACAATTACTAAGTGCTAGGGTTGATACCAAAAACTTTATATATGTTATTTATTTTAATTTTTAGTACTGTAAGAGATATTCCCCATTTTATGGATGAAGACATTGAAATGCAGAATAAGAGGTGGTAATGGGATTTGAAAGCAAGATTCTAAATAAAATATTGGTCTTTCTGTTAGGTCAGTGTTTGCCCATTTGTTTTGACTGAGTCACAGTGAGATATTTATATATAATGACCAGTACATATATACATACGTGCGTGTTGCTGCAAAGCTGCTACATTATGGATATGCCTCAGGAATTGTGTAAAATGCAGGGAAACTCATAAATCTCAACCAAAACAAAACAAAAAATGGAAACTTTTTATGTGATGCAATATATGTACATATATACACATGTATATGTGTGTATGGTGCTATATTTGATTTACCCTAATATTTATTATTGGATGTTTTGTAGAAATGCTGTTGTGACCCACTAAATTGAATTCACAACTCACTAGTGGGTTATATCCTGTAATTTGTCTTAATAGACAAATTACAGGATATCACAACTCACTAGTGGGTTATATCCTGTAATTTGTCTATTAAGACAAATTACAGATGGTGGTGGTTTTGAGAAAAAAGCAAGCGAAACTGTAAGCTTTTTTAAAAATTGATTTGGGGGGGTGTGTAGAGAGAGAGAGAAAGAAGCAGCAATTTGTTGTTTTCTGTGTTTATGCATTCATTGGTTGATTCCAGTCTGTGCCCTGACCCCCGGGATCGAACCTGCATCCTCCGTTTATAAGGATGGTGCTCTAACCAACGGAGCTACTCAACCAGGGCTAAAACTGGAAACTTGAGGAAGAAAAAAAGATGCAGCAGAAGCATGTGTGGGAGAAACTGATCCTTAGACTTAAATCCAAAAACAGATCTTCCTGGACTTTCTAACACTTGAGCAGTTATCTTAACTGTAATTGCATTACATTGGTTAGACGATCAATTCAGTACTTACTGTTTGGAGATAATACCTGCCTGTAGGAGACTCACAGTGAATTGATTGGAAAAGGGGGAGTGAATGAGATTTTTTCTTTCTCCACTGAAGACCCTACCACAAGGTTTAGGAGTACATTGGATTTCCCTCTGCCACCTTTTTCAGTATTGGTTGGTATGGCATTCCTTTTCATCTTTACATACTGCTTTCCCCAGCGACCCAGAAGTATATGAAAAATAATAGAATGTAATACTGTTTTCCTTTGGGAAAGAAGACAATATTGAGCCTGTATTTTTAAAGCAATTAGCATGTAGAAGTAGAATGTACATTTTGTTAAGAGCTGTCACTTAGTAATCTAGTTGTAGTTAGGATTTTTGTCAGTTGCAGGTTGTAGAAACCCACTTCAAATTAGCTGAAGCTGTTTTGGCATAATTTATTGGAATCAAAATAAAGGTGCAGAAAGGGCAGAGCTACTATGTAGGCGAGTCTGAGAGCATATTGGACCTGGTACTCAAAGATAATCAGGTTCTTCCTCTCTGCCTTTTCAGACTTGACTCTCTTATTCCTCTGTGCAGACCTACATTTTCTATTGGGCTAACTCCTGAATGTTGGATTAGTTAAAACCACTACAGACTTTTGTGACATACTATCTAGTCCTAAATTTGAAAATCTGATGGAACAGATTCTTTAGGTGTCTAGGAGACAAGGTAATACAAGAATTTGGCAACTCCCATGGGAATATTATCTTTTATCTAGGAAGAAGAGCAGTTCACAGAGAGGAGTAGGGCCTGTGGAAAGTGCTGGTTGTTTCTGAGGATTCAGCAAGAGAGAAATTTGTGTACAGGGTACATAAAGTAAGACATTACTAAATCTGAAACTGTTTTACTTTTTATAAACATTTTTGAACATTTTATAGTATTGTGCTTTCATTTTTATTTGGAGTAGGAGAACTCTCGTGAAAATGTCCTATAGATTAGATAGATTAAATAGTAAATGAAGTGCACCATTGATTGACTCTCTCCCCCTCCCTCCATCTGTGTGTATGCCTATGTGTGTGTATATAATTATTTATCTTAGGTTTTGGGACTGTTTTATTTGTTCTCATATTTTCCCTGAAGTACAGGCAT
Organism: Mormoops blainvillei; assembly: GCA_004026545.1. NCBI lineage: Eukaryota > Metazoa > Chordata > Mammalia > Chiroptera > Mormoopidae > Mormoops > Mormoops blainvillei. Next base: position 635,436 of record PVJD01000093.1, on the reverse strand, counting down.
GTTATATTGGCATTTACCAATCTTTGGTTTTGCTACCAACCCTCAATACAACCTCTCCATCCTTCCATCCAACTAACCATTTATTATTCCGTCCAATTAACAAACAAATATTATATATAATTACTATGTATCCGGTACTGTTCTGGACTTCAAGGATTCAACGGTGAATAGGACAGAGTTCCTGTTCTTACAGAACTTTCATCCTGTGTCTTTAGTTTTCTTTTCACCTCTTGTGTCTTCTTGCTGTTTTCTTTAATGTCTTAAGCATAGGGGTTTTTTTGGTCCTTTGTTTGTTTCTTGATGTTAATTCCAGTGTATGGATAATCTTTGGGTCTGTTTCTGTTGTTCTTTTCTTTTTATTGGTTACTTTTGCCTGCTTCACATGCCTAGTAACTATCATATGTCACATGTTGTGGATGATACGTTGTAGAGATGCTGAATTTGTCATCTTCCTCTAAAGAGTGTAAGGTTTTGTTCTGGTTGCCAGTTAAAATACTGATAGATCACCTTGATCCAGTCTAGGTTTAATTTTAGGCTTTATTAGGGTGGGTCTATTTTAGTTTTACTCATAATGCCTAGAGTGTGGTCCTTACTCTCAGTGCTGGCCTCTCTGGAGTCTCAGGTAAATGTGCCAGGTGTTCACAGAAGTTGCTATGCTCTCTCTATACCCAAACTGTAACCTGTCTCCCCAGCACTGTGTGGCTTTCTGAAATCTCTGCTCAGAGCTTCCTCTTGGCCTCCTGGAATTGTGCCCTGTTCTCATGCAGCTTAGGATTTTGGCCAGGGACCTGAGAAGTTTATTTTTGTTTGTTTTTTTGTGTTCTTTTTTTGAGATTTTATTTTTAGAGAGAGGTGAAGGGAGGGAGAAAGAAAGGGAGACAAACATTGATGTGTGAGAGAAATCTGTTGCCTCTTGCATGCCCCCAACTGGGGTCCTGGCCCACAACCCAGGCATGTGCCCTGACAGGGAATCGAACGAGTGATCTTTTGTTTCTCAAGTTGGTGCTCAGTCCACTTAGTCACACCAGCTAGAAAAGTTTTTTTCTTTTTTTAAATTGATTTTAGAGAGGTAAAGGGAGAGAGGAGGGGTGAGTGAGAGACAGAGACAGAGATTCTCATTTGTTCCCTGACCAGGGGTTGAACCCAAAACCTTGGCACATCAGAAACATTCTCTAAACAGCTGAACTACCTGGCCAGGGCCAAAATTTTTTTAATGTATATATTTAAGGTGTCTCTACTACAGTTCCTCCAGTCCTAGAGTCACCTCAAATTCTAGCCTTTTCCTTCTGCCTGGGTTTTATTTTCTGCACTCCAGTTTTGAAAAATGCCCTCAGAAAGAAACTTAGGGGGAATGTAGTTCATAACTTGCGCAATTTCCATTTTTGTGAAAATGTAACCTGTTGTTTTTTGTTCAGTTAACTGCTGTTTTTATATTTTGTCCAGCTTTCTAGTTGTTTGCAGCTGAAGGGTAAGCCAGTGCTATCTGCTCCATCATAGGTGGATCAGAAGCCCAAATTTTCATGAGAATTTCCAAGGGAGTCTCAAAACAAAATTAAATCAGGTTATTGTAAACTCTAAATGTCAGAAAGTACTTTAATATGAGATTGTGGTGTCACGGGAACTAATATTCAATATATAGTGATAGGGTGTCACAGCCCCATGAGGATTGACCAGTTACTGCTTTTCCTGTTTAAACATTATCTACTTCTAAGTAGAATTTGAGGCAGCATAGAATAAAAGGCAAAGATGCTATACTATTATTATACTGTCTATTGCTATATAACAGATTATCCCAAACTTTCGCACTTAAAGCAACATGCATTTGTTACTTCACAGTTTTTCTTTGTGAGGAATAAGGGCATGGCTTAGCTGGGTCCTTTCCTTCAGGACCCCTCACAAGTTTGAAGTCAAGGTGTCAGCTGGAGCTACCTGTGGTCCTTTTGAAGGCTTCACTGGGACAGGAGCTGCTTCCAAGCTTACTCATAGGTTTGATAGCAGGATTCAGTTCCTTGAACACTTTGAGACTGAGAATTTCTGTTCCTTGTTGGCTGTTGTCAGGCCACACCCATTTTGAGAAAACTCACCCATGTGAGTTTTTCTATAGGGCAGCTCGCAACGTGACTGTTGGTGTCATTAAAGTGAGCAAGGAAGAGAGTGCTACCAAGATGAAAAGTGATAATCTTTTGTAACCTGATCACGGAAGTGACATCCTATCACCTTTGCTGTATTCTGTTTTTCAGATGCAAGTCAGTAGGTCCAGCCCACATTTGAGAAAGGGTGATTACACAAGGGTGTGAATACCAGGAGTCAGGGACATTGTGAGCCATATCAGAAGCCGTTTACCACAATTGTTGATAGGAAAGCAAAAAAATAAGTGCAAAAAAACCCAAAGATACCAAGAAAATATCCTGTGGGACTACATCAAACTTTAAAGCTCTGCACAGGAAAGGAAATCAACAAAAAATGGAAAGGAAACCTTTCGAATGGGAGAAAATATTGGGTTGGCTGGAATGTCCCTTTGGTTTTTTCCGTAAAATGAAAGACACATTTTCTCATTTTCACCAATAACTTTATTGATTTGGATATTTGAGTATGTTGGCTATTTCCCAGTATTGATTTCCCACTGTGTTGGCCAGGGGTGCTGCTAAATATTTTCCAATGTATAAGACAGCCTCACAACAAAGAACTATTTGGCCAAAATGTCAGGAGTATCAAGAAACCTCACAAACCACTTTTGACATGTTCAGTCAGTCACAGCACCTTTTCCACACTGCACAAATCTTTTTTTCATTTCATCTGTGTTTTTACCTTTCTTGAAATAGTAAAGCATAATATGCCAAAAATGTTGCATATTTTTCATCTTCAGTATTAAAATGGCTGCACAAAAATCCACCAATTTTAATAAGCTTTTTTTTTCTTTTTAAATGCACACTGGTATGACAGCTGTCACAATACAATCTTAACAAAATTGTTTCGAATGAAGTTAAAGACAACTAAGCACTATTAGAGCCATTGTATGGAAAAAAACTAAACAAATTTTTTGGCCAACCCAATATTTGCAAATCATGTATCTAATAAGAGGTTAATATCCAAAATATATAAAGAACTCATACAGCTCAATAGCAAAAACAAACAGTCTGATGAAAAATGGGCAGAAGATCTGTCCAGACCAAAAAAAAAAAAAAAAATACAGATGGCCAACAGGTACTTGAAAAAAGGCCCAGAGTCACTAATCATCGGAAATACAAATACAAATCACAACGAGATGCCACCTCACACCTGTGAAAATGGCAGTTACCGAAAAGACAAAAAATAACAAGTGTTGGCGAAGACGTGGGGGAAACGGAACCCTTGTGCACTATAAGCGGGAATGTAAAATTAGTGCAACCACTACAGAAAACAGTATGGAGGTTGCTAAAAAAATTAAAAATATAACTAACCATATGATACAGCAATTCCCCTTCAGGATATTTGTCTGAATAGAATGAAAACATTAACTCCAAAAGATAAATGCATTACCCCCCCCCCAACGTTTATTGCATCATTGTTTATAATAGCTAAGATACGAAAGCAACCAGTGTCCATCGAAAGATGAATGGATAAAGAAGATTTGGTGTGTGAGTGTAGAATGGCACATTTTTAGGCCATAAAAAAGAACGAAATCTTTCCATTTGCAAGAACATGACTAGACCGTGAGGGTATTTATTCAGAGTGAAATAAGTCAGACAGAGAAAGACAAATAACATGTGATCTCACTTCTGTGTGGAATCTAAAAGAAAGAAAACAAACAAAACACCCAAACTTATGGACACAGAGAACGAATTGGTAGTGGCAGAGGTGGGGAGTTTATGGGGTGGGCAAAATAGAAGGTCAAAAGGCACAAACTTCTAGTTATAAAAAGAGTCATGGGGATATAACGTACGGCATGGTAACTGGCTAATAAGTATTGTATTGCATATTTGGAAGTTGCTAATAGTGATCTTAAAAGTCTTCATCACAAGGAAAATCTGTAATTAAGTATGGTGATAGATGTTAACCAGACTCCTTGCGATCATTTCACAATACAGCATGGGGCAAAAGTAGGTTTACAGTTGTGAATATGCAAAACAGAATTTATTCTTGTATTATTTATTATTGTGTTCCCTACGCTTTCGACACCCTGTATGTACAAGTATCAAATGGTTGTGCACCAGAAATTAATATAATGTATGTCAATTAAACCTTATTAAAAATTTTTTTAAAAGAATATCAACTCTTTTGACCCATTTTCATTTCCCTAGTTGGTGTATAAATGAGCTCAGGCTTGCCTTTTTTTTTTTTTTTAACATTCTGTAAATTTTTTTTTTTAAGATTTTATTTATTTTATTTTTGGGGGCGGGGGGGAAGGAAACGAGAAAAGAGAGGGAGAGAAACTTCAGTGTGTGGTTGCCTCTTGCGTGCCCCCTCCTGGGGACCTGGCTCACAACCCAGGCATGTGCCCTGACTGGGGTATTGAACCGGCGACCCTTTGGTTCGCAGGCCAACGCTCAGTCCACTGAGCTACACCAGCCAGGGCAACATTCTGGATTTCTTCTAAAATTATATAAATCAAACTTACATAAAACCAGTATGTTTTTCTAGTCTTAATTATCTTTACCATTCTAATCTCTCACAGTGTACCAATCATTAGTAATTGCTTCCCGTAGGAATATATTTTTAACTGAGATGTAACTGACTTATTATATTAATTTTAGGAATACAACATAATGGTTCAATGTTTATAGATACTGCAAAATGATCACCACAATAAGTCTAACATCCATCACGTCATGCACAGTTTAAAAAAAATCTTTTTAGATTCCATGTAGAAGTGAGATCGTATGTTACTTTTCTTCTGTGTCTTATTTCACTTAGCATAATGCCCTCAAGGTCCATTCATGTTGTTACAAATGGCAACATTTCATTCTCCTTTTTATGGCTGAATAATAATCTATTCTACATCCATAGCCACATCTTCATCCATTCATAAGTCTTAAATGGCATGCTGATCTGAGTAGTGTGATGAAATCTCATGCTGTCCCATTCTGTTTTGCCTAGGACGTGAATCATCTCTTCAGCGTATTTGCACTGAACTGGCATTCATTACTTGATGGTGGGGATAAGTTCAGATAAATGTGTCATTAAGTGATTTCGCTGTTGTGCTATCATCGTAGAAGTACGTACACAAATCTAGATGGTATAACCAATACTGTAGTTTATGTGCTATACTTTTATATGACTGGTAGTGCAGGACTTTTGCTTATACCAACATATACCACAAGCACATGAGTAATGCATTGCACTATGGCATCGCTAGGTGGTAGGAACTTTTCAGCTCCATTAAAATCTTTTGGTAACCACCGTCATCATGTGTGTGGTCTGTCATTGATCAAAGTGATGTTACACAGCACACCGCTCTATTGAGGTGATTTTTGTCATTCATTTGTTAAAGTGGTGTATCACATTGATCGATTTGTGGATATTGAACCACCTTTGCATCCCTGAAATAAATCCCATGTGATAATGGTATGTGACCCTTTTAATGTGTTGTAGAATTTTTTTGCTAATATTTTGTTGGTGACTTTTGCATCAGTGTTCATCAGGAATATTGCGCTGTTATTTCCTTTTCTTGTGGTGTCCTTGTCTGGTTTCGGTATCAGGATGAGTTTGGACATGTTCCCTTCTCTTCTGTTTTTTGGAAGAATTGAGAAGGATCGGTATTCTTGGAATGTTCGATAGAATTCAAACAGTGAAGCCGTCTGGCCCTGGAATTTTGTTTTGGGGTGGGGGGTTTGGTACTTACTCAGTCTCCTTACTAGTAATCAGTCTGTTCAGATCTGTTTCTTCATGATTCAGTCTTAGAAGATTGTACATTTCTAGGAATTTATCCGTTTTTTCTAAGTTGTCCGATTTATTGGTGTATAATTAGTAGTGATGTTTTTCTGCTTTATTTCTGATTTTGTTTGAGTTCTTTTTTATTCTTGGTAAGTCTCACTAAAGGTTTATCAATTGTTAATATTATCAGACAATCAGGTCTTCGTTTTACTGATGTTTTCAATTTTTTTTAGTCTGCATTTTACTTGTTTCTGCTCTGATATTTCATTTCCTTTCTTCCACTACTTTTAGTCTTTTTTCTTATTTTTCTAGTTCCTTGAGGTCTAAAGCTAGGTTGTTTATTTGAGATTTTTCTTGTTTCTTGAGGTGTGCATTTATTGCTGTGAATTTCTCTTTTACAGCAGCTTTTGCTGCATCCCATAAATTTGGGTATGTTGTATGTCCATTTTCACTTGTCTTCAAGTTATATTTTGATTTCTCTTCTTTGACCCATTGGTTGCCTGGTACATGTTGTTTAATCTCCTATTTTTTAATTTCTAGTTTTCTTGTAATTGATTTCTAGTTCCATACCATTGTGTTCTAATAAGATACTTGATATGATTTCAGTCCTCTTAAATTTGTTGACTTGTGTTACAGCCTAACATCATTTATTGTGTCCTGGAGAATATTTTATGTTTACTTGAGAACAATATATGTTTTGTTTTGGATGGAATGTTTTGTATACATTTGTTAAGTCCATCTGGTCTAACATGACATTTAAAGCCTATGTTTTCATGTTGATTTTCTGTCGATCTATTCATTGATACAAGTGAGGGTATTAAAGTCTCCTGATATGATACTGTCATCTCTTTCTCTCTTTGGGCTGATAATATTTGCTTTATATATTTAGTACTCCCATATTTGAAGTTCTTGTAGGGAATTACGTGACCTTTTCTGTCTTAACAGTGTTCTGATAAATACTGATACTTTAAGAAGAAAATAAATAAAAATCAAGCTGTTTGTTTAGGTTAGTAACCAGGAGAGATGCATTCTTGGCCTAAACATTATTTGAGTTTTTAGTGAAATCACTCATAAAGATCTGGAGTGTCTTGTATCCTTTCTGAAATTAAGTCTTTTTCATAAAACTTTAGTGCATCTTGAAATACTTGGCATAAGAAAGCATGTTGTCAGAATTACCAAATAACAATGCACAACCTACTTTTAGAAGCACTAAGCAACATTCCCATTTCAGTTGCTTCTTGCTCCTGTTTGATTTTGAATTACCAAAGAAACGTATTTATAGATTTAATACTTTTAATGGCTGTGATTCTACCAAGAACAGTATCTAAGTAAATAGTAATGAGTTTTAATATTAAGGAGAGATCTTTAAAGATTTTTTTTTAGTCCTGGCCGGTGTGGCTCAGAGGATTGAGCACCAGCCTTCGAACCAAAAGGTTGATGGTTCGATTCCCAGTCAGAGCACATGCCTGGGTTGCAGGCCAGGTACCCAGTTGGGGGCATGCGAGAGGCAACCATTTGATATTTCTCTCACACATTGATGTTTCCCTTCCTCTCTTTCTCCCTGCTTTCCTCCTCTCTAAACATAAAATTTAAAAACCATTAAAAAGATTTTTTTAAAAATAAGAATTACTACCAAAATAAGTTTCCTATGTAGCTACAGTTGTTTTTTTTTTAAAGGCAGTTTATTTAAAAGATTTTATTTATTTTAGAGAGGGGAAGGCAGGGAGACATTAATGCGAGAGAGAAATACTAATTGGTTGCCTCTCGTGCACACCTGAACCCATAACCCAGGCATGTGCCCTGACCAGGAATTGAACTAGCAACCCTTCACACTGCAGGACAACGCCCAAGCAACCGAGCCACACAGGCCAGTGTGGAAGGCAGTACTTAGTCTAGTCTCCCTAACTACATTGTAAACTTTTTGATGAGAGTTGCTTCCAGTGCTTTTATTGTCTTAACTAGTTTAATTTTGACAATAGTTACTTCATAGATGAGAAAACTCAAAAGTTAAGAAACCAGTTCATTTGCCTAAAAAGCTTTCAAGCTTCGACTTGAACCTAGGTAGTTAAGCTCGATCCAAAATCTATACTTTCTGGGTGTCTATCAAGAATTTAGTGGGAACTCTGTGTTTTTTTAAAAATTTTTTTATTGTTGTTCAATTTCAGTTGTCCCCATCCCCCCCCCCCATTACTCACCCTTGCCCTACCCATCCCCCCGAACTCTTATTTTTTAATAGGGAATTTTATTACTGTGGTGCCAAGTAACCTAGAATAGGTGTGTGGTTTTGAGATGTAAGTCCTAAATTGACAGAGTGATGAGAGATTGGACATTACATGGTGAAGTTGAAGGGGAGTCAGGAGAGTCATGAGGCTCTGTTCTCACCACTTAAGAACTTTTTGTTTCGTTGATGAAACAATTTATTGTAATTGTGGAGATTGAAGTTTAATTGGGAGCTTCACAAATATAGTGCAAGGTAGAAAGTGATTAATGATGTGAAAGACAGAGATGATAGAGGCATAAAATTAAGTGTGAGGTAACCTCAGAGAGCAGCTCATCTTTGCATCTCGGTGTGTTTAGTAGCCCTCAGCTTCACCTTGGTAGAATCTCAAGACCTACTCCAGACCTACTGAATACCAGTTTGCATTTTAACTATATCCCCAGGTGATTTGTAGTCCAGTAAAGCTTGAAAAGTACAGGTATGGTCCACCTCCACTTTACAGGTGAGAAAACAGGCCCTGAAGGATGAAATAACTTATGTGGTTTAGTCGGTAAGCCAGGGCTTAAGCCAGGAGCCCTAGATATCTTGGTAAGGCTTGCTCTGCATGGTGTTGTCCGTAAGACATATACTATTGGATTTCAAGGAAGGCTTGTCTCTTGTATAGGGCATCTTTCAAAGTTCAGGAAGGTAAAGGCACATACAGAGTCACCCCTTTTAGTCCTTTTATTTTTTTCCTGCCTAAAACCTTGTTGATTGAGTACCACTTGCTTTAACTAGACTATCTGAACACATTCCTTAGAGAAATCATGTGGATCATAACTTAGCATTCTTCATCATGTACATTCTCTTCCTGAAAGCTCTGTATCATTTCTGGGCACTATAAAATACTGCTTTGTTCAGAACATATTTTTTTGCTCAGTCCAAGACTCCATGGTTAAAATTATTTTAAGCACCCAGCCATGTATTGTTATCCATGATTATTTTCAGGAATAAATTGATACTTAGAGAACAAGTTTCTAATTTTAGTTGCAAAAGTGATTCTCTGAAGTATTTTTTATGTGTTACAAGTGGCACCTTTTTTTGAAAAGCATGCTAGGTTAATCACTTTACACCTGACAAAACAAATTTGTTTTTACTTTTTAAAAAAAATTGAGATAAAGTGCATATAACATAAAACTTACTTTCTTTATTATATTTAAGTGTCCAGTTTGGTAGCATGAAGTATATTCACATTGTTGTGAAACAGACCTCCAGAACTTTTTGATCTTGCAAAGCTGAAACTACACCCAATAAACAAGAACCTCCCTACTTTTCTCTCCCCCTAACCTCTGGCAACCACCATTCTTTTTTCTGTGTCTGTGAGTTTGACTACTTCAGATATTTTATGTAAGTGGGATCATATACTATTTGTCTTCTTGTAACTGGCTTATGTTATATTTCATTATTAAGCTTAATGTCTTCAGAGTTCATCTGTGCTGTAGCATGTGTCAATTTCCTACTTGTTTAAGGCTGAATAATATTCCATTGTATGTGTATATCACATTTTGTTCATTCATATATTCATGCACATTTGGGTTGCTTCCCCCTTTTGACTATTGTGAATGATGCTGCTGATAACTTCGGTATACAGTGCTTTGCACTTTTTCAAAGAAGCTTTGGTAAGTCTAATCTGTGAATTTGTTAGTGAGGAAAACATTACAGTAGCTATAGAAGGCTTTAGTTGATTGTCTTTCTCCTTTCCTGCTGTTTAACCTTGTGTAAGATATAACCCCTGAGTCTGGGCCTCTTAAAAAAGAGGGAAACACATTTACAAAATTGTAGTAAATCTTTTTTTATTATATTTTATTGGTTATGCTATTATCATTGTCCCACTTTTTCCCCCGTTACCCTCCTCCACTCAGCACCCCCCAGCCCCTCAGGCAATTTCTGACACTATTGTTTATACCCATGGGTCATGGGTAGGTTCTTTAGCTACTACTTTTACTTTACGTCCCCTTGGCTATTCTGTAACTACCTGTTTGTACTTCTTAATACCCTCACCTCTTCATCCATTCCCCCACGTGCCCCTCCCATCTGGCAACCATCAAAACACTCTTCATATCCATGAATCTGTCTGTTCAGCTTGTTTGCTTAGTTTGTTTTTTAGACTCAAATGGTGATACATATGTATTTATTGCCAGTTTGTTGTTCATAGTTTTGATATTTTTCTTAAATAAGTTCCTCTAACATTTCATATAATAATGGTATGGTGGTGATGAACTCCTTTAGTTTTTTCTTGTCTGGGTTCTGCTTATTTACCCTTCAATTCTAAATGATAGCATTGCTGGCTAGAGCAATCTTGGCTGTAGGTCCCTGCTTTTCATGACTTTGAATATTTCTTGCCAGTTCCTTCTAACCTGCAGTTTCTTTTGAGAAATCAGCTGACAGTCTTATGAGAACTCTCCTGTAGTAACTAACTGCTTTTCTCTTGCTGCTTTTAAGATTCTCTCTTTATCTGTAACTTTTACATTTTAATTATATTGTATTTTGGAGTGGGCCTCTTTGCATCCGTTTTGTTTGGGATTCTCTGTGTCTCCTGCACTTGTACTCCTAATTCCTGAACCAAATTAGGGAAGGTTTCTTTCTTTATTTTTTCAAATAGATTTCCAATTTCTTGCTCTTTGTCCTCTCCTTCTGGCATCCCTGTGATGTGGATGTTGCATGTCTTGAAGTTGTCCCAGAGGCTCCTTATACTATCCTCCTTTTTTGGAATCTTTTTTCTTCTTGTTCTGATTGGTTGTTTTTTGGATTCTTTGTGTCCCAAATTAATTGATTTGATTCTCAGCTTCATCCACTGTACTGTTGTTTCCCTGTAAGTTGTTCTTTATTTTAATTAGTGTATCCTTCGTTTCTGACTGGGTCTTTTTTATGCTGTTGAGGTCGTCAAAGAGTTCCTTAAGCATCCTTACAACCAGTGTTTTGATCTGTCTCTGATAGATTGCTTATCTCCATTTTGTTTAGTTTTTTTCCAGGAGTTTTGATCTGTTCTTTCATTTGGTCCATGTTTCTTTTCTCATTTTGGCAGCCTGTGTGTGTTTCTGTGTATTAGGTAGAGCTGCTCTGACCTCTTGTCTTGGTAGTGTGACCTAATATAGTAGATGTTTATCTAGGTCTCCATTTTTCCCAGAAGTCCTTCAAAGTTGTAGTAATTCTTAAAGTATAAACAGCGAAGTAAGGAGACCAATGATTACTCATTTAATCTGTTTACCTTTACATTCGGGGACACTTTAGTCATTTGTTTTCAGAATTTTTGAGTTCGTCTTCTTGTTTGGTGAAGTATCCCTAAGAAATTCTCTATTGTAATATTAAATATAGGTACTGATTATTCTTCAACTGTACACTGTACACATTTATATTAAAAAATGTAAATGTAAACAGTAACTTTAAGGTTGAGAGGGAGGAATCAGTTGATAAAAGAGAAGCTTGGATTTTACTAGGTGATAAGTAATTTTCTGATTATAGTTAAACTATACAAACTAGTCAGAGTGTCTACAAAATAACTCTTGTTTTGAAAAGAACTTATTAAAAGTCGAGAAAACACATAGTTTGAGTAGCAGTCTGTGATTGTAACTTTTGGTTAATCTCAAGAATTGAAGAATATTGATTACTGAAGAAGTTGAAGTGTCTGGTATTAACCTTCGTGGTTTTATTAGTAGAGTTGAGAATAATGGTCCCTCCTTTCAGATGCGATATAGTTCCTGAAACTACCTATTAGAGTTCCCAGCATAGATATGGCTGTAAATGGTTTGATGTGTGGCAACAAACGGTATTTATCTTCTGAAAAGATCTTTAAAAAAAAATCATGTCTCTTTTTATGATTCAGAGTAACTTAGAAATGTTTTGTTTTCTAGGCTCATCAACAGAGCAGACGAGCAGATCGTTTATTAGCTGCAGGGAAATACGAGGAGGCTATTTCTTGTCACAAAAAGGCTACCGGTGAGTATTCTTATTAAGAAATAATGAGTGCAAAACCGTAGGGCAGTTTTTTTCCTCCACTGTCTCTCAATACGTTATGTAGAATATAAAGTCATAGTAGTAATGATGTGTTGTTGCCCTGCGTACACGAGGTTGGCACAACTGATCCACTTGCATTATTTTTTTTAAGTATATTTTATTGATTATGCTGCTGTAGTTGTCCCAATTTTTTCCTCCTTTGCCTCCCTCCACCCAGTTCCCCCCTTCCCTCCAGCAATTTCCCCCCTTCCCTCCAGCAATTTCTCCCTCCCCTTTAGTTCATGTTCATGGGTTATGCATGTAAGTTCTTTGGCTTCTCCATCGCCTGTACTGTTCGTAACATCCCCTTGTCTATTGTGTACTTACACAGTTTTGCTTCTAAACCTCTATACTTTTTCCCCCTTGTCCCCTCTTCTCCCTCCCAGCTGATAATCCTCCAAATGATCTCCATATTTATGATTCTGTTTCTGTTCTAGTTGCTTGCTTAGTTTTGTGTTTGTTTTCAGTTGTTGATAGTTGTGAGTTTGTTGTCATTTTAATGTTCATAGTTTTGATCTTCTTTATTCTAAATAAGTTCCTTATAATAAAGGCTTGATGATGATTAACTCCTTTAGCTTTACCTTGTCTGGGAAGCACTTTATCCTTCAATTCTTAATGGTGGCTTTGCTTGATAGAGTAATCTTGATTGTAGGTCCTTGCTTTTTATCACTTTAATTCTTGCCTGCAAGATTTCTTTTGAGAAATCAGCTGATAGTTTTATGGGGACTCCTTTTTAGGTAACTCTACCTTTCTCTTGCTGCTTTTAAGATTCTCTCTTTGTCTTTTAACCTTTGTCATTTTAATTATGATATTTCTTGGTGTGGACCTTTTTGGGTCCAACTTCTTTGGGGCTCTCTGTGCTTCCTGCACTTGTATGTCTATTTCCTTCACCAAATTAGGGAAGTTTTCTTTCATTATTTTTACAAATAAGTTTTCACTTTCTTGCTCTTCCTCTTCTGGCATCCCTGTGATTCGGATGTTGGCCCTTTTGGAGATTTCCCAGAGTCTCCTTAAACTCTCCTCATTTTTTGAATTCTTGTTTCTTCATTTTCTTCTGGATGAATGTTTATTTCTTCCTTATGTCCAAATCATTGATTTGAATCCCGACTTCCTTCCCTTCACTGTTGGTTTCCTGTGGATTTTTCTTTATTTCCCTTAGTAGAGCCTTCATTTCTTCTCTTATGCTTTTACTGTATTCAGTGAGACCTTTGAGCATTCTAACCACGAGTGTTCTGTACTCTTTGTCTGATAGGTTGGCTATTTCCACATCACTTAATTCTTTTTCCAAAGTTCTGTTCTGTTCCTTTATATGGGCCACATTTGTTGTTTCCTGATTTTGGCAGACTCCCTGTGTCTGCGTACTAAGTAAAGCTACTTTGATTCCCTTTTAGCGCACCCGATCAGTCATATGGGGCAGAGTCTTGGGTATTCGCCAGGATGGGGCAGCCGTGGCCCTGTGTCGGGGAGGGGTCAAAGAGGGGACAATACCGCTGCTGGCTGACTTCTGGGGTTTGCCTGGCCCTCACCCCCTTTTTCCAGTCACTCCACCCACTTTCCATGTGTGACCGGCTGCTGTCCTGAGAAACCCGCAACAGCTTCTACCACCCCAACCGCCTTTGGGTTTACAGCCAAAAGTTACGAGTCTTTCTTTTCCTGGCACTGGAGCCCTGGGCTGCGCCATCCAGCCTGGGGCTGGGCTCCCTCACTCACAAGGTGTTTCCCTGATTTTTATCCACCACACATGATTGTGTGCCCATTCCATCGGCCTTTCCATCTGCCCATTCCATTGGCCACCGTTGCCTCACTGCCTCTCCGCCTCTTCCCCCAGCTCGCCGCTCCCACACCAAATCCTCTCCCTCTGCCTGGACGCCCTGTCGCTGCCCCTCCTACCCATCTGGATGAATATAGCTTCTTTAAATCCTCGCTTGTTGGACTTCTGTACAGTTCTGCGTGTTTTCCATTTTTAAGTTAGTTCTTCTCCGTCTTATGGTTGTGCAGTGAGGCAAGACATGTCTGCCTATGTCACCATCTTGACTAGAAGCCTTCTTAAGCTATTAGTTTGCATTATTTTTTTTTCTGTGTTGGATTTCTTCTTAACCCAGTCGTTCTTAACCATGATGCATATGCTTTATTGGTAAATGATTCCTGGACACAGCTTTCTGAGCCCAAAGACCCCTAACAGCAGAATTGATTGTAAGAAGTCTGCCAATTCATCTTAGCTATTATGGAAAAGGAGTCAGGATTTCAGATAGTTAGCTATTTTGGATTTGGAAAGTAATGACTAGTTGAATTCCAATCAGTTAATTTTCATGGAGTTTGTTTTCTAAGATGCTGATAATATAAGACCCATCAAAACTCTTTCCTGCCATGGCTGGTGTGGCTCAGTTGAGTGAGTGCTGGCCTATGAACCCAAAGGTCGCCAGTTTGATTCCCAGTCAGGCCACCTGTCTGGGTTGTGGGGCCAGGTCTCCAGTTAGGGGTGTGCGAGAGGCAACCAATCGATGTATCTCTTGCAAATGGATGTTTTGCTCCCTCTTTTTTCCCTCCCTTCCCCTCTAAAAGTAAATAAAATCTTTTAAAAAAAATTTTAAAGCCTCTTTCCCATGGTTTTTCTCTAGCTTCCCTTCTGAATTTTTCATCTATATATTCAGACTTGTAATACCATGCTGATGATAGCTTTAAATACAAAATTTAGAATAATTGGTTTCTTATCAAACACCTAATTTTTTCCCATCCACAAAACTAGCATATATTGAACTTAGAAATAGATCTTTGGGCGTGTTTCTATACAGGTTTTTGTTGGATGAATAACAAACCTAAAAGCTCTGGGAAGGGGGTGTTTTACCCGTGTTTCATCTGAAACTGGTATAGCCACCCTTCTTAGAGTAAGCCTTCTGTTCGTTATGCTGAGAAAGGTGTTTATTTTCCCTCTAGGCCAGCATGAGAATCAGAGCCATGTTCTTTCCTGCAGAGTCTGCTCCTCCTGTGTTATTGTACTGTGAAAATACAGACCACACAGTGCACACTAGTTTGTAAAAGTCTTTGTATGTCAGTGATTTTTGCCTATAAATCAGTGATTTTTCAGAGAAAATTTCAAGTCATTTTTTTAAAGAATTAGTCTTTCCACTGAAGTGTACCTCTTCAACTATAGAGCTAAGCACATAGTATGTACCCCACAAATCTTTGAATTTTTATGGTGAGTTTTACGGGGGCTTTATACAACATTAAACTTGGTAGCTAGTGCTCCTTGAATCTTTCATAAACCCTATTTTGTTATGAATCAAATTATTAAATTTGTAGTCACTATAAAAAAAAGACAATGATTGCATATACTATTTAAGAAAACCACATTGTGGATGAATGCCCCAGTGACACTTTCAGTTCAATAACCCAGAGTGGTCATGATTACACATGTATAACATGTTAGATGGAGTGATTAGCATATTTTTTGCATTGAATTGTAACATATTCTGAATATCTAGAAGGGTGAAAAGTTTTTTTCATTCCTAACCTACATTCCTGTCTTTCCTTGAAGACTTAAAATTAATATTGGGCTTTAAACATATCCCTCTCCTTTCTCTGTATCTAAATCCTGTGACATTCTCGGGAGTAGAAAAGATAAAGGCAGCCAGTTGGACCCTATTAACCTTAATTATGGATATAGAACTTAAGTGTGATTAGTTAATCCCACAGAGCCAATTTGATTGGGAGTTTAAACTTGGTTAAAATCCTTGTGTTGCATTTCAGAGTGGAGTTGTCAATATAATGCTAGTTTGAAAACTGATTAGCTGGAATGAGCTTAGTGTTTTCTCAATTGACTGACATCTCGGGGTTGTTATAGCGGTGTGTTGAGAGTTGCAGATGTAGATGTATTTTGAGAAGAAGGAATTTAGTATTTGGAAGTCATATTAAAGTTTTATTTACTTATTTTTGGAGAGAGAGGAAGGGAGGGAGAAAGAGAGGGAAACAACGATGTGAAAGAGAAACATGGATCACTGGCCTCTTGAACACGCACGCCCCGACTGGGGACCAAACCCACAACCCAGGCATGTGCCCCAACTGGGAGTCGAACTGGTGACACTTTGCTATGCAGGACAATGCACGACTGGCTGAACCATGATAGTCAGGGCTGGAAATCATTTTAGAGATATGACAGCGAAAGGTTTATCCAAGGACTGATAGGACAGAAAGCCTGAACTGAGAGAACTTAGGGCAAAAGAGGGGGCCTCTGTGTTCAGCTGTCAGAGATGAGAGGAGGTTCTGAGTCTAAAAATTTACCTCGAGATTACATAGCTAAGGATTCATAATCTGTATACTTTGTAGAGTTTTGAAAATGTTTATTTTATAAATGTGTTGAAATAAAAAAAGTTACTTGATTTCTCTTTCCTTTTGGGGAAAGATAGGACCTACTCTTGAGGTGGACAGCAGCTGAATTAGATAAAATGAACACGTGAGCATTCATTTGACCAATAAACTGAGATACCAAATCTCAGGAAGAAAAAACTGTCTAAATCTGGCAGGAGGTGGGGAGGAGGAGATGTTCACATTTTACCCTCTAATATGAAAAAAGGAAAGGTTAAGAGGCCACAAACTCCAAGGATTCAGTATTGTTAGAAAAACATACTGCTTTAAACACTTGATTAGCTGCTGTAACTGTAATTCTCCCCTATCAGTCTTCTGCAGCCCAATTCCTTAAGTGAATTTCATTTCTTTCACAGATAGCAAAAAGAGCAAAAGCATAAATGAGAAGTTAATAATATCCATTGATAATGCTTAGAACTCAGAATGAACATTTCAGATGAGCAGGACCTCAGAGTACAGTGTTTCTGTGTATTTGGTTGAAAACAAGTCTTGACCTGACCTTCCTGTTAGACTGTGGAGACTTGAAAATGATTCAGAACAGATTAGTCTTTGTCATTCAGAGGCAATATTTTCCTGTGTGTCCAGATAGGCTGTACATTTGTACTTTGATACCAGATTCATGATAGAATAGTAAACGATGTTATTATTTTAAGAAGTAATAGATTCTTCAGATTTTCTTAGTTTCTTTATCCCCATCATTTGCTTAATATTTATTTTAAATATTAGCCTTGTGTCATAATTGAAGGAAGCACTTTAACCAGAACTATGAGATTTTTGTGAGATACGTATTTCCTAAATTTCTGGCTGAGTGGAGCATTTGTTCCTTCTGTGATTTTAGAGCAAATCCATGATCATGTGATCAGATTAATTTTTTTTAATTGTTTTTAAAGGCCCAGATTTTAAATCAGAATTTTGGAAATTATTTATTTATAAAGGTTTTATTTATGTATTTTTAGGGAGAGGGGAAGGGAGGGGGAGAGAGAGGGAGAGAAACATTGATGTGTGAGAGATACATCGGATAGATCAATCGGTTGCCTTTTGCATGCCCCCAGCTGGGGATCTGACCCACAATCCAGGCATGTGCCCTGACTGGCAATCAAACTGGTGACCTGTGACACAGGCCAGCACTCAATCCACTGAGCCACACCAGCCAGGGCTGCAAGTACTTTAAATGACAGTGTGATTCCTATTGAGTTCTTTGCTCTTTGGCATCTCAGTGTCCTTGGGCACTGAATGTCACGTTCCAGTTTGAAGATTTTACCAAAGGAGGTATTCCAGTTGTTTTATGTTTGGTTTTGCCAAATCGTTCCATTTGTTAAGAAGGTAGATTTAAAGCAAACTGTAGTTCAGACAAAAGGACAAATATGTGCAGACATAAAGGGAGGCATGGCTAGGAAAATTCATCCACACTATCAGAGCAGTAGATTGTCTCATCAGAGTTAAATATGAACAAAGGGAAAAGGAATAGTCTCTGTGCAGCTGTACAGACTTAATATAGGAATAAAAGGAAAAAGAATGTTGAGGGAAAAAAGGTATGTGGCCGGAGCAAAAACTGTGTAACTATGCTTTCTGTTGTGGAGGGAGCATCCAATTAAGCTGTATCTTAAAGACTGATAGAAGCTGGGAGACAGCAGTTCTAAGTCATGGACTCAGAAAATCATTAACATACTTGGATCAGCACTGGACAGGAAGCAGTGCCTTGTACTGTCTGCAAAAGTGGGGGGTGGGGAAGGAACTCAGTGTAGAGATGAGGAGTACTGAAAAGTTTGTAGTAAGCAGGAGATAAAAAATGTACATTGAGTACAATCTATTATTAATAGTTCTTATTCTTTTTCTGACATATAGATAGAAAGCCTTAGAGAGGAATACAACAGAATATAAAATGTAATTAAAAACAAGTAGATGAGAACCCCATAAAAAGATAAAATGAGGAAGGACTGGGAGTTTAGTTCTCAAAATGCACCCAGGCTTTTTGAATATTTGATAGTAGAACTTGGCTTTAAGCTTTCTGTCAACTCAAAAAGGAAAATTAGGGATTTTTACAGTGACTGTTTATATTTAAACAAATTAAGTCACCTAGGAACTGATCTTAAGATCAGAAAGAAGTTTGTTAAGTTATTGACCATTTATGGTTTCGTCAGTGACACTATATAAGGTGTGTCCAGAAAAAGAGGCTCAATTGAGGCTCAGTTGTTAAAATAATAACGGTTTGCGTGACATAAGTGTAACGTGCCAGCCATGGAGAGTGGACTGGAATGCGCATGTGTGGACAGTGATGACTTCACTGTACTGATCAGTGAGGGCAGTAGACTCCATTGAGTGAGCGTATCTACTGTGTGGCCGTAGCATTCAAAATGACCGAGCGAGTAGAGCAACGAATCTGCATCAAATTTTGCATTAAGCTTGAACATTCCTCCGCAGAAACTATTTGGATGATTCAGAAGGCCGCAGCTATGGGCAGCTGCTGATTGACAACTTCATCACCACAGCGCTCCTGCTCATGCATCACGTCTTGTGCAGGGTGTTTTGGTGACACAGTCACCACCCACGTGACTCTGCATCCCTACACTCCAGATTTGGCACCCTGCGGCTTCTGTTTTTTCCCAAAACTAGTCACCTTTGAAAGGGGAGAGATTTCAGACCATTCATGAGATTCAGGAAAATACAGTGGGGCAGCTGATAGCAATTCCAACAAAGGATTTGGTAGAGTGTTTTGAGCAGTGGAAGAGATAGTGGGAGAACTGTGAGGTCCCAAGGTGCCAACTTTGAATGGGATTGAGGCATCTTTGTCCCGTGTATAGTGTTTCTTATATTTTGCATCTTCAATAATGTCTTTTATTTTTCATATTGCATGGCTGGTTACTTGCTGGACATGTACAGTTTTTGGCAACTTGCTTACAGGCTGTTCGCATAGCTCAGAAACAAGTCAATAAGAAGTTCTACAGGAGGCCTGAATGGTAGTCCAGGTGTTCGTGTGGGTAAAAAAGTCACTGCTAACCAGCTCTTGATATGGGAGCATAATGAGTAATAGCGTTTTGATGACATTCTTGTTAAATTTTAATCCTCACTAATCCTGTTTTCTTACTAGGTCATCTTCCTTAATTGTGTAATATACAGGGATTTTAAAGAACAAACTACTTCACGGTGGAGTAGGGAATATATATATTTGATTACCACTGTCATCTTTTTAAATCTCTACCGTGTTTCTTTTCAGGAACAGGATAACTATGTAGCAGAGTTGCTTCTAAGTTCATCTCTTTGTCATATGAGGGGTATTAAAACTCTTCCTTGGACCTGTTAATTACAAAATGATGACACTCATATTAATGTGCCTCTTTTCTTTCTTTCTTTTTTTTTTTTAAACCAGCATATCTTTCTGAAGCCATGAAGCTGACACAGTCTGAGCAGGTGAGATATTTTCTTAATATTTGCAACAGGGGTTAGAAGGATTTTCTTGTGAAGAGTTGTGTATAAAGTAAAGCATCATGCCCCTCTCAAAACACAGAGTGGGGCAAAAGTAGATTTGTAGTTCATATGGAAAATAGTACAATAATTAATAAATATGTAATACAAGAATAAATTCTTGTTTCGTGTACCCACAACTGTGAACCTACTTTTGCTCTACCCTATATATAAAATGGGCAAAATAAGAATAGAAAGGAGATTAAAACTAAATGAACTGTTCCTGATGTACCAGACACGGTACGTAGAAACTTCTGTCCTTTATTTCTGGTGGCCACTTATGTTACTTCTAAGTCTCAGATTGCCAGTGTGTCCTAGAGACCCCTGTTAGGGTCTTTCTTGATTATTAGCTCATTTTACCAGGAGTTCACAGTAAGTGAGCAGGCCTGGGCGAGGAGATGCCTCTTGGCCTTCCTTTTGCTTCTCCAAGATAATTTAAATCTGAACATACTTTTTCCTGAATTCCGATGTGACTTTGGTACTTTTAAATTTGCTTCACCAGTGGCTTTAAATTTTCTTCTGTGTTTGGGGAAGACCTCACTAGGTTTTTAAAATATCTTTATCCTAAGATGATTTCCTGGTTATACAAGTGGCAGGTACTTAGGAGGTGCTCGGTAAATGTTTATTTAATTGAATTAAGGAGATCCTTTCTCTAAGTGGATGTCAGCGGCATGGAAAAAAAAACACCCAATTCCTCAGACTGAACCAAGAGAACCTAAAAGCCAAATTCTAATCCTGCACACTTTCCTTTGACTGTATAGGACTGTTCATGTGAGCTTTCTGAACACCCTGTCAGTGAAAAGACTTTTTAGATAGTCGTAGAACTGATATCTAAAGAGGAAAGTTTTCTCATTTTTAAGCTGAGTGTCAATGGCATTGCAGTGTTAAGGCGCATTTTTAAAAGGTCTGATTCAGAACGTTGATTTGGAATAGGACTTCTGACTTCCTCAGTGAATGGTGTTTTGTTTATATTCATAAGCTAGCGAGAGAAAAAATAAATGTTAGCTTACCTAAAAAGAACTGGTTATTTTGAAAAAATTTTGAGGCTCAACTGAATTGCAAACATAGCATATGAATTTTAAGTGTTACTGGGTTATTCAGAAAGGAGAATCTTGGAATAATGATTGCCGGACGTTACTAAAGAGACTTAAAATGTTAAATTGTACCTTTCGCTCTGTGTACCAGGCTCATTTATCACTGGAACTGCAGAGGGACAGCCACATGAAACAGCTCCTGCTCATTCAGGAGCGGTGGAAGAGGGCCAAGCGGGAGGAGAGATTGAAAGCCCAGCAGAGCACAGACAAGGATGCCGCCGCCCACCCGCAGGCATCTCACAAGCCCTTCGCCGAGGATGCCGAAGGCCAGGGGCTCCTCCCTCACAAATACAGCCCTTCCACAGAGAGACACCTGCCTGAAATTCAGGGGATCTTTGACAGGGATCCAGACACACTGCTATTTTTACTTCAGCAAAAGAGTGAGCCAACAGAACCATGCATTGGAAGCAAAGCCCCAAAAGATGATAAAACAATTATAGAGGAGCAGGCAACCAAAATTGCAGATTTGAAGAGGCATGTGGAATTCCTTGTGGCTGAGAATGAAAGATTAAGGAAAGAAAATAAACAACTAAAGGCTGAAAAGGCCAGACTTCTAAAAGGCCCAATAGAAAAGGAGCTGGATGTAGATGCTGATTTTGTAGAAAAATCGGAGTTATGGAGCTTGCCACCACACTCAGAAACTGCCACAGCCTCTTCTACCTGGCAGAAGTTTGCAGCAAATACTGGGAAAGCCAAGGATATTCCAATACCCAACCTTCCTCCCTTGGATTTCCCATCTCCAGAACTTCCCCTTATGGAACTCTCTGAGGATATTCTGAAAGGACTTATGAATAATTAAAATGGAAGGCCATAGGAGTGAGAAGAGGAAATAATGCAGTTAATCCAGACGGGAAAAAAAGGGAAAGCCACATGCAAGGGTGACCCCAGGGAGGCTTCATCACCGGGAGCGTGTGGGGGAGGCCTTGCCAGGGCTTGGGGACAGTCACTGTGAAATACGCTGCATATCTGATTTGCTGACTCGAGCTAATGATTCCAGACTTGGCAGACACTAAACTGTTGGAGGTTCACTTTCTCCTGATACAAACCAAATGGCTACCTGGAATAATTTTTCAAGCAACAGTTTTTCTTATGTTCAGGGTTAAAATGTTTAAAAGTATGTTATGTGTAATTAATCTATAATGCCATAAATGATAATGCAAAACCTAAATAATACGGTGACCTGAGAGGCTGCCTTATATTTGAAACATGCTTTCTATCATGCATTGACTGTATGCATTTTGTTATGCACATTTCATTTGTTTAATAAGGTGTGTAAGACACACCCTTCTAGATGAAACTCTGTGTGCCACACTTTGCACTACTCATAACATACTGGTAACCTCAAGACTATCAGGAGAAATATTTAAATTTCCATTTTATGAAGAACCAAATTATTAGTTATGCTTTTTTAAAGAAAATTTACCAGTTTACATAATTAATCAGGGTGCATTTTAAGTTCTAACTTTTTTGTTTATTGTATAATGCATCATTTGAAAATACCAAGGAAATAATCCTTTTGTTTTTAATGATGCATGAGTGGAAGTAACGCTAGTCGGCAGTATTTGATTGTAAGAAATCAATAAAGTCATTGTGTTTTATACCTTTGTTGAATGTGGTTGGTACTTAAAAAGCAAGCCTTGTATGGTTTCTGTGTTGTCAATTTTGAATATGAATTTGGAGAAATTCTGTCAAATGATTGCTTTGGTATGTTAAAGATTTTCTTCAGTGTTTTATAGTACCTTTCCCCCGTAACTAGGGTAAAAGAACCAGAACTTTTATAGGTCTGAATGTGTTCTGAACCTTGTCCCTGCCCTAGCGCACGCAAGAAATGGCAGCACACCCTCAGGCTGGAGCTGCCGTGCCTGGGCACCTGGCGCCCAGCCGCAGCTCAGTGGTTGTGAAGTGCGGCGCAGACATTCCCCTCTGATAGTCTGGGGTTCCAGGGTGGGGAGGCAGAGAGGGGAGGATACAAGGGAAACATTTGGGTATAAGCCACTAGGTGTATTGAAAGCATAGATTTGGTTTATTGTGTGGAATTGTGGGAGGGACGGAAATATGCCGGAACGGCATACTGCGTCCTCTGGGAAAATCAGGGACAGTGGGGTTGGTGGGTAGGGTTGGGCTCACATGTTTAGCGATGAAACTGGCAGAAGCAGGATGAGATGAAGTGACCATGCAGATGTCACATTTTTACTTGTGTCATCTTGCAGATGAACCTAAAATAAACTAGCTTCTTAAAATATCTTAAAAAGAGTTTTCTGTTAAAAGTTATATTAATTTGCCCATCTCAATGTTGAATATTTCACTTGCCTAACCTTCCTTATAAAACTTCAGATTTAGCCCTGGCTGGTGTGGCTCAGTGCCGGCCTGCAAACCAAAGGGTCACCGGTTCATTTCTCAGTCAGGGCACATGCCTGGGTTGCGGGCCAGGTCCCCAGTAGTGGGTGCTTGAGAGGCAACCACACATTGATGTTTCCCTCCCCCCTCTCTAAAAATAAATAAAATCTTTAAATTAAAAAAAAAAACACTTCACATTGAAGTTTGTGCCAAAAGTTATTAGCCTAGCCATTTTATATTTTTGAAGATTTTATGTATTTATTTGTAGAGAGTGGGAAAGGGAGAGAGAGAGAGAGAAATCGACTGGTTGCCTCTTGCACACCCCCAACCGGAGACCTGGCCCACGACCCAGGCATGCGCTCTGACCTGGAATCGAACCGGAACCAGTGACCTTTCAGTTTGTGGGATGTCACCCAACCCACTGAGCCACACCAGTCAGGGCTAGCTATTTCTCTTAAAAATGAGCTTTGTAAAGTTTTGACACAAATACTTTCAAAATCATTCCTTTTCTGCCACTCCCTTCTCCCTCCCTCCCCGTCTCACTCTCCTGTTACTGTTAGCAGTTTGACATGGATGTTACAGCGCCCTTGTTCCCTGTATGCGTTTCCACTAACAAATGCACGAAAGAGCTATGTTCTGATCTTTTTCATTGTCTTTGAAGTTCTTCACACTATTTAGTATTCTTGTTATATCTGATTTTTAAGGTTTTTTTTTAACTTGATATATATAGGGAGGGAAGGAGACATCGATTTGTTGTTCCACTTAGTTATGCATTCTTGTACCTGAGGGGGAGTAGTGGGGGGAGAAACATCGATTTGTTTTCTTGTTTCACTTTATGCTTTCTTTGGTTGAGTCTTGTATGTACCCTGACCAGGGATCGAACTCACAACCTTGGCATATCGGGACACTGCTCTAACCTAAGCTATCCAGCCAGGGCCTGATTTTTTAATTTTGTGTTTGAGTCTGTTAATAGAACATAGGTGCCTTTTGACCAAGATGACATGGTATCTTTGTGGCATGCTAGCAGTGTTTTCCATAAAAAAACACCTGTTTTACTGAATTGTGACCTAGCCTCTGGGCACAGCCCATCTCATTTGGGGTTTTTAGGTGTTCTTGGGTCCCCTCAGTCTAGTTTAAGGCACTGAGAGGTATTTAAGAATAACTTGCTTCCACCAAAAAATGCGTTATGCACATACAGGAAGTTTAGCAGGTGTCTTTCCTTACTCAGTGGCGGCCTCTTGCTCCTGAACCCAGATGACTACTAGGCATTAAAACAACCCAAAAAGCCTAGTCCTGAGTTTTTATTTTTGGTTTGTCACAGAATGACAATCCTTTCAGAAAGTAAGTAGTGTGTTGTAAGAATCTTAGCTGTGCTTTCGTAGTAATCACATGTAACCCATGTGGTTCCTCGAAACCATACTCAAGGGAACCCAGAATCAGTCCTGGCCAGTGTGGCTCAGTGGATTGAGAGCTGGCCTGCGAACCTAAAGGTCGCCAGTTCAATTCCCAGCCAGGGCACGTGCCTGGGTCGCAGGCCAGGTCCCCCAGTGGGGGCGTGTGAGAGGCAGCCTATTCTTGCACATTGATATTTCTCTCCCTGTCTTTCTCCCTCCTCTTCTAAAAAAAAACTACCAAAAAAAAAAAAGAAAAAACCAGATTCAGAAGGTGTTTTCAAAACAGTTCCTTCAAAGCTATTGGCTGTTTTATCAAGGTTATTGAAATAAAGTATTTTGTCTCTAGGTGAGTCAATTCAAAATGTTAAATTCTTTCTGCTTTTAATACTTTCTAGGTACTTTTTTCTTTCAATGTATCTTGGACGTCATAAATTTCTAGGGCCTTTTAAGACACTGTTTTACAGAAAAACAAATTGAGACCCAGAGGGCTGTAAGTTATGTGAAGTTTTATACCAGATTGGGAGCAGGCAAAAAGTAAGGAGTCCTCACTAATTAACAGTCCTGTGCTGTTTTTACTGGGCCACATAGGCTGACTTGTCTAGTTTTCCTACTGTGGCCAAGAGACATACCTGGTCAAATATCTCCTCAGCTTTCTCCCTTCAGCGTGCCAGCGAAGATCCTGGCGTTGCCCTGGGCTACTGCCCCACCCGATGTTACCGGTATTGTAAGAACAAGCCGTACCCAAAGTCTCCCTCCTACCCAGGTGCCCTGATGCCAAGATTCACGTCTTTGACCGGGGTGGAATAAGGCGAAAGTGGATGAGTTCCCACTCCGTGGCCACATGGTGTCAGATGAATGCGAGGAGCTCTGCTCCAAAGCCCTGGAGGCTGCCCGTATTTGTGCCAAAAAGCACATGGTGAAAAGCTGTGGCAAAGATGGTTTTAACATCGGAGCGCAGCTCCACCCCTTCCATGTCATCCACATCAGCAAGATGTCCTGTGCTGGGCTGACAGGCTCCAGACAGGTATGGGGGATGCCTTTGAAAAGCCGCAGGGCACAGTGGCCAGCGTCCACATTGGCCAAGTCATTCTGTCCATCTGCACCAAGCTGCAGAACAGGGAGCATGTGATTGAGGCCCTATGCAGAGCCAAGTTCAAGTTTCCAGGCCGCCAAAAGAGCCACATCTCCAAGAAGTAGGGCTTTAACTAAGTTTAATGTGGATGAATATGGAGACATGGTGACTGAACAGTGGCTCATTCCAGATGGCTGTGGGGTCAGATACATCCCCAATCAAGGTCCCCTAGAAAAATGGTGGGCTCTGCACTCATGAGTCTGCTTCCACCTACACACACCAATAAATCCTACTTCCTGTCAACGACAACAAAAAATTTCTCCTCAGGTACACATACTACTTGCACCTCAGCTACTCTGCTCCCAACAATTTGGGGCTCACCTGGTGAAAGTTGAGTTCATTCTTTAACCCAATTGTGAAAAGCCTAATGTCCATTTCCTATGGTTTCCCTTTTCGTTTGTGGGGAGTTTGGATTAGTTTTGTTGTATTAAAAGACGAACGCTAGTGTGGGAGTCTGCCACAGGGTGTGCATAACTTATTTGAAGGGTCAAGACATGATCTATACTACCACTAGCTAGTTATTGAATTATTCTAGACTAGTAGGCTATATATGTAGAAATTATAAATGCTCCTTATCATATTTTTGTCATAATCCCAGTGTAGCCTATTTGGAGACCTCGGCAGGAAAGAGGCTTTTGGCTGTTAAAAAGTTTCTTCAGATTTGTCTATTTTGTCTCAGATGGAATCACGTCCTTTTCACAGTCACGCCTGATGGACAGTGCCATCTAGTGGTTGGTGAGGAACTTTTCTTGTTGGGTCAAAGGGGGTTTGGAGGGTCACAGTTAAAAAATCCTTAGTTGGTCACTAATATTTAAGTACTCTAGTATTTAGTAAATGATTATATTCAAGTGGCTTATAGACATGTGTAGGCAAAAGAGTTTGTTTTAATATGCAATCCGAATATAGGCACCAAATTAATGAACCACCATCTTCTGCAGCTAAAGCTAAAGTAGTTGGTGCAGCCCTCCTGGAAGACGTAACCGGTCAGAGGGCTGGGAGAGGCTTACTAGGGAGAGAACAGTATAAGCAAACACATGGAGTCAATTGGGGAGGAGGAGGTGTAAACTTGGTCAGCATCATGGCAGGACATGTAAAGAAATTTGGGGGAGGCTTGTGTGGACTGTCTTAACCATTTCCTAAAAGTGAGGAGGCCAGGTTCAGGTCATGATTTTGAGGAATGGAAAATACTTTGTATATGCTTTGCAAGGCACAGGTGGCAGCGGGGAAGTGATCTCTATGTGCCCTTTATCATGAGCTCCTACTTACTAAACCTGTACGATCTAACTGGGTCCTGTGCTATTTTCCTCCCTGTTCTACAGTAGCTTGAAAGGCCCCGTGAATCAGTTACCATCCTCACTGTGCTGGTGGGGACTTTCCTGACTTTCCCTGGGAAAGGAGTTGGTCCCCACGTCATTTTGCACGTCTTCATTGCTTGTTTGTTCACTGACCCAGCTATTCAAATCTTTCATCTGTCAAATCTGAGGTCATGGTCTAGGGGACAGAAAAGCAGTGACCCTCACATAAAACACTCATTCTTGGTTTTGATACCAGGGCTGAGGTCTTTTTCACAGACCAGACACAGAAAAGAGGCAATCATCCAGTCTTAGCTGCAGCTGGTTGGCTCATTTACAGAGAACTGAACAGCTGAAGTCAGCTGTGAAAATCTTCTCAAGTTAAGAAAGGGAACTCGCTTTGTGTGCAGCCAGTGGCCACGAGCTTGCCAACATTTCATTTTCGTTTGAACGTTACTGTTTTCATTAAAAGAGCCAGATTGATTGCTGTGAGAGCCAAAGTACTTTGTATACTACTCAGTTCCTGTATCTTCCATATGGTTTCAAGGCATAACTATCAAGGTGTCATAGCTTTTGTAGTAAGGAAAAGTCTGGGTTTGAATCTTAGTGACAGACCTGGTAGTATATAGCTTTGTGTCTTGGTTATATCCCACTTCGTAGTGCAAAGTATACTTAACAGCACTAATTAATTCCTTTTCTTCCTGTGGCTGACAATCCTGATCTGGTCTGGGAGAGGATCTGTGATAGGTTGGCATCTAGAAATAGAACATTCTGAATCCTTGTCTGTAGTGTGCGTGCACACAGCAAAGGAAAGCTGTGAGAGCACACTTCTGAAGCTCACTGAGGTTACCCACATACAATTAAACCCATATCCCATCTACCAAAGGGAAGTAATAGGAAACTAGACAATGATTTGCATGGGTGCTACATCCCAGTGTGTGGCAGAAATGTATTTGGACACAATTTATTAACCAGAAAAAGGAATTCACCATATTCAGGTCCAAGTGACAGTATACTAAAATGGGGGTGGGGAGTGGGGGTGGTGCTGGAATAAATATTTAACACAAGTACCCCTTTATAATCTTTAAGATTTCTAAATTATTCTACACATTTAATAGTGTATCACTGCCTGGAGGACACAGACATACTGAGATGTTTTCATACTTGAGGAGCATCCAAGCCAACAAGGTTAATGGTCAGAGGAATTGCTCCAACAGGGATCTCTCCAGCCTTCTGAGTCAACAAATACTTTTAATGATGTAAGCATTATGGTCTTCGTTCCCCAGCTCCACTTCATCACGAATTAGGTCACTAGCATGGAATTCAGACCATAGAGAGAATACTTTCATTAAATGAATTTGGTTTGAAAGCCACTGCCAGGCAGGAGTGACCTGTCTTAACTTCAGCAGGGGTTGAATGGGTGGCTCACGCCAGAGCCAGAGAAGCAAAAACCTTCTGAAAGAAAATCACGACCTCAGGCTCTTGGTAGATGTTTAGGGGACCAGTGGGAGGTGGTCTACTCTGGAATTATGTTGGGCTTGCAATTAATTTCACATCAGAATTAAATCAGATGTGACCTATGAAAGCATTAGGCAAAATACACCATTTAATGAGTTGAGGCTCCTTTTGAAAAACTATTACAGTCAAAAACTGGGTATTTTCCAAGCGCTCGGTGGTGAGACGTGGAGGGGTGAAGGGTGCCGAAACTGCACACACGAACACACTCCTGGCCTTCCCGGCTCACTGGCTGTTCAAAATGGTGAAAGAAATCTTTTGAGGTCAAACCAATGCCACCCAGGGAGAACTGAAAAACGCTGACAAGAAACAACTGGCCTTGAAGTACCACTCTGAAAAGAATCCAAATGGAGAGCTTTAACAGATTTCTCAAGCCCATAAAGTGTTTTCTGATGCAGAGAATCACATGACAAAAGAGAAATAAGGTGAAGCAGCATGGACATCTTTGATGTCCTTTGGAGAAAAGGGGACGTACAAAACCAGTGTGCATCAGCTCTAAGTAATCTTGGATTTCCTAACTCCACAAAAGGGTGTGATTTATAAATGTGAAGGCCAAGGTGGTAAGAGAAGAGCAGTTGAGTGCTGCCCCAGTTGCTGAGGTACTGGAGTGCAAATAAGAATTCCTCAGGTAGGACCTGGAAGAGTTCAGCAAATTCAGTCTGTGGGCATGGAGTGTCGGGGCGTGTCCTGAAGATAGATGTAAAAGCGCCAATGGAACTGGACAAGAGTTCAACAGAGGTTCTTTAAAGCTCATACTGGCAAAGACAGGAAGATGGCCAGATGATGAGACTACACGGTTAAGGAGACCAAGAACCAGGGCTGGACCCAAGAGCTATCATTGCTTTATTATTTTTTTTTAAATTAATTTTTTTTAGAGGGTTAGGGAGAAACATTGATTGGTTGCCTCCCATACATGCCCCAACCAGGAATCAAACCCACAACCAAGGCATGTGCCCTGACTGGGAATCAAACTGGCAATCTTTCAGTGTACAAGATGACGCTCCAACCATCAGCCAGGGTGAGATATCAGTTTTAGATCAGGCCCATGCTGTTTTCACTCTGAGATGACCTTTTCATGTCTACAGATACAATACTGCTGGTTGAAGCACTGTGTGGCTTCCAAACCGTAATTATCAGTTCTCATGCAGGTCAGTCTGCCAAGCATGGACCTATCTTGTCTGTGCCAAGTGAAGGCATGCCAATTTATAGTGGAGCACATGAAAAGGGTCATGTAACCAGTGAATCTAAGATAAACTTTCCTGAGAATGGCTCTCTCCTGATAAACATTCTGTCCTGGAAAACTCCCTAGAAGAATAAAGTAGAAGAGACTGATGAAATGGAGCAGGTAGAACTAACTGGTGAACTTTGATCCAAATCAGGACAGGCAGCACCATCACAATGGGGAAGGCTGAGGATGACAACCGCCACCCCAGGGCGGTGGTTCAGTCAGCGTCAGAGCTCTTAGAAGGGCTCGTGAATGAAACTCACAGGCTGGCATTTCATATGCAGGAGTGAATGAGTGAAGGACTGTAACCAAAATATGCTCACAACTTTCTACGATTTTAAATACTGAACTACAGCAGTGTTGTTAAAAGTTAAATGAAGAATAAACTCACTTAAAACTTTCTTCCCGTCTTTGTTGGGTCACGCCTTGTAACGGAGTTCAGCTATGCACTGCATGGGTTAGCTCGGCCCAAAATGCTAGTTGTATGCATTGACTTCAATGTATGAACTTCCTTATCAAGCTATGAAAACAAAACTATGTATTTAACTGGCAATCAAAAGACCTTAATTGGCAGAGAAGTGTTGATCTGTGTAAGTTATATTAAGTGGGATTCATTGTGATGCTTCTGCATTTATTCTATTGCCTCAGTTGTTAGCTGAAAATGGCATGCTGTATAATTTTCCCTGTGGTAACAGTGACAGAAATGGTAGCTTTCTAAACAAGGGGTTTATCATAATACAGTTTTTTCAGGGCTTGCAAAAATTTTTTAGGTATGTTAAAGGCTTATACTTTAAACCATTTAGCTTGTGCTCTAAAGTAACTGCAATATAATCTTGGTAGTAGCGCAGATCATGAATACTTTTTACTTGTATATTTAAAAGTCACATTTACAAGCTTAAACGTGGATACCAGGATTCAAGCATTCTTGCAAAGTTTGTATGTCTCCTTAATATACTGATCACAAAGCAAAAAAAAAAAAAAACCCAAAAATTTTTTAAAATTTACAAAAGAAGGCCCCCGTAATCATATTCAAATCATCAGCCCATTTTTTCCCCCTAACCAAAAGTTGTCAACCATCCCACTAACACTTGTGCCGGGGGCAGGGGGGCATTAATATGAAATGTGATTGCTCACATCCCTGGCTGAACCTTGTCTGGTGCAGAGGATGGTGTAATAGCCTACAGGGAGCTAGAAGATGGTGGATCTAACAGGACAAAAACTAAGCAACCTGCAAGGTTACAATGTGGGCTTACCACTTTCTTCTTTTCAAGTACGTGAAGAAAAGGGTCATGTAACCAGTGAATCTAATTTTTCTTCATGAGAAGAAAAGGCTGTTGGAGACTTGACTTGGGATGGTGAACACAATACAGTATACAGATGATGTGTTGTAGAATCATCCGCCTGAAACCTGTATAATTTTGTAATTGTCACCCCAATAAACTCATTAAAAAAAAAAGGCTGTCCCATCAATATCCTGCAGGTGTCACAGAGAGCTACATATTTCCAGTACAATTCAAATGGTGAGGACTGCCTGACCCTCAAGCAACTAAGTGATTAATAGTAGTCATCTATTAAAATCAAGACTCTAAATTAAAGCAACTTATCAAGGTCACACGGAAAGTAGAAAAACTATAGTCAATCCAGATGGACCAACTTCAGGCTCTTCCCTGCCACCTGCTTCCTCTCTTCTCCAACCCCCAACAGTTATTGGCAGCTATCTCTGCTGTGAAAACTGACTTGAAATTGCACACTCTCGTGATCATAGCTGTTAAAATTAATGCATGGGCTTCTCTTTTCAATTAAATGTGTTCATAAATGACAAATGATGGTGTTACCTGTATTCTTTCCCGTTCAGTTGGGCCAACAGGACAAGTAAGCTGAGGCACCTATTTTTATGACCCATAAAGTCTAGAGAAAGCTGAAAAAAGCTTACGAGAATAAAAGACAAGGGGGAGATGTTTCAGAAAAGAATACAATATCACAAGAACATGCTGACAGTCACCTTGATCATGAAGAAGCAAGACCATTTTTGATAAAGTCCTTTTAATGGAAAATGTAAAACCCCTTTCAACTTCAATGTACAAAGCATATGTAACACTTGCACTTAACAAATAAAAGCAAGTCAATGTTTTAAAAAAATACATCATTAAATGTATATATGTATATATTTACATAGCATATTAAGTTTAATATTTAGCTTTAAAAGTTCACATAAATTTTTAGCAAAATGAGACAATTTTAAATAAATTACAACTTTTGAAAATGTTTAATTGTACAGTCAATAGCTTCAACAAAATATTGAAGTGTCTGTATTTAGTATCTGCTTTATATACTTTATATTTTACAGTTTTTACAATTATTTGGCAGTAATTTTCTGATTATGACATGAATGCTGTGCGATTCAGCAACTTCCCAAATGCAGGCAATAGCTGGTGTTTGTGTCCTATTCTCACAGTAACTGTCTCAATGTAGTGAAAAATATCAGTTATTTTAGTAAACTGTACAAGGTCACATTTACACTTGATCAACAATATAGCATAGAATTTTGTATATTTTTTCCAAAAATAAATACATCATTTTAAATCTGGCATTTTCACAAACATCATATACACTATAATACAAAAACAGCTATGAAGTGCTGCTTTTTAAATGTAGCTTGTTTTAATAACTAACATTTAATCGTAGGAGCTGTGACTGATGCTATACTGCTGTGGTGTCAGTAACAAGTAATTACTACAAAGAGAATTTCTTGGCACTGATGGTTTCATGAAGCTTGTCAGTGTGCACACGTATCTTCATTCGCAAGTGAGTAATCCCATTTCAGCGGCCTAAAAACAGCCAATTGGAATGCACCTAATTTTCTTCCATGTCCTCTATTTCGTCTTCATGTATTTTCAAAGCTCTCACCGTTTCCTTCACTGCATGATATAAGATGTTTTTAACCTAAAAGAGATGTTTTAGAATTATGCTTGGATTTCTACTCACTTTAGCTGGAGATGAATTAATAAATGAAAACTGCTGTATTAAAAAAAGTTTTTTAAAGGAAAACCAAATTCAAGAGACATAAATGTCAAAGTTAAAAAATGCTGTTAAACTGACAGTTAAAATCAGGGCCACTAAAAATTATACAATTTGGTGCTTACTGGTGTTAATCTCTGGCCATTATCTTAACGTGACAAACTAGGCCATGACTGGCTAAGCTGGTGTGCATGTATCACAGCTCTGAATATAAAAACCTACAGCACAGCAGCTAGTTAGAAAACTCATCTCTTACCTGTAGTTTATCATCATAATTGATTTCATCCTTCAAAAGTCTCAGTTCCTGTGTTAAATGAAATGACTGTACAAGATGTTCTGGAGACACAAAGTCTTCAGTAACCTGAATGCAGCTGTGAAAATTCTGTACCTATCACCAAAACAAAGAGAGTAAAATGTAAATTTTAGGAGGTGGGGATAAAGAAAAGCAAAGTTGTCTAGTAACAGTAAACACGGAGGACAATTCACCAGAGGACTTACAGTATTTTCTCCAAAATATCAAATGCATTTCAAAGCAGAAGACCACACTTTGTGAGGTAGTTCTATCACTGAAAAGCTTCATCTTAAGTGACTTTGTAAATGGAACATTTTTAAATGATGAAAAAGATGTTTCCAGGAATCCTTCAGAGAGGCTGATAATCAGATCCTAAATCATCAATTCTGTTAAGGTGAATTTTTTGGTATTACTTAAAAAAAAAAAAGGTGCCAATTGGAAAGCATCTGTTTGACTCATCAGTGCCATCAACCTGGACGATTGCTGTCACTGCTTGGGCTGTCAGCTTTGGTCATTCTCACTGTTAATTAGACTAGAGAGTAAATGAAAGAAAAGGAAATGAAACTTAGTTTAATTATTTGTGAGGAACTGGGATGAAAACTGTAGTTCCAGATAGATAACACTGACCACAAAAGTTTTAGAGTAAGGCTGGGGTTTTGTTTATTTGTGCCCTTCTTTCAAATTAACCAATTAAAGATATCCTTCGATTTCCTATTAGCATCAGTACAACTGTTTTTCCATAGCTGTCTCTCTCCTGACTAAATGGTTTTCACAAGAAGTCAGTAAATATCTTATCTGCTATTGGTTGAACATGTACTGACTGCACACACTTCACTATTTCATAGAATTCCTTTCTGTTAATGATCAGTATGACAGAGGAAGGACCAAGCTCATCCAGTCTGTTTTGTGATGTTTCTAAGGTTGTCTTCTAATGATATTAAAAGATATACAATTCCTGGGAAAGGAGAAATAAATGAAAACCAAGCACTTAAATTTATTCAAATTTTTCAAAGTATAAAAATAAATTTAATTAGAAGGAATGGTAAGATAGTAAGTGGGGAACAGAGACTACAGAAAAGATCTAACTGATGACAGAGTAATGGAATTCCAATTCCTCCTCTGGGCATAATGATCACCTGAACAGCTGCTGAAGTCTGCAGAGTTCCTTAACTCTAGCACTGGGCCTCTACTGATAACTAGATAGAATTTATTTCTATATAGAAATGAATAAAACATTCTCTTCCCTTTTAATCATTAGGCTGTCGGTTCCCCTGCAGGATGAACACAGGGGATGCCTTACATTTTCAGCACTGCTGTGTAGTCTTACTGGACCTTCACTATGTGTCTGCAGAACGGATGCTCTGTATCTCACAGAGCAGGAAACTATGGGTAAGAGGCTCAGCTCCTGTCCCAAGATAAATCAGCCAATATGGCAAGTCCGAAGGAACCCAGCCCCTCCTGTGCTACCGTCCTAGCAGGTGCTTTACAGTCCCACATTAACTCAAGTCGTACCAGCACACACAGCCTCCGAATGCCCTCTACGTCTTTCACTTTTTATAACATGCCCTGGGGATTAGGTCTTTCAGAAGTTTTAACATGTACAGTTTAGCACATCTAGCTCTATTTTGATCATTTCTCTCTTTACTGGTATTATAATTTTGTTTAGACATCATTTTCCTGTTTTCCTTTAGCTCTTAGACTATAAGTCAACTGTCTTAAATGTGCCAATGTCTACTAAGTCCAATATTTGGGCTCCCTCAGGTACAGTTTCTAGCCATTTATTTTATTTCCTCCTATGAACGGGCCATTCTTTTCTGTTTTCTGTGTATGTTTTGTAACTTTTTGTTGAAAACTGGACATCTAGACATTATAGTGTGGTAACTGGAAATCTGATTCTCCCCCTGCCTCAGGTTTTGTTGCTGTTGATTATTGATGGCTACAGCCATCCGTTTTATGACTTTTCCCAACTATTTTCACAAAGACTGTATTCCTTGCCAGCTGTGATCACTGAAGTCTGTTCAGTCATCTCAGTGGTCAGCCAGTGACCTGTGAGAGATCTCCTGAAATGCCCAAAATCAGCTGCCCTTTTCTTCATTAAGTAGCCTCCTAGCTGATGTGAGTCTTGGGTTAGACTCCCGAGTTCTGAAAAAGTTGATTCTGGAAGTCTTTGCTAGTTTATGGATGTCTTAAAATCGCTTTCGAACAGTGACTTTTATTAGCGCTTATAAGATTCTATTATGTTTCCTAATGACCTCAACCCAACTTATTATGCTTAAAGATTTAAGGGTTAGTGTGGGGAGACAAGATTCAGTTTTAAAGTGGAATACATCTAAACTTCTCATTCTGCTTAACCCTTTCTTTGGCCATCTTTGAGTCATTTAGGTTTCACTTCCTTGATAGACTTTTATCCTGTCTTAAAGGATCAGTTGTAATTAGAAATAAGTAATGTTAAGAAAATACAACTTTTCTCTCCATAGTAGGAAGGTTACTATCTCGACACTGTGATTGTCGTATTTACACAGCAACTTCCTTGTGAGGACTTAAGAGTTGAAAGATTCTGCCAAAGTACTTTTAGTCATATGAATGAACTCGCTATAAATTACCAAACACAATCAATGAAAAGTTAAGGGCAATTCTATCACTAAAGATTTTATGTTAATTAAAAAGAATTATATCCATTTAAAATAAAGGCTGAGGTAAATCCAAGATACCAGAGATTAAACAAATTAAATCCTGGAGGTCAGGGTCCACCTGCTCCATCTGGGGGACACACAGGAGTCTCACAGATTTATCATGTTTGCCAAGAGATTAAATTTTTTTCTTCTTCTATTGATTCTAGAGAGGGGGGAAGAGAGGAAGAAAGAGAGGGAGGGAAACATTGATCGGCTGCCTCCTGCATGCTCCCTGACTAGGGATCAAACCCGCAGCCCAGGCATATGCCCTGACCAAGAATCAAACCTGCAACCTTCCGGTTCGCAGGAGGCAGCCCGGCCAACTGAGCCACACCCGTAAGGGCCAACAAAAGATTTGTAAAGCCCGTAATTCTAGTTTTAGAATATGAAGAGGGCTGTAGCTATGATACTTTACCTCAGCTTGCTGAGATATTCATCTGAACACCCCAGCATAGACAGAGCTTCCTGTTTCCTATTTGGCTTCGCAAACTGCTCAACGATGACAAATCAAACAGAATGCAGTGTGTTCCCTAGAGCTGGGGCCCGTCACGCAGTATCATTATGATAAAAGTTTTTTTGTAGGTGCCTTGGGTTTTCAAAGGCATCCTATTTGTGTGATTTTCAAAGTGTGGTCCCCAGACAGTAGTATCAATTATCACCTGGGAACTTTTTAGAAATATAATATTTCAGGTCCCTCTTCAGACCCACTGAGTCAGATGTTCTGGGGCTGGGGTCCAGCAATTTGTGTTTTCTTTTTTTATCAAGTCCTCCAGGAAATTATAATGTTTGCTAAAGTATAAGAAGCACACTAAAGTGAGAGAAGTACTGACTTAAGAGTTTGGGATTATTTTAAGGGTCACTGGTAGTCTATTTGAAGTGTTGAAGCCATCAATGAAAAATTTTCAAGACCTCTGAGGACTAAATAAATTGTAAATAATAATGTATCTCAAATCTAAGTTAATATTGTGAACAGAGATCTTCCTTTAAATTCTGTCTGAAATCACATCGCCACTTGCTGAGCCATGAACGCCACCCTTTCAAAAGAGCACAGGTAACTGCTGTCTGTATCACACTACATAAGTAGGGAAGGTTGAAATTCTTGTGCTTCTAGCTGGCAAATCTGTGCCAAATAAGCAGCATAAGTTTTTGCCTTGGAACACGCACCAATTAGTGGTCAAGTTCAAAACAGAATTTGCCAGTCTAGGACACACATGCTGCCACAGTCTATTTAAGTATAACATCTTTTTATCATAGATGAAGTTTACTCTAAGTGAAATTTCTACATATCTCAAAACATATTTTCCTGTGTACAATATTTTCCTATTTTACAGTCACAATTGGAAGAGTCCAACCTAAGTAAACTTTCTGAAATAGTCAAAGGGAGAGGTCAAAATTTGCATGTTTGTACAAAGGGCACTATATATATATATATTTGTATATATTTTGTTTTCATCTATATTTGTATAAAAACTAATTTGTGTGAGGACATTTTCAGACCTTCAGGCTCCACAAATTTTTAAGTGCATTATTCTGGGCTTGGGAGAAAGCAATGGAAAAAAAAAAGCAACCAGAAATCCCTGTTCTCATGAAGCTTATATTCCAGTGGGGGGGTTCAGAGACAATCAACAAAATTAAATAAGCTATGAAGTATATTAGTAGGTAATGACAACAATGGAGAAAAACAAAGCAGGGATGATAGGGAGTTGGGGTCCATAATTTGCAGTTTTAAACTAAGGTATTACGGAAGACCTCACTGAGAAGGGGACATTTGAGAAAAGCCTTAAAGAATGCAAAAAAGCAAGTTTTGCAGATATCTGAGAGGAAAAGAATTTTAGGCAAATGAATTCATAAGTGCAGAGGCCCTGGAGTGGGAACATGCTTGGTGTATGTGAAAACCACAAAGAGGGCAAGGTGACGAGAGACAAAGAGAAGAGCAGTGGAAGAAGGCGGACAGTGAGGGCGTGTGAGCGCGCACCTGCCAGGTACAAATAGGACACAAGTACAGGCTATTTAGGGCCTTGTGAGGGTTTGAGAACAGTGACATGTGAACTAAACTTTCTCTTTTCTTTTTAATTTTTAAAAAAGATTTTATTTATTTTTAGACAGAGGGGGAGGGAGGGAGAGGGAGAGAATCATCAATCAGTTGCCTCTCCTACCCTCACAACTGGGGACCTGGCCCACAGCCCAGGCACGTTCCCTGACCGTGAATCGAACTGGTGACATTCTGGTTTGCAGGTTGGCACTCAGTCCGCTGAGCCACACAAGCCAGGCCAGAGCTAAACTTTTTAACAGGATAACTTTGCTTACAATTTTGAAAAAACATGGCTCTTCACTTCCCTCTCTTTTCCCAAAAAAGTAGTAGCAGCAGAGAGCCACGCACAGGCGCGGAATCTCTGTGGTAACAGCAGCTGCCTCTGGAGGAGAGGCACTGGCAGCAGAGTTAAGAAAAAGACAAAATTTCACTGTGAACTCTTTTCCAATGTTTGAATTTTTAAAAACCAATGTATGATATTTTTCAAAAGAAAAAATATTTTAAAACAATCTTTTCATAAACAGTACTGGAACAACTGAATATCCAATATGCAAAAAATGTGAATCTTGATCCATACTTTGTACTATAAACAAAAATTAATTAAAAATAAACCACAGACCTAAATGTAAGAATAACAACTATAAAACTTCTAAAAGAAAATGTAAGAGAAAATCCTTGTGATCTTGGGTTAGGGAAAAAATACTACAAATACAATAATAAAAGTATGATACATAAAAGAAAACTGATCATTGAACTTCATCAAATTTAAAAAATGCTCTTTGGAAGACACCATTAGGACAAGCAACACACTGGGAGAATATACTTGTACATAACAAAGGGCTTATAAGTAGAATGGATAAAGAACACTCAAATCTCAGTAAGAAGAAAGAAAAGTCAATTACAAAAACAGACAAAATATTTGAACACGCATTTACCAAAACAGTTACAGATGGCAAATAAATGCACATGAACAGATGCTCAACATATTTAGTTATTAAGAAAATGTAAGTTAAAACCACAATGAGATACCAATGCACACTTACTTAAATGCTTAAAACCAAGCTGACAATAAGTAGAGGGAATGTAACTCACATATACTACTTTGGGGAATGGAAAATGGTACCTTCACTTTAGGGAACAGTCCGGCGGTTTCTTTAAATTAATCACACACTTATCATACTACTAAGGGCATCCCAATACTCTGTATTTACACAGCTGAAATGAAAATCTAAGTTCATACAAAAACCTTAAGTGAATAGTGCCTTTCTTTACTATTGCCCCAAACTGAAAACAGCAGAAATGTGCAATTGGTAAATTAATAAAAAAACAAACAAAACAAATAAAAAACTTTGGTACATTTATATAACAAACTATACCCAGAAATAAAAAGGAAACAATTACTGATACGCACGATATAGATGAAAACTCAAATGCATCATGTTGGATGACTCAAAGGACTCAAAGGCTACATATTACCATGTAATTACATGTACCATGTAATTTCAATCATGACATTCTTATTAGGCAGAGCTACAGGGGCAGGAAACAGGTGAGTGGTTGTAGAAATGTCAAAGAGGAAGAGAGGTTGACCAAAAAGGTACAGGAGGGAACTTCCTGGACTGATGAAGTGTTCTATATTTTAGTTGTACTGTTACCTAACTGTCAATATTTACCAAACTATACACTAATAAGGGTATATTTTACTAAATGTAAATTGTACTAAAAAAATGAAAACAAAAAACCAAACTGCATCATCCAGTCCAACACTGAGGAAATGGATACTGGATAAATTGAATATGTGAGTAAGAATCTTCAAGAAAACTTGTATTATCAAAGAATTATTCTTATTTATAAAAAGATTTACCGTACTGTTCTCTTAAATACGCCACTCCTTGGAGGGCATTTTCCTTCTAGATACAGACTAGTGATTTTCTGTTAAGAACCAAGAAGTCAAAAAAATTATATGTGGGGTAAATCCCAGTTAAACCTGAATCATAAATGATCCGACATGTTTGACCTAATCACATAAATTCATGGGAAAATAAAACAATTTAACATAAACAATACATTAATTTACTAATACATTTAATATATTTCCCCAGGAAGTTAATGTAGAGAAAAAGCTGTATGTATTTATTATAATGTTTATATTCTGCTATCATAAATGCTATTTGAGAAATAGAATGATAAATCTAAACTTGAACCTGACATCTTAAAAACTAAGCAACTATTGTAACTTAAGGAGTATCTGTGCTATTCTAATAGTGTCACAAACGCTAAACAGGTAGTAATTGCATATACAGTGACAGAAAATGTGGGAAACTTTTCCCTGGTAAAAGCACACACAGAATACATCTCAATTACCAGGTGGCAGAAAAGGTATGGAATCAGCTTGGAGGGAAACGAGCTCTTTGGGGTCTCGGGAGAGTCTCCTTTGTACGCTTTGTTACTACACGGGCTAAATCCGTCTGTGGCAGCTCCCGTTAGTTACAGGAATCTGCTGGATGCTTTAATCCAAGCCTCCGTGCCCACCACCCAACTGTACCGTTCTTCCGGGAGTTACAGAGTCAAGCCACAGAAACGAAGAAGAGGGGTTTAATTTAGTTTTTAAGTTCTCTGGATCAGTATTCATAACAATTACATACCAGTTTTCTTTGGATATACTGCTGCTCCGTCGGCAAACGCAAGAAAGGTAGGCAGCACACAGAAGGTCCACATTTTGAAATGGTGTAGCCCCTAATTAATTCTACTCATACGCGGTGTGGCAGAAAATGTGTGATCTCTCCCACAGACAATTTTCAACTACGGAGAGCTGAATATATAGTATAGTAAAATCCTCACTTAATGTTGTCAAGGGGTTCTATGATACTAAAATCAAAGCCATATATAATGAAGCCAATTTTACCAGAGGCTAACCGCTATAAACAAAAGTTAAATTCCTATGGCATAATGAAACATTACCTGAGGATCTGCTTTATCTTCTCCCCGCAAAAGTCTTAAAAATTAGATTTCAATCCACTAAATCAGAGACAATACCAAAACAGAAATATGGCTGATGTTCAAACAAGTTACAAGTTTTTATGTACCTGATGAAGTGCTCCCGCGGGTAGGACAATGGCATCACCAAGGAACTGAACAAGAGTGCAGGTTCGGACCCCATATTCCTCAAGCAGTCTTTGACGGAGCTTTCTGTTCACATACCAACTCTGATCACGTATTGGATCATGTTCTGGTAGAACTTCAAGGCCTTGCTCTTTTGAAATCTGAAATAACAGATTAAAATTAAAACGTACATCCCAATTTATGTAAGGGAAATGGTAAACCCTGTTCTGTTAAATTCCTATTTTCTTTACAGTTAAGTCTTTTGTTCTCAGAATCCTATGGAATGGTTGAGATTAAGTTAGAGAAAATATTCGAGGATGATTTGAAAAGCTACAGGACATTAAAACAACACTGCACACTGATATACTGTTAATAAAGTGAATCATACTCCCTTCTCATCTCCTCCTTCCACTGTGACTTTTATATCCATTTGGTTCCTTCCATATAATTGTTTCAAGAGTATAATGCAGAGCCCTGGCTGGTGTGACTCACTTGGTTGGAGAATCATCCCATAAACAGAAGGGTTATGGGTTTGATGCAAGGTCAGGGCCCATGGGAGAGAAAAACTGATCGATGTTTCTCTCTCACACAAATATCAACAAACATGTCCTCAGGTGAGGATGAAAAAAAGAAAAAGTATAATGCAGAGGATGAGGAAAAGCTTAGTTTGGTACCTTTTTCCCAAAAGTCAAACCATCCATATGTATGCACTACTTTATAAATATTTCTTGATCCTGCTCTTCTTTTAAGGTACATATCTTGTACCTTTTAAGATAAATACCTTGATAGTACTAACTTCTGACCCTTGACAAATCAATTTCAAAGGACCATTTACTATCCACTGAATAATCTGCTTTAAAGAGCATGATTTATAATATTTTAAATTAAAATACAGTTAAGTACTCTGAGACAAGATCGCAGGTACAGTTTAAGAAGAAAAGCAGCAATGATAGTTCCTTAAAAGAAATCCCTATAATTATAAAATTTATAAAATATTTGAACAAAGAGTTTTAATTATTTCAGATGAATGTGCACATTCATGAATGTAAACTAAATTAAAAGCACAATTACTCAAATTCCAGTCTATGCAAATATGTATCAAAGCAACCAGATGTGAGAGAATAGTATTCTTTAGGTAAACAGCAAAAGATATCAATTAAAAAAAATAAAGATCCTACATTGTTTAGATGTTTCTATGATACATTCATTTTTACATCCCAGTTCCCAATAACTACTTTTCACCAAGGGTAGTATCTGACTCATCCACGGACTAGGTGTTTACTATACAAGGGGACAGGGGAGGAACAGTAGCAACTGAGGATGGGCATTCAAAATCTCAATGTGAAACGGGCTATGAAAGAAGCAAGAGAATGGAACATTTGACTTTCTACAACAAAAAAGAAAATGCCCTCCTCCTTGAAGTACAAATTTTTTAAAACGATCTTATTTATTTATTTTTAGAGAGCGGAAGGGAGGAAGAAAGAGAGGGAAACATTGATCAGTTGCCTCTCTTAGGCACCCTTCTGGGGACAGGGCCTGCAACCTAGGCATGCACCCTGACTGGGAATCGAACTGGTAATCTTTTGGTTCACAGGCTGGTGGTGCTCAATCCACAGAGCCACACCAGCCAGGGCTGAAGTAAAAATTATTTAATGATCTCATATTGAACACAAAATAAATTTATATATTAAAAATTAGTCCTTGCTCAAGGTGAAATAAACTATTTGCAACCTAAATAATACCTTTTGAAGAAACTCCCTTATCTTATCGACATCTTTCCCAGCATAAATATGCCACAGAGCACCAGGTATTTCACTTGAGTCCTTCAATCGTTTTCTTAAAATGTCATCCAAATCTTCTTCTTCAAATTTCTTGAGTATTCCTGAAAAACAAGAGTATTTTCTTTTCAAAAAATATATTAATCGATTTATAACAGAGACAGTGATTTGTTGTTCCCACTTATTTTTGCATTTGTTGGCTGCTTCTGGTATATACCCTAACTGGGGATCAAGCTTACAACCTTGGTGTTATCGGGACAATGTTCTAACCAACAGAGCTACACGGCCAGGGCCAAGAGAGTATAGCAGCTCTACCTAATACATAGAAACAAACACAGGGAGGCTGCCAAAATGAGCAAAGAAACATAAGACCAATGAAAGAAAATAAAAAAAAATCCAGAAAAAGAACCAAACAAAATGGAGATATGCAATCTATCAGATGCAGAGGTCAAAAAACTGTTATATGGATGCCCGAAGAACGTACTGAGGCTTTCAACAGTATAAAAAGATCCAGTCAGAAACAAAGGATACACTAATTGAAATAAAGAACAATTTACAAGGAAACAACAGCAGAGTGGGTGAAGCCGAGAATCAAATCAATGATTAGGAACATAAGGAAGCAAAAAACATCCAATCGGAACAAGAAGAAGAAAAAAGAACCCCCAAAATGAGGATAGGTAAGCAGCCTCTGAGACAACTTCAAACATTCCAACATTCACATCATAGGGGTGCCAAGAGGCGATGAGAAAGAGCAAGAAAGTGGAAATCTATCTGAAAAAATAATGAAAGAAAACTTCCCTAATTTAGTGAAGGAAATGGACGTGCAGGAAGCACATCTAGAGGTCCAGGAAGCAGAGAGAGTCCCAAACAAGATGGATGCCAAGAGACCCACTCTGAGACACAACATAATTAAAATGTAAAGGTTAAAGATAAAGAGAGAATTTTAAAAGCAGCAAGAGAAAAGCAGTTAGTTACCTACAGGGGCGCTCCCATAAGACTGTCAGCTGACTTCTCAAAAGAAACTTTGCAGGCTAGAAGGAACTGGCAAGAAATATTCAAAGTCATGAAAAGCAGGAACCTACAATGAAGACTGCTCTACCCAGCAAAGATACCATTTAGAATCAATGAGTAGGTAAAGAGCTTCCCAGGCAAGAAAAAACTAAAGGAGTTCATCATCACCAAACCATTATTATATGAAATGTTAAA
The DNA here is from genome assembly GCA_004026545.1 of Mormoops blainvillei. Lineage (NCBI taxonomy): Eukaryota > Metazoa > Chordata > Mammalia > Chiroptera > Mormoopidae > Mormoops > Mormoops blainvillei. The sequence goes on along the minus strand of PVJD01000093.1, from coordinate 591,420 downwards.
GGGACTGATTTAAAGAAAAAGAAGATCAAAACTATGAACAATAAAATGGAGAATAATACATATCTATCAACAACTGAATCTAAAAAACAAACTAAGCAAATAAGAAGAACAAAGATGGAATCATGAATAAGTGTTTCAATGGTTGCCAGATGGGAGAGGGATGTGGGGAAAAGGGTGAAGAGGTGAGGGGATTAAGTAGTACAAACAGGTTTTACAGCATAGCTATGGGGATGTAAAGTGGAGTAAAGGATATGGAGTAGCCAAAGAACCCATGAGTGACCCATGGACAGAAACAATGGTGTAAAGATTGTCTAAGGGAGTGCGGAGGCGGGCAGGGTGTACTGGAGCAATGGAAACATTGCGGCAACTATAATAGCATAATCAATAAAATATAATGTAATAAAAATGAAAAAATAAAATTGGCTGCATGGGCTTTTAAATTTAAACATTTATTGTTTACACTGTCCTAGAATACTGGAGGTTAAAGTTAAGACAGACAAAGTCGAAATCTTACAGCATAAAAGAGTGTTAATAAATGTAGGGAAATAAAATTATCACCTTGTAAGTGCAATCACATGATACGAAAAGTTCACAAAGACTGATTCAGTTCTTAAATGTTATCTGTGTAATATGTGTTTATAAAATGTTCTCTTTGAAAATTACAGTTGATGGGTTTTAAATGTTTTAACAAAATTATAATTTAGCAACCTTATACAATTTTATTTCAATTATTTTCTTTAAATTTTATTGCTCTGTAAATTAAAAAAATTCTCACAAGGAAGAAAGTTTATTTTCATTAGTGAAGGGTTCTAGGGGGAGATGAGAATCTGAGTTAAACTTTGAAGGATAATTATAGGAATGTGTAGATGGAGGAAACGAAAAAGTGCATAGTTTAAGTAGGTTAGTATTTCTTGATGTGTTTTAAGCATTATTATATCCCTACAACATTCCTTTTTCTGTGAACACCTATAAAAACTGGCAAAAGCTTTAGACAGGAGAGCCAAAATGTTAATTAAAATGTTAATGAATGTCTTCTCAAAAGACCAAAAATTATGCTACAAATGAGGGATGGGAGGTGAGCAGAAACAAAAATAAATAAGAAAACTCCAGCATTTAAGGACATGAAAAAAACAGTATAGAAAAGTAGGCATAACCTCTGTGTTATAGACTAAGTGTTACAGGGGATGACCTGAATAAAGTACAATGAAGTACCAGAAAGACGAGTACCCCTGCAGCACCATAGGCTCTGAAAGGGTAAGTAATCTCAACCTCAGGTCACACATTTCTGTGCTAGAGCTGGGATTACAACTCAAGTATCCCTGACTCTTAAATCCTGGGAGTCGGGGAGGCAAAGGATGTTTGTCTATTTATAATCAATAGCAAAGGGAGATGAGAAAGAATGTAAAAAGTTTCTGCATTTTGGGGGGAATTTAGGATGGGTATTATAGACGCTGTTAAATACAGAGAAAGATTCAGTGAACACTATAATAAAACTATGTCCTTGGCACCTAGCCACTAAGCTGTAGGTGCATTCTGGGCTCCAGATACAGAAACAATGATCTAAGTGATGGCTTAGGAAGTATATGTAAACTAGAAAAAGGAGAAAAATAAAGTCTGTTATGCTACAAAAGTACTAACCTTAGCATGTTAGGAACCAGGGAAGTATGTGAAGGCCAGTATGTGAAGACAGAGTAGTGATTAACAGTGTCATTTATTACAGAGATGGCAAGTAATAAAAGGACTAGAAAGAAACTACTGAATTATTCAGCTGAGACAGCCATAGTAAAAGTAATTTCAGCAGGGTGGCAGGTATAAAGACAACCTGTATTCAGCTGAAATGTGAAAGACACAGTAAAGAATTTGTTACAAGGGCAGGAGCAACAGGATGGTGGCAAGGAAGATGTGGTCTGAAGCAGGTTTTCTTTTGAAAAAGAAGGAATAGTTCTGAGTGTGCGCCTACTTTGAAGAAAAGCCAGTGAGAGGGAAAATTTAAAGGCCTATGTGTATAACTAAAGAAAACAGGTAGAACGCAGTTTCAGAAAGAAATCTGGAGGATGGAATATAAAGCCTATATAATGGATTGAGATGTTATTTCTACTTAAAAGAAAGGCCCCCTCTAAATGATACTGGAGGGGGAAAAGTCATCTGCAGAGCCCCAGGGCTTAGTTTCTATTCTTTAATAAACATTTTTTGTTAGCTTCCCAGTCTATTTTCAGTAACACAATATTTAATGACAGAAAATGAGCAAATAAACAGGAATATCCATTTTAAAAAAGAAAACTCCTATTATGTAAAAAGACAGATAAATAAATTAATCACTTTTCAAGTAATAAAGATTAGGCTATCCCTACGTCCACTGTAATTCTTTTTGGAATCTTTGCTGTTAACACACAGGTTGACATTATGGATAATACTAGTATGGGTGGTTATTCAACTGTTACTCAAAGTACCAATATTCTTTAAGTTTCTTTACCTGCTTTTGAGAGAATGCCATTTCCTTTTGCTATGCCAACATAGACTAGAATATTTACAACATCAGAAACTTCAACATGGAGATTTGTTGTTCCTATATCATGATCTTTAGCAGCAGCCACACCTGTGTATGAAATAAAATTTTACTTGACAGATTACATATTCCAAATCAGCTCTATGAGGAAAATTTAACTGTAATTTGAGTTTTATTCTCCTTGTTCCAAACCTGTCCCTAAAAGCCACATCCATGAAATGTCTCATAAAAATCAAATCAATACAAAATGGAAATTATTTTGCAAGGAATAGCAGGTACTTAACTATATGTTGGCAATTTACTCCTAATAAATCATTAGATAATTTATCTTTGAATAGAAGTTAGTTAAAATTCAAATCCAAGTTAATAGAAATGCAAATATATATCTACCATAGGCACTGCACAACCTGGGTCCTAGATCAGGGCGTACAAAAAATCCTGGCAAATGAGAGGCCAAATTGAGTTTTCCTTCTGGATTACAATATTCTGGCAATGGCAGGCTTTTTAAAAGATCTTCGTATCTGAAAAATAACATTGACTTCTTCTCAATAAAAACTTACATTTTTAAGTGCATTCAAATATATAATTTTTAAGTTGATCAAAACATAGGACAACCTTCTGTTAAGGTCTTTGACACTTTCTGTGACTTCATTCAAAGTTTAAATGAATGCATAACACATGGGAAGAAAAGAACAGAAGTGGTGCTCAAGCGGCAATGCTGTCTAACCATGACTTAATTAAAAACACCGTGAATATGGAAGTCTCAAAGAGGGCCCCGTGCCCTTGACATGAGCATTCTTTCCTTTACTGATGTAACATAAACACTCTCCCCCCACTCAGACTACAAAAATTCAGTTTCGTATTGTAGTTATTTTTAATTGAATAAGAAAATGCCTAAAGGTCACATTTTTTGGTCCCTTATCTTACTTTTGGGTATAATCTCAGCTTAATAACTTCAAAAAGCTAAGTCAAAAAAACAAGTTTCCAAAGATATACCTTGCTGGCATCATAGTCTTGAATTCTTCTCCTGAAGGGCAATCTTTCAATTTTAAAACAACTGTTTCTCCACTTTTCATTTTCTGCCGTTCTATAAAGAATGCAGTTAATTACTAAAAAGATAATCTCTGCCTTTTTATTTTTATTAATGTTTGGAGAAATGAAATGTAAAGTAAATGATAATTCGACTGTTGCACAGTAGGTCCTTAATATATGCTTATATATTGGCTTTTATTTCTCATATACTTAGGTAGTTTTAAGACTTTCGTTCCTTATGTACATAAATTTTTAAACATTATTTCTACAATTGTTATTAAAATTACATATTTGATTTTCAAAGTGTTTTACATAAATTTCATGATCAGTTTTCTAAGGCTTATGGGTTTGCCAAAAAATATTCCCCATGTGATATATGTAAATGTAATGAAAAGACTTGCTTATGGCCAAAGGAAATTAGGTGTGGAGACAAGAGTAGGATGCAGTCTCTTATTTCCAAGCACAGGTGGTCTCTAACTTAGGATGGTTCAACCAAACAAGTTTTCGATGGTGTGGAAAAAGTAGGCATTCAGTATAAATTGTATTTCTAATTTTAAATTTCATCTTTTCCTGTGCTCTACAGTATGTTCATTGTGTTTATTTTGTCCAATGGAAGTAAACTAATGTAACATTCAAGGTAGGCCTGGCTGAAGCTATGATGTTCTATAGTTTAGGTGAATTAAACGCATTTTTGACACAATAATTTCAACTCAATATGAGTTTACCAGGATATAATCCAAGCCTAAATTGACATGAATCTGTACTTGTTTCTTTTTCTTAGACAACAAAGTAATATAGAAGTTTAAAAAACTAAAAATCTGTTAAGTCATATCTACAATTTATTCTTTGGGAGGGATATGTTTAACAAAACCAGTAAAACAGACAAAAAACAACATACTTGAAACTTCTTCAAAACCATCCCAGAATTCCTTAACATTGGCATTGGAAATAATGCTGTCTTTGCAGTTCAGAAGATCAGCTTGGTGGTCTCCAAAATCAAGACTAATTGATTCTGCCTTCCATAAGCTCACATTCATTTTCTTATGTACACCAGAAACCACTGCAGGCTTATAAATAGATAAATAAAAGTTAAAACATATATGGAAGTTCCCAAATTTTGATTTTACACGCATATACAAAAAATGTTAAGTTTCACTACTAAAGACAAATTGTGAGAATTAAGAGGCTATCAGAGATAGTCCCTGACCTGGAAAGATGTTCACAATAGATTGTCAAAAAGAAAAGGTACTGAAGAGAATGTCATTTTTGAAAATAAAAAATGTGTAGCAATTTTCAGGAAAGGTTGAAAGGCTACAGTAAAAATTTCATTTCTTGCTCTGACTGGCGTGGCTCAGTGGGTTGGGTGTCACCCTGCGAACCAAAAGGTCGCAGGTACGATTCCTGCTCAGGGCATATGCCTGGGTTGCAGACCAGGTCCCCAGTGGGAGCACTGTAGGAGGCAACTCTCCCCCTCTCTAAAAATTTTTCTCTCCCTTTCTTCCCCCCTCTCTAAAAAAAAATAAAACCTTTAAAAAAATTTCATTTCTCAAGAATATAAATATGGATTTTCTGGTTGCTTTATTTACAGATTAATTTTTATAGACAGAACATAACCTACTTCTTCATTTGTATGTATGTAATAGATGAATTAAGACTTTTAAGTAAATTATATAAAGCCCTTGGGATTAAAAGTTTACATGTATTCTGAGTTTGTCACTTAAAACATATACATATATTTTTTATCTCAACAAAGGTCATGATAAATAAAAATATTAAACATCTAGGCATAACAAAATTAAAATTCAAGCCTAATGGCTATTCCCTGAAAGTGAAACTCTCCTTTGAAATCATATAAACTCAAAATCCCTCAGGGTTCTATAAACTAAAAACCAACAATTGAAGATTTATAGCTATTGTAAAAAACAAAGAAATAAAAAACAGAAACAAAACCTCTTAGGTAATCTGATGTATTATTCTCATTTGTTTTTCACTTTTTAATTCCGTTAATGAAGTAACCTGCCATCTGAAATGTGTATTAAACATTACACCAAAACTTTGGTCAAATAGAAAATCATTTTTTATTTGAGCTGAATTAAATAATGAAGTTTGTCGTTCAAGGCTTTATGAACTAACTTAAAAATAAATAATCTATGGGTAAACATTAAAGACAAAAACATCTACACTTTTTATCAGTTCAAGAAAAATGCTTCTAGTATTAACACTTGAATAGCAGATGTGAAATCTCTTAACTGGACTAAAATAAAAGTGTAAAAAAAAGGAGATATCTAAACTTTGTAAATACATGGTTTCATTAAGTCTGTTGACTGATAAATTTTTAAAAAATCAGTGCTTCCTTGTTATTTCATATAAATCTGGCCAAAAATAAGAATTCAGAAACAATCATTGTGGTAAACTCTTTATATTTTGCTTCCACTCCAAATACATCAGGTACTATCCTTTCCTTTTCTTTCTATTCCTAAGAAGAAAACAAATTTGCCTGTTCCTCTAAAAGCATACTAAAATCAGCTTAAAATACTCACTTGTCCATGTTTCCAACACTCTTTGAAAAGCTTCCAATTATTAGTATTTTTATAATCCTTAAGCCAAAGAATACGCTTCTCACAGATCCAAGAATGTGGTATATCACTGTACAATTTGTTTTCATCTATGGTAGATTTTCTGCTTTCTTTGGGCTCTTCTTTAAGCTCTGATTTTACATTCATCTTAGGGGCTTTATTTGGTGGAATTTTGTTTTCAACAACTGAAGCAATTATGTCATCAAGAATGTTTGGCATAGTCCTTCCACTTTTACCACTCTATTAGGGGAAAAAAAATTGTATTTTGAGAAGGAATGCATACATTTTTAAACTTTAATTTTGACTTACTACCAATATAGCAAACAACTAAAACAGTTTACTTGCCTTCAAGAATATGTAATGATGTCAGTGGACAGGATTTCTAGTCCCTACACTGTTCCTGAGAGGTGGGAACCAGAATTTTGGAGGTCTCCATGTGAGGCCAAGTGTGCAGGAACTAGAAGTGTGGTCCTTCTACCTTTTATATTGTTTTAAGGACTGGGACAGAGGGCACAGATGGGTGGAATTTCCCATATCCTTTTAATAGTCACTACAAATTTATGTCTATAAAATTATCTGTATTTTCCTCTGGAGAACAATTTAAGCAAAAATTGATGTCTAAATATTTTAAGGAACAAAAACACATTTACTTTCGTGTTTCCTCCCCCTATCAGATATATGGTTTTCAAATTCTGTAGAAGTATCTTAGGGCTCTTCTGGCATCAAAACGCCCCTCCCCCAACCTTGTTCACCTTGGGATAAAAACAAAAACTCCACCTTCCAAGTTATGAGTTATAATGTAAATAGGAACATGCCTACTAATTTGGTATACTTGATTTGCTCTGCCTCTCTTTATTGTATACTTCACAGGTGAATCTCTGAAATCACCTAAGTTTAAGGCCTGTATATAAAAGCCAAAAATCACTCACAGGGTTTCCCATTGAATATACTGGTGCAAAGGCAATGCCAGCATCTGTAGAACCCACACGTAGCTTGCCAGCTGTTGTGGTCAGTAAATCCCGTAAGGTTGAGCCTTGTTCATTATTCTGGGACACAGGAGGTGATGTTCTGCTGTTTGGAGAATCAGGGTTCTCTTGTTCTCTCTCTTCTTTAATTTGCTTTTCAAGGGCAAATTCTTTATTTTCTGAAATAAAACATTTTTATAAAATTCAAATAAAATTAAGCATGCTGCTTTAGTACAGACAAAACTAGCACTCTGTATTTTATAGCAAAAGGTAAAAACTACAGCAGCAGTGACTTTTTCACCTGGACATATACCAGGTGATGGGCTAGATGCTTCCAAATGAAGTGAAACAGCTTGGGTATGAGAGGGCCTACCTCAATACCTTAGACATGTAGCTGAGTTTATACCTGCCACAAATGAAACTGCTAAAGCTAAGACAGGGAGAAAGAATATGTGAGCAACGAATCTATTGCCCTAGTGGCTTTATTGATATGCTTATCCAGAAATGATTCTGCCAATAATTTTTATGCAATCACAAGGAGGCGAGTTCCTAGTAAGAGAAGGTTTTACTAAACCTAAGTCATAATACAAGCAAAAGACAAAAATTAAGTTCTTTTATGTGAATAATATACTGATGTACAATAGTACACTGTTGGCAAGGAGGGGTAAGGGGATAAATGGCAATGGAAAAAACGTAATAAAGATTTAAAAAATTAAAAAAAAAGTACATTGTTGGTTTATTATAATACTCTGTTATACAGCTGACCCTTGAAAAACACAGGGGTACCTGTGTTGATTCTCTATGCAGTCAAAAATCCACACGTAATTTTTGACTCGAAATTTGTCTCTTGGTATCTGTGGAAGACTGGTTCCAGGACACACCCCACCCCACCCATGGATACCAAAATCCATGGATGCTCAAGTCCCCTATATAAAATGGCACAGATCAAAGCATATAGTTGGCCCTCTGCATCCGTGGACTCCCAACTGCGAATCATAAACAGTATAGGTATTTACTTTTTAAAAGTCTACATATAAGTATATCGATGCAGTTTAAATCCTTGTTGTTCAAGGGTCACTGTACACTTACATAATTTATTACATTTACCTTTTTTTTCCTCTCTGGACTTTTGTTCTGCAAGATCTGCTAACCAGTGCAGTGGTGACTGGGATTCTGGAGGAGTTAACTTGCTGTCTGTGCTTACATCACTCCCTGGACTGCTGTTGCCATTGCCCTCAGACTTCTGAGGGGTGTTCTGCTGCTGTGACTCAGGCATGCACAGAGAAATTTTATTACTGTGATTAAGAACATTCTGTAAAACCTACAAGGGCAGAACAATTGAATTTTAAAAATACTGTCTCTTCAATTAATTAGAGTTAAAAGGAGTCATTTTTCTATAGTAACACAATTTTTAAAAAGTCTTAAATTGGATATCAAGTAACAAATCTGATTAATTTAACCATGCATTTTATTTGAATAATTAGAAATTTATACTCACTTGAGACACACCATTCATTGTAGGAAAATTACCAACTTGTAAATTCTGTTTGTTAGTACAATGACAATGGGATTTAATACCATATTTTTCTCTAAGAGTGTGCATCACATCTAGAAGATCTGTCAAAACTACAAAATATAATAGTAGTTAATAAAGAGGTTACAACTAGTTGTTAAAGATTTAAATTTTTTTTTTTCAGTTTTTCTTGTGCCTTTTGACTTTTATTTTTGTTTGAATTGAATCCTTCCATCTAGTACAGGTTTGATCATTAAACCAAATTCATGATCTCCATTCTTTTCTCTCTTACCTCTATTATTAAAAATTCAGTGTTCAAAAAAAGTAGAATAATCTTTCATCATAAATCCAATAAACTTTTTCATTACACCCTAGATTTCCCCTTCTAAAATAGTTCCTCTGTGGTTTTGTTGTTTTGTTTTTTTTAATCCTCACTTAAGCCCGAGGATATGTTTGTTGATTTTTAGAGAGAGAGGAAGGAGGGAGGGAAAGACGAAGCAACTGGCTGCCTCCTGGGCAAGAAACTGAACCTACAACCCTTTGGCGCATGGTATGTCACTCCAACAAACCGAGCCCCCCGGCCAGGGCTCCCTGTGGTTTTCTTAGTCACAGGGCTGGGCTTGTTAGTTTTATTACACGGAGGGTTCCAAGAACTGAGTGAGAACAATTTAGGGTTAGATAAACATTACCTCTCTCCGTTCTATTACACTTCTACATATGCTCAAATAATCTGGATCGACTAGGTGCTGTACACTAAGTAAATAATGTATATTTATACTTACCAGAACCAGGTATAATTTGAGTTGGCATTAAATGTTTGTGATCATGAGGCTGTCCCTTCACACACTTTATCCAGGCATACAGTTCTTTATCTGTAAGATTATAACACATTTACTTTTCCATCAGTCATTGCTGTACAATTATAAAACTGATGACCTGTATATAAACAGCTTAACAATCACATAAAATGTCAATGGTAGAATTCAAATGTATGATTCTTAAAAAAAAATAAGACAATTCCACCATTCTAGAAGTTTTATAAAAACAGGACACAAAATTGATGTTAGCCTTTTCTAAAATGACCATTCTTTATTATCATTAATGTATTAGGTGCCTCTTTTTTCTCTGATTCTAGCTTCTCTGTAGCTAATTCCTTTGATCTTTTGTTTTTTGTGTCAAACATGGCTTTTACCCAATCTCAGTACATTAGATTGATGTAAGTTTGACCCTGTTACTAACTCATTTTCCTTTTATGCCTCAAAGGCACTAAGACAAACTGTCATGAGGCACTTGAAAAAGCCACTATTTTATAGACGGAGACAGAGGAAAAGCTCTGTGATGTCCTAAATTACAGTGCACTGGAGAATAAGATAAAAAGACAAGAGTAATTAACCAGTTAATAGCTGTGGACCAACTAACAGACTGCTCACATCCTAAGTGTATGTTGGGGCTTTGAGTCAACTCTTGTATTGATCACCAGCCACCACGGCATCCTTCTTACGCATGAACTTTCAGAACTGTTGCTGGTAACCAGCCAAAGGTAGTAAATACTTCTTCCTTACAAAAGGTGCACCTACCCTAAACTGTCCCTCGTTTCACCTTTCCCCACCTGCCCTTATTGGTAGCCAATGTAAATTCTTTCAAAAAGAACATCTTTCTTCCCCAGAATATAATGAATACAGAGCCCTTCCATCTGAGGACGAGCCTGCCATTTTTATCGAGCCCAGCTGCCTGCCTGTTGGTCAGACTGCATATCCCAGGACCTGGTCTTTTTCTGCGTAATGTTTGGTTCAATAAACCCCTTCTCTCAGAAAAGCTTTTGGTCATGAAAATTCTTTGTTTAACAATAGTATTTAATTGCTACTACTGCCTTTGAACAAGGTTCCATACCTGGAGTTTTAAACATATTAAGGCACAGCACGAGGTATATCATACACAGTAAAACTATTTTATTACCTGACCTCAAAAAGATCATCTCTATACATTTAATAACAAAGACAATATCTTAGGATGTGGCTTTAAGAGTTTCAGTGACTATCACAAAAAGTTCATTAATTTAGCATAAAAAAATCTAAAACCATTAATTCTAAAGTCTCATACTAAATAAAATCCAAACCCAGTCTAAAGCTTTTCAGAAAAGCTCTCTGACTTTCCCCTCCAAAGCCTACATAGTAACTTGTAAATGTTTTCTAACTGCATATATTTTAGACACTTATGTTAATTACCACTCTATCAAGTTATAACCTAATCAAATGAATATACTATAATATTTAACAGTGAAATAAAGAACTAGCCAACAATATAACTCTCAAATTTTCATATCAGAAAATGATATGGTGACTGATACACTATATTGTAACAATACCTTATTCTTGTTCAATAAAGAATTTAGGCTTATATACATGAGATACATATAGCAAAATATAATAAAAGAAAATTAATTTCTTTTTAATTTGGCAAAGGGAAAGCAAAGTTATGAAACCTGAAAAATATAAAATGTATGTCAGGAAGTTTTTTATAGCAGTGCAGCTACTTCCACCAACTGAAAATATCCAAATATATATATTTTAAGGTTCTGAAGATATTTAATTTCCTAAAGTGTTATTTCCTTTTTATGATTTCACATTTTACTCATATATAATATCCTTTTCATATCACAAAAACACCAAGCAGTAGATGTTTGGACATGCTTCCCCACTTGCTCAGGTCTCTTTGTTAAGTGATGGGTATTATAAGAAAAAAGATTAGAAAGGATAAGGTTTAATAATCCTATCATCAAAAAAGATATTCATGGCTAACTACCTGATCATCTACCTGAGACACTGCTCTGGAAAAGAGCTACCTGAAATGAGAAGTCTATCACTAGGCATGATTTTTACCTCTAAAACTCCCAGTTGGAACTCTCTCAGTCCATTAAAGACCTACCCCAAACAAATAACTCAATACTTTCAAGGTTACTAATAGCAAGTAGCTACTTCCAAATTGATTTGGAAAACTTTTCTAAAAGACGTTTAGCATGAAAAAGGTGCAGTTACTTCCTTTTTAAATGTTCTGCAGCTGTAATTAACATGGAGAACACTGTGTATGTACCATTTTATTTATCTAAAAACTAAAAGTAATAGTTTTAAAGGTTGTTTTCAAATATAATGTACATTTCTTCTTCATTCTGTAAAAACGGGAATAAATAGTAAATGGCAGCATATTCTTGAACAGGTTGATTTGAACTTTATGAGCCAATATTTAGAAAAATCAATTCATACTAGTAAGTATTCAATTACAACCTATGCAAAGCCCTATTTGGGCTACATTAAGAAATTATTTGCTGGAAATGAGGGAGTGAGGACGAATCTACTACTCAGGTAAAAACAGATGCAGTTTTATTCTAAAAAATCCTGGCTATTAATAAACAGTGATAACTCCTTTTTAAAACTTCCTTAAAGTAACGTATTCTGGAAGATAGGAAAAACCCTCACATATATCTAATTTTCCAGAAGAGTGATCCTAGAGAAAAATGAACATTATTAAAAATTTATTCTAATATAAAGTTATAAACTGACCTCTACAACTCTTCCTTTCCTTTGCCTTGTAACAATCGAGGCAGACCACAAACCCACACTTCTGGCAGACCCAATGAATGTTAAACAATGTTGCTTCGCAGGCGTCACACATCTCTCGGACTCCTCGCACTGCTCTCTTCCAGGCAATTTTGGCTAAAATACGGAGATATAAAAATTTAAGGGCAAATATACTCTTTTTAATGCAATCTTTGCTGAAATGCATGAAAACAAAAATGTAACGGCAAACCAAATACTTTAAAGGATATATTAACTAAAGATCAATTGCAGGTTTCTTGAAGTAATTAGTGATTCCCTTCAGAAAAAGTACACCTAATTGACGGGTTCTCAATCTGCACACTTTCGACATTTTGGACCACAAATATCTGTTGCACAGGACTATTCAATGCATTATAGGATGTGTAGTGGCATCTGTGGCCTCTACCCATTAGATGCCAGTACTCTACCGCAACACTTCTCAGTTACTGAACCAAAAATGTCCCCTGACAAACCACTGATTTAAAGGAAGGAAAAGAAACTAACGTTTAGAGTCGTAAGTATTTTAGGTATTTACATAAGTAAATACAACTAAGCTATTTTCAAACGAATCCGTAAGGTAGTTATCATTTGTGTTTTACAGTCATACAGTTCAGCAAGGAGTAAAGCTGAGATTCAAGTACTTATCTAATTCTAAAAACTATAATGACTTCAGGTCAAGATGGCAGCATAGGTAAACAGCTCACCTTCTTGAACAACCACATCAAAAGTACAACTACAGAACAACCATCATACAGAAACATCACAAACTGAGCTGAATGGAAATCTTACAACTATGGAATTAAAGAAGAAACCACACTGACACTGGAAGGAGGGGTGCAGATGGAATGGGCTGTCAACGCACCCATGTGTATTGGATAAAAATCAGGGGGTTTATCTCAGGAGCAGGAGGTCCCAGCCCTACACCTAGCCCCCCCACCCCAGGGTTCCAATGCCAGGAAGATGTCTCCATAAATTCTGGCTGTAAAAACCAGCAGGGATTGAGGCTGTGGAAGAGAAACTGCTAGAGTCCCAGGCAGTTACCCTTAAAGGGCTCAAACAGACTTACTGGGACGCAGTCTACTGAGCTCCAGTGCTGGGCCAACAGACTGAAAGGCACCAGAGACATACGAGAAGACAGTGAATTATCTGACAACACTGCAAAAGCTGGGGAGCAGCTCTGTCCCAGGCAGAGGCCATCATTCCTTTTTCAAGCTTCCCCCATACAACGAGCAGGCGGGGACCATATCTGAGACTCCATCAACCTGGCTCACACTGTGTGTCCAGCTCTGATGATGCCCTAAGATCCTGTTCCACTCCACTTATCAGCCCACCCAAACCATTTCCAGTGGCTTTTCCATATGAATGGCTTGTCTTGGACCATGTTTCCTATTTTCCTAAATTCTCTCAAACAAGCAGCATCTGGCTTCAGTGAGCCTCATACTCTTACTAAGTTGCCCCAGGCAGCCTTGGTTCACAACTAACTCAGTCTCTCCTGGGCACGTCCAAACCCAGCACAAGTAGCAGCCATCTGTGGATTGCTTTGTAGCTAGTATTGTGTGACCCCGGACAGAACACGGGTAGTGGCTGACCTGAGATATGCCAACAGCAATCAAAGTTCAATTACAACAGGAGGGTATACAGAGCCCCCATGTGAGTGCACCCTGAGTAACCAGATTGGGTGGCAGGGTATGCTGTTTCACAGGATCTCACAGAACACCTACTACATAAAGCCACTCCATCAATACTGGCAGACATAGTAGCTCTACCTAGTACATAAAAACAAACACAGGCAGGCAGCCAAAATGAGGAGACATGGCCCAAATGAAAGAACAGGTCAAAACTCCAGAAAAAGAACAAAACAAAAATGGAGAAAACAATCTATCAGATGCAGAGGTCAAAACATGGTTATAGGATGCTCAAAGAACTTAGTACAGACCTCAACAGCATAAAAAAGATCCAGTGAGAAATGAAGGATACACTAATTGAAATAAAGAACAATTTGCAGGGAAACAACAGTAGAGTGGGTGAAGCTGAGAATTAAATCAATGATCTGGAACATAAGGAAGGAAAAACCATCTGATAAAAACAAGAAGAAAAAAAATTAAAAAAAAAAATGAGGATAGTATAAGCAGCCTCTGGAACAACTTTAAGAGGTCCAACATTCACATCATAGGGGTGCTGCAGAAGAGAAAGAGCAAGAAATTGGAAATCTGTTTGAAAAAATAATGAAAGAAAACTTCCCTAATTTGGTGAAGGAAACAGACATGCAAATCCAGGAAACACAGAGAATCCTAAACAAGATGGATGCAAACAGGTCCACTCCAAGACATACCATAATTAAAATGCCAAAGTTTAAAGATAAACAGAAAATCTTAAAAGCAGTGACAGTAAAGTAGTTAGTTACCTACAAAGGACCCCCCATAAGACTGTAAGCTGTCAAAAGAAACTTTGCTGGCTAGAATGGATTGGCAAGAAATATTCAAAACAATGAAAAGCAAGGACCTACAACCAACATTACTCTTCCTAGCAAAGCCACAATTTAGGATCGAAGGGCAGGTAAAGAACTTCCCACATATGAAAAAGCTAAAGGATTTCATCATCACCAAACCATTATTATATGTAATGTTAAAGGGACTTATCTAAGAAAAAGAAGATCAACGCTATGAACAGTAAAATAGCAATAAATACATATCTAGCAAGAATTGAATCTTAAAAACTAAGCAAATAAGAAAGACAAAGACGGAATCATAGATACAGAGAATGTTTTGATGGTTGCCAGATTTGGGGGGGCGGGTGTAGGGGCGATGGGTAAAAACAGTGAAGGGACAAGAAGTGCAAATTGGTAGTTACAGAATAGTTATGGGGATGTAAAGTACCACGGGGAATAGAGTAGCCAAATAACACATATGCGGGATCCATGGATGGACAACAGTGTGGGGACTGCCTGAGGGATTGGAGGTTGGGGTGGGAGTTGGGTGGAGCACAACAAAGGGGAAAATTTGGGACAACTGTAGCAGCATAAACAATATAATATAATTAAAAAATAGACTTTGATGATTAAAACATCAATAACTGGATGGATGTTTTATGACAAATGCTGAAATTTCTCAATTCTGCATCCAAAGTGTCTTTATCATGCTAACCTGTCATAATATCAGAAACAGCAAAATGCTATTATGATTTCACAAACTGCTAATCCATTCATTTCAACCTCAACTGGAAAATATCTTTTAAAAAAAATCCTCCAGAGGACATTTTTTTCATTGCTTTTAGGGAGAGAGAAACATCCATATGAGGGAGAAGCATCAATTAGTTGCCTCCCATATTGCTGGGACCATGCCTAGACCGGGGATCAAACCTGCAACCTTTCAGTTACAGGACGGGGCTCCAACCAACTGAGCCATAGGCCATGGCAGAAAATGTTTTACCTTAAGTACATATAAGTGCCTTTGTACATAATTATCATTATCAGTTAAAAGTCAACATAACTAGGTAGGATTAGGGAGTTCTCCCAGATTACAACATACTTCAAATATGTAAAATGAAATTTATACAACTGCATGTTCTAAGTATGTAACTTCCTTACCATCTTTTTTCACCCAGGACAAAGCTGTTTTTTCAGATGTTACTAATTGACAGAACTTATCACCTATTATATCCAAGATGTATTTTGAAGTTTCTATATCTAGTTCATCATCTTCATAATTTTCATGTGTCCATAAACTCATAGCTTCATCATCATATTGGTCAGGAGAAGAGAAACCATCTATTCTAACTACTCCATTTTTACTAAATGACAACCTGAAACAGTAAAACATAAAAGCATTAGATATATGCATAAACATCTAGTTATTTTAAAGTTCTGAATTTATATAATTATATTTTTATATTAAATATAAATATATAAATTATATTTACAATTAGAGAAGAAAATAGGGCAGTCCATACACACACACACACACACACACTTTAAAATCACCGTAAGACTTATACTGTGGGAATATTTAAAAAATGTCAAGAACATATACAGGGTATGGCAAAAGTAGGTTTACAGTTGTGGGTATGCAAAACAGTTTATCCTTGTATTATTATTAAGTATTGTATTATTCTCCATACAGACAACTGTAAGCCTATTTTTGTCCCACCTTGTACATATTTTTCATTGAAATGACCCTTTATTAACTTGATTTAGAGGAACAAAGATGAAACTCTTATTAAGTTTATTAGGAACCAAATTGTCTTTACTGCCTTTTACCTTCTGACAAACAATTAACCTAACCACTCACTACAGAAGTTTAGGGTAAATGGAAGGCAAAATTGTCTTTTCTTATTCTTTGGTGACTATTACCCAATTATCTTTGTAATTACTCTCTTTACTCTCAAACAGGGGATACTGAAAGTTCATTACAAGTCATTCTGGACTTTTCAAATGGATGACATCAACAACATTGCTTTTACTTCTTTTTCACATTCCATTCTTATCTTACCCTTTCCCTTTTTAAAAAACCCGTATCTCCTTTGTTATAATACATCATCTTGTTTCAGCTTGATGTTATTGTATCTACCTGATTACTGATTTCCTTCAAACTTTTCTAAAATTTTCTTATCTCTTCAAACCATTTTCCTTTGATTCCTTTTCATCTTTTCTACACTTTCATGTGTACTATCATCTATAACTATTTTGGGAGTATTATTGGCTAAAAAGACCATGAAGTAAAGAAATAAGAAATAAAACTTGCTATCATCCTACAAATACATACTTATGGGGTCTCTACTAAGCCAACAACAGAGTGTATTTGCCAGAGCGAAGTATCTCCAAACTTCTTAGGAAGATGAATGCTGATGATTAGGAAAATAATTGCAGCTAACATTAATAGACTATTTTATATGTGCTTGGCACTACACGTACAGTCTGTGTACTTTATATTATTTAATCTTCACGGAGTTCCTCTGAGGTTGGTACCACTATTATTCACATTATGCAGATGAGTCAAACTTAGATGTAGTCCTACCACAATTAATAAATTCATAGAAGAACTAAAGAACAGAGCAGGATATGAAACTCAGGAAGGATTGATTCCACAATGCAAGACATTAGTCTCTACTGGCTGGGTTACCCAGGTATTATTTAGTTACAAAGCTACCCTTAAGATTTAGTATTAAAGTATTATTTGATAATATTAATATTATAGTTACATAGTTAGTAATATAGTAATATATAAATATTATTGGTTAATAGCAACTGTAAATTGCTTTTATGTTTAACTATAAAATCTGTGAAATGACACAGTACTCACAATTCCTTTCTGTCATTTTCTAACACATTTTTATAGATACGTATGTTTAACAAGATTAAAGTATGAGTATTCCAATGTAATGCAATGACTTTAATTTAATATCTACATTATTTACCGAGATTTATATAGACTGTATTTGTTACCTAATGCAAAGATATAAATGCGACACTGTTTTGGCCAAAGTATAATATGTTTTAAAAAATCTTTATATGAAACAAGCTGCTGTTTCCTATCATTTTCTAGAAATAAATACTAAAAATTTATCACTAAGGAAGAATAAATCTCGCAGAAGAGAAAGGCCATATGAATATATGTAGCATTATAAATATGAATTTAGTTCAACAATTAGCTATTGTTAAATTTAGTATTAAAAAGTTTAATACTGTTTTATAATATACCAAAAACAAGGAGGCTCCTGTCTCCAAACAGGATTCCCAGAATTACTGTATAATTTCCACTACCCCAATAAAAATACTTCCCCCAATGACATATTTTTTCACTTACCGTCTAAAGTAGTAAAATCTACAAAATACTGGTGAGTGAGTTGGTTCTTCTTCTTTTTTACTCCGAATAAGTCGACATTCTCGGCACTTTTGCAAATTAGGTCCTATCTCACAGCAGGAGTCATCTTGTAAAAATGATTCTCCAGTTTGCTTCAGCTTTTTGACTTTACGCCAATCTTTTAATACTGAACGAGGGATGCCAGCTGGAAAACCAGGAGGAAAGTATTAGCAAGATTATACCTTTTTAGAAAAGTACACTCCTTTGAGATAAAATTCAAGTCAATTATACAACTGTGAAAATATATTAAGACTGTAGAAAAGCAGCAAAGAGATTATAGTTCTAGGTACTGAATATTAATTATAAAGTCCACAGCAGCAATTTATTTACTATTCTACTAACCAAATGAACTCTTCTGCCAGTACACTGTAAAAGCAGAGCTAAGTATGTATCTTTACATATAAAATATTCATATTTGTATGACAGCAAACATGAGAATCATTCATTTTCTAAGTAAAGCTAAAAATAAAAATACAGCCCTTCTATATAAAAACTTTGGCATGTGTAGGAGGCTCTTTCAAAATCCACAGAAAGAACCTAAAGACTAAAAGTTAATACTTTTAGAAACAATGGGCTAGTTACAGCATACTTGAAATACTGTAGTTTTGAAATACTACTTATTCTGAACATTGAAGGTAAGTGTGGCTCACTAAGTCAAGAAAGTGGTGATTTTATAACACCAATATTATGGAGAAGAAGAACTAAGTTATTTCTCCTAATATCTCTCCTCTTATTATAATGTCTTTCCTTTGGTATTAATACATCGATGGAAGCAGTATCTTTTAGAAAAATAAAAAGACTTGATAGGAAAAAAGCCAATTATTAACTTAGCTATCTTTTTTAAAGACAGAAAGAAAAAAGGGCATGAGAACTCTACAGAAAAACAAAACTTTGCCAGAAAAAAAAAATCAAATTTATATCATGTTAATCATATTATATAGTGTATACTGTTGCTCCATCACTTTTATTAACTTCAACTTAATTGTTATAATAACAGTGATTCAAATAATCAGTCATCTATAGAGCAGGAAGAACTCAAAACATTATACATAAATTGAAGCTTGCCTATTAAATATTTACCAATCTATTAATTAAAAGCAATCTATTTTGGGACAAGTAATACTTGTTTATTCTTATGTGTTTATACTGCTCATATTAATGCACCTAACATCAGACATGAGATTTATACAGTTTGCTGTTTCTATCATGTTGAAAAAATAAATTTTATTTCCTAACCTTGTGTTTTCTAATCATGCCTATTTTGTGCATCAGAGACAGCACAATTATCCTGAGACTATATACTTCTTGTAGAAACTTGTAGCAGAAATCTTGTCCTGAGTTCCCACTACCACTTACCTGTTGATAGTGTATGCAGAACAATTACAGCAAGATCATGTATCTTAAGAGACAAGTGTTGTGTTTAAACTCCAGGGCGGGCCACTCACAATCAGCTTGTTATTAAGCACTTCTATGATTGCTATCTGGTTCTTTGTAAGTTCTCCCCTCTTCTGTCTCTAACTTAGGGCAAGGAGCCACTCAACTTAATCCACACAAGAAAGACATATGTGTGCATACACACCACTCAGAATAAAATGTTTCCAAAAGGTTTGTTTAAAGGGTTGTTATTACCTCCACTGTGTAAAAGAGATTTCTGTCCTATGGACTGTATAAAATATCCAGAGCTTTCACAAGTCAGAATGAACGACAGAAATGGCATATTGCCGATAAATTTTTATTTGGTACACTTACTACCAATCACTGATTTACTTTTAAAATTTATTACATTAGAATAAACTAAATGCAATCTACTTCTGCTCTGACTAGAAAATAACTATTAACCAATATGTTTTTACATTCCAAATAATGGAAGAGTTCAAAAAGTATGGATAACTATACCATTATAAACAATTCAAATAGTATTACAATAAAAAAGCAGACATTTCAAAGCATATCTCAATTCAGTGACACAAAATAGACAAAAAGAACTTTTTAAATGAATGAATTACAAAGATAGGAAGATCCAGGTTATATGAACAGTTTTTCATATAAATTTTGCTTCTGACTAGACGAGACTGCAGCTAACTCCTTTTATAAATTTTACTAGAAATGTTTGTACAATAAATAAAACTTCATTTTTCAATTCTATATATCTAATTTATTAGCAACAAAAAATACCTAACTTAGTGGTTATTTGCACTTTATATCCTACGAACCTTTTCAACCTTAATTCTCAATTTCCTAGCAAATGCTCAAACAGCTGCTCTAGCAACAGAAAATTAGGGAGGGAAACAATAAGGGGCAAATACAAGTTAATCTTTAATCTCTGATAGGCTATCACCTTAAAAAATATTTTCTGAGACATAGAAATTAACTCTCATTATAGTTAAGCCACTGGTTTTGTGCATCACAGGACTTACAGATATGTTTAAATTTCATGGGCAATTTCAGTTCATAAAATAATGTAAAACAGTCATAAAAAAGCAGTTAACTTGAGAAACACTGTATGTGTATTTGTGTGTATAATTACGTGTGTATAATAGCGTATGTCTTCATATTACACATACTACATTATCTAAGTGCAGACTTTACTCTTTGAAACAAAATCTTTTTTATCATCACCGGAGGACATTTTTTCATTACTTTGAGAGACGAAGGGAGGGGGCGCAGAAAGGGGGAGGGACAGGTGGAGAGATCGGGTGGAGGGGAAGACGAGGAAGGGGAGGGAGAGAGAAGAGAATGAATGAGTATGAATGAGAATGAGAATGACTCTTGGCCTCTTGTAGGCTCCGTGACCAGGAATCAAACCTGCAAGCATTTGGTGTACAGGGAAGGTGCTCGGCTCCAACCAACTGAGCCACATTGGCCAGAGCTTTACTCATTCTTTCTGACTATGACTGATGAAAACCCCAATGAACATTAGGAAAGAGAAGGGCTGATTTAATCTACAAAGCATATTATCTACTCAGGCTGAGAAATTAGATTTATAAATTCCCAATTTAGAGAATTTTCTAGATGGCCTAGAATAACAGCAGGTCAACCCTGCCCATAATTAAAAGATGGCATTTAACAGTCACTTACTATTTTGGACTTGGGAATAAATGGGATTTAACATAGCCTCTCTGATATTAGTACTCAGCTGAGGAGATTTCACTAAGCATAACAACTTGGGGTAGGGGGAAATGCAGATTCCAGTCTTTGTCTTAGAATTCCTACATGGAAAACATGTATATTCAATTTCAAAATGAAAACAGAATATGTACTTCATTAAAAATTAATTTTATAAATTTAATTTCATAAGAGTTTTATGAGTGTTAAAAACTGGAAGGTTGCTATCTTTGTCTTTTTAAGTATAACTCAAGTATTTGAATACACAACACCAGAGTAAATGTTACTGTGAAGAAAGACAATTATTGACCACACTGAGACCCTTAGAATTCATGGGGATAAGTAGAACACAGGAGAAAAAAAAAAGCAACATTATACAATCCAATACTTCAAATAAATGGCACGTCCTTCTGTCTATATATTAGCATTTGAGTCTCTGAGCCTCTCTGCCTCTAGTTGAGCCTGTTTTCCTTTGTTCTTTCCTTTCTGACTGTCCTCTTCTATGATTCCATTCTCTTGTTTTTCTTTCCTTCACTTTGCCTGATTTCCAAAGGGGCATCTGGCAAAACCTCATTCAGCAAAAAGGCCCAAATAAGAGCCTTCAAGCATCCAAATGCTTGTGAAAATAATTTCTTGAATGTCCACATTGTCAGAGACATTTCATATTATTGTACGTGGATGAATACACAGATATAGTGAAACTATTGCGTGCTTTCTGAACTGTGCAACATACCTAAAAAGAAATAAACCAACTGAAAAAAATTACTTCTAGAGTAAAAGCATATAGAAACACTTTATAGTGAATATCACCAGCAAATGTCACTTATTTTGCCACAAATGAAATTGAAATGTCATTATTCAAAGTTCTGAAACCTTTACCTATCTATCATGCATGTTTTTCTTAAATGTAGAAATGAGCACAGAAAAACAAGAACCACCCTCATCCCCATTTTTATTTAACTTTTACCCACTGTTAAAGACTGCTTGAAAGATTGGCATTATTATTCCAAGAACACACAGCCTGTTTTACGTGAGATAAAAAAGAAATAAATGTACTTACCACTATTACTGTTGCTCTGCAACTTCAATTTACTTTTCTCTTTGGCACTCCTGCTGAGAACCCCATTGGGTTTTAGATCTTCCTCCGTTTCACCTTTTCTCTTCTGCAAATCGTTTTGCTTCTTTTTGTAAGTTGGCTTAGGCTGCCTTTTAGTCCTTTGCTCTGACTTGCTTTCACTTTCATCTGAGTCTCCACTTTCAGAACCAGATTCATAAGTTCTTTTCGCTTTTCTCCTATTGACTTTATCATCTTTTACATATTTATCAACTATGACCTTACTATCTACGCTATTTTGTATATCATTTGATGTAGAGGCTATTAAATTAACAGAACATGGCTTAATAATTTCCGAAACAGAATTCCCTGAACTCTCCATTTTATTAGTATTTTTATCTTCTTCTGAATGTCTAGTAAGCCAGGCTTTTTTTAGTTTAGTATGGTAGTTTGGTTGACTTGCCTGGGATGTTTGCCCATTTCCTACAGAGTTTGCTTTGTTTATTGTACTACAGACTACAGTGCCATCCAAAAGAAGGGAGGCCGAAGATGACTGATTTTTCACAGCATTAGGCTCAGTCTCACTAACATTACTACTTTTATACTGAGCTGCAGCCAATGCTGCCTTGTGCTTTTTTAAATGAATAAAATCAGTTGTGCCTGAGAACCCAGAGCTGGGCTGAACAGCACTTCCTGTCCTACTACTGGCTGGTGTAACTGGAGCTGTGGTGCTGACCCTGCATTCTTGTGTTTGAGTAACTGAATGACTGACACTTTTTGAAGAGGTACATTCTAAGGATTTAGAGGGCAAAATTGTATTTGATAAAGAGTAAATTACTTCAGAACCACCCCAGCTGGAAACATTGCTGGTAGTAGCAGCAGATGTGAATACATCCATTTTGGTACTACACATTGTACTTACAGCAGACACAACTGAACTGGGAACACTGCCCTGTGAGACTGCCTGAAAATTTTTTGCAGATTTTATGTGAGTACTGTCTGAATTCACACTTGGCAGAATTATTCTTCCAATCTCTCCAGCTTCTGCTGGTTTGAGGCAATCTGTTTGATTTGCCTCAGTTGAAGATCTTTCACTAACTCGTTCTTTGGACACTAACTGCATTACTGGCACACTGTCAAGTTTCGTACTAGAAGGTGGACGGACAATGACAGATGCCATCGCAGCCTGTGACTTTCCACTGCTTTTCTCTACATGCCATTCAGCTTTCTCTTTGCCGAGGTTATTATTAGATTTCCACATTTCCGTCAAACTCTGTTCAGAAGAACTCTTAAAATTTGCCTGAGATTCTTTTGGCTCAGGAATTAGAGTTGGAGGTTTTTGTGATTCTTGAACTTTCCCACCAGCATTTACAGGCATCACTGGAGTTAAAGTTGGAGGGGAAAGGCTACTATAGCTGCTTTCCTTTCTTTCCAGGCTGTGATGAATTGGTGGATGAAATACTGGTGCTCTGTGTAAAGCAGGCATACTCCGGAGTGTATTTGTAGAAGAAACTGTCAAATGGGTAGGACTCCTACAATCATTTCTGAAGGTTGTTACTGAGTGAGAAGCAATTTGATGGGGAAGATGTTCTGGTGCTTTGCCTACTAAACCTTCGCTTTCCAGTTGATGTTTAATCAAAGGTGGAGGTTTTGAAAGAGATGATATAAATGAAGTCAGAGTTTGAGGATTAGCAGCTGCTACAAGGGTATTATTCTGTTTTTCAGTGTAAATATTGGAAACCTCTTTAGATGGGTATGACCTTGGCGGTTCATTAACCACGCTGTTAGACAATGTAGTGAAATAGTTACTTTGGGGCAAACTCTGAGGCACTGAGTGCTTCATTTTATAAAGATCTGATACTGAGCATTCCACATCTTTGTCTTGTTTGAGGATATGGCTTTTAGGGCTAGAAGATGACGATGCGACTCTGGAATAATTATCTCTCTCACTCTCAAGCCCCTTGATTTTAGTTGTAAATGGAGCAACATCAATACTTTCCTGAAGAATTCGACGGTGTTCCTCCTTATATTTGCTTAATCTCTCCCCAGTCTCCTGGGGTGGTCTCTGTAATGGGTTCATCAGAGGATCCACAAAATGCCTATGCAAGTGACCATCTTTTCCAGTCTGTGACCTATTTAGATCCAGGTCATTTTTTGCTGATGTGGATGCAACAGAGCGCAATGGTTCAATAAAAGCTTTCCTCTCCAATTCTCTGCAAAGAAAATACACAAAGGTATGGTGTTAGGTACTAGTTTTATTGAAGTGATCACATCTTAATATAAATGTCTAATCACTGGGCTGTACAACCTGAACCTAATACAATGTCAACTGTAATCAAAAAATAAAATTTTTTTATGACAGAGGGGAAGGGAGGGATAAAGACAAGGAAAAAAACATCGATGTGAGAAAGAAACATGGATCGGTTGTCTCCCATACACGCCCTGACTGGGAACCAAACCTGTGATCCTTTGCTTTGCAGGACAATGCCCCAACAACTGGGCCACACCAGCCATAGCATTAAAAAAGTATTTTAAAAAATACACAAAGGTTTCTGTAAGCATTTTTTCTTATATAATCCAAAGATAGCTACTATGCAACAGCATTCTATTATGAAAGTAAAAGACAACTTTGTATGTACTTTAATACTATCTAGTATATTTGAAGATACTGGGTTGGTTAAAAAGTTTATTCAT
This sequence comes from Mormoops blainvillei, assembly GCA_004026545.1. Taxonomy (NCBI): domain Eukaryota; kingdom Metazoa; phylum Chordata; class Mammalia; order Chiroptera; family Mormoopidae; genus Mormoops; species Mormoops blainvillei. The sequence goes on along the minus strand of PVJD01000093.1, from coordinate 566,524 downwards.
TTCCCCCATAAGATGGTTCTAGTAGCACTTAGCTGTCTGTAACTTACTCAAAACAATTTTGTTAAACTGTATTGTGACAGCTGTCATATCAGCGAGCATTTATAAAAGAAATTATCAACACTGGTGAAGTTTTGTGCAGCCATTTTAATAATGAAGATGGAAGAAAATACACATTTTTGGATTATGCTTTATAATTTCTTTTTTAAAATTATATTTTATTGATTATGCTATTACAATTGTCCTGATTTTTCCATCTTTGACCCCCTCTACCCAGCGCCCTATAGTCCCTCAGGTAATGCCCCACAATTGTTCATGTAAATGAGTCTTGCGTATAAGTTCTTTGGCTACTCTATTTCCTATACTGTACTTTATATCCACATGGCTATTTTGTAACTACATATTTGTACTTAATCTGTTCACCTCTTTACCCATTCTCCCATACCCCCCTCCCATCTGGCAACTATCAAAGTGCTCTCTGTAACCACGATTCTGACTCTGTTCTTGTTTGCTTAGTTTGTTTTTTAGATTCAATAGTTGATAGATATGTACGTACTCTCACTTTATTTTTCACAGTTTCGATCTTCTTTCTCTTTAAATCAGTCTCTTTAACATTTCATTTAATAATGGTTTGGTGATGATGAACTCCTTTAGTTTTTTCTTGTTTGGGAAGCTCTTTATCTGTCCTTCAATTCTAAATAATATTTTTTCAGGGTAAAGCAATCTTGGTTGTAGGTCCCTGCTTTACATGACTATGAATATTTCTTGCCAGTTCCTTCTAGCCTGCAAATTTTCTTTTGAGAAATCAACTTACGGTCTTATGGGAACTCCCCTGTAGGTAACTAACTTATTTTCCCTTGCTGCTTTTAAGAGTCTCCTTTTTTCTTTAACTTTTCACATTTTAATTCTGATGTGCACTGGAGAGGGTCTCTTTGCGTTCATCTTGTTTGGGACTCTCTGTGCTTCCTGTACTTGCATGTCTATTTCCCTTCATCAAATTTAGGAAGTTTTCTTTCATTATGTTTTCAAATAGATTTCCAATTTCTTGCTCTTTCTCATCTTCTGGTACCCGTATGATGCAAATGTGGACCTCTTAAAATTGTCCCAGGGGCTGCTTATACTGTCCTCCTTTTTCTGGATTCTTTTTTCTTCTTGTTGTTCTGATTGGTTGTTTTTGCTTCCTTATATTCCAAATCAATCACTGATTTGATTCTCAGCTTCATCCACTCTGCTGTTGATTCCCTGTCAACTGTGCAATTCTGACTGAATCTTTTTTATGCAGTTGAGGTCCTCACTAAGTTCCTCGAGCATTATTATAAGCAGTGTTTTGCATTCTGCATCTGATAGACTATCTCCATTTCATTTAGCCCTTTGTTGGAGTTTTGATCTGTTCTTTCACATAAGCCATGTTTCTTTGTCTTCTCGTGTTTGCAGCCTCCCTGTGTTTGTTTTTATGTATTAGGTAGAGCTGCTTTGACTCCGTGTCTTGGTAGTGTGCCCTAATGTAGTAAGTGTTCTATAAGGTCCAGTGGCACAGCCTCTCCTCTCACCCAAGCTAGGTACTTGAGGTATGCCCTTTGTGTGGGCTGAGTACAGTCTCCTCTTTACATGTGAGCCTTGGTTGCTCTTGGCAGGTCGCTGGGAGAGATTTACCAGGTCAGTCAGCTGCAATGACTGGCTGTGACCACTGACCACCAACCTCCGTCCTCCATGTAGGGCCATGCTGTGCAGGGGCAGGGTGGTGGTGCTTTGATGAGATCTGTAGTTGTCCACTGGACGCACTGGCCCTGAAGTTTCCTGGTTATGCAGGCCAAGGTCAGCCCCCACCTGTGTTTTGCCCAGGGCCACCCTACCTGAGCTATAAAGCAATCTGAGATGGCTACTACCTATGCTGGGCTTGGGGGCTGCTAGGCAAAGCCAAGCTATGAATCTAGGATGGCTGCTGTAGTGCCAGGCCTGAGGCTCACTGTGGTCAGCTGTTGCTTGTTTGAGAGGATTTAGGAAGTTGTGCAGCATGAGCCAAGACCAGCCATTCATATGGAAAAGCAGTTTGTTTGGGCCTGAGGTTGGGTGGGGTGGAGCCTCTGGGGATCTCCAAAGTGGGTCCAACAGTGTTAGCCAGGTTGATGGGGGTATCAGGTGGGGTTCCAGCCTGCTGTCTGTGTGGGCCAAGGGTTCAGAAAAGGGACTCTGTTCACCGTGATGCCAGGCACCCCAGTTTCTCCCTGTATGCCACTGGTACCTTTCAAGCTGCTATCCTTCTGCTGGAGCTCAAAGGGAGTGAGTCTAAGTAGGTGAGGTCATGTGTGGGTTCTTTAACAGGATCTGCTTAGGGGTCCACCAGTTTCTTCCACTGACTTAATTCCTGCTGGTTTTTGCAGCCAGAAGTTGTGGGGATTTATCTTCCTGACTCTGGAACCCTGAGCTGTGGGGTCTACTGTGGGCTGGGACTCCCCATGACTGAGATAACTCTCCTGAGTTGTACCCACAACAGGTGGGTGAGAGACCAGCCTGTTCCACATCTGTGCCCTTCCTATTAATCTGGATGTATGCAGTTTCTTTAATTCCATAGCTCTCAGACTTCCACTCAACATGATTTCTGGCAGCTCAGAGTGATGTTTGCTCTGTATTTTAGTTGCAATTTCGATGTGGTTGTGCAAAGAAGTAAGCCATCTGTCTATGCTGCCACCTTGATGGAAGTGCTTTATTTCAAGAAAGGTAAAAATGCAACTGAAATGCAAAAAAAAGATTTCTGCAGTGTATGGAGAAGGTGCTATGACTAATCAAAAGTGTAAAAAAAAAAGTTTGTGAAGTTTTGTGCTGGAAATTTCTCACTGGACAATGCTCCATGGTCAGGTAGACCAGTTGAAGTTGATGGCGATCAATCGAGACATTAATTGATTACAATCAGCGTTATACCACATGGGAGATAGCTGACATATTCAAATATCCAAAGCAATAATGTTATGGTGAGCATGAAAAATGTGTCTCTTCTTTCATGGAAAAAAACCATACAGACTTTTTTCCCAACCCAAAATATCAAAACAGAAAGGATAGCACTTTTTTTTTAAGCCTAACATTAAGAAATGTTTCAAGACATTTATTAATACTTAAAATTACCTACTTAGAAACCTAATTAAGAATAACTATAAAAGAGCCCTGGCTGGTGTGGTTCAATAGATTGAGGGCTGGCCTGTGAACTAAGAAGTTGCTGATCTGATTCCCAGTCAGAGCACATGCTTGGTTTGCGCATCAGGTCCCTGGATGGGACAATGTGAGAGGCAACTGTTCCTCTCTCGCCCCACAATGTTTCTCTCCTTCCCTTCCCCTCTTTCCATAAGTAAATAGAGAAAGAAAAGAAAGAAAAACTGTAAGAGAGAAGGCATTTGTAAATTTTAAGCACTGGTGAACTTACTCTTTATGATGATCTACTAAACTTTTTGTCAATGGTGGACTGGAATGCGTTGTAATTTTAAGAGGCCGATGAGACTCTGCACTAGAAGGTCTGACAGGAATGTGACTAAGTAATCCAATACCATCTGCTGAGGTCACAGGGGTGGGCTGATGTAACCAAGAGCTGGGAGAATTCTATTAAAAAAAAAATCAAACTTCAGTTACTAGCAAAAGCTAAAAACAGTACCACAGCAGGACTTAAATAGCAATATATTCATGAAGTATGTGACTTTTTCTAAATGTATCTTATGAGAAATATGCAGACAATAAGTAACCAACATAATTATATGGGTATGTCAAAAGTAACCAGCATGAAAATAGTAATTTCTAGGAATTTACTGTTTGTTTTATTGACTGCGTATTTTGAAATCAGAACCTTTAATGTATTACAATATGTAGCAGGAGTGTCCAATCTTTTGGTATCTCTGGGTCACACTGGAAGAAGAAGTGCTGTCTTTGGCCGCACATTAAATACACAAACACTAACAAAAACTGATGAGCAAAAAAAAAAAGGTTTCAAGTAAACTTATGATTTTATGTTGAGCCGCATTCATACCCATCCTGGGCCACATGTGGCCTGCAGGCTGTACACCCACAAGCCATAACTTATACGATTTCTTAAAATTCTACCATCAAAATAAAATTAATGTATGTAACTTAAAAAAGCCCAGAATTTATAATTCCTAAAATACATTTCACTACACATAGAAATTATAATCAAGTTCATCTGCCAATTTTGTCATGAAAAACAACACACACTTTCAATATAACAATTTACTTAGAATTGGCAGAAAATTACATTTCAAAACCCAATGGTACTCCATTTCACTGTAAGCTATGAACACTGTTAGCCCATTAAACTTGGAGGAATGTGGGTATAACAAAATTATTTTTTTACATGTCAATATGTTGCCTTTCTCATACTGAATATTTGGTGACATTAATCTGTAAGTCGAGAGTTAACATCTAAGGACATACTTATGAATTGTTTTTATGCTATGACTCACTGGCATTCTTCCAGAAATGATTTGTTAAGTATAGATAATGGGGGAAAATATGATCCTGATCCTTTGATATTGACAGAGGAAATTTTACATCTCTAAATGATAATAAAAAAGCAATATATCACATCAAAGATATGCTGTCATTACTTAGATTAAAAAATACATTATAAATAATAAACCTCATAAAATATACACATATATGTATTACACAGGCACATAAATATTCAAACACTTACAAGACCTCGTCTGCAAGATTCAGAAACTTTTAAGTTGCAATCAATTAATAGAAATAAGTTTTTCACTATAACATTAAAAATTATTTTTTCACTTTTTTACAACACTAGTTTTAAGAGTTCTTCACTTTTGTTCACAATGTTTTTATAAAACAAAAATTTGATGTTAGCTTTAACAAGTTTGACCAGTAACAAAACATCTGATGCCCTTATAAACATAGAGGCCAATTCTAGTACACACTGAGAGACTCCTACCCAAGCCACTTCTAACAGTTACTTAGATCTGTTTTCCAGGGTTTGGAGGTTACGGAATAAGACTCAAGAATATTTGCCAGCTCTTGGCTCCCATGTGTTCCTCTAGTCTGTCTGTCCAGTATCAGCTGCAGCTACATTCATAACACATGACAGTGAAGGGTCAGAATAAAAATGTGGATGTACCGAGCCCTTGGGTCATCAGGGCTGCTTTCAATTCTGGCAAAGAGTTTATTGACATGATCAGTGACTGTTCATTAACTTGAATTGTGTAATGTACATATTCTAGAAAGACTCACCCTACTGCAAGATCGATAGCTGGTGTGGCTCAGTTGGCTGGGCATCATCCTGCAAACCAAAAGGTTGCAGGTTCGATTTCAGTTCATGGCACATGCCTGGGTTGAGGGTGCCTGCAGTCCCTGGTCGGGGCACATGCATGAGGCAACTGATCGATGTTTCCCTCCCTTTCTTTTTCCCTCCTTTCCCTTCTCTTTAAAATCAGTAAGCATGTTCTTGGGTGAGATAGTGTGTGTGTGTGTGTGTAAAAATATAAAGAATGGGATTCAGAAATTTGTGATTAATGTAAGAACAATTCTTCTAGAATTCAGATTCTACCAACATCAAATGTAGGGATGCTGACGAATAAATTGTGTAGGTCACTGATGACTTCATTGAAGAATGCTTATATGAAACAGGAGCTAAAGGAGTTGATGTTTGTAATGGGAATAAACAAGTAATATGCTTCAAAGCTGGTAGGACTCTATTTTGCAACCTTGATGCCCCTTACCACCAAGGTCAACTATTACAACTTGGGAATTAAGAGGGGACTCACAACCATAGTCTATGTCATCACTGCTACACAGAATATAACAGTTCCTCTCTCAAATTTTTGGCACAAGGAACACCATACCTGTATCTACTGGTACTAACATGGCTCTATGGAAGCAGTATTATTCCTAAAGTAAAGGAGAATGTCACTAGCATTGCCTTCCAAATTGCCACCTCAATATATCTATTGTGGATCTCTCACAGCTTGAGAAAGGTGTCAAAAAATACCCATGTTCACTGCAGCATTATTCAAAATTGCCAAGGCATAGAAGTAACCCAATTCTATGCACAAATATATAGAGAAAATGTATAAATATACATATATTTGTCAATATATTTAACATAAATATACATATGTATATTTACCATATATTTAACATATTTATACATATATGTATACATATAAATATACAGTATAAATATAAATGGAATATCAATGTAGCTTTTAAAAAAAGGAAAAGGAAATTGTTACATGCTATGAACATGGCTAAACTAATGTCAAGATTATACTATGTGAAGAAAGCCACAAAAGAATAAAAACTGCATGATTCCACTCAAATAAAGTATCTAAAGCAGTGAGAATCATAGAAACAGAGTGCAGAAATGTGGTTGCCAAGGACTCAGAGGAGGGGGAGGAAAACTAGTGTTTAACGGATATTGAGTTTCAGTTTTTCAAGATGAAAAAGTTCTAGGGATCTGTTGCACAATAATGTGAATATACTTAACAGTACCATACACTTAAAAATAGTTAGGATGGTAAATTAATGTTATGTGGTTTTTACCATAACATCAGTAGGTAGGTAGACAGCTAGCTAGCTAGAGTTTAAAAATTCTGAGGCACTGATGAAGAGAATCCTGGGCTGCCTTAAGGACTAAATTGTCTCCTAAAGTTTAACAGGGACACCCACTCGCCCATTTTTTATACTGAAGCTGGTAATGCCCTCAACTATTTCTTAGTATGAAAATGAATTTGGCTAGAGGAACCATATAGTCCATGAGGGAATCAGATCATTATACCATTACTTACAGTAATACTCCATTAGGCAGAAAGAATCTAAGCCCCAACTTTACAGCCAAATACTGGGCGCCTCTAACCCTGGCTCCCTTAAGAGAACAAGGGGATTAGATTCATAGCTTGTAGTATACTACCAATATGATGTATCGAGCTGGGGGATATAACAATTTATTTCCTAAGAGTAATTTGATAATATATACCAAAAGCCTTATAATTTTGTATAACTTAAAAAAATGTTTATTCATTGATTTTAGAGAGACAGGGAGGAAGGGGGAGAAGGGGTTGGGGGGGACAGAGAGAAACTTCTATTTGTTGTTCCACTTATTTATACATTCATTGGTTGATTCTTGTATGTGACTTGATCAAGGATTGAAGCTGCAACAACCCTGGCATATTGGGAAGGTGCTCCAACCAACTGAGCTGGCTGGCCAGGGCCTATGTCATTGTTAATCCAGGAACTTATGGATATGTACCACAATTAATTGAGATTTCAGATTCCATGGCTCCACATGGCTCCAAAGTTACTGTAACTGGAAAGTTTCATTATAATTAAGAAAATAACTGAAAAATTTTAATGCAGTTTTCAAAGCATGTGCACATATGCTCAGTACACATATACTGATATATGGTGAATTACAACTTAACTTACCCTCCTTAATGATGATTCAGCACTGACTGCATTTTCTGGATGAACCCACTTAGAAGAAGGTAGACCAAGTCCTGAGTATGCATGTGTTCCATTTGGATATTGCCAAATAATTGGATAAAGACCAAGCTGACTATACGAAGCCGAAGGATGAGCTTGTCCGAGAAGATGAGGTGACTGATGCTGTAACAACTGTTGCTGTTGCTGGTGTGCTAGTGCTAAGTGGCTCAAGCTGCTGGCATGAGCAGTTTCTAAGCGCGGGTGGCCACCAAGTAAGGAGGCAGTAGGCACGCCAGGTAACACAGTAGGAAGTAAATGAGGGTGATGAACAGAATGGTGTGGACCACTAGTTAGAGGGTGAGTGTTAATGGTAGGCAATGGAGTTTGACTGGATGATCCAGCCAGTAGATGGGGTGCAGGAGTTAAGGCAGGGTGATGGGTACCTGGATTTAAACAGGTTCGATGGGATGAAGAATGAAGAGGAAAAGGATGTTGGTTTAAGAAAGGTGAAATGTGATTAGTTCCTGTTTCTGACCCAATAAGTGCAGGATCTCTGTAAACTGTGAAATGCTCATTTTTATCAATGATAAGAGGGCTCTTTGTAGTTTCCAATGTATTGCCTCGAGTAGGAACTGGATGAAAGCTGCATCTTGATAATTCATGTTCTATCTTATTTGCCAGTCTTCTTTCACTGGCTGCATGGCTGTTAACATAAGTGGCCTTAGATTTTGCAGAATCAGGAGAATGGGTAATTTTAGGTTTAACAACTTCAGGTAAGGGACTGGATTTTGTCTTGTGAGCATCTACTGAAGTATTAAGTTTAGATTTTGTAATCTCTGGGGGTGGACTTCGCTTACGCAGCTTATCTTCCATCACAGAAACTGCACTTAGAGAAGGCGTGTAAGACACATACTGATTTTTCTCTTTTTCCATAATCAGATGATCATTTCCTATAGGAGCATTCTTAACACTTGATTGGGTTAAATCTACCTTAACTACATCACTGACCCAACTCTGGTCAGAATCCTGTTTTGCTGTGTCCAAGTATTTCGCATTTGCAATTGAATGTTTTGAATCACTAACACTAGAATCCATTTTCTGAAGTGTCTGAAGGCCAAAGGTATTTGAGTTTTCCTGAGCCACCTTTTCAGAATTAGTGTCATTTGTAATATCAATAACACATTTTGGTGTGGGTGGTCTGGATACAAACTGCTCCTTCGGTAATAATTCCACAGTATGTGTTTTTTCCATATTTTCCTGAAGAAGTAAATCATTAGGATTATGATCAGAAAGTGTGGCTTGTTCTGATGACTGGGCAATAATTTTTTCTTGAAGCTGAGAGTCAACAAACTTCTGCTTCTCTGTTTCTTCATGTTTTTTATCTTCTTGTATTTGATCCCAGGGAGGCTGGCTATCTATTAGTGTCTCCTCTCCTGCCTTCTCATTATTTTGGGAATTTTCTTCTTCTCCATTTATCTTTGATGTGTTTTTATTTTTCAATTCATTCTCTGGTTTCTGCTCTAAGGAATTATTTATTATTCTCTTATTTGAATTTTCTGAGTCACTGTTCTCAGAAAAGTCTGAAACGTTGTCGGTTCGTAACCTTTTCATATTTAGTTTCTTTTCATCCTCCTCAGGTTTCCTTCTTTTGTTCATCAACTGTTTGTTTTTACCTTTAGGGTTTTCTGCAAGATTAAAAAAAGTTTTATTTTTCACATCAATATTAAATAAGTATATTTTAAATGTATTTTTGTCTTTTTAATTCTCATTCCCTTAAAAAAAAAAGTGGATCCTACCTCCTCGTCCTATATAATCATATTTTTCCTCCTTCATCTTCTCTTCATCTGGTATGCTGCTATCTGAGCCCTTCCTCCTATTTGAACGGATATTCCTTTGTTGCTGTTGCTGGTGCGTATTCAGTTTTGGTACAGCAGCTTGGGAGTTCATTGCTGGTCTGGGACTATTTGCCTGGGCACGTGTATAATGACCCTAAAAAAGAACCAGTTTACAATGATTTGTTTACTGCCTGTAATCTAAGTAATCTAAGGGAAAAAAGTTTTACAATAATCCAAAACTAACAACATACATACGTGAACAGCGTTGCTATTTTGACTGGCACGAGACCTTCGCCGTGATGTAATGCCAATATTTTCACCTTTTAACAAAGAGTGAACAACATCATCCAGAAAGGTCATTTGAACCATAGAAGGATCGACATTCTGTGGTTCTAGTACCTAATCCATGACACAAAACGAGAACAAAAATTAAATATAATCAGTTGGTCAATGTGATTTTAGGTACACATTGATTACTGAGTAGAAACATCTAAACATCAGTATGGGATCTGTAATTTATAAGATACTGCCATATTTATAGTAAATCAGTTTCAACCACCATAGAGAAAATTATGTTTTTTAACTTTATTCTGAAACCTACTGTTATATCTGCTAACCAAAAATTGAAAAGCAAATATACTTATTGCCAGTACACCTTGAAAAACAAGGGTAAAAATTAATGAGTATAATGCCAAGTCAAAAATGTATTTAAAAAAAAGGAAATAATTTTCAAATGCAGGTATAAAATAAAGCAAAGAAGGTAAAGCTTAACAAGGACAAAGACTGAGGACAAAAACTGTTTGAATAAATAATACTAATAATAATTTTAAAAAGACAAGTTAAAGAAAGAACTATTTTAAAAAAGGCAGCCCGGGTTGGTATAGCTCAGTGGACTGAGCGTCTGCCTGAGAACCAAAGGGTCGCCCGCTCGATTCCCCAGGTACATGCCTGGATTGTGGGCCAGGTCCCCAGTAGGGGGTGTGCAAGAGGTAACCACACACTGAAGTTTCTCTCCCTCTCTTTCTCCCTTCTTTCCCCTCTGTCTAAAAATAAAATAAATAAAATCTTAAACAAACAAACAAACAAAAAGGCGAAAGATTTATATGATCTGAAGAGAAACCAGTGTATTGGGAAAGAGCTATTTTAAAAACTAAAAGCAATTTTGTTCCTCACTGAGAGGTGAAAGTTTATCACACCTTTTTAGGAAGAAAAAATACCATTACATAATAATATTAGTGTTCTGACTAAATTTTAATGAAAGCATTCAAATTGTTTACAAAGGGGCACTGATTAATTCAGATACCCTCTACAACCCACACAGGTGTAAATATCTATTTTTTCAGGAAAATAAACCACAGCTTTAAAATACTTGAAATTAAGACTTTCAGAACATTATTTAAAAATTCCATTTGAAATCTGTACCCTTATTACTCACCATAAAACTTAACGGAGCATACCAACTCTGAAATTTAAGTGTGAAAAGAACTACAGTATATGTTAAAGTTCTCAGTGAAAAGAAAACATTTGGGAAATATTTTTATCCTGGAGAAACAAGAAAGCTGGTTTTTAAAAAATTTAGCTGACCTAAGAATAAAAAAACAAAAACAAAAACAGAAATATAAAACAAAACACTAATCAACTAAAAGTGCCTGATGTCTCTATTTCAGATATTTTATCAGTGTTGAAATAAATTTGGCATCATTATCATCATTAAAGAAGCCTCTATGTAACATCTATATATTTAAACTTATTAGGATCATATGACTAGCATAACATACATGTAAAAATTATTTTGTGTCAATCTGTTGATCCATTTTTGGTGGACATGGAATATTTGAACTGTAAATATTTCTTTCAAAAATATTAGCTGGACTATTTACCTGATCATTCATAACGATCATGGTGCGAGTGAAGAGATCATGATGAGTAATTATACCAGTAAACCACTGGGTGGCAGAGTCTTGTCTATATACTCTCACTCTGTATCCATTTAAGGAATAAGGACCTTAAAAGAAAAAACCCCACAAGAAATAAGGATATCTTAAATGGAGACATTTTCATTTAAAAACTACATTTTAGAAGAAACATGAGTTATGTTACAGATGAATAATATACTTGAACATGAGTTTTCAAAAAAATGTATTATAAGACAAGTGAATATATGTTAATGATAACTCTGAACACATTCTACTAGACACAAATACTTCCTAATTCAATGGAAATCAAGTAACTTTAAGTCAGAAAGAATGTCTCTAGGACCAAGAAAGAAAGTGGTAAGGTTACAAAGCTACTTAACAAGGTTTGAGTACATAACTAAATGGCTAAAATGGAAAGGTAATTTGGAACTTGGTATCTTAGCTGCCAAAACCCTACCGTAAGAAACTACAAATTCTGATTCCTATGTGACAGCTAGGAAAAGCTGTCATAAATCTTAAAACATGTAGATTGTTCAGTGAATTTATCAATGGCATTAAAATGCTTTATAAACAAATATAGTATACATTTGGATTAAACTCACTTTTTAAAAAGGTATCTACATATAGATATACCATGTCTTTACAAAAATATACTCATTAAAGCAAAAGTCACTCTACAGAAGAATATACAGGGAGGGGTAAGTAGGTTTATGGTTGTATGTGAAAGATTTTATTCTTGTATTTTTATTAATTATTGTATTATTTTCCATATGAACAATTGAAAACCTACTTTTGTCCCACTGTGTATAATGGAGATATAATTTTTTCTAATCCGCAGATACTAAAATGATATTAAAGTAATGGGAATGTTAACAAGAACTGGCAGGTAAGGGGGCATGTGTGCTAGTATACCTTAATGGGAGTATTATTCAGTAACAATTCACAAAGTACTTTCAAAATTTGCAAGTGCTTATTTAATGTTCAAATCTTATGTACTGCTTTTCCCTTTTACAAAAATGAAGTGAGGTTGGTAGGCGAAATAAATTAACCGAAATGACGATGACTGCAATATATTTTTTTGATTCTTAGGTCAATGTTTTCTTCTACAGTGATAAGATATTTAACATACTAATTAATGGTTTACTATTTATTTGCCAGTTTTAAAATTCTTTATGCCAGTACCAGCCTAAAATATAAATCAACTAACAGATCAGTAGAAAGTATTCTACATGACCTGTAAACTAAATCAACTCATAGCCATAATCAAGTATATAAACTCTAGTCTTTTCTAACTGTGAAAGAATAAGACTCCAAATTATTTTCTGAATGTTATATAGAAAAAACTTAAGAGAATAACTCCAAATAATGATCAAACTTCAATTCCCAACCAACTAATTTGGACTTAGCCTCACATAATTCTGCATAAAATGGACAGGAACTATACTGCTTTAGTATTTTCACCTCTTAAGAATAGGATAAGGAAACAAAGTTATTAAAAAATATTAGCCTGGTTTCTCCACTAAATAAATTAGAAGGAAAAGAAAAGGTAAGATGGGACATAACAACCAATCGATTTATGGACATTTTTGAATACGGTGATTTATTAGTAAATCACTCAATCCCACTGAAAATCACTTAAGACATTTATGAGACAAATAGAAATTTTAACTTGAGTATCCAGTATTTGATATTAAAAAACTATTAATTTTTTCAGCATAATAATAGTATGATGGCTTTAAATATAGAGAGAATGCGGCGATGTCTAAAATTTTATGAAAGTAAATGGGAGTATGGATGCAGCAGGATCCTCCAAGTTGCTGGAGCTCAGAGACAGGCATATAGAAGTTCACTGAAATACGTTTCAAATTCTCAATATTAGAAATTCACAAGGTATGTAGCCTAAGAATTTAATAAGTAGATAATTTGCTGCCATACCCATACAAAGCAACTTTGGGATTATCTCTATTAATGCTTAAATGGCATAGAAATTGATGGTTCAGATACATATGTGAATTTATCAACAAAATCTCTTTTTATAAACGTTCAACATAATGTCAATACTTCATGCCACAGCATCCTAGTTTCGGTTAAATTTCACGAAAAGTTTAATTACATTTATATACTGATTTTACTGAAAGAAAAAGAAACCACTAAGAACTATAAAATCTCACTTGTTTCAAAGTTGCATATTACAGATAAACTTGTAACTTACTAAAAAGAAAAAAGAAAAAGAAGAAAAAACTAAGACTACTATTGTGGTAACCACAGAGGAAGGCAAACTGAAATAGGCCACTTTTATCAGATACCAACAGCACTCTTCAAAGGAAATCATTTGTGGCTTTGGGCAACCCTCTACTGCAAACAATGCTTCCTTTTCCAGGAAGGACACACCTAAAGCAATCTGTAAATATGGAAATTTTTCCTATCAGCAAAACATCTGTGTGGCTATAATTTCATGCCGGGCAGTTAGTTCAAATTAGTTAATAAACTGGTGAAGTTATCAACTTTCTATTATTATTATTTTGATTTTACTATTATTTCCCTGAACTGTGTATTACTCAAAATACTAGACTGGGCTTTCAATGTATATTGCACATAACTGAAACAACCAAAATCAAACATGAGAAAATGCCCAGTTTAAAAAGAAAACAGAAAACCACAAGAAACACAAAGAAAAATTCAAAATAGTTACCTTGCATAAAAATCTCCTGAACCTTTTGTTCCTTTACCCAAATTTTCACTTCTTCCTGAAGCTGCGGGTTGTCCCTGAGAACTGGGTTTAGGCTGTCTATGTCGTCCTAGAATTAGATCGAAAGAAAGGTTCACGTTATGCCATTATAACATTAATGTTACTGACTTTCCCTCCTATTATGTTCTAAAAATTGAAGAAAATTCCTTGATGTAAATGTATGCAAAAACACAAATTCATAAGTTATAGTTCATTAGTAATTATATAATAACAAAACACAAAAATTAATCCGTGGTAAAATTTGCTCCTTGACAACAATGTCCTAAAAGCAAAAGCTAAAATTTACTCATGTATTTTTAACTTTCAGTATGGTCTTATACAAGTCACTTTTGAAAAGGGTTTCACTGTTAGAAACAATATACAAATGAAATAGCATCAGTTCATGTAAGGCTGGCAGCAAAAGAATCAAGTTGAATCTTTTAGTGACAATATAAATATACAAAGATGAATTACCTTTTTCCCATAATGCCTAAAACGTTAGTTTTAAATGACAAAAAGTCATTATCCACTATCTTAATTTAAATGTCATTAGTTTTGTCCTACTCAAACTCATCTGACCAGTAACTTCACTGTTAAACTTTTATTTTTCAAGCCAGTGTCAAAGCATCCAATTAAAATTACATTATTGATGGTATTATCCTTGTTAAGAGGGTGGATCTAGACACAGAAACAACCGGTTCTCTGGATGGAGATGTGAATCACACAGTCACACGGTTTCCCACAATCTGTTGGTCCCCCGCTGGACTCTCTGACATTCTGTTCTCTCTCTCCCAAAGCACCTCTGCTGCTCCTGCATTTGAGATCAGCGGCAGGAGCCCTAGAGTAGAGCTGGGAAGAACAACAAAGCAGCACTGTCAATTGGCGGCCATTTAAAAAATGGACTGGCAGATGATGGAAACCAGTGAGTAGAAGGAGCTAAATGAAGGAAATTATATCTGTTGAATAAAAATAATTTGGCAATTAGGAAAAGGCAAAAGTGGCTGACTAGTACAAAGAAGAAACTAATCACACAGGTCAGCCATACTTCACTCTTCCGCTCTAAAGTTTATCTCAGTAAAGTTTTCCTTCTCACCTCATCCCTGCTTTTAGGGACAACTCTGAAATTTGGAATATTATTGTGGTACACTCTGATATTTCTTTTGTACCTAGTTAACTAACAGGTTAAGTAATGGCCTTTTAAGTCATCAACTACGTTTCTTGAAAGAAATACAGAAGTGCGACTTTATACCAGAAGGAAATAACTAAGAGTGAAAAGCATCACACAAAAAGGTAGATTAAAATCTGTCATTTTGAAAAGAAAATATGCCCATGTCATGTCTTCCTTTTTGCAAAAAAACTTTCTGGGAATCCCTTTTCTGCACTCCCTCCCTTTAATAATATATTGTACACTTAGCTAACCCCATCATTTTCAGAATGGAAAATAACATGGAAATTTCAGACTAGAACCTTCTTGATGCACACCAGGTGACACCAGTCTATGACAGACAAAACACAGGAAACTTTCTATTTCCCAAGGAAAACCACTACCATGTCCAGATAGCTCTGACAGCTATCAAGTTCTTTTAAAATCTTTCTTACTTTGATGGCCATACACATATCCAAACTTAACTCTTTAGAGTCAAACACAGGATTCCTACTGTAATAGTCCCTCAAACATTTGAATTCTGGTTTTACGTATCTGTAGACTCAAGTATTCTCTGGTCTAAATAAACACCACATACAGGTAAGGTACATATACCGGTGTATGGTCCACCTGTTCTGTGTATTGAAATTTTATATTTTAAACTACTGAAATATAAAGTTTATTTGCTGAACATTAATTTATATTTTATTTATTCAACAGGTTAAAATAATTGGTTGCATTTCCAAGATCATTAAGACAACGTACTAATGTATTCTCAACACTGACCAACATTCGTTTTTTTTTATTTGAAAAAAGCATACCATTAAAAAATGGTAATTTGACTCTATTTACTGAAATGACTTCATAAGTTCAAATTTCAGTGTATAAATTTCCTCATCTATACCGCAGAGTAAATAATATCCACCTCTTTCCATTTTAATAGTTTTATAACATGAAAAAAAAATACCACGACGAAACTAGGTAAACATGGCTCGCTTCTTCATACAACCAAATCAAATTACAACTAAATTATAGAACCACCATCAATCAGAACTGTCAAATACCAAGTTGAACGAAAGTCTGACAATTATAAAACTAAAGAAATCACATTCATCCACTTTGGTAGGAGGGGCGGAGGCGCAGAATGGACTGGTTCCATATCTACATGTGGTGGATAAAAGTCCTGGAGGTATATCTTGGGACCAAGGAGTTGCAGCCTCTCACCAGGCCCCCAGCCCAGGGTTCCAGTACCAGGAAGATGAGCCCCCATAACTTCTTGCTTCAAAAACAGCAGGGATTGAGTCAGTGGAAGAAACTTTTGGAGTTCCAAGCAGTTCCCCTTAAACTCACACATGGATTTACTCACATGTACTCCCTCTGAGCTACTACAGCACCAGGGTAGCAACTTGAAAGGTTCCAGAGGCATACAGGGAGGAGCTTAAGTGTCTGGTATAAAAGCAGGAGCTAGGGGACAGCATTCTCCCAGAAAGAATGAGGGCAGAGGCCACTTTCCCTTTTCTGAATACCTCTCCCCAGCCACACAGCCACATCTGAGACTCCATCAACCTGGCTAACACTGTTTGCCCTGCTCTGAAGATTCCCAAGGCTCCATCCCACCCAATTTACAGCTGTTAGTTAGCAATACCTTTTTCATATGATTGACTAGTCTTAGCTCATGCTGCACAACTTCCTAAATCCTATGAAACAAGCAACAACAGGTTACCGTGAGCCTCTGGTTCCCATACTTCTTGCTGAGTGGCCCCAGGCCCAGCACTAGCAGCAAGCAGCCTAGATTCACAGCTTGGTTTTGCCTGGGAACCTCCAAGCCCAGCACAAGCAGGAGCCACCTCAGATTGCTTCATAGCTTAGGCAGAGTGACCCCAGGCAAAGCACAGGTGGGGACTGACCTTGGTTTGCACCACTCAGGAAACCCCAGAGCCTGCCCACCCAGTGCACAACTACAGACCATGTTGGAACATTACCAACCTACTCCTGCATGATTGATCCTCCACAGATGGAGGAGGTTTGTGGTCAGTGGTCACAGCCAATCCTTACAGCTGACTGGCATGGGTGAATCATCCCACAGTTCTGCCAACAGCAACCAAACCTCAACTACAAGGGGAGGGTGTTCTCAAGCCCACACGAAGGGTGCACCTCAAGAACCCAGCTTTGGTTATAAGAGAGGCTGAGAGAGTGTACGGGACTCCTCAGGACACCTACTACATTAGGCCACACTACCAAGACATGGAGTAACAAGCAGCTTTACCTAATACAGAGAAACACACACAGAGGTTGCAAAAATGAGGAGACAAAGAAACATGGCCTACATATACGAAAGAACAGATCAAAACTCCAGAGAAAGAACTACATGAAATGGAGATAAGCAGTCTATCAGAGGCAGAGTGCAAAACACTGGTTAAAGGATGCTCAAGGAACTTAGTGAGGACCTCAACAGCATAAAAAAGATCCAGTCAGTAACAAAGGATACACTAACTGGAATAAAGAACAATTTACAGGGAAACAGCAGTAGAGTGGATGAAGCAGAGAATCAAATCAATGATTTAGAACATAAGGAAGCAAAAACAACCAATCAGAAAAAGAAGAATCAAAACAACAACAACAACAACAAACCCAAAACAAAAATAAAACAAAACAAAAAACCCTAAGGGGTGTAAGCAGCCTCTGGGATAATTTCAACTGTTCCAATATTTGCATCATAGGACTGCCAGAAGGAGAAGAGAAAGAACAAGAAATTGGAAATCTATTTGAAAAAATAATGAAAGAAAATATCCCTAATTCGATGGAGGAAATGGACATGCAAGTCCAGAAAGCACAGAGCCCAAACAAGATGAATGCAAAGAGGCCCACTCCAACACACATAATTAAAATGTCAAAGGCTAAAGATAGAGAGAGAATCCTAAAAGCAGCAAGGGAAAAGCAGTTGTTTACCTATAAGGGTGTTCACATAAGACTGTAAGCTGATTTCTCAAAAGAAACTTTGCGGGCTAGAAGGGACTGGCAAAAAATATTCAAAGTCGTGAAAAGCAGGGACCTACAACCCAGATCTCTCCACCAAGCAAAGCTAGCGTTTAGAACCTAAGGGCTTCTTAGACAAGAAAAAATTAAATGAGTGCATTCTCACCCAATCATTATTAAATGAAACATTAAAGGAACTTATTTAAGACAAAGAAGAGGATCAAAATTATGAAAAATGAAACAGCAAAAATACATATCTATCAACAATCAAATCTACAAAACAAACTAATCAAACAAGAACAACAGAGACAGAATCATGGATATGGAGAGTGTTTTGGTGGTTGCTAGATGGGAGGGGGGGTACAGGGGTATGGATGAGGAGGTGAGGCAATTAAGTAGTACAAATAGGTAGACAGCCATGGCAATGTAAAGTACAGTATAGGAAATGGAGTAGTCAAAGAACTTATACACATGACTCATGGATGGGGGTCCACAGGAGTTCCTCTAAGACTGTCAGCTGATTTCTCAAAAGAAACCTTACAGGAAGAACGGACTGGCAAGAATTCAAGGTGATGAAAAGCAAAGACCTACAACCAAGATACCTCTATGCAGCAAAGTTATCATTTAGAATTGAAGGGTAAAGACAAGGTAAAGATAGAGGAGTTCATCATCCCCAAGCCCTTATTATATGAAATGTTAAAGGGGCTAATCTAAGAAAAAGAAGATCAAAACTATGAACAGTAAAATGACAACAAACTAACAACTATCAACAACTGAATCTAAAAAACGAAAAGCAGAAGCAAACTAAGCAAACAACCAGAACAGGAACAGAATCGTACATACGGAGATCATCTGGAGTGTTATCAATGGGGAGGGGGCAGGTGGAGAACAGAGGAAAAGGAACAGGGATTAAGAAGCCTAATTGGTAGATACAAAATAGGCAAGGAGATGTTAAGAAAAGTATAGGAAATGAAGAAGTCAAGAACTTCAATGCATGACCCATGGACCTGAACTAAGGTGGGGATTACTAGAGGGAATGGAGGTACCAGGTGAAGGAGGGGGTAAAGGGGGAAAAATTGTGACAACTGTAATATCATAATCAATAAAATGTATTTATAAAAAAAAAAAGAACAACAAAATCTTAGATCTCTATGAAAAGCTAACTTATTTCCATATGGGGAGATGAAATGAATGTCCTCATTTATGCTCTCTCCTAAGGAATACAGCTAGTGATTAAAATACAAGACCCCTCAATTCAGTGCAGATGAAGATCCAATCAGAAAAAAATATATAGCAACTATATGACACTTTGAAAAACGAAATGATTAGGGTTGAAGAGAAAGGAAATGCCAATACCACATTTTCCCACAAAATTGTCTTCATACACTACTGAGAGAAATAATCAATAGTTTTCTAATTATTTAACTTGGTATTTTCTGCTACATAAGATTAATGCCGTTATTCCTAAAATGTTACTAACATAACTCTGAATATATAATCAATTTTGATGACTTCACTCTTCACAACCCATTATATGATAAAACCTAAAATTGCTAAATCATTGCTAAAATTTTAACCTTTAGGGCATAATTTTTTTTGAAGAATTTATTTATTTTTAGAGAGAGGGGAAGGGAGACAGAAAGAGAGGGAGAGAAACATCAATGTGTGTTGTCTCTAGTTGGGGGCATGTTGCCTCTCACATGCCCCCTGCAATTGGAGACCTGGACCACAACCCAGGCATGTGCCCTGACTGGGAACTGAACCAGTGACCCCTTTGGTTCACCGGCCAGCACTCAATCCACTAAGCCACACCAGTCAGGGCTAGGCAGAATTTTTAAGTATTATAATTATTTGGAACTACTTGATTCCCTGCACATAAACCAAACATCAATATTTTAGAGTCAAGAGTATTACAGATTTTATGTGTTCACATTTAAAAATAAACAAAAACCATTTAAGACTTCAATTAACATTAATCAGAATTAAGCTCATACATAGGATTCATTCACTCACTGTGATCCTTAATTTGTGTGTGTGTGTGCGTGTGCGTGTTTGAGAACAAAACTGATTTAAATAGTAATTAAGCCTCATGTTCTTAAGGGAAGCTTTAGAAGCTTGTTAAGGAATAGCAAGGGTAGCCTCAGAAGTTCTTGGAAAACACAACAACCAAAGGCAAGCCTGGCCAAAGAAATTAGTAAGGAAGCCTAAGGCCCGCAGTGAGTCTGGAGGCAGGGCCTTGTTCTTTGGATTACAAGCACATACAACAAGGACAGAGGCTATTTTTACTTATACTTTTAAGAACTTACTGACATACTTTTTCTTCTTAAAGTCTGTTTTTCAGTCTTCACAATCATCTTATCCATACATTACTATAAAATGAAGGCACCAACCTTCTCCACAAGCGATTTTCAACATTTTTAATCTTATGACACACATAAACTAATCGCTACAATTCCATGGTACACCAAAAAATATATTTTTTGGCTAATTAGACAAAAAAACCCAAAAAGGTATAATTCTGATTCATTCACACTGGATGGCTATTATTGTTAGTTGTTGTCATTTTTTACTCAGCATTCTAAAGGAAAAAAGGTGAGTGCCTCTCACTAGCCAGGAAGTGAACGCTTTAAAAATGCTTTTGACACCAAATGAAAAAAATCACTGTTCTAGAATAGTATCGCCTTTCTCGCATTGTCCCGATTAAAATAACCTACCAATCTTTCTAAATTGTTTTGTTTACCATAGTTCATGGCTCTTAGTTTTAGGAAAGTAATTTTATGAGGCACATGAATGTTAAAAATACTATATTAGGTCTTTTGCAGTAATAATTTGGCTTAATCTATAAAAATGCAAATTAGAAAGCGGTATTAGTTCACGATTCGTTTCAGGATCACTCTGACTAAAACCAGGCAGCTGGATCTGAAAGTCTTAAAACACCAGAGTATTAAGGATGAATATTTCATCATCTTCAAAAATCGACCTTGAAGCTTACTGCCACTGTAAGGAACCACCCATTATATATTCACCCAAATATTTAAGGAATCTCCCCAGGAAACTTTCATTTGGTATTACTTATCATTATTTCTATCATTAATAACTAAAATAGAAATGGTTATGATTAATTTAAGTATATAGCATGAGAAGCTATAAAAGCATTACAATTTCTAAACTTTTAGAAAGTCTCAAGATTTTTAACAGTTCTATAATGTTTTTCTGAACTCATGATTTCCCGTATTTGTACAAACTAAAATATGATAAGGTGAAACCACATTCTTATTACTTCCATTACATATATGTTCATCACTGAACAACTAGTCAAAGTTTATTTTCTGTTTAATGAAAAAATATTTTCTGCGCTGGCTGGTGTGGCTCAGTTGACTGAGTGCCAGCAGGTGGACCAAGGGGGTCACTGTTTCCTGTTCAGGGCACATGTGTGGGCTGCGGGCCAGATCCCCAGTAGGGGGAGTGCGAGAAGCAACCACAAATCCATGTTTCTCTCCCCCTCTCTCTCCCTCTTGCCCTTTCTCTAAAAATAAATTTAAAAAATCTTAAATAAAATTTCCCGGGCAATCCATATTTCTATGAGCATAACTGTTGCTGTTAATGTCATTTAAAGAGAGAAAGATTCTAACTGCAGTGACCTCTACTTCCAGAGTATTTTAAGTCATTCTCTCTACTGGGTAATTTTGACACAGTTTGACTTAGAAAAGTGACTTTGGTCTGAAGGCTTTCACCCAAAGTTATCAATACAAACACAAACCAAAAATAAAACAAACTCCCCCCATCAAAACTGTATATTTAATACAATCCCAAGTCAGAAAAGGTTGCCATATTTACAGTTAATTCTTTATAGCGAAAGGTGTGTCTGATTAATCTACATAAACTAAAATATGCTCAATAGAGCATTATTATTTTTCAAAGTCTTAACATTCACAGCATATCAATAACTTGTATTATTTACCACATGTATTTTTCCATAGGGACAAATTATAATCATTTCTTTACTTTTTAAAAATAATTTTTATTCAGATTTTAGAGAGACACTTTGATTGTTGTTCCACTTATTTACTCACTGACTGGTTGATCCTTAATTGTTATTGATTTAATCATATTTTTCTCTCCATTACCGTTTAGTCCCCTTATGTCCCCTCCCCACAACATTCAACACACTGTTGTCCATGTCCATGAGTCCTTTTCCCTTTTTGCTGAACCCCTCCACCTCCACACCACTCCCCCCCACCAGGCGTCATTATGCTCTCCATCTACGAGTCTGTCCCCACTTCCCTTGTTAGTTGAGCTTGTTCATTAGATTCCAAATATGAGTGAAATCATATGAGGTATTTGTTTTTCTGACTGGTTTATTTCACTTAGCATGTTCTCCAGGTCCATTGATACCGTTATAAAGGATAAGATTTCTTTTTTAATAGCCGAATAGTATTCCACTGTGTAAATGTCCCATAGTTTTGTTTTATCCGTTCACCTACTGATGGACACTTACTTGCACTACTACTTCCATTACTTGGCAAATGAAAATAAAATTACTTGGTGACTGTAAACAAACATAGGGGTGCTTATGTTCTTTTCAATTACTGTTTTGGGTTCCTTTGGACATATTCCCAGGAGTGGGATAGCTGATGGCTGGGTCTAAAGGCAGATCCAGTTTTGATTTTTTGGTGTATCTCCATACTGCTTTCCACAGTGGCTACACCAGACTACATTCCCACTAACAGTGCAAAATGGTTTCCCTTTCTCCACATCTTCACCAGCACTTGTTTGTTGATTTACTGATGGTAGTCATTCTGGCCGATGTGAGATGATGATATCTCATTGTGGCTTTAATTTGCATTTTTTTGATGATTAGTGAAGTTGAACATGTTTCATATTTATATTGGCCCTCTGTATGTCCTCTTTGGAGAACTGTCTATTCAGGTCCTTTGCTTATAATTTTAATTGGACTGTTTGGCATTTTTTTAGGTGTTGAGTTTTGTTAATTAGTTCTTTACAAGTTTTGGATATTAACTGTTTATCAGATGTATTGGCGAATATGTTCTCCCATTCTGTGAGTTATCTTTTGCTTTTGTTGATGATTTCCTCTGCTGTACAGAAACTTTTTAGTTTGATATAGTCCCATTTGATTATTTTTTATTTTGAATCTCTTTCCTGGGGGAGATATATCTGATAAAATATTGCTAAATGTATGTCCAATATTTTGCAACCCATTTTCTTCTATGATTTTTATGGTTTCGGGTCTAACATTTAAGTCTTTGATCCATTTTGCATTTACTCCTGTGTTGTAAGAAGGTGATCTAGTCATATTTCTACATGTATCTATCCAATTTTCCCAACACCATTTATTGAACAAATTATCTTTACCTCATTGTATGTGTTTGTTTCCTCTGTCAGATATTAAGTGACTATAAAGATATGGGCTTATTTCTAGGTTTTCTCTTCAGTTCTGTTGATCTACATCTGTTTTTATGCCAGTCCTATACTGTTTTGATTACTATGGCCTTGTAGTATACTTTGATATTAGGTAGCGTGATATCAAACTATATAAACTCTGTTCTACTTTCTCAGGATTGCTGTTGCTATGTGGGGCCTTCCATGGTTCCATATAAATTTTTGAAATACTTATTCTAGTTCTGTGAAATACATCATTGGCATCTTCGTGGAATTGTGTTGAATCTATAGATTGCTTAGGGGAGTATGCACATTTTAATGATGTTAATTGTTCCTATGCATAAACACTTACTTGTCTCTTATTTCTTTCCTCAGTGTCTCATAATTTTCCAAGTATAGGTAGTTTACATCCTTGGTTAGGTTTATTACTAGGTATTTTATTCTTTTTATGGCAACTGTGAATGGGATTGTTTTCTTAATTTCCCTTTGTTAGTTACTGGCATATAAAAATGCAATTGATTTATGAATATTCATTTGTACCCTGCTACTTTGCTGAATTCATTTACTATTTCTAGTAGTTTCTTTGTGGAATCTTTGGAGTACTCTATGTACAGTACCATGTCGTCTGCAAATAAAGGCAGTTTCACTTCTTCCTTTGCAATTTGGATCTTTTTTCTTCTTGTCTGATTTCTGTGACTAGGACTTCCAGCAGCAGTTGAATAAGAGAGGTGAAAGCGGACATCCCTGATTTGTTTCCTATCTTAAGGGAAACACTTGTAGCTTTTGCCCATTGAGTATGATGCTGGCAGCGGGTTTATCATATATGGCCTTTATTATGTTTAGGTATGTCTATTCCCACTTTGCTGACAGTTTTTATCCTAAATGGGTGCTGGAGTTTATGAAATGCTTTTTCTGTATCTATTGATATGATCGTGTGGTTTTTAGCCTTTATTTCGTTTATGTGGTAAACCACATTTATTGATTTAGAAATGTTCTACCAACCTTGCATTCCTGGAATAAATCCTACTTGATTATGGTGTGTGATCTTTTGGAAGCATTGCTATATTCGGCTTGCTAATATTTTGTTGAGGATTTTAGTGTGTATGTTCATCAGGGTTATTGGCCTATAATTTTCTTTCTTTGTAGTGTCTTTATCTGGTTTTGGAATTAGGATGATGCTGGCCGCATAAAATGGGGTTAGGAGGTTTCCCTCCTCTTGAATTTTATGAAATAGTTTGAGAAGGAGAGGTATTAGTTCTTAGAATGTTTGGTAACATTCACCAGTGAAGCCATCCAATCCAGGGCTTTTGTCTGTTGGGAATATTTTGATTACTCCTTCAATTTCCCTAGGGGTAATCTGTCTATTCAGATTTTCTGATTATTCTGATTTAGTTTCAGAAAATTGTATATTTATGGAAATGTTTCCATTTTGACCAGGTTGTCCAGTTTGTTGGCATAGAGTTGTTCATAAATATTTTCTTACAATCCTTTGTATTTCTTTGGTGTCAGCCGTTATTTTATTTGGGTCCTCTCACTTTTTTTCTTGATGTGCCTGGTTAAAGGTTTGTCAATCTTATTTACCTTTTCAAAGAACCAGCTTTTGGATTCATTGATCTTCTGTACCATGTTTTTAGGTTCTTTCATTTATTTCTGCTGATCTTTACTATTTCTTTAATTCCACTTACTTTGGGCTTTGTTTGTTGTTCTTTTTCAAGTTCCTTTAAGTGTAAAGTTAGATTGTTTATTTGGGCTATTTCTTGTTTTAGAGATAAGCCTGTAATGCTATGAATTTCCCCCTTAGGATTGCTTTCCCAGTGTCCCACATATTTGAATTACTGTATTCTCGTTTTCATTCATTTCAAGATATCTTTACTTCTTCCCTGATCTTGTTGTCGACCCATACATTGTTTAATAACATGTTATTTAGGTTCCATGTCTTTGCATGTTTTTCAGTGTTCTTGTGACTGATTTCTAGTTTCATAGCATTGTGGTCAGAGAAGATGCTTGATACGATTTCTATCTTCATAAATTTATTGAGACTTGTTCTGTGTCCTAACGTGGTCTATCCTGCAAAACATTCCATGTGCACTTGAAAACTTCTGCTGCTTTGGAGTGAAATGCTCTGAAGATATCGATTAAATCCATTTGCTTCGGTGTGTCATTTAAGGTCACTGTCTCCTTGTTGATTTTCTCTCTGGAAGATCTATGCATTGAAGTCAATGGGGTGTTAGAGTCCCCACCTATGACTATTTCTTTGATCTCTTCCTGTATGTCCATCAAAATTTGATTCACATATTTAGGTGCTATGTTGGGTGAGTAAATGTTTACTAGGGTTATATCCTCTTGTTGGATTGTACCCTTTATCATTATTTAGTGCCCTTCTTTGTCTCTTACAGAGCCTTGGTTTTACAGGCTATTTTGTCAGATATAAGTAGTGCTACCCTAGCTTTTTTTCACTTTCCATTTGCATGAAATATGTTTTTATATCCCTTTACTTTTACTGTGTGTGTCTTTTGATCTGAGATGGACCTCTTGGAGGTAAGCATATATGTGGGCCTTATGTTCTTATTCATTCAGCTACTCTGTCTTTTTGGCTGGAGTACTTAAGCCGTTTACATTTAAGGTGATTATTGATAGATATGTATTATGGCCATTTTATTGTTAGACTATTTTCCTGTTTCTTTCTTTCTCCTTTTCTTCTTATTAAGGCAGGCCCTTTAACATTTGTTGTAGTACTGGTTTTGTGTTAATAAGCGCCTTTAGCTTTTTCTTGTCTGGGAAGCTGCTTATATGTCCTTCAATTTTAAATGATAACCTTGCTGGCTACAGTAGCTTTGGTTGTAGGTCTTTATCTTTCATCACCTTGAATATTTCACGCCACTCCCTTGTGGCCTGAAATGTTCCTCTGAAAAATCAAATGACAGTCAAATCGGTGCTCCCTTTTGTGTAATTACCTGTTTTTCTCTTGTGGCTTTTAGGATTCTCTCCTTCTCTTTAAGCCTCGTCATTTTGATTATGATGTGTCTTGGTATAGGCCTCTTTGGGCCAACTCGTTTGGGATTTTCTGGACTTGTGTGTTTTTCCTTTACCAGATGAGAGGTTTTCAGTCATTATTTCCTCAAATAGGTTGTTGATTCCTTGCTTGCTCTCTTCTCCTTCTGGTATTTCCATGAACGTAAATATTATGATGCTTCATGTTGTCCAAAATGTTTCTTAAGGTCTCCTCATTTAAAAAAAAATTTTTTAACCTTTTTGCTGCCCTGCCTGGTGTTTTTTGTTTTGTTTTGTTTTTTTTACCCTGTCTTCCAAATCACTGATTTGATCCTTGGCTTCCTCTAACCTTCTGTTTATTCCTTCCAACGTATTATTTTTTTTCAGATATTGCATTAGTTATGTCTGATTGGTTCTGTCTTATGGTTTCTCTATCTTTTAACATGTTGTTGAGTATCCTGATAATCATTAATCTAAACTCTCAATCTAATAAATTGCTTGCCTCCATTTCATCTATTTCTTCTTCTGGAGAATTCTCTTGTTCTTTCATTTGGAGTCTTTGTCTTCCCATTTTTACTGCTTCTTTGCATTTTCCACCTTAGCTGTTAAGCCAATCAGCACTTAAACTGATCAGTTGTTAAACTAATCAATCTATAATCAACAGCTGTCTTAAGCTCCACAGGGTGGAGCAGAGTAATTCCCATAGGCACCACTACTGCTTCCCCTCAGGCTGATGCTACTTCAGTGCCCTGCCTGAGAAGGATGGCTGCTGCAGTGTGGGGAATGATTCAGCACAGGGATCCTGGTGGTTGTTCCTTCAGTTCTCTCCCTAGAGCTACCAACCCGACTGTACTGAAGAATCTCTAGTCTACTCTGCCTTCTCTCTGCCAGAGCCCAGGATAAGTGGCTACAAACAAAATTTGTACCTTGGCCCTTAAAGAGGCTACTGTGTGTCTTCAGCAGTCTCTCCCTGGCAGACAGAAACCCTGTTGCTTTTTACAGCTGGATGTTATCTGGGTTCCTTTCCAGTTCTGGTGCTATAGGCTGGGGAGCCCTGCTTGCGGTTTAGAACCCAGACTCCTCAGGGTGAACGCCCTGGCCACTGAAATATCCCTCCAGAACTTCAGCTGCTGCCTGTGGGAGCCCAGCCAGCCCTCTCGCACCTCCTCCGCACTCCCTACAACTGTGATGTGATTGTGGTGAAGCGGTTTCTTCTGTCTGTCCTTGGTTATAAAACTTCTCTCTGGCTAGTATTCGGTTGGTTATTTAGGCTACTTTCTCTACAATTTAGTTGTAATTCCAGATTGGTCCTTCGAGGAGATTAGTATAGCGTCCACTTACTCCTCTGCCTTCCTGGATTTGCAGTCATTGGTTGATTCAATGTATGTTCCCTGAACAGAGATGGAGCCCACAATATTAGTATAATGGAAGGATGCCCAATAAAGTGAGCCACACTGGCCAAGGCTCAAACATTCTTAATATAAGCAACCTTCATCTAATTCTTAAATGTAAGGTACTATAGATTTACCTAACTTTATTAGGAACACAATGTTTCTTTTTAAAGTCTACTAGTATTTTTCCAGGATTATCAATGTTTGTTAGTATTCTTGTTAAAAATTTGCATAAGTTTTGAATGACCTACTCCAATTGTATTTTTCTCATAATCCTTGTCACTGCAGTGAGGTTTTGTGGAATATGAGGTTTTCAAGTATAGTTCTATATGGGACTTTCACCCAGTAATTAACTTTCAAGGAATCTAAGGAAATAAATACGTAAACAAACAAAATATGTTTGTACAAGAAGGGTCTCTCTGTTCTTTAAAATAGAAAACAAAGCATTTTTTTAGATGCTCATATACACAGCAAAAAAATACAATAGATCTGGTAAAAATAATTATGTAGACACTCAGTTACTGACATGGAAAGATGCTAATGACACAGAAAAAGAAAACATTAAAGAATAGTGATGTGTTTCATATTGAATTTGTTTCTAAAGCCAAATACAATCTCACAGTTAAGTACAATGAGTATAAGTATTCCATAGAAAATAAGCTAGTTTAGATATTTTGATATTGATTGATACACTTGAAAAATACTTCGCATTCTCTTAATATCCTTCTTTATGAGATCAACTTCTTAGATAATTTTATAAAAATCACTAAAAATAAATTTTAACATGTTGCTACTTAAATTCTTAGTTACTAAAAATAGTTGAAGGTCTACAAAAAGAATGGTTATTTAATGCAATTCTATTAATGTCCTTGATTAGACCAAATATAATTCAACTGAATGTCTTATTTATAAAATGCTCTATTTATAAAAATAAAATCTTTAACTCCATCATACATCTTTAGATACACATTAAGTCAGAAAACTGAAATTCCCCTGAACTAGAGGAACTTCTTTTTTTTCACTGATTGAGAGGCTGTGGTATCAAGAAACACTTTACTATGCATTTGACGGCAAACTTTTCAGTAAAAAATAGACACAAACTCAAGTAACTGAATTTTATAAAAAGATAATTTAGAAATCACCATGCAAAATAGATCACATTTTATATTCATTGTAAAAAAACAATGCAGCATTTCAGATATTGTATTAGAGGATCAAATACCTACTTTCATAAGTTTTTTGCCAATATAGCCATTTAAGAAAGTGAATGTGGTGAACACAAACCAAACTTTATCAGTTCTCAATTGTTCACAAAAAAATTTCTTATTTTATGTATCTTGGACCAGTTGCCCCTTTACTCACACAGTTTATCTCTATATTGCCTCCCCTAAAAAGAGCATGTTTAATACTCAGGCTTTGCAACTTAACCAAAATGAAACCACTATGATAAAATCCTATCTCCTAACCCTTAAAGCAATATAAAACCAAAATTTAAGGACTTTGGATTATTGGCATTACCAGTCTTCCATCATCCTAGATGAGTAGTATCCTTAGGATTCAATATAGCTTAAATATATCCTAATTTAACTAAGTATGATTAATAGGACAAATTTATTTTCAGCCTTTAAATAAATAGCCATTCTAAGAATAAGCGTATTTACTCATCAGTGTGAACAATAAAAATTTAACTGACAGAGAGAAGCACTTTCACACGTTAACCTCATTTAATCCTAACAACACCTTAGGCTACTTTGAGAATATTCTTTCGAATTTACAGATGAGTAAACAACCGAAGATTAGGTAATTTAACTTCAATGACATGGTTTGGAGGGAGGCAAAGCAACAGCCATCTGCCTAATGTCAAAGCCCTGGCCACATACTTTTTACCAATCCATGCACCTGTAGTATCAAAATTTTAAGTACTCTCTGCTGGGTATTCAATAATTTACTTATGATATTAGTAATACGGCACACAGTTAAAGGAAACTCAATTAACCAAATTATTTTATTGTTAGCTTAAAAATATAAAAAATGATATTTACTAAATTAAAACAAGTTCACAGGAATATGGTTTCCAAGATTCAGAACAGATTTAATAGAACATATTAGATATAATTAACTTATCAAATTATCAAAAAGGATTTTGGAATAGTATATACTATATATATTAATACACATGCCCTTTTACATCAAATCGTATGAGGACTAGGTACCTTGCTTTATTTGTTCAGTTATAATCGAGATTAAATAAAAATAATGAAGATTATTTTCATTATATTAAAAATAATTACCATTTGTATTTCTGTTATTCTCCTTGCCTTTCTCAAAAAAATGTTTTCTTGAATACTTTATGCAGACCTAAAATATTTCTGCATTTTTAACATACAACTTGCTAAGTATCATTGGTATAGAGTCTTCTTCTCAATTACCACAGAGCAAAAAGCAAAACAATTAAGTAAAACTTTTAAAACCACTTGAAGGAAAATGTGTTTCCTTCTAAAGCCACATGTCAATATTCTTTGTGATACATTTAATAATAGTTTTGAACTTTTTATGGCAGTTCAAAAGTCTGTAGGCAATTTTTCTTTCAAGTTATTTATCGGCATGGTTTTTACAGAGTTGAGTCATCACGAGTTCAAGCTATTGAGTCACCTGCTTATAGCATCTGCCAACTACAATTTACTAACTGCAGCTTCCTCAAACTTAAAACTGAATAAACTCAAGAAAGCCTAGGAACTGTTTAATGTTTTCCAAACAGCAACTGAAAATATTCTTTCAGAACAGCCTAAGTTAAAAAAAAAAACAAAAAACAAAAAAAAAAAACCCCCAACAACTCGCTTGTCCGGATGGGCACTCCACTTTTGGCAGTCTCACCCTACCTTTTGTTCCCCTCTGCTGGGGAAAGAAGTTCAACCTAAGAAAGAAACAATATTATATGTGTACATTATTTTTTAGAAAGTATTCCACTAAAAATTCCTTGGTTACGAAAACATACCGAGCTAGAGTATACATGTAATTATGTCAATAACTATTATGATTGTAAGAGTTTCCATTTATTTAAAAAATTTATCTTAAAAATATAACATTCAAAAGACATAATTTCAAAATTAATACCAAATCAAATACTTTTGGGGCTTGTTTTCAACATATTATCATAACCTGTAAGCTTGAAAAGCAATTACGTATCTCTTTTCTAAGAAAGAATATAATCTAATGCAGACTAAAATGATCAACAAGTCCTGTAACTTGGTAGACTTGGTTCTGGCTAAGTGACTTACAGTCTTTTATCATATAGCCTCTTTTTAAGACTATCTGCTCCCTTCTTTGGGGTCTACCTAGAGCAAATATATGAGAAATGCATTATGTTATTCCTAATATAAAAGAAAAGGCCCTGGCTGGTGTGGCTTAGTGGATGGAGTGCTGGCCTGCGAACCAAAAAGTTTCTGGTTTGATTTGTGGTCAGTGCAAATGCCTGGGTTGTATGTTTGGACCCCTGTGGGAATGTGTGTGATAGTAACAGATTAACGTTCCTCTCACATAAAGATGTTCCTCTCCCTCCCGACCTTCACCTCTCCCTAAAAAAAATAAAAAATTTAAAAGAGGGAGTTAAAATTGTAACTCCAAAGTATCATAATACAATAACAACTTAATTACCCAGTACTTGTTAAGGAAGATCGTAGGCCCGATGTGTAACAATGATTTATACTATAGTCATTGTTTTGCTATTCCTAATAGGGTATGTTTAACTTATCTAGGACAGTGATAGTCATCCTTTTTCATTTCATTGCACACAAACTAATTACTAAAATTCTGAGGCACACCAAAAATATTTTTTGTCAATCTGATTAAAAAAAAAGTATAATTTTAAATCACTCACACCAGGTGGCTATTGTTGTGTTGGCTGCTGTTACCTTTTTATTTGACAATGTAAGTGAAGAGGTCAATGCCCCTGACTAAATAGTTAAGTATTGCATGTTTTAAAAATTCTTATAGCACACTGGTTGAAAATCTCTGACCTAGAACATCCAATCAGGAAAAAGGGAAGAGAACATAAACCAAAGAGGTATGTTAAATGTTTATAATAGTTTCTATTCCCAAAAAGTTTTTAAAAACAATTTTTAGAAATAAGAGTATTTATGAAAATCCTATAAACTCTGAATAAAAATATTTCTAGAGTTCCTTCATTAAATAACATCCTAAACATAATTTAAGCTTTTCATCAATACTCACGGTTATTATTATTGTCACGATATTATGATACATTCATAATTATTGATTGAGGTAAAGTGCCTCTATACCAAACTGTCCCAGAAAGACAAAACTGAGTTGTAATATTTTTAGTTTCTTTTATGCTGTGGAGCTCCCAATCTCCCATCATCATACTTTTTAAAATTCTCCTTCTGGCTTCTCATATGCTATGGTAGAGGAAACCAGATTAGACAGCTTGTTGAAATTATGTCTGAAATAGTCTCTTGAGTGTGGGACTAAGAGGCTCTCTCGTGAGTAAAATATATTAGGGTTGCAATTCATTCAAAAAGATTGTGAACGCCAGATGTCAACTGCTATGCCAAGAGACTGGCAATACCTATGAGTTTCTGCCCTTGAGGATCTTATAGCCTGTTCGAACAGACTAACACACAAACCAATGCGTGCAAACAGAATTTTATGTAGGATATGCGCTCTCAATGTCATCTACTGTAACCACTCTACTTAATACTTTAATCTGCCTCGCCCCTCTCCATTCCTAATTGCTCTTACCTTGCTTTATACTTTCCCCTTTTGTCCTAGCAGTAATTAAACTATCATACGGTATCATTTACTTATTACATTTATTATCTACTGTGCCTCCTCTAGAATTCAGGCTCTAAGGAGGCAGGAATTTTTGAACAGTGTCTGGCACATAGAATCAATTATTAAATAAATAATAGTACGGCAGGATGGTCTGGACTAGAGTTATAGATTTAGAAGATACGGTTTTAAGTGCTAGTAAAAGCACTAGAAATATGACACCGCTAAGGGTGAATAGTAAAATGAAGATACCAAAGAGGAAGACTGTGGAAAACCACCCAATACTAAAACTGGAGAAAAAAATAGCCAGCAAAAGAGAATTGATAGAGTAGGGAAACCTAAATACAAATGTCATAGAAGCAATAAGGATAAATAATTTCCAAGAGTAGAAGTGAAGGCAGAAGCTGGGTTGCAATAATTGAAGATGTTATTGGGAGGTAAGAAAACATAGATATAAAAGGTCAGATTATATTTCTAACAAATCAGGCTATGAAGGATAAGACATGAAGGGAATAAATAGATGTAATAAGATAACCTTTATTTTTTATTTTAGAATAGAAATAATTGAGCTTATTTGCATAATAAAAGAAAAACAACAAACAGTAAGTTTCACAAATATGGTAAATGGAACAAGATATCTGTGAAGATGGCTTCCAGATCACAAGGACAAAGACAAGCCTTTTAAAACACAAGGCAAGAGAGGAACACTTCCAAGGTTATAAAACAAAAAACTTGAATGTATAACCTACTAGGAATATATCCTAAATACAAAAACAAAACTGCAACAAAACTGCAACAATACGTTTAGACTGTTTTCAGCAATTACACTGTTGGTGATGTTAGTGATGTTATTCTAAGTCCGACAGTTGCAAAATATAGTCCGACAGTTGCAAAATATAGGACGGAGCAAATCAGTAATCATATGACATTCTAAATTCTTTCATTCCTGATGTTGCTGAGACCTTGTAACTTTTTAGATCAACTACTGTAAATAATTAAAACTATATATACTTTTAAAATTTATGCACTCACACAAACATAGAAACATTTAGCAATGTAATTAGTGGTATTTGATTTAAAATAATACACAAGAACAGCACAATACAAGAAATATTGCCCATACATTGGTAATTGTGAAAGCTGGATGACACGGGTACATGAGAATTCATTTTATCCTTTCATGTCTTAAGTTATGGGGGGAGGGGGCCCCCCACAGGGGAGTTTTTACCATATCACTCTTCTGCTCACTTCACAGGCTAACATCTTAATCTTAATCAGAACAAAAGTCCTTATAATAGCCGACAAAGCCCTACTTATCCACCTTTATTACCTTACCATAGTTCTTAGTAATCTAGACATAGTTGTCTCTTTACTCTCATTTTAGGGCCTTTCCATTTTTCTGTCTCAGATGACACTTCCAACTGGGTTTTGTTTATCGCTGTAGCACTTATGGTCGTTTAATAAACTAAAATAGTTACTTTGACTGCTACCTGCCTCTTCTTGCTAGAAGGTAAGCTACACAAAGGTAGGTATTTTTTGTTTTGTTTTGTTCATGGTTATACCTTAAGTACCTAGGAACTGTACCCAATAAATATCTGTAAAACTGAATTAGTCATAGAAAAAAGGAATACATCTAAGAAAAAAAGGAGATAAAGATAAATGTAAATATAGGTATAAGGACAGGAAGTTAAGGGGGTTCCTGCTTGTAACCTCAATTTCCTCTGTGCTGTTGTGCTACAGGAGAAAGGTCACTTACTAAGAGAAAAGAAGGAAACTGAGTAGAGAGAATTTGGAATTAACCCCTTAAGGAAAATGGAGGCTCAAAAGGAGCATAGAAAATACCAACTGGCACTAATGGCTCTGCTGAAATGCGAGACAATACAATGACACCAAAATACATGGGTGTAATTTTCTCCTGCAGTGTTAAGTATTTAGGGTAACGCTTTCCAACAAAATTTTCTGCAATGATAAAAATGTCATATATATATCTGCACTGTACCACATATGGTTATTTCAATATTTGAAATGTGGCTACTATGACCGAGGAAATGAATTTTTAAATTTACCTGTACTTAATTAAATTTAAATAGCCATATGTGACTAGTGGCTCCCAATACAGGAGAGTGAATTTTTAGAGTAAGAAAAAAATAAACAGTAGTACTTTTCAAAGATAAGAACTTTAAAGGCAGATATGGCAGAAAGACAAAGGTGTAAGGGAGTTAAGGTGCTGGTAAAAATGGTTGAAACAACATATTATAGGGGAAGTACCTTGGCTGAGGGAAAAAAAAACAATGAAGAAACTAGAAATATGTAGGAAATTCAGCAATTACATGACCCACTGTTGAGGTGGTAAAGTCTGTGAATGACAGCTAGTTTATCTGCTCAGAGTTTAGAAAATAATTACTTCTAATGGGCTTCTTGGAAGTACGCATATCATGAACTGATATTTATACATGCACGCCTCTTTATTTTTGAACTCCTACCATATCCATTTTCTTTATCATAAAATGGTATGAAGTTCTTACATATATACTACCTCAGACCATGGCAACAATACCATGAGGCAGGCATTACATACTGAATTTTATAGATGAAAAAATACAGAACCATTAAGTGATTATATGTCTTGTCCAAAATTTCAGACAGAGCAGCAGAGTTGAACTCAGCACCTGAGTCTACGCTGGCCTGTTGTTCTATTACCAAGTTCTGATATCTGAGAGATGTAAACTTTAGCCTCCCCACAAAAAGCCAAAATTTCCCAAGACACATTTATGTCTATGTATGAATATGACTAGATATCTTTAAAAAGAGTATCAATAAAATTTGGCAACTTATTCTTTAAATGTGGTGCTGATTTTGGTTCCCTTCTGTTTTTAAACTTGACTAATTTGCAAACGATTTGGTTTTAATTATATTAACACTAATTCAGACACTTTGAAGTCCTTGCGGTTCTGGGGCGAAAGGCAGTGACAGCCACCCAAGTTGTGTTATTATCCAAAATGAATTCATAAAAATTTAAGTACAAATGTTTATTTATACCTATTTGTGGAATGAGACAATGCAAAAAAATACTCTGGGAGTGATCAAATCCAATAAAAAATGAATTAGTAGTTCAGCCCTCTTTACAGTACTAGTAGTGAATGTCATTAACAACAAACTCTTAGCCAGAGCACAGCCTTATAGCCCTTCGTAACACAACATGCCAGTCAAACGCTACTAAGTAATTCAAGCTTGCCTGACATAACATATATGCAATA
This sequence comes from Mormoops blainvillei, assembly GCA_004026545.1. NCBI lineage: Eukaryota > Metazoa > Chordata > Mammalia > Chiroptera > Mormoopidae > Mormoops > Mormoops blainvillei. Next base: position 530,670 of record PVJD01000093.1, on the reverse strand, counting down.
AACATTAAGAAAAATTCTTAACAGGCTTGGTTAAACACTGGATGGAATTGTTAGTATGCAATGGAACTCAATTCCTTGAAAACAGGAATGCACGTGGGAGAAACAATATAAACCCATCCTTCTGTGGTGGTTCAGGTATGTACTACATTTTGAAAGATCACATACTGAATGTCTTAAAGATTGTTAGGCTTGAAGATTATATTATATATAAAAGGGGGTACACTTCGGAAACCCAGAATTATCTTCTGGAGGGTGGGCCCCTTCTAGGATAGGCTTCTCCCACTAGGTGAGTGTTCTAAGTACCCATCTATATCACTGCACCAGCTGGTGGTGTTTTGAGAGGCTGCATTTGGTTTCAGTGAATTTTTGAAGATTCTTTCAACATGTCTTCCCATTTCATAATAGGTGATTTAGGAGCGCACCTACCCACGCCACACTGAGTGTTCCGCAGTTTTTGACCAAAACCAGCATGACCCCTGTGCGCGACCCTCCCTATTCACCGGATCTTGTCTGAGGATATTGCCTGAATGACTTCTTCTGTTTCCCCAAATGAAAAGTCCTCAAAGGGAAATGTTTTGCCGAAGCGGAAGAGGTGAAACAAAAAAAAATAGCAGAAGCACCTAAAAGGCATCAATACTGACAAGTTCAAAAACTGTTTTGAGCAGTGGAAAAAATGTCCTTGATAGATGTACTGCATTGAATGGAGAGTACTTTGAAGGCGACTTAAGTTTAAACATGTAATACACAATTTTTTATAAATAAATTTCAGTTTTTGTTGGGTTCCCCCATGTACACAAGAAGACCTTATGTATCCAGATTTTTTATTCAGTTCTGTTGTACAGAATTTTCTATTTCCAAAAATGGTTATTGTATAAACGGCAGAGGGGAGAAGGGTTGTTAAATGGGAATAATAACATGTTTTAATTTCCCTGCAAAATACCTGACTCCCAGGCCAAAAGAAAATCTAGAAAAGCACTGGATTTCTTAAAAAGTATCTTACACCACTTATAAATTTGAGATATATAAATATCCCTATTTAAATGCAAATATGATGGAAGCATGTTACCCAGTTATAATTAAATCACTTTTATTAAATAACTTGGTCTAAAATGTCAGAGGATGTATGTGTGATATAAAAAAATTTGATCTGGAATTAGCCCGAATTGGTAAGGGATGGTAGACAAACAAGAAGAAAACATCAGAGTATCGAGATTCAAAAGGAAAGTAGAGCTATGGTAACATTCAGAAAAAAATAATACTTTCTCATATTGAAGGTGCTGGCAGCAATTGGTAGGCCACTGTATGCTGACCTCTTCTCTTCTAAGCTGACTTGACAAGACTGCTTTGAAGGTTTCCACTTTTCAGTTTTCTTAAGCTACAGTCTTATAGCTCTACATAAAGGGGGAGGGGACTGAAAATGTGTGGGGGTGGTTTTACCATTAGCATAATAACTAGAAAGAGAACAACAGATATTTAAGTGGGCTAAAGCCAGGGATGTCTACCATCCTACAATTCACTACAATTCACTTCACTACAAAGCAAAGAATCAAATTTTAATAGTACCTATGACTGTTAATTTTGTGTGTCAGTTCTGCTAGGCTCTGGTGTCCAGCTGTTTCATCAAACACAAGTCTAGATGTTGCCGTTAAGGTATTTTTTATATGTGATTAACATTTCAATTTCAATCAGTAGACTGAGTAAAGCAGATCACTCTCCATAATGTGTGTGGTCTTCATCCAATCAGTTGAAGGACTCAAGAAAAAAGAATGAGGCCTTGCCAAGAGAAAGAATTCTGCCTCCGGAGAACGTTTACACTGTTGCCAGAATTTCCACACTGCTGCTCTGGCCTATGGAATTTACATTTGCCATCACCCAAAATTATGAGTCAATTCCTTAAAAACTACAGTTCCCTCCTTCCCCCCTACCCCACCACTTCCTTTCTCTCAACACAAATGCTTGGAGGCACACACATCTTAATGGTTCTGTTCCTCTGGAGAATCCTAAGACAATCCCCCTAATTCAGAAACACTGTTAGCTTTCTTTAGCTTTCCTCCTGTCTTCTAAACCCTTGTCTTCTGAGACAAAATAAAACAATGAAAAAGAAACAGGCAAATATGAGGTATTACTGCAACTGATTACAAAGTATAGAACACTATGAATATACCTCTATTTTAGAACTTTCGGTATGTTGCTATAATGTTATTTAAGTCTCTCCCCCTGACCTGAAAGAGACTTAAGTATTCTTTCTTTAAATTCTCAATATTTAGCAACGTGATTAGAACAAAGCAATAAATGAATGCCTTTATGTTATAGTTCAATGATCACTGCCTCTTTCTTCCTTGAATCCTAAAAACACAAGGTCTCTAAAAGGCAGGTATGTGTCTATTAATTTACATGACAGTAGTTATACTCAAAGATTAATCAGGTTCTTCAGGAATGTAATAGTTAAGCAGAACAGTATACTTTAATACGATTTACCTTTAGAGTTAACAATCATTTGGACAAATTATACAACTGTATAGAAGTGAAATAAAGTGTTACCCCAAGTAATTAAAAGTGTGGTACAGCATAAGGACAGACATATTAGACTGACAAAATAGAACAGAGCTTAGAAATAAATTCTGGAATAAATGGTCAACTGATTTTCAACATGGGGGCCCAGACTATTCAATGGATAAAGGATTTATCTTTTCAATATATGGTTCTGGTAACTTGGATATCCACATGAGAAATAATTAAGTTGGACCCTTACCTTATAGCCATATTAAATACTTTAAAATGGTTCAGAAGCTTAAACATATGTAAGAACTAAAACTATAGAAGTCTTTGGTGATATTTTTCATGGCACTGAAGTTGGTAATAATTTCTCAGCTATGATACCATAAGCATGGGCAACAAAAGAAAAAATAGGTAAATTGGACTTCATCAAACTTAAAAAAACTAATTAAAAAAAAACAACACCAAAAACAAAACAAAGAAAAACCCCCCAAAACCTATTAAGGCCCTGGCTGGGTTGCTTGGTTAGTTGAAGTATCCATCCCGTACACCGCCAATAAGGTTACGGAATAAAATCCTGATCAGGTCACCTACCTACTTTGTGAGTTTGATCCCAGCCAGGGTATACACAAGAGGAAACTGATCGATGTTTCTCTCTCACATCAATGTTTCTGTCTGTCTGTATCTCTCCCCACCTTTCTCTCTATAAATTCAATTAAAAACATATCCTCAGGTGAGGATTAAAAAAAAAACACACACAACTATTAAGAAACTGTAAAGAATTAAGCATTTTTAAAAAAAGGTTATTAAGAGGGGGAAAAAAACAAAGAATGGGAGAAAATATTTGCAAAGCAACTATCTGATAAGAGATTGATAAAACTCCTAAAGTAAACAACAACAACAACAAAAAACCAACTAAAAAATGGGCAAAGAAGTTCACACCCTTTAGGATGGTTATTATTAAGAAAATAAAAAACAACAGGTATTCTTAGATATTGAGAAACTGGAGCCCCTCTTCAGAATGTAAAATGGTACAGACACTGTAGAAAAGAGTTTGGGCTCTTCCTCAAAGACATAAATTTCCAAATGCTCCCACAATTTGATTCTCAGGTGTGTATACACATAAGAATAGAAAGGCGAGACTCAAACATGTATTTGTATTCCAATGTTCCTAACAGCCTTATTCACAACAGTCAAGAGGTGGAAACAACCCAAATGTGTATCAATAGAATAGATAAACAAAATGTGGTATATACATAAAATGGAATATTATTCAGTTATAAAAGGAAAGAAAATTCTGACATGCTATATAAGTGGGTGAAACTTAAGGACATAATAAGTGTCATTCAAAAAACAAACAAACAAACATTATATAATTCTATTTACATGCAGGGTCTAGAATAGACAAGGAAAGTACAGATCAAGAATGTAGACCAGAGATTACCAAGGGCCAGGGGAGGAGGGTATTGAGAAATTGGTAGTTACTGTTTAATGAATACAGAATTTCTATTAGGGATGATGAAAAAGTTCTGAAAATGGCAAGTGGTGATGGTTGTGCAACACTGTGAATGTAGTTAAAGTCACTGAATTGATACTTAAATGGTTAAAATGGTACGTTTCATGGTTTGCTTCTTTTCAACTAATGTCCTTTATTCACTATTCCATGAAGACAATGAAGTTGAGGTCACTCCGGTGGCTAACACAACTAAAAATGGTTTCAATGGCTCCTTCTCATCACCATTCCACCTTCGCTGGATAGGTATAGTTAGGGTTTCTGCAAAGGGACCATCCAATTCACATTTGGCTTATTCGTTTGATTTCATGTACTATAACCAGTCCCGCTATCCTAGTGGCTTAAATAATTTATATTCATTCTGAGACAACTTAATACAGACAGGTCCTCTGAATCTCTCCCACAACCAGGGTGGAATCTTTATACCTCCTTGGTGTCTGCTACTTAACTACATTTTGCCTGTGGTTATATTTCTATTTCTTATTTGTATTTCCCCCATTTGATTATAAGTTCAATGAAGGCAGGGTATTTGTCTTCCTGAATATAAAACAGGAGGCCCTCAAATATCTGAATAAACAGTTTCCAATACTTCTTATTGACTAAGGCCTAATGTTGTCTGCCTTTGGTCTAAAGCCTAAGACCTGGATTTCAGAGACAATCCTTCTGACAAGAAGCTGACAGGGCTTCCTTTTAAAGTAATTATTTTTCAATTTTAACTTTAAGCAAATCTAGTACTTTAAGATACCTGTATGTACAACAGAAAAAACTAGGCAGCTGAGAAAATATGGAGAGTGCAAAACATCATCTGTTTGGATTTTCTGCCTAGGGAACAAAGAGATGAGTTTGAAAATGATACAGTTTTGGAGTATAATTTGATGCCAGTGTTTGAAAAGTCTAGGGAAATTGTGCAGGCAATAAAATTAAGGGAAATATTAATCTTATATTTAGGAAAGCCATCAATTCTGAGAAAAATAAAGTGCCAAACAGAAGAATGATGTGCAAATAAGAGACACTTCCTGTTGATGGCTTGCAAAGACAGGGTAGTATAGTAATTCTTGGATTCTAAAGTTTTTGGTTCAAGTTCTGGTTAGACTACCACTAGCTGGGTGAACTTAGATGCCAAGTCACAACTTCCCTAAATCTCACTTTCTTTGTCTATAAAAATTGCTATCATATATTCTCTCCCTACATCATATTTCTTACCTCCCTTTCAAAGCCTTCCATTCCGTTATACTCTACCTCTACTTTTACTAAGAAAACACAAATCTTAGATCTAAAAGGTCTTTTAAAGAGGGAGGGAGAGAGAGATGGGAGAATCAAAACTGACACACAAAAAGTCACATGGAAACTAGTACGATGAGAAGCAAAACTTATGAGTAAGCAGAAGAAACCTGTCTGCAGAAAGGAGATTGAGGAAGGGGGTTGGAAGGAATAGAATATGTGACTTGAGTTCCTGACTTCGTAGTTCCTAATTCCATTTTGTGTAAGGTTCAGCTATACTTTCCTGCTATGGATGTCCCATGTCCATGACACTGCCTGCTAAATCTTTGTAATATCCACACCCTTTTAAAAATTTAATCTCATTTAATTGGGTTTCTATTTCTGCTACCTATTCATTTATAAATTACACTTCTCAAAGATTTGTGTGAAATAAATTAATACACCCTGAAAGTATTACACAAAACTAAGATAATACAATCCATTTTCCTCATAAGGCTAACATAAAAATTAACTAAAATAATGCACATGAAAATATTTTTGAAATTGTTAAAACTTTATAAATGTAAAATGTTAACTAAGAAATAAAATTTTAATTTTGAGATTTTAAATATTATGACTGTGCTTAAGTAAGAATTTGCAATTGGGCAAAAGGAATAAATAAAAATTATGAACTCATTTTGAGTGGTAGAAACCAGAAAATCCTTCTCAATGGTAACTAGCAATGGCTTAGAATATTTGGAATCTGATATCTACAACATAATTTCACATACTTTAAATTCGTAACAGCAGGCACAAAAAATTAAAAAGAGACTGGCAGATTTTTCAGCATATGATCATAACAGATTTGGTACCAGGAGAGAACTATTGCAGACTGTGACTTATGAATGTTTTTAATCTGAATATTGCAGAACAGCTCTCATACTGGGGCCAAATTTCAGTCAAAATAACATGTTCCTGGACTCCATGGATACATTTTCAACACACAAGTTTTGCAACCAATTTTTACAAATGAAGAGCTCCCTTTTTAATGGTAGCAGATATGCACTGATTTATAGGACCTTAATATGCATGTATCAAAACTACCTTTGAAATTATGGCTATGTAAAATCAGGCCGGTGGGAGATAAAAGGAATACTTAACAGAGTATAGGACAAAAATTACTGAATATTAAAACATGATGTAGCAACTTCAAATTTTTAAAAAACCTACTTAAATAAGGAAGTACAATGACTCTGTTTTAGTTACTGGTTCCCCTTTTCTATTAGTCCATTCTACTTTTTAGGCTTCAGCTTGGTTCCACTATTGCAAGCTGTCACTTTTGACTAGAGATGGAATAAAGCCAAGTACTACACAATAGTAGCTTCCTGCTCTGGCCTCATCTTCTAGACCACCCCCAGGCCAATGCCTCCCCACAGATGCTGATCCTACCAAGCCAGTAATCCACCAGCAGTCAGTTCAGTTATAGCTATGATCCTCTATTTTATATACTTCTGGCACAGTCATCCTTCAGCCTCGTATTTCTCATTTTTAATGACTTTATGGCAATAAGGGTCCTCTAAATTTCAATCAAATGCTAACATGAAGGTGAAGTAAAATAAAGGGAAATGCATAAAAAACTCAGGGACTGAGAATGAGCTCAACTTCTGTCAAAATACTATTCAGAAATAGATATACAAAATTACAGAATAGAAAGCTCTCATTAAGCACTATTAATCCAAACAATGCTATTACAATTTTGCATAATTATGATTTGCATTGGTATTGTCTAACTCAATAGTCTTCTCTTTTGAGATAAAACTGGATTTAGGTTTGATGTGTCTTATCCCTGTGACTAAAACAGTCAGTAATTTAACTAAAGTTAACACGCTCAGGAATGGTGGTTTTTTCCACCTTGTGCAAGTTCACAGAATTATGGCCCTAAGTGTTCTGAAATCCTCTGAAAGGAGCTTCAAAGGTCATTTAGTTCTATTCTTATTCAATGCTTAGAAGACTTCCAAGCTGGCAGCATTCATCCAACATGGCAGAATTAGTCTAAAGCCAAACCAACAAAAAACAAACAAAACAAAGCAAAGCAAACAAACAAAAACCCATCCCCCAAAACAATTCTGTTACGTGCCAATGGAACACATGCTTTTTCCAGTGGAAAAAAAAGGTGTTTTGTGGAAGGTTCTGCATCTTTTCTAAAATCTTTTTCTTAAAATAAAAGCTTAAGAAGTCACCACGGAATCTTATCTAAATACACTTGTTAAAAGGGAGAGAGAAAAGAAGGAACACTACTATGAAGACATGTTCTGTTTTACACTGACCATACCTTGTATTGCCAGCGATAACGTTTATCTAGCACCAGCTGCAGAAAGAACAGCAAGAGTTCCAAAGAAGACTTATAAGGCAGATTATTAAAAGTAAGAGGCCCAGTGGTGGCAGAGTAATGTCCAACAGTTGCAGCGTACAGTACAAAGAGTTTAAATTAAACTCTTTAACATGTCATTTTACTTATTCTTCATAACTGAGGAAGATAGTATGGTTACCTTATATATGAGGAAACTATTTATTTAGAATGCTTTAAGTTTCCCCAATGTCACAAACTAACAAAAAAGCTAGAATTTTAAACCATGCCTGCATGAAGTGACTTCAAAATTCACATTCCTAAAAATTATGCTAGATTGATGATCCTTTAGGACAAAAGACTCTAGCGAAGACCTAATCAATTAGCTGCTTCTGCTGTATTACAAAACAGATGCCACTGTTAGGTAGAAAATTTTGTTATTCTCTTGCTTCAAAACTTCTAATGATTCATATGGCCTGCAAGATAAAAGCCACTTAGTAACTGCACTTAGCAATCATTTCCCTTTTTTATCTGACCCCAGAATACTTACTTATCTAGTATGATGTCTACTAATCTAAATCCAACTCTCTAGCTAGGCTGATATTCTACTTTCTCCTAAATCTACCTCCTCTCATCACTGATCATGTTGTCTCATCTGTCGAATGTCTGCCTTAGCTTCCCTGTCTTTCACTTCCACCTCTATTCAAATTTTACCTCCTTCATCAGACTTCTCCATTTCAATCTTTACCAACTTCTTTCTTTGTATCCTTGAAGTCTTCACTGCGTATTTTTTGATTACTTATATCAAAATATTCAAGGAAATTGTTTTTCTACAAGTTCTTGTCATGGATTATAATAAACTTGAAAAAATAAAGACTTACCAACTTTTAAAAACCATTAAGCAACTAGCAGGATGTTGTGAATGGGAAAACCACAGAATTTAAATAACTGTTAAATGAATAGTCAGTTGGGATGTTTCCAAGGCCAGACATTAAAACATTTTAAAGGTAAGTCTATGGGAAGTAGAGCCTAAACATAAAATTTCCATTTAAAGACTTCCTTTTTAGGGGAGAATCAAGTGAGTCAACAGTGGAACACCAAGAGTTCTAACCCCTTCTTCTCTGCTCTAGGTTTGTTTCTCCTATAACAACTACAATGCAGATGTTCTCATTTATGGCCATATGGGGGTGCAGGTGTATGCCACTCCCACACCTTAATAGAAGATGTGATTCTAGTGTTTCTTATAAATTCCTACCATGCGTCCCTCTTAATATCAAATTTAACCATCATTACAAAAACAAGAAACCTAATTTTTGTCTTTAAAAAAATAGCTAAGTTTGCTGGGCAGTTTCTGGAAGTCTATTTTATTTTTAGTAAAATTAATGGGAGAGTAGCAATTTGATACCAGAAAGAAAGGAAAACAAATCAGAGGAATTCTGGGACAGAAACATTTACATAACTACACTAATAAATTCTGGACCAGGTCAAATTTCCATTTCCTCTATAGGAATTTTATAGTTTTAAAATGTGCTGAAGTGATATATCTGATACTACAAACTGAAGTGAGAGTAAAGAAAGTCTTTTTTCTACGCACCAAAATAATACTAACACGAAGCTCTGTTTGTTTCCTTCTGTAAACTATCAGCAGTATCATCTTAGTACCCCGGGGAAAAAACGTGCTTTTATGACAAATTACTACCAACAAAAATTTTCAACTTTTGTCAGTGGCTCACCTATGTCAAATATTTAATTAAATTCAAAATATAACATTTGGTTAGTAACAAACAAACAACTAGTTAATTGTTTACCCTGGCTGATTGAGGGCTAAATTTCATCTCACATTATCTCATCTTGGTTGTGAAGGAATTCCAAACTCCATAGGACAATAACAAAAATTTTAAAAGAAAAAAATACATTATCTCTGCTACACTCCACTCCCAAAATTACTGGTAACTTATCCTAGGCAATCAATTGAACTATTTTTAGTCAACCAGATATGTCGAACAACAACTATATTAGAAATACTCAGAAATCACAGCCAGTAAGTTTATATAATCAATGATGGAAAAATTGTGGATCAAAATGAACTCAAAATGGGAAATGAACTTTTTAACTGAAGGGCTACAGAATAATGAGATATACAGATTTGATACAGTCCAAACACATGCATTAACCAAATAATGTAAGACTCTTCTCTGTTCAACTCTTTCAGCAATATTTAGTGCAGGTAATAAGAAAATACTAAGTTTGCTCCACCCGTTCTTTTTCCTTCAACCAGCAATTCACAGCACAATAGTATTGTATCTAATGTTTGGTAAGGTAGTTCAATATCTATATTCTATGACACTCTGTAGTATTAATAGTCTTATCTCTAAACTTTATCAGCTTACTATAACCCAGAACCTTCACACAGGATCGTTCCCTCATGTCTAGGATGATTCTACCTTATTCTAGTGAAAATGTCTCACTACAATGAATTTTTAAAACACAGTAAGATAAAGTATAATTTTAAATAGGTACATTCTGCTTCAAATCTCTAATGGGTTTAAACGAGTGTCCCTCGTACTATGCCTCTATTACCTTTAAAAGCAAAGAGGCCCTAGCCAGTGTAGCTCAGTTGGTTGGGCATTGTCCTGCAAAGCAAAAGGTCGCTGGTTCAATTCCTGGCCAGGGCACATGCCCAAGTTGAGGCCAGGTCCCTGGTTGGGGCGTGTGCAAGAGGCAACCAATCAGTGTTTCTCCCCTTCTCTTTCTCCCTCCCTTCCCCTCTCTCTAAGAATAAAGAAATAAAATCTTTTAAAAGCAAAGAGGACTGTGACCCCTGCGAAATACCTGACTTAATAAAGCAGACCAACCCAAAAGAATCGATTATCAGTCATGTATAATTTCTATATCCTCTATAAAGCAACCAACCTAAAAACTGTAGGTGTGCATGGCCACAAGCCAAAATCCAGGATAAGATGATTTCAAAATCATGCTAAAGGTTCATTATGAAACTATTTCTTGTATGAATTTGATCAAAATGGAAACATTTTTTTAAAATTTCTGCAATCATCCTCCAAAGTAAAGCAACAATACAAAAGAAACCCTAACTCAAACGACAAAACAGGAAAACCCCCAAATTATAAAAAGCATCTTTAAGAATCAATTATCTGGTTTTTCTTCCTTCTTCCCAGCTAGATAAGACAGTAGAATCTGTGGGGTTTTCTCCTACTTCCTCTCTTTTCCCTTACCCCTTCTTCTTTAAAGAAATTGTAGCCAGGCAATATCAGGAAATCTAAAAGGCGGAAGCAGAAATTAATTTATGTGCATAAGGAATGAAAACATAGAACTAAAAATACCATGGTATGCTACTTCAGTTGCTAATATGCATCGATTTTATTGTCTATAAGATGTTGGCTTGATTTTTCTATTTATTCAACTCTCTTTCCAAACTACTGAAAACTACAATCTATGAGGGCTGCATCCCAAATCCTCCAACTACATATAACCTAAAAAACTGACTAAATCAACTAACTTAATACATTCTATCTGATATTCAATGCATTGAAATCATTCAGAGAGGTAAGTGCAGGACGCAAACCAGTGACCTAAAAGTGAAAATATCTGTATTAATTCTGAGTCATCTGTTTCCTAATTACTGTACAGTATGTTATCATTCTCATGTATTAAAAACTAGGGCTGTGCAACTAAAGAAACTAAAGGGAGCATACTTCTACAGAATAAAATGCTGGGAACTCAAGCAGAAAGATGGCAGATGGAAATTCCCACTATAAAAACATTTAATTAGCTTCACAGCAAAGCATCATTTGTGGGAATTTTTAAAACAATACTTAAGTGGGCTCATCACTGTATACACAAAGGCCATTTCCAAAGAAGACTTTTCCTCATCACACTTAATAAACTGTAACGGACATTAATACCCAAACTCAGAATTACCTCATGAAATTTAAAGTAGAAAAACAGGGAGACAACTTATAAAACTTGTTCAATTTTCTTCAAACCCTTCTGATTTACATGGGATTACCGTAAGGTGGAGATATGTTGAAACATTATTTACAAAATCTATGCCAGTAACAGCTGCCATGTTTAAGATGCCAAGGAATTTAATTGTACTGTTTCGACAACTGGTTAGAGAAAAGCATTCTGGGATAAAGCCACTTTAATTATATTAACTCTAAAATTGCTTCCTTTACCTAGAATGTATCTATATTTAACAAATTCATTTAACTAAATATTTTTGAAAAACCAGATTGAGACATCTTAGGTCTCTGGGGTAAATTTTCATTCAGAAACGTTACGGCAGGAGTCTATTATATACATATATTTTTATTCTGACTAAAAATACTAAGTATAAAAATTAGACCATACACAAAAAGCTCTATTGTAAACTATCTATTACTTCTAAAACTGATAAGAAATTCTAACCATATGCTGGATCCTAAATCAAGTACCTTAGTCTTTCCAATTTCTAAGAGCTGCAAAGTTACACAATTCCTGAAACACAAATGGTTAAAATGTCAAGTGAATCACCTTACCTCTAGAAGATATAGCATCCCTTATAGGTCATAGGTCAATTTACCTATACTAGCAGAGCAATATAAGTAGCTAACTAAAAAAGATAATCATACAATTCACAAAACAAATAAGGCTAGTTCTTGTACCTTTATTTTTAATAAAATGGTAACATTACCAGAAGCTAAAACAGCTTAAAAATGTTAAAGAACCGTACAAGCTTATGAAATGTTAGTATTCTCTCAATCATTATAATTTTTAATAAACATGTAGAATATTAGGACACCTGGCAAAAGGGCTTATTTTTTAAAGTAATTTCTACACAGTTATTTCACTTCTCTAAATCAACTCCAAACTGGTACTTCCAGAGTGCTTGCTAATCAACAACTACAGGTTTTACCTGGACTTGTTTAGTCTAACTGCCACTAAAAGAAATAAATTATAGTTAAGGCATATAGTAAGTTAAACAGTATTTACAATTAAAAACAAAACAAAATAAAACCCAAGGAAAACGCTGTAACATCTCCACTGTTAAACTGGGACTTGCTATGAAATTTTGGCTACACATAAAGGGCAACAGTTAACAGGATGAAAATGAAGCCATTTAATAAAATAAGAAAAATAATGTGGAAAGACTAAAGCACACGTATGTAGATGTTAAACTAGCAAGTAACATTTAACTGAGAAAACTACCTCATTTTGGTAGATCTAAAAGAAGAGGCAAGTTAACTAATTCCCTAAGTATTATAGCTCTACATGCAACAAATCACTGCTCATTATCTCCAGCGCATGTTATTCCCATAGAAATGGTGTCTCTGTAGTTTATTATTGAAAAACTGTAACTACTCTGAAATAAAACAGCAGTACTGACTTTCAACTCCATTTAAGAGAAAGTCAAACTAGTTCACTTGTCCTTTTCTTCAATGGAATTACTATATTATTTTAAACATAAAAGGAACCTATAAAAAATATAAATTTAATTTATTCTAAAATCCAAATATACAAAAATGAACTTCAGTGCAATTTTTACTTCTACTCTTAAAAAATTAACTGATAGAACGTCACTAGTTTTTTTTAAAGCATTTAGCTTACAACTCTCAATGCATTTCTTCCCATGATTTAAATCTAAAAGCCTACTAGAAAATGCATTTCCAATTAAGTGTAGTTGTATTTCAATTGCAACAACTAGGACCTAAAATTTAGAAACTGAGCTAGTCAATTAATGACAATGTAAATAAATATGCCCACTTAAAGTGAACTATTGATATGTATGCATGTAGTAAACAATAATCTCATTTAATTACATTAATTCATCTAATTCTTAACTTTTAGAGCTGGAGAGAAAGATAATTTATACTAATACCTAATCAGTTATTTTCTAACGATGAATATTACCTAAATGGCAGGGGCTTTATTTTTGTTCATTTGTGTAGTTCCATCGACAGAATGCTGCATGGCTCATAATAAATTCCCAATATATACTGGTTGACTGAATAAATGAATCATTTACCCTATAATCCAAACTTACTCAACGCACTGCACTGGGTTCCCTGCACACCTCTGTGACAGAACTGAATATTTAAAGGAGTATCTGAATATCAGTGAAGGTTAATGAATAATTTTTAAAAGGAACCTAAAATTTCTTACCTGGTAGGGCTGAAAGGCACTATCTTCAGTTAAAAAATCCAGTTGTTTATCTACAAGGAATTCTATCGCAGTGATTGAACTGGGTATACTTTTTTCAACCAGGGGTTTGAAAATCTGGTGGGAGAAAAAAAAAAATTCTAATGGTTACTTTCTGGTTACCCAAAAAACATGAAAGGTATATATAAATACAATGTATTACTGTCATTATTATAATAGTTTTAGGGTACCAATTAATATTAGTTTTCATATAATAATCCAAGATAGTGCTTTTATCCACGCAATAGATTTTGTATTTATTAAAAAGGAATAAAGTAGGCTTATAAAAGAGGATGAAAAAATTCTAATATATTAAGCCCCAGTTTATTTTTTAAAGGAATATAATAAAATATACATGTGTATAAAAATTTCTGCTAAGATTAAAGGAGAAGAAATTGCTTCTGAAAAAGTAAATGGGGTAGAACATATTTACCCCAACTCTTTAAAAAAATTTTACATAATAGTTAAAATTTACTTGTGTAATTTTTTTCTTAGCTCACTCATATCAAGGATTTTCAATGATCAGGATGCATCTGGTCTTTTAACTCCGCCCCGTGTACTACCCACCCCCGCCCCTGTCACTACCCAAAGCACAAATAAAAATCCAGCAGCTTCATTCAGTAAGCGTCGCATGGGGGAAGGGGGCAGGAAAAGAAGAGGGATGTAAGTAGTATTACACAAAACCCATCTTTCAATAAAGTCTTCTCAGCTCTCCACTACTTAAAAAAGAGTGGGTAAGGAGGTCAGAATCCATGTTCATTTATTTTAAAGACTCATCTTTTACATAAAGGATTTCACCCATACCTTGAGGCGGGGGAGGGAGTGAGAGGCCGGAGACAAGAGGAAGGAAATAAAGGTATTATGCATGCATTTTGTTAAATGACTATCACCCTCACTTTCGAAGTGGAAGCAGCCTGTATAGAAACCAAGTGTCTTATATTCATGATACTGTTCTGAAACTAAAAATTAAAACAAAATTTCACCATCTTACCAACAGTCCCTTTACTATAAAAAGAATCTAAGTTTAAAAAATGGAATTAACAACCAAGTCAGTTTTTAAATTGCTTCTAGGAAATGAAGAAATCTTTTTTTGCTACAAAATAACTTACGTGACCAGAACACAGGCAGTAAAAATCCCCAGGAGATCCAAAGCCATTGTGTTTCCCCCTTCTCTTATGTCTTAAATCTAACATCTTGCTTATTGCAATAAACACTGAGGAAAAACTTTTTAAGGTCATTAGTTTAGAGTGGCTTTTAAGGAGTTAATTTCTGTATTTATGAAATTCTTTTAAAAAGCTTTCAATTCAATTCATTGAGGAGCCTAACAAATAAGCTAAAACCAAGAGAATATGCGTTTAAAAGCATGCTTTATTTTTCCACTATCCACACTCAACTTATAATACCATCTTCCCTAAGTTAAAATATGAAATAATTCTTACATTCCCAATTAAAAGTTCAGCATTTATGATCAAAAAATTGAATCCCACCAAGATCCTCCCTCTCCTGTCCTGGCGCTAACGTTTTAAGTAACTGTACTACATATGCATCAAAAACATTTTTATTTAGGTTAGAAATTACATTTTCAAAGCAGACATTCCCCCATTATGTAGTTACTACTGTTGCCACTTAACATTTTCATTTACCAAGACTAAATTCCTAAAATTATAATTTCATAAAGTCTTATTAATTTTTCCTAAAAAGTGACTCAAGTTTTTAAGTAACCCAAAAGCCCTTATTTTGTTTAGACTCTAAAGTGTCTATCAGTTTGTGACTGGCTGACGTGAAACGTGTAACATTTTCATATTTTAACTTCACTTTTTAGTCAACTAGAAAACCCTGGAACCGTCTGCAGAACTTTTAATCTTTGAACTTTATCAAATGCTCTATTTCTTTTCAAATAGTACCATGTCAGGTCAACTCATGAAGGTTAACAAAAAGGTCCACAAAAGGTATTATCTAAATGACTAAAAGATACAATTCAATTAAGAAGCATTTTTTAAAAAAAAGTAAACTTCTCCTTCTGAGTGCCTCTTTCTTGCGCAAATAATACCGGTGTTTTGCATTTCCTATGAGACCCAGTCATTTTATAATATGAAAAACACTCTCGTGAAGAGAATCTCTCAGAACTGCTTTTTTAAGGTAGGTCAAGGGTTCTAAGGGTAAATTTCAACAGGCCAACTTATAATTTAAATCACTGAGTTACAAAAAAAAAAAAAATTCAGTTTCTAGGCCAAAATTAAAACAAATTTCTCATTATAAGGTAGAGCATAGCTACCAGAAATGTTAAAAGACTAGTTTTGTAATGTTCTAGTACCAATACAAGAATACTTAACAATCCTGTAGCTATGGAGGTCAAAAGTATGTCTTTCTTCTTAAATAGAAAATAAGGTCACGACTTGCAAATTTTAAATGTGCAATTATATTTAAACTACAAATATGTTCCCACCAAGGTCGTTAAATATTTTTATAGTACTTGTTAAAGAAATACTTCAATACAGATTAAACGAGAAATCCTGAAATCGTGACTGGTTCCTACTTCAGGAAAAAGTTCCTATTTTTCAAACATTTAAAACTCATTTTTAGCTTAAAAATGAAACAAATGTTTAAATAAAAGCGGATGAATCTTACAGCTTTTATGAATCTGTACTAAATATTTCATTGGTATAGGTGACTGGAATGGTAAAAGAAACTAGAACTCATGCATAACTAAGTAATTGAAGACTGTAAAGATATATCAATGTATGAGGAACTTCCATAGCCCAAGGGGAAGCAATGAGTTACCATCTGATGAAAGTCACAGTAGAATATGACCCTAATTAAAAAAAAACAAAACGAAAAAGCCTGTATTTACAATTGATAAAGCCTTAGAAAATCCAAATTAAAATTATTAATTTAAAATTTAATATTCATGGTTGAAATAATACTTTTTCAATTTATCACTGAATTAAGAGTTTTTTTAAGGTCCTCTGTCAGTGTTAACCATATTTTAAAAATAGTCTACAGCCAAAAAAAAAACTTAGTTGAGAGCCTGTATTTCTGGTAGGGCCTACACCACGCTATAGGAAGAATGCTCAGAACAACTGTATCCTGTTTGGGACTCCATGCTACACCACATTCCATTAACATGAGGAAGAGGCAAACAGATGAGCCCTCCGCAAAAAAACATTTTTAAAATAAATCAGCTACAGCTCTCCAACATAAGTCAGCTGCTCAAACAAACCATGTTAAAACTCACCATTTAACATTTAACTGGAAGATCATGGAGTTTATGTCTGCAGTCTGAGTTTCTAACAATCTCCGATTAACATTTAACAATTTTTTTTCCAAGTAAAAAACGTGAGCTCATTAACTACAAAAATCTGGTATAAATCTCACTAAAGGAAAATACTGAAGCAGAAAACAATCTAAGTAACATTTTAGAAGTCAAAAAGAAAAAAAAGAAAAAGCGGAACTGGAGTGACTTGAAAGAACAAAGTCCAAATTCCCACCCAAGCAGGTCTATTGAAAAACACGATACTGTTAGCAAACAAGTTGGGGGTGGGGATGGGAATATACCACACAAAAAACCCCTCAGAAAACACCCCCCCCCACTTACTTAAAACATTATATTCTAAAAACCCTAATCTGAAATTTCTCTGTAAACAATTACACTCTAGTTCTTAAAATTATCTTTTTACAGTTATGAAATTACCCACACAATAAGCCTCTTTCTAAACAAATGAAATATTTGAAAATTCTTAAAACTAAGAACACTAAGGCTAGATCTATAAAAGGCAGTGACCTTAATTCCTAAGACCGAGAAGCAAAACCAAATGTAAATTAAGACAAAAGAAAAAGGAAGCAGAAAAATACAAACCGTACTTTGTTCTTGAGAATGTTAAAGTATCTTTAAATCTCAGAAATCCACGAACCGGCTTTAAAGGTCAAGAAGTATAGCTGACATTTCCATTTTGTTCTTGAGCAGTATTTTTAATCTATCCTAAATACTATTTAAGTCTTCAAAAATCACAGGCAAATGGCTCTCAAACCAAGCACTTCTGAGATCACTTGCAGCGTCGTCATTGTATAGGAAGAAAAGCCAAGACCACAAAACGAAGCAGAGGCTGTAACCTAACAAGTCTCCGACGAGCAAATGACGATTTTCTGTCTGCTCTGGCTCAACCCTGGCAGTGATGAGGATTACAACTCCCTCTTTGTCATCAGCAGTGTGGTGTTAAAGACTAAGAAATCCTGCAGCTGAAGCACTACTGCATCCTCCGATCTGGGTCAGGATAATTTCTCCTGAGGTCGCTTACATAACCAGTAAGATACTCCAAATAGAGAGAACAGCCATCCATCAGCTAGAGAAAGCCTTTCCCACTGTACTCTGCGTGGAAACAAACTGCAGTAGCTTCCAACAGTGCAGACACCCAAATGAGAACGACTACTTGGCTTAGGGCACACTGAGAGAAGGGAAGAGGCGGTGCTCTGTAAACTGTAACTAATCCCCGTCACAGGTGCTGATGGAGTCACTTCCAGCACGAGTCACATTACTGGTGATTACTCATTTGGCTGCGGCCATAGAGACTGGCTCATAATTTTAACAACAGACAAAGACAGACTAGTGGCTAGACTGAAAGCTCAAGTTTACTGTCTCCTTAATAAAGCAAATGCAAAAACAAAGTTTTTGCTTTCCAGATTTAATTAACAAGGTGAGAAAGTGCAAAAAAACAAGTACTACATAAATTTCTCTCAAACTGGCAAAAATGAAGCATAACTTTAAATCATCAAAAATACTTTCAGTGTTTTCAAGTAAAGGATTTATTTTTAGTACAATCATTCCTCCTTAAAAATATACCGATATAAACAAGTTCAGGAAAAAAAAAACATTTTTGGAAGCAACAGTCTAAGTGAAATCAAATGATATAACCAACAATCTCAGAGGTACTTTACTCAAAAGAAAAACAAACTGATAATAATTTTGGCAGATTAAAAAAAATACTGAAACATTTTCACTCCTTATAAAAACAATTTAATATAACTTGCAGTTATAAAAACCTACAATTTGAAAGCATAAAATATTTATTTCTGATGTGTCATCTAAAATGCGCTCTTAACTTCTTTCTAAACTGGTTACACATTGCCCAGTGTGGTAGCCACTAGCCACACGTGGCTACTGAGCACTAGAAATGTGATTAATCTAATTGAGATGCCTACTGTATGTGTAATACATACATTAAATATGAAAAAAAAGGATGTCAGATACCTGCAAGTGCAAGAAAACATTCATTTATTTTTTAATGATGTATGTGAATGGTCTTATAAATTTGGCCCAACATAAGTATCTCAATTTCAATAACTCTAAAAATTCAAGTTGATTTTTTTTATACCACACAGTCAACCAATTCATCAAGTCATGTTAAAAGAAAAACTTCCAGCTACCAGCCCTGTCAGTTTCATTTTAAAGAAAAACATCATGTTAACTGCTGAAAAGAAGGTATTTAACTTAGTATACTTGTACACTGGATTTGGACTTATAAAAATCTAGATCAACCCTTTTTTTGTTATACAAATGAAAGACACGGATAATGATTATTCTAAGAATGTTAGTAATATGTAGCTCTAGAGCTCTGATGGTACTAAGAATTTTAGAACAACGCATTTCTTTAAATAATGAGTCAAGTAAATATTAAATCATACACAACAACCGAAGAAGTCATTCATAATTAAATCACTTAAGACGTGAATATAAAATATATATGGAAATAAAAGAATTTGTAGTATCATATAAGTTACCAAAACAACAACAGGATAAATATGGCTGTCTTATTCTGAGTCCCAAACAATAAAAAACAAAATGATGCAAGTTATAGATGTAATAAACTATCAAATTTAAATACATCATATAACATTTCTACCATTTATTGTATTTTAGAGAGTGAGTTCAAGGTTTATTAGGATCATCTTACACTCTCACATAAATTCGTGTCTGATTATATATTAAGTAAATTTAAAAATAGCTGTTTTTTGTTCCTCAAGTACTATCAGTACTTGATTTACAGAATCAAATAGCATGTGGAACTGTAGTTAGGTAATAACTGCCATAATGTTTATATATTCCTTAAGACATAAAATATAATAACTTTTATAAGATGAAAATAAATATCAATACAGAAAAACCAGTTATTTTAATTTCATAGTACATCAGGGCTGGATTAAAATAATATGCTTCTCCACTACTATAAAGAAATAATATAGTCAATTCTTAATGCAAATGATCGTGCGCAGAGGTGTAACTACTTGAAAATCACAAATATTATTTTAATATTTTTAAATTAGATATATTGTTATAAATATATGTGTGAGTTTTGTCCTTTGTACCCTGGTAAATTTCTAACAGAAACAAAAATAGTGAAATAACAATATAGAAAACCCACTTGGTAGTAAGCATTAAGTTGCTCCACTTTTACAACAAGTCTCTTAATTATCTACTGTTCTTGCAATTCATTAGCTGTGATAGAATATACCTTTCAAACAATAAAAAGGACCAATTTAAGGAGAGCAGCATTTCAGTTCTTCAAATTGGTTGTCTTTATGGCTTACATGTACCTTTCTTAATGGATTAAGGAAGAAAGTTGAAGAGTTACTGTTAATTTTTCTTTTCTTTCCTTTTTTCTTTAGTTGGGGGAGGGGGAACAGAAGGTCTTTTTCTGGCAGCTACACCAGGCTAGAGGAAGAGGAAACTACTCCAGTTACTGCCCAGAAATACACATCTCTGACTTCCTTCCTTTTTAGCTGGTTTCTAGGTTACAAGCTGAATAAATCAACAGAGGTGAGAAAGTAAACAGAGGCTAAAAGGAAGGCAACATTGTATGACTATCTGAAGAAAATCTGTTTCTTCCAATAATGTAAGAACCTTATAAGAGCAATTAAGAGTTAAAATAAATGAGCATTTTGGTTTTATTTATCATGGGCCATAAAAGAAATAAATCCCTCATCTTTATAGATATAGAAGCCTAAACAAACAAGTGGATTTTTCCAAGCACGGAGACTACCAAAAATCAAAAACCTCTAACTTCAGTGGCCTAGCATTGTAAATACTCATTCATTCATTCGAGAGAGGGAAAGAGAGGGCCAGAAATATGGATGTGAGAGAGAAACAATGATCAGCTGCCGCTTGTAGGCACCCTAACAGGGGACCAAACCGGCAAGGTAAGCACGTGCCCTGACCATGAATTGAACCCGCAACCTTTCGGTTTTCAGGATGATGCACAACCAACTGAGCCACTCTAGCCAGGGCAACTGTAAATGTTTTTTCAGATGTAAGGGTAGGAAAGAAGATGAACAATAGTAGATAAGGGGATTCATTTCGATATGGTCTTATATGAAGACTAACTAGATTCAGGAAAATATTTTTCAATATGCCCTATTGTACTAGAAATCTATGAATATATATAACAAAATATGTATCTCTTGAATCATGGTAATATCCAAAGGATTAACTTCTTCACGTTAGTGATTCCATGAAGATATTTCAGGTACTGCCAAGGTTGTGTAGCCCAGTTTCTTATCTTCTATAGATTCTTAAGTTCTACAAAGATTTTCACATGATATGAATCTAATTTTACTTTTAAAACTCTCTACGTCCCTAGAGCATGTAGCACATTCATTCAACCAGTATGTAAGGGAAGTCTTTTATGTGGCAAAGCACTATTCTTGACCCTGGGGACACAATGGTGAGCAAAAGACAAGCAAATTCCTACCCTAGCACACTTTACAGACTTTTAGAAGGAAACAGGCATGATTAGAAAAATCTCAGAAATAAATAATTACAACTCTTTTAGGTAACTCAATTAATAATTGGAGAACTAGAGTTCCTTTTCCTTCTTCAGTGTATCCTTGATAACTGTCCCAGTCATCAGAGAACAGAAATGCAAAAGAATGTGTCCATTTTCTAACTTTGCAGATATCATGTCATTGACTTTAATGACATTCGGTTTAGTTTAAAAAAAAAAACAAAAAACGTTGTTGGGACTACCAAAACAATGTAACATTCTATGCAGAGTCTCTGTATTTTTCAATAAGCATTATGGCTGAATTCAGTGCCCTTTTCATTCTGGACTTTCTGAATAGTAATACAGTATGTTTCTAACTCTAGAACAAGTTACCTGAGTGTGTCGTCTCTATGACTTCATTTTCACAATCTCTCTGATTAGTTCTCTTTCCTCTGAATATGACTAAGTTCACTTTTCTTTATAACTTTGCAGGGGTATGCTATTAACAATTTTTTCAGTGCACAAATAAATAATTTAAAACTGTATTTTAGACCTCAAATTTAACCTTCTTCTAATCTGTATTTCGTACTGTTACTAGGACATAGTCATATTTTTTTCCTGTCATCGCATAAAACCAAATATGACTAGAATTAAATGCTTAACCTACTTACCTAAGTTATTCACTTCTTCCAAAACCACCAGAAGTACTATTACTACTTTAGAAGTAGACACCTCAAAATTCATTAATATAGTAATCATGCTTGTTGATTTACTTTCCCTTGCTCATAAGTAGTATTCTGAAATTTTGATTATTTTTCTTTAAGGCTTTGTTAATAACAAATATGTAATTTTTTATAAGTTACTCCATAACTTTAATGTGACTTCGATAAAATTTCCAAAAAAGATTTTGGAACTACATAAATCAATTTTATTTTTATTTATTTTTTAAGGACATTGTAAAAAAGGTTATATTTATTTATTTTTAGAGAGAAGGGAAAGGAGGTAAGAAGAGATGAAGAGAAACATGGATGTGAGAGAGAAACACTGTCTGGCTGCCTCTGGTACGCACCCCTACTGGGGACCAAACCCAGACATGCTCTGACTAAGACTCTAACTGGCACCCTTTCACTTTGCGGGGCAGCACCCAACCAACTGAGTCACACTGCTCAGAGCTGGACAAATCAATTTTATGAAAAAAACTAATATAGTCAGGAATGTTCTAGAAAGGAAGGGAGGGAGGGAAAAACCCCCAGTGATAGGGAACTAGCCCTAACAAACAGTACAACATATTTCAATGATCTAATTACTATAAATGTTGTGAACTTGGACTATGAATCAACAGTCATCAATGAACAGCTTAGAAAGTCCCAAAATAGCATCACATAAGTATGGGAATTTAGTGGAAGATAGAGGATATTTTCAAATCAGAGGAATAAAAAGAGAGGAAAAAATTTTAAAAAAGAAAAACAGGCTGTTAAAAATGGAAATGGAATTTTAGGAATCAGTAGTCTCACCTGTACAGATGAATGTATGACCACTCCAAGATTGTGACTTTTATTGTAAAAAACTTTTGTTTATAGAAGCCCTGGTAATAGATACAACCTGGATTTCCTAATTCATAGTTGAGTGATTTTTATATTGTAAGATGGTGTGAAAGAAGTATATTGTTTTCATGCTTGTTGGCATGAAGTAACAAAGAGCAAAGTGTTCTGCCATCTGCTGAATAAAACTTTAAACTTTGAACTTAAAATGGAGGAAAATGAAACCAGTCTAGAAGAAACTGAAAAATCATATATTAACAAGGAAAAGAGGTAGAACATAATAAATTTATATATTTTTAATATGCTTTACTGACAGTTTATATCACCTTTCATAGAGAAGAAATAAGCAGGATTAGGAAATCAATTCAAATAAAGGGGTTTTTAAAGCTATGCTGAGAGAAAGCTATGTTCAGAATAATTAATAAAAATAATAATACTTAGAAAGATGTTAAAACTCTAAGCATTAAAAGCAAAGTTTAATTTAATTCCTATTTTGCTAGTTATTTCTCTTAAGTATAAAGTATAAACTAAATATATTAAATAAACTAAACCATAAAGGATAGGTACAGAATCCTTTTTGTTTTAAAAAACAATCTTCCTTACAAATAACATAATTGCATTAAAGATAATTTGGAAAACAAGATAAATGAGTGAAAAGGATCCCATAGTTTTCACCAAGAAGTCAACCAGTTAACCATGTCACTGCACTTCCAGCCTTTTTTCCTCAAGTAAATTCATTAAGTTTCAAGATACATCCAACTTGTAAGTTGTTGATTTTACTTAGTACTCTTTTTTCATGTTATTACATCGCCATCATTTTAAACAGCTTCCTAATAAATACTTAATCAAGTAAATGTGCATTAAGTTTTATTATGTATTTTCTTAGTGTTAAATATTTAAGGCCATTTTCACTTTCCTAAAATTACAAAAATAGTAAGAAAATCTTAATGCTTTTATTAAACTAAAAAATTAATGCAAGTTTAGATGGCTTAAATAAGTTACATGTTAAGAGTACTAAATTGATATAAACTCAGAGCCATTACTAGTCATCTGAAAAAAACCCATGTCATTAACAAGATATTAGAGATAGGCTTCCACTAATATTTATAAAGGACAGAAAGGGCAAGTCACAAACTACATGCTAACAAACTTGAGTTCCAACAAAATCTGAAATCAATTATTAGAATCATGAAACCCGCCCCCCACAAAAACCAGTGATCAATAAGGGCCAAAAACAAGGTAGGGCAAAGTAGGTCTACAGTTGTTCGCTTGGAAAATAATGCATTAATAAATAATAATACAATAATAAATTCTGTGTTTCGTGTACTCACAACTGTAAACCTACTTTTTCCTCACCCTGTATATTTTTTTAGAGTAATTTGTCTTTTAATAAATATAAAGGTTACTTGGTGGACCCAAGGTGGCAGCAGAGTAGGTGGAAATTACACTCACTCTTTCCCAGGATCAAATCTGAATTACAACTAAATTGTAGAACAACTGACCTGGAAATCACTGGCCCTACAACTATGTGTGGCAGATGAGAATCCAGAACAGCATCTCAGTTGCAAAGGTGCCCCCTTGGGAATGGGGTCTCAAACTCCACAGCCTGGAAAACCAGGGCCAGGAAAAGGTGCCCAGATAACATCTGGGTGTGAAAGTCAGCAGGAATTCCATCCCCCAGCATGAGTTCTGAGACTCTTAGAAACACAGGTGCCCTCTAAAAGGACGAACACACAAAATCTCGATCACAGCCACTCAACCTGAGCACTGGCAATGAGACGGTGACTCACAGTAGGCTAGGGTCATACAGGGAGAGTCTGGGTTGTTTAGCTTCGGACAGGGGACTGGATGGAGGGACAGCCACAAATGTCACTGTGTGCTGAGTCCCCCACCACACGGCAGAGACTTCATCTTTCCTGGGTCAAGCAACCCCTCTTCATACACTTGACATCAGCCTGCTGAGATTACACTAGCCCCACCCTCTGGACTGCCTGTGGTCCCACCCTGCAGAGGAATCAGCTAGCTGAGGCCAGCTTGGTCCTGTGGTACAGTATTTCCTGGAAAGCTTTTGATTAGGTTTAGGCACTCACTGGGTGTCAGACGCATAGGAGATACTGAGTTGTGTGGCTGTGAAATGAAGGCCATTTTTCTGGATGAGACCCAACCAGTACCACCACTCCAGTGCAGAGCTCTCCCTCCACACAACCAAATCTTAATTTGTTTTAGCCTGATGAACTCTACCGGTCTTCACCCTGACAACTCCCCAAGACTCCAGCCCACTGCAAAGATCCGCAGGCCCAGAAAGCTGGCATCTGGTCGTGGTATACCCTGAGACTACTGCTGAGTGGCTTCAGACCCAGCACTGATGCCGAGTTTGATTATGTATTAATCTGGTGAACACCACTGTCCCTACCTCAAAAAACTCACCTATTGCCAGAGGCTCTTTCAGTGACTAAGTTTAACAGGCAGTCGACAAGTGGAAGCAGATTACGGAATGCCTTGGGCCTTCTGCTGACCTGTCACTGGCTTGGTGGATGCTGGCCTCAGTACACAGCATGGCCCCTCTTATAGTGCACCCAGGCCCAGCAGATGCAGCCACCGACTATGGATCACTCTGTAGTTCCTACCTAAAAAGTAGCCAGGGGCTGATCACAGGCAATGTCTGACAGTAACATGCACCAGAGACCCACCCAAAAGGCCTCAGAACCAAACTACTGGTGGCAAGCTTTAGACCACATCAGAACATGACCCAATTAGCTCCACAAGTGACAAACCCAAAAACAAGTCTCTTAGGCATCAGAACTGGCTGGGGTGAATTCCACTTCATGGGGTCAGCCCCCAAACAGCAGTTCATACACTGTGGTCTGCCTGGGTAAATTCTCAGTCAGCCATCCTGAGGGACAACCCCACCCACGCGAAAGTCAACAGCAATTAAGACTGAACTACAACAGTAGAGCTCACATAACCCACATAAGGGACCCTGAAGCATCTAGCTCAAGTGATTGGTAGCTTCATCATGAAGCTACCCTGCTCATGCACCACATCTTGTGCAGAGTTTTTTGGTGAAACATCAAATCACCCGGGTGACTCAGCCCCCCTACAGCCCACATTTGGCATCCTGCAACTTCTGGCTTTTCCCAAAAACTAAAATCACCTTTGAAAGTGAAGATATTTTAGAGCCTTATAAGATTCAGGAAAATACAATGGGGCAGCTGATGGTGATTGGGAGAACGGTGTGAGGTCCCAAGGTGCCTACTTTGAAGGGGACCGAGGCATCATTTTCCTATGTACAATGCTTCTTGTATCTTGTATCTTATTCAATAAATGTCTCTACTTTTCATATTACATGGCTGCATACCTTCTGGACAAACCTCATATGCCCTTATGTTTGTGCATGACTGTTTTCCTGGCCTTTTTTGTTCAAAAACTAATTTTAAAATGTATTCCAATTTTTCTTACTCATTTCACTTACTCAAAGTACTGTTTGTACTTTGTAAAGTTGAATAGACTATCTATCTCTTTACTGGTTTTGTTCATTTCCGTCTGGCAAACATCTGTTTCTTGTGCAGTACAAGTAAACAAGGCTCTACAATTACTTCCCCATTACCTCCTTGTTGTCAAAAACTCTGATATTGTCAGCAACAATCTGGAAGCTGCATTTTTCAATAACAAAGGGGATTCACAATTTTCCATTAAGTATGACACAGTAGCTATTTTGGTTATCTTAAAACTTAATAAATTTGGGGTAATAATAATCGTGCATGCTAAGTACTATTTAGATTCAAAATAATGGTAAGGTAATGTCAAAGTTATTGAAGTTTCAACCACATTTTTCTTTAAGTATTGATAATTTATATGAACATTTTGACAGCCATGAAATATCAAAGTACTGCTGTACCAAGTAAAAAGACTACAGTGGAAGACAGAACTTCATATAGTCTTTTGCACTGAAGTGTTTATTTTAATTAGGAATTATTATCCATTAAAAAAAAACCTTTCCTCCCCTCATATTGTAAGATAATTGAAAATTGTATTTCAAAACAGTTCAGAGAAAATGAATGCCCATAATTTAAGCTCAGGTCAATAATAACTAATTTAATTTTAAAATACATCCTTTAAACAAAGTCCCTCCCATCTATGTGTTCTTTTCTTTCTTTTTTAATTTTTTAAAATTTTTATTATATTTTATTGATTATGCTATTACAGTTGGGCGGATTTTCCCCTTTTGCCCCCCTCCACCTAGCACCCCCCATTTCTCTCAGGCAATCCCCACACCACTGGTTCATGTCCATGGGTCATGCATCTAAGTTCTTTGGCTAGTCCATTTCTTATGCTGTACTTTACATCCGCATGGCTATTCTGTGACTGCCTATTGGTACTTCTTAATTCCCTCACCTCTTCACCCCTTCCCCCATACACCCCGTCTCCCATCTAGCAACCATCAGAACATTCTCCATATCCATGATTCTATCTCTGTTCTTCTTGTTTGATTAGTTTTTTAAGATTGAATTGTTGATAGGTATGTATTTTTGCCATTTAATCATTCATAGTTTTGATCTTCTTTGTCTTAAATAAGTCCCTTTAACATTTCATATAATAATAGTTGGATGATAAGGTACTCATTTAGTTTTTTCTTGTCTGGGAAGCTCTTTATCTGCCCTTAGAT
The DNA here is from genome assembly GCA_004026545.1 of Mormoops blainvillei. Taxonomy (NCBI): domain Eukaryota; kingdom Metazoa; phylum Chordata; class Mammalia; order Chiroptera; family Mormoopidae; genus Mormoops; species Mormoops blainvillei. The sequence continues at coordinate 502,955 of PVJD01000093.1, read as the reverse complement.
TCTAAATGATACCTTTGCTGGGTAAAGAAATCTTCGCTGTAGGTCCCTGTTTTTCATGACCTTGAATATTTCTTGCCACACCCTTCTAGCCTGCAAAGTTTCTTTTGAGAAATCACCTGACGGTCTTATGAGAACTCCCCTATAGCTAACTAACTGCTTTTCTCTGGATGCTTTTAAGATTCTCTCTTTGTCTTCAGCCTTTGGTAATTTAATTACAATGTGTCTTGGAGCGGGCCTCTTTGCATCCATTTTATTTGGGATTCTCTGTGCTTCCTGGACTTGCACACCTAATTTCTTCACCAAATTAGGGAAACTATCTTTCGTTATTTTTAAAAATAGATTTCTAATTTCTTGCTCTTTCTCTTCTGCTTCTGGCAAGTGTTGGATCATTTGAAGTTGTCCCAGAGGCTGCTTATACCATCCTTGTTTTTTTTGGATTCTTTCTTCTTGTTGTTTTCATGGGATGTTTTTTGCTTCCTTGTTTCAAATCATTGATTTGATTCTCAGTTTCATCCACACTACTGTTGTTTCCCTGTAAATTGTTCTTTATTTCAATTAGTGTATCCTTTGTTTCTGACTGGATCTTATTTATGCTGCTGAGGCCCTCAATAACCTCCTTGAGCACCCTTATAACAAGTGTTTTAAATTCTGCCTCTGATAGACTGCCAATCTCCACTTCATGTAGCTCTTTTTCTGGAATTTTGATCTATTCTTTCATTTGGGCCATGGTTCTTTTGTCTCCTTGTTTTGGCAGTCTCCCTGTGTTTGTTTCTATGTATTAGGTAGAGCTGCTTTGACTCCACATCTTGGTAGTGTGACCTAATGTAGTAGGTGTCCTGTAGTGTCTAGTGACACAGGCTCTCCATCACCCAAGCTGGGTACTCAAGGTGCGTCCTTCATGTGGGCTGAGTACACCCTCCTATTGTAGTTGAGCCTTGGTTGCTATTGGCAGATCAATAGGAGGGTTTTAGCTGCAAGGACTGGCTGTGACCAGTTACCACCAACCTGAGCCCTCCATGGAAGATCAGCTGTGCAGGGGCAGGGTGGTGATGCTCTGACGTGGTATAGCTTTTCACTGGGTGTGCTGGCCCTGGGATTTCCTGGATGGTGTAGGCCAAGGTCAGCCCCCACCTATGTTTTGCCCAGGGCCACCCAGCCTAAGCTATAAAGCAATCAGAGATGGCTGCCACCTGTGCTGGGCTTGGGGCTTCCCAAGAGAAACCAAGCTATGAACCTAGGCTGGCTGCTGCTAGTGCTGGGGGCTCACCATGGCCAGCTGTTGCTTGTTTGAGAGGATTCAGGAAGTTGTGCAGCATGAGCCAAGACCAGCCATTCACATGTCAAAGAAGCTTGGGTGGGCCCTTAAGTTGAGTAGTGTGGAGTGTCTGGGGATCACCAAGGCAGATCAGTGTTAGCCAGGTTGATGGAATCTCAGATATGGCACCTGCCTGCCCACTCTGTGAAGGGAGGTTTTAGAAAAGGGACAATGGCCTCTGCTCGCGCTGATGCCAGACACTTCAGTTTCTCACAATATGCCACTGGTGCCTTTCAAGCTGCTACACTGGTGCTGAAGCTCAGAGGGAATGAGTCTATGCAGGTGAACCCATGTGTAGGTTCTTTAAAAGGAACTGCCTGGGACTCCTGCAGTTTCTTCCACTGACTCAATCCCCAATGGTTTTTGCAACCAGAAGTTGTGGGTATTTTCCTGGTACTGGAACCCTGGGCTGGGGGGCTTGGTGTGGGACTGGGACTCCTCGCTCCTGTGATATCCCTCCCAAATTTTTACCGACCAAACATGGGTGTGGGACCAGCCTGTTCAACGTTTGCTCACCTCCTACCAGTCTGGATGGATGTGGTTTCTTTAATTCTTTAGTTGTCAGACTTCCATTCAACTCAATTTCTGATGGTTCTGATTGATGGTTGTTCTACATTTTAGTTGTAATTTTCACGTGGTTGTGCAAAGGGGCAAGCCACGTTTGCTGATGCTGCCATCTTGACCAGAGGTCCCCTGTATGCTTTCTTAATTTAGGTCATGTCCTGTTTCACTGAGGACAACTTCCTTTAAAGGGATGAGGCAACATAAGTCCCATGGCTAACCAGGAAAGGAAAAAACTGAGACCCATTAATGATGCTCAGGAGCCTTACTTAAGTTTATGTCTTTAGAGTGAGGAAAGTTTCACAATTAGACTCTTCAAAGATAATAAAAGATTCTTCCCAGCGTCTTAGTTTCCTCCAGTTTCGGATAGCCGGTAAGCAGTGTGGGCCAATAAACTTTGGAACTCCTGTGGATTTAGCAGTGTTTTACAGCTCTTGAAACAGTTGTTTTTTGGGGGGGTATCTAAAGTCTTCCTTGCATTGACCACTTGACCACCCGCCTTAGGAGCTTTTAAAAATAGAACAAGTTTTCCTAATTTCAGGAATCCTTAAGATCATCTTTCCTGCTTCTTGTCACATTTAGGTCAAACTATATATTGTTTTAACTTTGAGCTATATTCTACTTGACTTTGGAAAACATGAGCACTTAAAAAGTTACATTATATTTAGGTAAAAAAAACAACAAAACAAATCATTGAAAGTGGTCATGGAACTATGCATTTTTCTATTCTGATAGGAAGAAATGCTACATAAAGAAGCAATTGTTTATAAAACAGCTTTATCAATTGGTCAACTAACAATGCCTGTGTACAATACTTTCCATTGCCACTTCCTTTGCCAGGAAGGAGGGAATTTTCTTTACCTTTCCTTACTCTTTGTTATGGTTCATTACGTTTATTACTATTCTATTTGGTGAAGAATCCTAAAACAGATTCTTCTAGAGCTTGATGCAAAAGGCATAGAACGGTGTTAGCTAAGTCCTAGAACAGTGGTCCTCAAAGGGTAGCCCCGTCCAGTAACATCAGCAACAGCAAGACTAGTGAAAGATACAATTTCTTAGACTTTACCCCAGACTACTTGAAGCAGAAATCGGGGAGTGGGGCCTAGCAATCTGTATTTTAACAAGTCCTTGGGTAATTCTGAAGCAATGTAATGTTTGAGAACCAGTGTGTTAGAGTAAGTGTTCTTATTTTTAACCTTTTTGGTGTCAAAGAACTCTCCGAGTCTGATGAAAGATACAGCTCCCAAAACATGACATATGTAATTCTGCACCACAATTTCAGGGGTCTCCAAGATCACCTGCAGGACTTTTTAAATGTTTATTTATGTATTTATTTATAAAGAGAGGGGAAGGGAGAAAGAAAGAGAGGGAGAGACACACCAATCAGTTGCCTTTTGTACATGCCCAAATGGGAACTGAACCCATAACCTAGGCATGTGCACTGACCAGGAATGGAACTGGTGACCTTTTGCTTTGAGGACAACACCCAGCCAACTGAGAGCCACACTGGTCAGGGCACCTTCAGGACCTTTTAATAATATACATTTCTAAGCTTTAATCCTGATGGTGTACTGAATCAAAACTCTTGAGAATGGGGCACTGTACTATAAATGGTTTAATACTTCATTTATAAAAATCCTTTCCTTGCTGTCTTATCATCCCCACGAACTAGCTGCAAGCACCCTGCCCATTGGATCAGGTTAAGAAGGTTGCCTCCTGCCACCATTTCTTCTTCCTGCCCTTTCCTGACAATGACTTAGTAACATTCAAATGCAACAATATAATCCCCTTCCTCCTTTTCTTATGTATTCCAACCATAACCCCAACAAACCCACCGGTCCTTGTGCTCTCTCTTGGTTCCCCACCTGCTAGGTTGAACCTGCTTCCTTGTGGCATGCAATGACTTTATCTCTCTAGGCCTGTAAGTATAATAAACTTTGTTTCCATGTGCCTCTCTTATGTCTCCTCTTATGGCTATATCTGACTGACCATCACATTAAAAAAACAAAACAAAACAAAACAAAACGAAACCACAGGACTGGCCCAGAAATACTTTTAAATGATACCTCAGTTAAATCTGAGGTTCAGTCAGCTTCGGGAACCATGAATCTTGGTCAAGGACACATGACCTGGAGTGACTGTTTCTCAGAACAGAGTGCCCCAGTCCAGGTCTTCGACATTCTCTAAACAGACCAGTCTCCTTGTCGCTTTGCTAATTCAACCTCCTACTTTCTCAGGAAGCAAAGGACTCTGAAATAGCTTACCAATAGCTTAACTAGAAAGCTGCTCATTCTCAATGTGGGGATATTTCAACCATGTAGAGATCAATTTCACACACAAGGTTTTCAAATTCAAATAATCTAGAGCTAGCAGAGGATAAACTCTTTGGTATAATGCAGAAAGATACCTACTTAAAGATGCCCTAACTTCTTAAAAACATGAAAAGTTAAAACAGCAGTCTCAGAAGGTGATAATGGTGCTTCCCTAGATTACAGGAAGAGAGAGAACACAGTACAAACAGAAAACACTATAATTGAAAAGGTAGTTTCCTCCCCATGCTTAAAAAAGATGAAGATTCCAGTCGTTGTTCCCTACTTTCTACTTAGAGTAGGAGGAACAAAAGAGAAGTTCCTCAAGAGAACACATGAAGAGCCAGAAGTGTGGTTAATCATTCATTCGACGAAAGATTTCAAAGCTGATTAAAACTGCCTCTGAAGCAGCAAACATTTCCTAGGTCACATGAATTATGAACTCAAAATGAGCTGATTCAAGATTGTGGCCCAAAGAGGTCAAGGACCAAAATTACGCCACAGACTTATCTATCAAGTATAATCAATTGTAGCAATTCATTGTTGTTGTTATTTTGGTGGGGGAGCGGAGGAGAGGATAAGCTTAGGTGTCCTGTTTGACACTTAGAAAGTATATATGAAATTATAATTTAAGGTGCTCATTTTAGAAAAAATATATTCGAGTTACTCATTGAAATATAAAGAATAAAATATTCACTAGTAGTGAATCAAGCTTTCAAAGTACGTGCTTTACTGTTAATTATTTATTTAGTTAGCAAACATTTATGAGGCACCTACCCACTGTGCACACTATTAATATACAGGAAAGTTAGGAATTTATCAATTTTTGTTTACTCTGGAATGTCTCTAGATAGAAAAAAGAACTAACTGCTCCTGTGCAATAACATTTAACAAGAGTGAATGTTCATTATCCAGTTCAGATTCCAAAAAGCCACTACTTAAGTATGGTAGAAAGCACAACCTCACCTCATCCCTCACTGGCACACATTACTATAATATGTGGTAAAACTTGCTTGGTAGCTTTTGATGCAAAAAAGGATTAGGAAGTTTTATTCATTCTACAAATATTCACTGGAACATCTACAATGTGTTGGTAAGCATTGTCCCAGGGATTTTGGATGATGTAAAGGTGAAGCTAAACAGAAACTCAGTATGAGGTAAGAACATACGATGATGTGAATGCTAAAACTGAGGCTACAGAGTGTTCCAAATATGTGAAGCAACAGTCCCAAAATACTGAGATCACTTCAAATGAAAATTAAAGGCCTCCCATTCAGAAAGTCATAGACATTAGAATGTAAGCAAAAGTAAGTGATCTGGACAGTGAAGGTCTCTTTATAATCAAGTCATGTTAGGACTGGTTAAAGGAACTGGGAATGTTTAGCTTAAGGTCTTTATTATACTTTAATATAGAGGAAAAACTTGATATATCTTGTTCTAGAATAGAGGACCTCAAACTGGCTTTAAAACAAACAAACAAAACCAAAGCCTTCAAGGAGTCCAGAAAGTCCTTGAAATTATTTATTAAAATTCATGAATACAAGTGTTTTTTTCCTAGAAAAGGGGCTATTGATAGTTTATATCAGATTTTCAGGAGTCCCTGACCCAAAAGATTTAAGAAACAATGACTAGAAAATAAACTAAGTCCAATATATAAAAGTTATGGATAGCCATATTTTGGTTCAATGTTAGGAAAAGCTTTGTAACTACTTTAGCCTTATAAAGTAATAATATCTCACGAAGAATGCATTTATGCAGAGAATACTTATTTACATGGGTTACTACAATATGAGAAATTGTGGATACACTTTCAAATCTGTCATGGCTTTGATTTGAAAAGATATATGTTTTGAAATCTTAAATCGTATTTAAAAAGAGCAACAGTTTTCAATATTTTTCAAAAGAGTATTAGGCTAAAATCACTGTTACATAAGAATTTTATTTATGGGGAGGCAGTATGTGACATAATAGCTGTAAATATGTGCTTGTTATATTTTTTGGATCATAGCTACTTCTGTTCTAGGTAACAAACAAAAAATGGGGTAAGTGAAACTCATGATACGGTTAGTATAGATAGAAAGCATCCTACATAGTATATTAGACATAGAAAGAATAAAGGGGAATAAATAGAGAATACATGGGAACACCAAGTAAATGTAATCTATTCATTAAGCTAAGATCATGTCACCAAATATGGATAACTATATGTCATCACTAAAATGACCATTCATTGGTAACACCCTTTATGGCCTCAGGTGTCCTCTGCAAAAATGTCAAAGATGAAACATATGGATGATCAGCAAATCTTTGGTAAGTTATACTTGTGGCCAGGCTTACTTACTCTTGCAAAAGTAAGCATGTATTCACTCCAGGTCCCTTCCCTGGGCTGAGTTCCCAGACTCACATTCAACACTGGTCCTTATAGTCACAAGTATGTTATCAGCAGGAAAGGCTGTGTGGCATAGACAGGACAAAAGAACTTAAGAAAGACTCATAATTTAGTATTATGCTCATTTCACCCCACTGTGCCCTATCTCAACTGTGTTGACTATGTTAATTCACCTCATATCTTTCCCCTTCTTTCTTTCAAAATTTTGAAATAGACTTTATTTCTTAGAGCAGTTTTAATTGAGCGGAAAAAGAGTTCCCATTCATCCCCTACTTCCACACATGCACAACCTAACCCATTATAAACATCCTGAAACAGAGTGAGACATTCAATAAAATTAATGAACCCACACCAACACATTATTATCACACAAAATCCAAAGTTTACATTAGGGTTCACTCTTGGTACTGTACATTCTGTGGGTTTGGACAAAAATGTATGACATATAACCATTGTTATAATATCATGTGGAAGAGCTTCACTGCCCTAAAAATTTTTTGTGTTCTGCCTAGTCATCCCTCTCTTTCCCTTACCACTGATCTTTTCGTGGTCTCCATAGTTTTGCCTATTCCTGGATGTCATATAGTTGGAATTGTATGGTATGTGGACTTTTCAGATTGGCTTCCCTCATTTAGTAGGATATGCATTTAAGGTTCCATGTGTTTTCATTGGCTTCAGAGTTCATTTCTTTCTGATGCTTAATAATAATCCACTGATTGGACGTCCACAGTTTATTTATCCATTCACCTATTGAAAGACATCTTGGTTGCTTCCAAATTTTGGTAACTACAAATAAAGTTGCTATGAACATCCACGTGCAGGTTTTCGTATGAAAAAAAAAGTTTCAACTCATTTGTGTAAAATGAGTTGATTGCTGGACCATATGATAAGAGTATATTCAGCTTTATAAGAAACTGCAACTGTCTTCCAAAGTGGCTGTACCATTGTACATTCCCACTAGCAATGAATGAACTCCTGTTGCTTCACATCCTCATCAGCATTTGATGGTGGTAGTGTTTTGAGCTTTTTTTCCCCATTCTGTAATTGAACAGAAAGAGGGTTCGTCTACCCAATTAACAGCAGAACCAAACAATTTGCAGTGGAGAAAATGCGGTGGCTTTATTGCTAGCACTATGCAAGGAGGAAAGCTATTGGTGAAAAGCCTGAATTTCCCAGCCACTTACTGGCACTTGGTTTTAAAGCGTAAAATTGGGGATAGGAGCATTCCAATAAGTGATCAGCTTGCGGGTATCTTCTGATTGGTTGGAGCTGGAGTTACAGAGATACTTTAAAATTTCTGGTCACCAGTACTCTGGCACCATCTAGTTTGGGATTTATGTAACTGTGAGCAGTAATTTTCTATCCTGTGTGTGTTGGGTGGGGTTCAAAGGGGTTTCGTGTTGCCATAAAAGTAACTCCAGGTATACAGTCTGTTATCTATGATTCCAGAAGGGAAACTAATGCTCCAAGACCCTGATCTATGTATGTCTAAGAAAGTTGACTTAGGTGAGTAAGAAAAAGGAACTCTGGTCTGGTTTCCTACAAGTGAGAAACCAGGGGCCGGGGGAGGTGGGGGGGGGGGGGGGCGCAGAGGCGGGACTTGGCCAAAAAGAGATTGGGGCTTGGTTTCAATTCTAGGAGGTGTGTAGCAGCATGTCTTTGTTTAAATTTCCTATTCTCTATTGACATCTGATGTTGAACATCTTTTCATATGCATATTTTCTATGTGTATACCAACTTTAATGAGATGTCTGTTCCAGTCTTTTGCCCATTTTTTAATCGGCTGTTTTTTTCTTATTGTTGAGTTTTAAGAGTTCTTTGTTTATTTTGAACAAAAGTCTTTACTCAGATATCCTTTGTAAATGCTTTTTCCTAATCTATGGCCTATCTTCTCATTTTCTTAATCGCCTTATTTGTTGCTATATATTTTTAAATCGATTAAAGTTAACTCTGTAATTCCAGTATTTTACTAAGATCCTATGGGTCTTTTTGTTTGCCAGTTAGTGTACATGGAAGGTAGCATTTTATCGGGGTAACTTCCTACACAACACTAGTGAGCCTCAGCTTAGCTATCAAAAATTTGGAATTAATGAAGTTTCAATCATTGTGTTTCTCCTCAGTTCACTCTTTTGATAGTCATGTAAAAAAAGCTTTCATTTGGTTTATTCATGTAAGAATCTCATTACAGGAAACTAAAACCTTTTTTTCTTATAGAACTAGTCACTTCCAATTATTCATTTTGCTAGGCACAAGATAAAACTTATTTATGACTTGAAGTAAAACAAAAACCATGAATGCAAATTCATGGCAAAAAATATTACAACAGAAAAAAATAACTGAACAGTCAAATCCTTTGGAAATATTTATCATTTTTAACAATAGCAGCAATGATCTGGCTTATAAATTAAGATAATGAGCAGTGACTTGCTTTTCATGAATTTTGACCAGGGCCAAATTTCTTAATTCTAAAGTAAATATTGCAGCTTAAATGAAAGTTTGTAGGTTCCTGGCTGAATATTTTTAAAAAAATTTTAAACAATCATGTTTGCTATAATAAAATATTACATGAATAAAAATCACATGCCACAAATATTTAAAATTGAGGCATTTTAGAAATGTCATTCATTACTTAAAAACATGCTTATAGAGTGAAAACTTTAAGATGACTGTCACAAAATTTAAAAAACAGGCTGTCCCACATCCACATGTAGTGGATAAAAATTTGGGAGGGATATCTCGGGAGAAAGGAGTCCCAGCCCCACACCAGGCCCTGCAGTCCAGGATTCTAGTACCAGGGAAGATAAGTCCCCATAACTCCAGGCTGCAAACACCAGCGGGACCGAGTTGGTGGAACAAATAGCTGGGGGTCCCAAGCAGTTCCTCTTAAAGAACCCACACTTGGACTTACTCAGACTCACTGCCTCTGAGCTCCAGCCCCAGGGTGGCAGCTTGAAAGGCACCAGTAGCATACAGGGGGAACTGAAGTGTCTGGCATCAAGGTGAGAGCTGGGGGACAGCTTTCTCCCAGACAGAAAGGTGGGTAGAGGCCAGTGTCCCTTTTCTGAACCCTCCACCCAGAGGGCCACAGAGATGGCAGGCAGGTGCCATATCTGAGACTCCACCAACCTGGCTAAGGCTGTTTGCACCACCCTGGAGATCTCCTAAAATTCTGTCTCACACTACTTAAGGGCCCACCCAATCTGTTAACAGAGACTTTTCCATATGAATGGCTGGTCTTGGCTCATACTTCACAACTTCCTAAATCCTCTCAAACAAGCAAAAGCGAGCCTCAGAGACTCCAGCCCCCATACCTCTTGCTAAGTGGCCCCAGGCCCTGCACTAGCAACAGTCAGCCTAGGTTCACAGCTTGGGAATCTCTAAACCAAGTAAACTGTATAGCCTTCATGTAGTTGGAAATGTGGCTACTATGTAAAGTACTAAAGCCACCTTGAAGTAACCTAGTTAAAAAGGGAAAGTAGCAGTTAAGGATTCTTCCTGAAGCAGTAAGAAATCTTCTAAAGTTAATGTAGTATTTAGAAAAATTCTGAGTATTACAAAAGCCCTAAGTATTATAAACTGAAAACTTGAATAAGAAATCAAGCTTGTGAGTTCTGTTATCTTGCCCCAATCAAGAAAGAGGTGCTTTGATAAAATGTAAACTTAAATTTTGAATTTTCACAAGCAAGCTTCATTACATGCAAAATACTTACAATTTAGTTCCAAAGCGACAAAGGACAAATTTTTTAATGTTATGGTCAATAAGTACAACTGGTAAGTAGGCTTGATTATTATTATTTGCAATAGTTATGTTCTATAAAGTCAACGCAAACAGTTAATTACCAAATACTGAGTCCTGCTCATGGTAGAAATATAGGAGTAGATTGCTGAGACCCTCTGGGTACAACATTTTCATCAACCTATCAATATTACAATCTTCTTTTATGTGTGTTTCTGCTTTAAGACACCTGATTCAATATGTAATTGATCCATTAACATAGAAATGAAGGTCAACAGCATTGTAACTCATGCCTAAATGCTTATCTAACTTCCTCATCTATGAAATGATCTGTCTCTGATATAAAAATTTAACCATAACTGAGTTTATGTCATTCTCAAATTTAGTGGGAATAATAATAGTCTGGTTGGTTAGAATTAATATTTCAGATATGAATATGGCTCAAAGTTATCCTCTCAGAAAAGTTAAAGCCATATTATTAATTTGGAAAAACTGTATATACCACATGTGAACAAAATACACTTTCACGCACCATAAAAAATGTCAATTTTTAAGTGCATCATTTTTATAGACACCTATTTCTTCATTCACAATTTGATTTTCAAAAGCCATCTGGAAAGATAAGATTAACATGACACCTCAGCTGGATCATTTCAGAGAATCGAAACATTCTAAAAGAAGAGATAAAACAGTTTACTCCTATCTGCAAAATGAAACGTGTGGACAAGATAACTCTAGAGTCCATTATACTGCTCTAAAACTACAAGAGCCTAGTTTTCTTTCAGGAACTATTAGGGGCCATGAAGGCAGGCTCTGCTATATCTTTAGTGAATAATTCAGTGTTTGATAATATGCATGTATTACACACTCAGTAGTCTGAAGAATAAAAAGTTCAATTTATAGCCCTGATAGATATACCTGTATGATAGGACTCCAACTGCAGCATCAGATAGAGAAGAGAATGAAATTGTGGAGAGAAAATGGCAAAGGAAATTTTACAAAAAGAGGAAAAGGTAAGAAAACAAGGTATAAGGGAAAGTTAAAAATAAGGCATTAAGTTAGAATATATAATATAAATACAAAATATCTTAAAATTTGTTTTATATATTTCCTAGGGCTGCTGGTATAAAGTACAATGGGTGGCTTAAAACAATACAAATTTATTGTCTCATAGTTCTAAAAGCAAAAAGTCTGAAATCAAGGTATCTAGAAGGTCATGCTACCTCTGAAACCTGTAAGGGACTTCTTTCTTACCTCTTTCTAGCTTCTGGTAGTTTGCTAGCAATTTTTGCATTCTTAGCTTACAGCTGCTTCACTCCAATCTCTGTGTCTGTCATCTCTCTGTATTTATATCCATTTTCTCTCTTTTTATAAGAATACTAGTCTTACTGAATAAGAGTCCACTGTAGTAACCTCATCCTAAGTTGATTACATCTGCAAAAAACCCTATTACCAACGAGATCACATCACAGGTACCAGAGGTTAGGGCTTCAAGATATCTTTTGGAGGAAACATATTTTAACCCAAAACATGCTATTTTCAAATATCTATGTATTTGAAGTGCTCTTTCCACACCACTTCAAGAGAGAATAGCATGTTTGTTCTAATCTTTTAAAATCATTCATCAATAATTTATATATTTAACAAGTATTATAGGCAGTCTATACAATGTCAAGAGCCATTCTAGAAACTATGCAATATGTAAAATATTTAGAAATAAAGATGATATTTGAATTATCCTATCTATAAGCACTAAAAATGCATTTCCTATTATAGTATATTAGCAAGTTCATTTTAAAATGGATACATCAGTCCTGACTGGTGTGACTAAGTGGACTGAGCACTGGCCTGTGAACCAAAGGGTCGCTGATTTGATTCCCAGTCAGGTCATGTGCCTGCGTTGTGGGTCAGGTACCCAGTACGGGGAGCTTGAGGGGCAACCATGCGTTGATGTTTCTCACTCCCTTTCTCCCTCCCTTCTCTCTAAAAATAAATTTAAAAAAAAAATCCAAACCAAAATGTAAGTTTAAAAAATAAAAATAAAATGGACACATCATAACAGAACAGTGTTCACCTTTGTTTCAAATGCCCTAAAAATAAATGCTCCACCATTGCTGCCCATAATTTTTGTATAATATATCGTTAACTTACAATTTTGTCTTCATCAAAATATAAAATGATCTGCAGCTAACCAAATAATGTCAATTCCTATGAATTCCAAGCTGTACATGCATGTCTTTATTCTTGTGTTCACATTTCAAGACTGTAGGCAAAATCATTTCTGTTAGAAACACAGAGAAAGTTAAAAGGTACCCAGCCTTCTTCAATTTTCAGTTTTCTGTGGATGACTAAATCTTTGAATTATGTCACTTGTCTTATAATAATGATGATGATCCTTTACTTAAGATATTTCTAACAAATACATATAGACTGTAAAATAAATTCCTAAAAGCAGAACATCTGAGTTAATAACAATTAGAATTGCAGATAACAAGTATTTTTTAAAGAAAGAAAAAGGGACAGCACATTAAACAAATGTATTACTTAATGCCCGCTCCACTAGGCAGTTATCACACTTCAGTGAATACAACATGCAACCAAAAATCTAAGGTAATATGCTAATAAAGTCTGGTCAGAAAGCTCTGTTAACTATAGTACTAATTAGGAGGCCATGGTCAGGGACTCAATCTTACATATTGCCTTATATGTTTGCTTTCAGAGCCACAAGTTACTTTCTTAAATAATGTCTGCATGGTCATCAAAAAGTACAATGAAACTACTGATAAAATATCTGTCCTAAAGGCCAGCTATCTCTGTCTAGACATAAAAAATTCTGCACATCTTTCAAATTTGCTACTTCAGGAAATAATATTATAGTTTGGAGAACTGAAAAAAAGGAAAATGTCCTGTCACAGGAAGGGTACTTTTATAGAACCATCCTCCTTGTATGAACAAAACCTTCATTAACTACGTGTTTTCTTTTCTGAATGTTAAAGGTAATCATCTAAACTGCATAACATTGCTTTTAGGATGAAAGTTAAGACCTAAGGAAAAAATTATTAAGAAAGAACCATCTAATAAACTTGACATATTCAATTTAAAGGCCTCAGCACATTTCCTCAATAGCTACTAAAATATATACTAAAGCAAAGGGCAATAAGAAAAATGCTGAGAATCAATGTCTCTCAGAAAAACAAGGTATTAAGTTAAAATATATGCAGGGAAACACCAGTTACCCTTTTACTACAGTAAGTATGTACAATTTCCTTAGCTCAAAGGCAATAAGTTTAACAAATTCTTGTGTTTTTTTCCAGAGATACCATATGTATATTCAAGCATGCATACAGAGGGAGGGGCGAAAGTAGGTTTATAGTTGTCTGTATGGAAAACAATATAATAATTAATAAGTAATAATGCAAGAATAATTTTGGTGTTTTGTGTACTCACAAATGTAAACCAACTTTTGCCACACTCTGTATGTATGCATAATACACAGACCATGTATAAAACAACTTTAAAACGATTCTATGTACTTTGCTCTGCATTTCTACAAAAATTTACTATATTCTGAAAACCAACCCATTCCCTATTCAGAGCAACTTCATTCTTTTTAATGGCCGGTTGCATTCTATTCCATTGAATGGATGTATCATAATTTATTTAATAGATATTTAGGCTGTTTCCAATCTTCTATTGTTACAAGAAGCAGCCCAGTACTTAAGTCATTTCCTACAAATGCATGTAGATTGTGGAAAAAATTCCTAGAAGAAAAATGTCTGAGTATGTTATTAGAACTGCTCTCCATGAAGTTTATATCTAATATACTCATACCAGCCATGAATGAATGGCAGTTTTGCCACAATCTTTTCAAAAAGATGTTAACAAAATTTTTGATATTTACTAGCCTGATATTTGAAAAATGGTACCCCATTATAGCTTTCTCTTGCATGAGATCCTCTAAGATGGATGTTTACCTTCATAGACTGCTATGTCTGGAGAAAATGTGAAAAGCAATCTTTATAACATAGTATAACTATATTTAACTTCAATTACGAATCATATATGAATATCAAAACTTAATTCATTATTTTAAATGTTTTTCAAGTTCTGGCTCTGACTATCAGTCCTAGACCCAGACAAAAGTTAAAGAAATCTCTAGTACTAGCTACATTTAGTAATGAGGTCATTTGTCACATCAGGTCTTATTTGGAATTAAGCACGATTATGGCCTCTTAAGATGTAGCTTTAAGTCATATTCAAATAATAATTACCTCTTAGAAACCAAAAATGGTAAAGATCCATTTTCTGCCTTGAGTTTACAAAACATATATAGAAATCTTACTGAAACTCAAGAAAACCATAAGGGGGGAAAAACTATGTTGTAACACTCCCTAAGCATGTTTTAATATCATTTCTTCTCTCACTGACTGACCAACTCTTGACCTAACGATTGAAAATTCTTTTTTTTTTTAAAGATTTTACGTATTTATTTTGAGAGAGGGGGGAAGGGAGGGAGAAAGAGATGGAGAGGAACATCAATGTGCAAAAGAAACAACTGTTGACTTGCACACGCACCCAAATGGGGACCTGGTTCACAACCCAGGCTTGTGCCCTGACTGGGAATCGAACTTGTGACCTTTTGGTTTGCACGATGATGCCCAAATCACTGAGCCACACTAGTCAGGGCTAAAATTCTTTAAGTCTAAGATTCCTCATCTATTACCTCACTTTATTGTGAATCACCCAGGGAAGAGAGGCATTCCCCTAATTACTAAACAAGACACCAAGACACTTTTTTTTTTAAGAACATGGGTTTTCTATTGAACATAGTTTGAGATATATGCTCCCAAATATTTTTAGACCAAACCCATACTTCTTACCTATACCAAGATAAACTACAAATTTCTTCCATTAAGGACTCTCTAATTATACTTTGCTCATGGTTTAAATCAATACCAATGCCAAATCACATTTTTTCTTTAAGGACTTTCTTTATTTTTAGAGAGGGGAAGGGAGGGAGAAAGAGAAAGATTAATGTGAGAGAAACATCGACTGGCTGTCTCTTGAATGCACCCCAAAGCTGCAACCCAGGTATGTGTGCAACCCAGGTATGTGCCATGGCCAGATAACCAGTGGCCTTTTGCTTTGCCCAACCAACACAGCCACACCAGTCAGGGCCCAAACCAACACAGCCACACCAGTCAGGGCCCAAATCAAAATTTTAACTAGGGATTACTTATTTAAATCATATCATATTATTTACCAGTACTGTTAGGTTGTTTTCTAAGTACTTAAGACATTTCAAACACCTAAGATTAATAACATAAACTATTTAACAGCACGGTGTGTTTTTTTAAAAAGATTGTATTTACTTACTTTTAGAGAAAGGGGGAAAGGAAGGAGAAACAGAGAGAGAGAGAGAAACATCAATCGGTTGTTTCTTCTTCGCAACCCAGGCATGTGCTCTGACACAGGATTGAACCAGTGACAGTGGGATGACACCTAGCCAACTGAGCCACATTGGTCAGGGCCAAGTGCAGGTTCTTTAAAAAATATTTTTTCTTTGTGTTTTGGTACTGTAAAAAACAGTGCTTTGCCCAAAAAGCAGTCAATAAGAGCTTGTTTTCTGATTTTGTTGAGCCCAAAATCACAAAGATACTTTTTATCATTAGAATATATACAAAAAATTCTAATTTACTACTAATAATTTTTCTGATAAAATAATAGTTTCTACTGCCTCTAATATATACCTTGAACTACAGTAATTAATGTCCTTATATGAGTAAGGACCTTGCCTTACTCATCTTTGTATTCCTGGCAGCATCTTCCTATTAGACTATCTTTCATATACGTGGTACTAAATAAAATAAAAATAATAAAATCACTTAATTGTTGTGATCCCAAAAGGGGCAAAGAGGCCAGATGAAAATTTCAGACTACTAAAAACCATCTTAAATATGAACAATAGTTAGCTATTGCCTTTGTCATTATCAGGAATGCAATCACAACAACTCATACTGAATATCAGAAGGAGATGGTAACAGAAGTTTGGGCATAAAGCTGTCTCTACTTTTCAGACACTGGCATGCACAGATTGCTGGCTGTATCCAAGAGAATAAAGATTTAGTCCCTAGCTGGTGTGACTCAGTGGACTGAGTGCTGGCCTGCAAACCAAACGGTTGCAGGTTTGATTCCTAGTCAGGACACATGCCTGGGTTGCGGGTCAGGTCCCCAGTTGGGGGCATGTGAGAGGCAACCACATATAGATGTTTCTCTCCCTCTTTCTGCCCCCGCTTTCCCTCTCTCTAAAAAAAATAAAAATAAATAAATAAAATCTTTTTCTCTCTTTTTTTAAAGAGAGCAAATAAAGATTTAGGGTTCAGAGCTGGGAACTTAAAAAAAAATCAGCTGCTGGTTAAACTTCAGATAAAGTATCATAACATGCTTTATTTGAGCATTCATATTAACAAACTTTTTTTTATATTGACAGAAATTATTCTAAGTGTGATATTCTTTCATCTACAATGCAAAATCAACCATCTGCACCAGAACACCAATGAACAGTAGGTATGGTAAAAACGCTGAACACTAAGTCAAGGTGGAAAGACTCAGTGATGAAAAATAGAAAACAGCTGTGACTACTCACTTTTTCTTTTTTTTTTTAATATTTATTGTATTTTTTTTCCATTACCATTTAGTCCCCTTACACCCCCTCCCCACAGCATTCACCACACTGTTGTCCATGAGTCCTTTTTCCTTTTTGCTCAATCCTCCCACCCCTTAGCCAACCCCCTCCATTAGCTGTCATCTGCTCTCCATCTATGAGTCTGTTTCTGTTTTGCTTATTAGTTCAGTTTGTTCATTAGATTCTACATATTAGTGAAGTCATATGGTATTTGTCTTTCTCTGACTGGTTTATTTCATTTAGCATAATGTTCTCCAAGTCCATCCCTACTGTTGCAAAGGGTAAAATTTTCTTCTTTTTTACAGCCGAGTAGAATTCCAACGTGTAAATATCCCATAGTTGTTTTATCCACTCATCTACTAATGGACACTTCGGCTGCTTCCATATCTTGGCGACTGTAAGTAATGCTGCAATGAACACATGGGTACTTATGTTCTTCTGAATTAGTGTTTTGGGTTTCTTCAGATATATTCCCAGAAGCGGGTTAGCTGGGTCAAAAGCAGATCCATTTTTAATTTTCTGACGTATCTCCATACTGCTTTTCATAGTAGCTGCACCAGTCTACATTGCCACCAACAGTGCAAAAGGGTTCCTTTCTCCACATCCTCTCTAGCAATGGTTTGGCAATTACTCACTTTTAATCTCTATAAAAAGCTTATTAGTAAAGGCTATTTGACAGCATTTGAAACTGTACTCCACTGTAAATTCCTATAAACATAATATTCCAAAACTGAATGAGGAAGAAACAGAAAATCTGAACAGACCTATTATACCCACCAAAATTGAAGCAGTAATAAAAACACTCCCAACAAATATAATTCCTGGACTGAACAGCTTCATGGGAGAATTTTACCAAACATTCAGAAAAACATTCACACCTTTCTTTCTGAAACTATTACAAAAAATTCAACAGAAAGGAAGACTCCCAAGCTCATTTTTCCAGGCCAGCATGACTCTGATTCAAAAACAAGACAAAGACATTAACAAAAAAAAACCCCAAAACAAACAAAATAAAACTATTTGCCAATATCCCTGATGAACAGAGATGCAAATATCTTTAATAAAACTTAAGCAAACCCAAATTCAGCAATACATTAAAAGAGCAAGTGGGATTTATTCCTGGGATACAAGGCTGGTTCAACATCCACAAATCAATTAACATTATCCATCACATAAACAAAATGAAGGATAAAAATCATATGATTATATCAATGGATGCAGGAAAGCACTTGACAAAATCCAGCATCTATTCGTGATAAAATTTCAGCAAAGAGGGAATCAAGGGAACATACGTCAACATGATAAAAGTTACATATGATGAACCCATAGTTAAACATCATACTCATTCAAAAAAATAAAAGTGTTTCCCTTAAGATCAGAAACAAGACAAAGGTGTTCATTTTCACCATTTTTATTTAATGTAGTATTAGAAGTTCTAGTTAAAGCAATCAGACTAAATAAATAAATAAATGGAATATAAATAGGACAGAAAAAAGTAAAACTGTCATTATTTGCAGATGGCATGATAATATTTAGAGAAAACCCTAAAGATTCCACCAAAAAAACTAGTAGAACTGATAAATGAATACAGTAAAGTAGAAGGGTACAAAATAAATATTCAGAAATTGCTTGCATTTTCATACACCAATGATGAAGTATCAGAAAGGGAAACTAAGAAAACAACCCCATTTACAATTGCATCAAAAATAATCTAGGATAAATTTAACTAAGGAGAAAAAAAAGACCTGTGCTTGGAAAATTATAAAACATTGGAATAAAAAAGTGAGGAAGATAAAATTAAATGGAAGCATATACTGTGTTCACGGACTGGAAGAATTAACACTGTTAAGGCGGCCATGGTAATGCAAAGCAATCTACAGATTCATTGCAATCCCTCTGAAAATACCAAAGGCACTTTGTTTCCACAGAACCAGAAAAAATAATCCAAAAATTCATATGCCAGCAAAAAAGACCCCCAAATAGCTACAGCAATCTTGAGAAAGAAGAACACAGATAAAGGTATCATGCTACCCAATATAAAACTGTATTACAAGAAGGCCATAGTAATCAAAACCCCTGGTACTGGCATAAAAACAGACAAATAGATCAATGGAACATAATTGAGAGCCCAGAAACAATCCCACACCTCTACGATCAATTAATATCTGACAGAGAAGGCAAGAACATACAATGGGGTAAAGACAGTCTACACAATAAATGGTGTTAGAAAAACTGGACAGATGCTTCAAAAAGAAAAAAAGAAAAACCTGACCACTTTCTTACACCATACACAATAATAAACTCAAAATGGATTAAAGACTTTAAATATAAGTCTCGAAAACATACAAATCCTAGAAGAAAACATAGGCTAATCAACAAAATAAACAAGCAAGCAAAATATAACCAGCAACATTGAAAAAAAAAACCAAATTGACAGTAACCAGAGGGTAGGAGGGTGGGGGATGACAGGGGAAAGGGAGAGAAAGGGTCATCAAGGAACATGCATAAAAGACCCATGGACAAAGCCCAATGGAGCAAGGATTGAGGGAGAGGTGGGGGTTGGTGGGGTCTGGGGAAAGTGGTGGTAGGAAAATGTTGACTCCCTCCAAAAAAAAAAGTGGTCAGGGGGAGGCTGGGAGTAGTGTGGGAAATTAGGAAGCCAAAGAACTAATGTGTGCAGTCCATGGACATGGACTAAGAGGTGTGGGGATGATGGGATGCGGTGCAGGGTGGAGGGGATAAGGGGGGAAAATAAATTTAAAAAAAGAAAAAGAAAATAAAATCTCAGACATTTCTTTTGGCAATAAAACTTTCTGATTTATCTCCACGGGCATGAGAAACAAGAGTAAAAATGAACAAATGGGACTACATTTGACTAAGAAGTTTTTACACAAGAGAGAAAACCATGAACAGGACAAAAAGGCAGCCTACTAAATGGGAAAAGATATTTGCCAATGATACATCCAATAGGGGTTTAATACTCAAAATTTACAAAGAACTCATACAACTCAACACCAAAAAAACAAAACAAAAATCCCTCAAAACAATAAAAAAATAGCTCTCGAAGGACTGGAAGGGACAATTCTGCTAAAAGGACATACAGATGCCCAATAGCCATATGAAGTGATGCCTAATGTCATTAAAGAAATACAAATTAAAACCACAATGAGATATGACCTGACACCTGTCAGAATGGCCATCATCAATAAATCCACAAATGAGTGTGGGTGAGGGTGTGAAAAGAAGGGAACTCCTGCGCCATATTCGTGGGAATGCAGACTAGTGCAGCTAGTATAGAAAACAGTATACAGATTTCTCAAAAAATTAAAAAATAGAAATACTTATTATGACCCAGCAATTCCACTTCCAGGTATATACCTAAAAAATCCAAAACACTTACTCAAAAAGATAAAATCACCCCTTTTGTTCACTGCAATGTTATCTACAATAGTCAAGACATGGACGCAATCCAAGTGCCCATCAATAGATAAGTGGATAAAAAAATGTGGTATATATTTATAATGGAATATTATTTGGCCATAAAAAGAAAGAAATATTGCCATTTGTGACAATATGAATGACCCTCGAGGTTATTATGGTAAACCAACTCAGAGAAAATAAAATACCATGATTTCACTTAAATGTGGAATCCAAAGAAAAAATAACAAACAAAATAGACTCAGAAATACAAAAAACAAACTGAGGGTTGCCGGACTGAGGGGGGAGGGGTAGTGGGTGAAAAAGGTGAAGGAATTAAGAAGTACAAGTTAGAACTTACAAAACAGTCAAAGGGATTAAACTACAGCATAAGGAATATAATCAATAATACTGTAATAACTATGTATGGTACCAGGTGAGTAACAGAATTATATTACTGTAATTACTATGCTGTACATTTGAAACTAACACCACATTAGCTGTAACTGAAAAATAAAACTAAAAAGTGTAACCCACTGTAAAATGTATATATCTATATATATGGACATTATACATATATAAAGAGAAAAAAGTCATCTTTCATATTGACCAAGCTATACAGGTAAACAGGCAAAAAGCAAGGGATCAGTTTTACACAAAAAGTTCAATCACAGCCAAAGTTAGGATTCAAACATAGTAAGGAATTCTCAAATAACTGCATTTCCTATATTCTGATCAACAAATTAACATTAACTGCTTAGCATACCCAACTAAACAATGACTAGGGATACCTAGAAACAAAGATATCTGGGTAAAGGTAAGTATTAAATAACCTCTGTTCAACCATTTGTACAGTGTCTCTGTACTAGAACAGATTAATAGATTTTTTAAAAAAAATCTAGTTCTTGACTAGGGTTCCTACAACAAAAAGTGATTACAGAGCTGCTAACATTAATAGGGCACTAGCTCTTCCCAGGACCAGTGCTAAGATTTTATTACCGCTGACCTTTCAAAATCATGTTTCTGATAATAGGGAAACTAAGTTCTCATTGGTTATAATAATATTCATGTGTATTTTAATAAAATATTTTTCTTAGGCAGATGCATATTTGTTTTTAAAGATAAATTTTTGTAATAGTATATGTTATGGGCTGCATTGTACCCTATCTTAAAAATTCATATGTTGAATTCCTAACTCCCTGTACCTCCAAATGTGACCATATTTAGAGAGAGGGTTTTCACAGAAGTAATTAAGTTTAGATGAGGCCATTAGGGTGAGAGATAATCCAATATGATTGGCATCCTTATAAGAAGAGGAAATGTGGACATAATACAGAAGGGAGATGGTGTGAAGATACATGGAGAAGTTAGTCAACTACAAGTCAAGGAGAGAGGCCTGGAATACAGCCTTCCCTCAGAAGGAAGCAATTTGGCTAACACTTTAACCTTGGACTTCTCTATAAATTTCTGTGGAAGGTAGCCAGTCTGTGGTACTTCGCTATGGGACCCTTAGCAAAGTAATACAGCAAGTGTACCACCATTTAAGAAACTTTACATAAAAAGTTCTAGTGAAACTGGGGACCCATACAGGAAAAAAAGTGAGCAATGTGTATGCTGTCACCACAGAATTTTGTCTTCTGAGCAAAATCTCAGAATGAGTCACTATATCCTGAGAAAAATTCACACTAAACAATTCTGGCCTCCACTGAAGCAGGGGTTTTGGGTAAAATGTTAAGTGGCAGGCAGAGAAAAAGACTTGGTCAGACAACATTACGCTGCTTCTACTTCCCTTTTGTTTTTCTTCAAGTAGGGTGAAGCTATCTTTGTACTTGGGCCTTGATATGCAAAGTGACACATTTTCAGGTAATAGATATTGCATATAAGTTTAACTCAAGAGATTACATAAATATGGTGGTATATAAAAATCATTAGATGTCTCTTAACAATAAATAAAGAAGGACATGTGATACACTAATGACTAAATTTTGCCTTGACTTTCAAACAATGTTTTGTACATTTTTGTACAGTTTAGATCCCGAAACTCTGCAGTGACTAGCAGTGTGTGAAATGAGTCTAGAGTACTCTTTATACCTTGCCTTACCTATTACCTGTGTTTTTTAATCTTAAAAGTATCCAAAATATTTTGAAAATGTGTATTTAAGTGCAATGAGTTAAAATATCCCCACAATGAAGAATTTTAAGTATCTTCTACCTATTAATAATACCATATACATTACTGAGTTAACAGAAAGACTTTTTCCCCCAAAAATATTCATGTAAACACTACAATAGATTTTGTGGGTGGTTTTACTATCATATGAAACACTGGAATGTTGTGATAAAAGAAACAGGTATGTCAGTCACCCTGGCTGGCGTGGCTCAGTGGATTGGGCGCTGGCCTGTAACTTGAAAGGTCATTGTTTCAATTCCCAGTCAGGGCACATGACTGGGTTGTGGGCCAGGTCCCCAGCTGGGGGCATGTGAGAGGCAACTGGCAATCTATTGATGTATCTCTTGCATGTTTCTCTCCCTCTCTTTCTCACTCCCTTCCCCTCTCTATAAAGTAAATGAATGGAAAGAAGGGAGGGAGGGAGGGAGGGAGGGAGGGAGGGAGGGAGGGAGGAAGGAAGGAAGGAAGGAAGGAAGGAAGGAAGGAAGGAAGGAAGGAAGGAAGGAGGGAAAAAAATAGATATGTTGAGGTTTATGGTCAATAAGACCTTCTCTTCACCTGTAACTCCCTTAGCTTGAGGACAGAATTTCTGGGTATAAGTCTAATATATACTTGACTAATGAAGGTCATGGTCTCTGCTCTATGCTGTGCTGCAAATAATGTCCACCGAGAACATGCATAAAACTGTTCTGCTTTGACTTACTCCTGAGAATTAGAGGTAAACCACCATGAGTTTAGAATTATGGGACAGACAGTAGCCTATTTTTCTTTGAGTATACTCGTGGTGGGGCATCTAGTACATACTCTACAACAAAGCCTGACAGATGCCTTAATGGTAGTAAGGCATTTTCCTCACTCATCATTATTCACTTTATAACACAGAATACTTACAACAGTATACTCCCAGTCCTTCCTATGCTTTCTACTAATGTTACCATCTTTTTAAAAAAAGATTTTCTTTCTTTCTCTTTCTCTCTCTCTCTCTCTTATTTATTGAGATAGGAAGAAACACCAATGTGTGGTTGCCTCTCGAGCGCCCCCTACTGGGGACCTGGCCTGCAACCCAGGCATGTGTCTTGACTGGGGAATCAAACCAGCAATGCTATGGTTCGCAGGTCAGCATCCAATCCACTGAGCTGGGGGCTATACTAGCTGGGGCTCTAACGTTATCATAACATCTTAATTTTACATACTAGTAAGCCAAAGTATATTATTTTTGCTTTCAACTGTCAATGCTCTTTGAACTAAAAAAAAAAAAAAACCTACAAAGAGTAACTAAAAAGGTTTATAAAATATGTTTTCCAACAAATAAATCATTTATTACAGCTTCATTTTATTGAGTAGATTCAAGTTCCCATCTTCTATCATTTTTCTTCTGCTAAATGACCCTTAACATTTCTTGTTGGTTATGGTTTCTGATAATGAATTCATTCACCTTCCGTGTGCTTAAAAGTCTTTATCTTTACTTTGAAGGTTACGCATTCTGTATAAAGAATTCTAGGCTGAGAGTTTTCTTTCAGTACTTTAAAGATGTCATTCCATTGCCTTTTGGCTTGAAAACTGGCAAGAAGTTTACAGTCATTTTGTTCCTCTGGATGTAATGTGCCTTTATTCACTTGCTGCTTTTACCATTTTCTCCACTATCACTGATTTTCAGAGATCTGGTTATGATGTGTCTTGGTATGCGATTTTTGGGTGGTTGTGTGAGTGTGCGTGTGTGCATGTGTGTGTGTGTGTGTGTGTGTGCTTCTCTTGTTATGGAGGTTCTTGCATCTACCTATTTAAATGTTCTTCCAAACATGGAAAAATTTTGGACATCATTTCATCAAGTAATTTTCCTGGCTACGTTATTGCTAAAACTCTAATTATGCATATGTTAGAATGTCTGATATCATTCCACAGTTCGCTAAGACTTTTTTTCTGGTACATAAATATGTTAAAAAATAGCTTCTATTTACTATGTACTAAGGCTATCCCCCCCCCCCCCAATCTTTACTCTCTTTGCTCCATTTTGTGTAGTTTTTACTTCGACAGTAAGGTCACTGATTTTTCTTTCGACATGTCTAATATGCTATTAAGGCCATCCAGTAGGTTTTTCATTTCAGCTACTGTATTTTTTATCTCCTAAATGTTCACTTAGTTCTTTTACATTTCTCCTATGTGTGTCTGCCTTTAAATCCTTTTGTATATTGAGTTTATTTATAACACTGTTTTAGTATCTTTGTCTTCAACTTCCTTTATTTACACAATTATTGCATCTGTTTCTATTGACAGTTTGCCTGCATAAAGTGTGTGTTACTTGTCCACGAAGTACAGGACCGAAGAACATGGGAATAAAAATTCTTAATTAAACATTCCTGGGAAATCAGTGCTTATGATTTTTTATGATGTATAAAAGCCAGTCCCGAAGTTGACAGAAAATTTTTAATAAAGTGATCCTTCAAATACTTTGTTTGAAAAATCATAACCTAGATTTTAAAAAAATTTTAAATCTTTTTAATCCTCACCAGAGGAGGTAGGAAAGAGAGAGAGACAGAGAGAGAAACATCAATGTGAGAGGGAGACATCAATCAGTTGCCTCCAGCACACATCTCAACTGGGGACCAAACCTGCAACCCAGGCATGGGCCCTGACCAGGCATCAAACCCGTAATGCTTCAGTCTATGAGGCTGCATTCCAACCAACTGAGCCACACCAGCCGGTGCCATCACCTAGATTTTTAATTCTGAGTTATTATAGAGGTTGTTTCTCTATTCTTTAGCCTTAGCTATATTATTTTTTTTAAGGGAAAAAAATGTACCAATGTATTTCATGTATCACTTTAAACATTTAAAAATTGCTCATTTCAGAGTTTCACCTGAAGCTATTTTTTAACATATTTATGTACCAGATCTTCTGAGAGAAATATGCATGATAACCTTTTTTAGTATTTCTTTATGTCTGAATGACAGTTTGGCTGAGTAAAAAATTTCAAGTTCTCTCCCTTCAAACTTTAAAAAAAAAACACTAAATGTTTGCAACTCTGACGCAAACATTTTTTTGTTTGAGTTACAGTTGCTGTTGAAAAATAAAAACGTGGCCCTGGCAAGTGGTTCTGTTGGTCGAAGCATCATTCTGTACACCAAAAGGATGTTGGTTTGATTCCCAGTCAGGGTACATACTTAGGTTGCAGGTTCGATCCCCAGCTGGGGTGCCTACAGGCAGCAACCAATCAATGTTTCTCTCTCACATCGATATTCTCTCTTTCTCTCTAAAAATCAATAAACATATCCTCGGGTAAGGATTTTTTAAAAATGTGATGTCAACCTTAATCTTCTTCATTTTTTTGTGACATCTGTCTTTCCCAAATCTGGAAGGTATTTTTTTCTTTATTTTTGAGATATAACATTTTTATTTTTTTTACTTTTCAGTTACATTTGATATTCAATGTTATGTTAGTTTCAGGAGTATAACTTACAAAGTGATTCCACAAATAAGCCTAGCACACACCTTATACCATGCATACTTGTTATAATATTATTGATGATATTCCATATGCTATACTTTATATCCCCAAGACTATTTTGGAAATACCAATTGGTACTTCTTAATTCTTTCACCTTTTTCACTAAGCTTCCCCACACTCCTCCCCACTGACAAGCATCAGTGTGTTCTCTGTATCTATGAGTTTGTTTCAATTTTGTATGTTTGTTTATTTTGTTTTTTAGATTCTACATCTAAGTGTGATCATATGATACTTAACTTTCTCCACCTAACTTATTTCACTTAGCATAATGCCCTTTTAGGTCCATACATGTTGTCACAAATGGTAAATTTCATTCTTTTTATAGCCAAGTAATAATCCATTGTACACACATACCAAATCTTCTTTATCCAATTGTCTAACAATAAACACTTCAGATGATTCCATATTTGGCTTTTGTAATTAATGCTGCAATGAACAGAAGGGTGCATATATCTTTTCAAACTAGTTTTTGCATTTCATCTAATAAATACCCAGAATATGACTGCTGGGTCATACAGTAGTTCCATATTTAATTTTCTGAGACACTTCCATATTGTTTTCCATAGTGGCTGCACCAATTTACAATTCAAGCAACAGTGTACAAGGGTTCATTATATTCCTCATCCTCGCCAACACTTGTTTGTTCATTTATCAATGATAGCCATTCTGACAGGTGTGAGGATTATTTTTCCTTGTGGTTTTAATTTGCATTCTCTGATGATTGTGCCCTCTTTCATATGTCTATTGTCCATCTGTATGTCCTCTCTGTGGCAAAATGTCTATTGAGTACCTCTGCCCATTTTTTAAATGTATAGTTGGGGAGGGTGTGTTGTGTTAAGGTATATGACATTCTTTATATATTTTGGTATTGGATCAACCTTGTATCCTAGGGATAAATCCCAATTGATCACTGTGTATGATCATTTTAATGTATTGTTGAATTCAGTTTGCTAATATTTTGTTGAAGATATTTGCATCTATGTTCCTCAGGGATACTGGCCTATAATGGTAATGTCTTTCTCTGGTTTTAGAATCAGAGTGATGCTGGTCTCATAAAATGAGGTGGGAGGCTTCCCTCTTAAATTTTTGTAATGCTTCAAGAAGGATAAGTATTAATTCCTCTCTGAATGTTTTGTCAAATTCACCTGTGAAGCCATCTGGTCCAGAATTTGTGTTCGAATTTTTTTATTATTGTATCTATTTCATCAGTTGTTAGTCTGTTCAGATTTTCTGTTTCTTCTTGATCTAGTCTTGGAAAATTGTATACTTCTAGGAATATCCATTTCTTCCAGGTTGTCCAATTTGTTGGCACATAACTGTTTGTACAATAGTATTTTCTTCTAATCCTTTGTAATTCTAAATACAAATATCTTTGTATTCAGCTGTTACTTCTCTTTCATTTCTGATTTGATTTGGGTCCTCTCTTTTTTTCTTTATAAGTCTGATTTTCTGTCTTGATGATCTATCCATTCATGTCAATGGGATATTAATGTCCCCTACTATTACTGTACTATTGTGTCTCTCTCACTTTTTGTCTGTCAGTACTTGGTTATATATTGAAGTGCTCCAATGCCAGGTGTACAGATCTTTACAAGGATTATATCCTCATGTTAGATTTATCCATTATCATTATAAAGTGTCCTCTTCTACATCTTGTTGTAGGTGTTGTTTTAAACTCCATAACATCTGTGTAAGTATCACTACCCCAGATTATCTTAATTTCTATTTGCATGACATCTCTTTTTCTATCCCTTTGCTTTCAGTGTGCGTGTCTTTTGAACTAAAGTGGGTCTCTTGTAGGCAGCATATGTATGGGTCTTACTGTCTTATCCATTCAGATATCCTACATTTTTTTACTGAAGGATTTAAACTATTTACATTTAAAGTAACTACTAATAGGTATGTAATTAATGCCATTTTATTACTCATATTTAATTTTTTCCCCTCCTTCTTCTTAAAAAAGCCCCTTTAATGTTTCTTGTAATACTGGTTTGGTTGTAATGAACTCCTTTAGTTCTTTCTGGTACAAAAAGTTCTTTGCCTCATTTTCAATTCTAAATGGTAGTCTTGCTGAATTGAGTGATAATTAGTTGTAGGTCCTTGCTTTTCATCACTTTGAATAGTTTGTACCAATCCCTTCTGGTGTGCAAAATTTCTGTTGTGAAATCAGTTGACAGTCATATAGGAGATCCCTTGTAGGTAATTAACTGCCCGTCTTTTAGCTTTTAAGATTCTGTCTTTAATCTTTGGCATTTTAATTATGATGTCTTGGTATGGGCCTCTTTGAGTTCATCTTGTTTGAGCCTCTCTGTGATTCCTGGATTTGCATGTCTTTTTCCTTCTCCAGGTTAGGGAAGTTTTCATTTCACTCATTATTTCTTCAAACAGGTTCTCAATCTCTTGCATTCTCTCTTCTATTCTGGCAACCTTATGATACGGATTCTGTTATGCTTGATGTTGTCCCAGAGGTCCCTTAAATTAACCTCATTGTTTAAATATTTTTCTCTTTGCTATTTTGATAGGGTGTTTGACACTACCTTGTCTTCCAAATTGCTAATTCTTCTTATCTGCTGTTGATTCCATCTAATGTGTTCTTCATTTCTGACTGGTTCTTTTTTATGGTTTCTGTGTCTTTGAAAGTTGTCACTGGGTGCATCTATTCTTCCCCTAAGTTCATTGGGCATCCCTCTAGCCAATGTTTTGAACTCTATGTGGTACACTACTTGCCTCCATTTCATTTCTTTCTTTTTCTAGAGTTTCGTTCTGTTCTTTCATTTGAGATGTTTCTTTGTCACCTCATTTTTGCTGCCTGCCTGTGTTTCTTTCTATGTATTAGGTAGATAGGTTATGTCTTCCAGTCTTAGCAGTGTAGCCTTAAGTAGGTGTCCTGTGGTGCCCAGTGGCAAAGTCTCACGTTCACCTAAACTGGGTGCTCCAGGGGTGTCTCTTGTGTGGGTTGTGTGTGCCCTCCTGTTGTAGCTTAGCCATGAATGCTGTTAGCACGTCAGTGAGTGGAATTGACCCTCAGGCTCACTGGCTGTAAGAACTGGCCATAAGTACAGAGAATGAGCTGTTGGGTGGAGTCTGAGCCTATGAAATGGGATTTGTCTTACTGGGGCTCTAGTGCATCCTGAGTCTACACTTTGGATGTGCCATTTTTTAAATTAATTGGAAGGTGCTCTAAAGCCAGCCATGAAGTGTGTCCTGTCTGGGGCCTCTTAGAAAGGGTTCCAGTGCAGGCACAGGGCAGCTCCTGCCAGTACTTGGCCCAGGTCATCAGTTAGAAGCTCCAATTTGATGTGTGGTTGGTAGCTGCGTGGGCTGGGCTTGAAGGCATCTGGGAGAGGCAGTGCTGCAAACCGAGGTCAGCTGACACTAGGGCCAGGCTTGGCCACTTAGCAAGAGGTACAGGGAATGCTGAGGCCAGCAACTGCTTGTCTGAGATTTGTGGATTTTGAAAAATATTTATATTACACAGTACGAGTCAAGGCCATTAGCTTGTATAAACCAGTGCTGAAAGAGATTCAGGCTGGTGTCTTAGTCGGGTGGGTTGGGGCAAGGTCTTAGGAAGTCACCAAGATAGGGAAGCAGGGGTAGCCAGATTAAAGGAGACTCAGATTAGGCCCCTGCCTGAGCCTGCATTCTGTTGGATTTAACAAAAGGGACAATGGTGCCTACCCACACTTCCACCTTCACCTTTTGACTCTGTGGGGGGAGAGGGTTCAAAAAAGAAACTGGGGCCTGCCCACACTTTAGTCCTGAAGAGAGGTGCCCACCCAACCTTCACCCTGAACCCAGACAATTAATTCAGTTCCTTCTCATATGTCTCTGGTGCTTTCTGGGCTGCTGTCCCTTTGCTGGAGCTTAGAGTGACTGTTCGTGACTGAGTGCGTCCATTCCAGGGCCCTTTATGAGGATACGTAATTTTCACAGGCATATGTTGTGGGGACTCCTTTTCCTCATACTGGAGCTCTGGACTGGGGAGGCTGGTGTGGGGCTGGGACCCACTGGTCCTCAAAAGGGACCTCAGCACCCAAGATATCTTTCTGATTCTTAACTACCACATGAGGGTTTCGGACCAGCCCATTTTGCATCTCAGGCCCTCCAACCAGTCTTGATGTGGTTTCTTTTTTTTAATCATTAGCTAGATTTGTTCAGCTAGTCCTTAGGTGATTCCTCTATAATTTACTTACAATTTTAATGTAGTCATGGGAGGAAGTGAGCACGAAGTTTATGTACTCTGCCATCATGACTAGAGCTTTTGGAAGATTTTAGAGTTTTCCTTATTTGGTAGTTTCACATTTAGTTGTATTGTGCGCTGTGGATTTTCACTCTCTTCCTTGATTTTCTGTGTGCCCTTTTTATCTCAAAATACTCATCCAAACCTCCCTCGCTTTCTCTCTCTACTTAGGGAAAATCCATTCCCTAATTCCTTCAAATATTTTCTTCTCTGCTTTATTTTTTTCTTTTCCAAAGACTGCTATCATCTGGATGTGAATTATCTTTATTTTTGACCTGAGTCTCTCGTTTTCTTTTACATTTTCTGTTAATTTTTCCCTTTTTGTCTGTGAGAATATCTCTACTCTTCCAATTAACTGTTTTGTTGTTCAGATATTCATGCTCTTATTTCTATTTTTATATCATTTCAGCTATTATATTTTATATTGAATAATTCTTTTCCTTCTTTCATAATTTCTTTTCATATAATTAGTATCTTTCTTCTAACTTTCAGCATTATGAATTAGGGTAATTTTACATTCTTCATCTGTGTATTTTTGTATTTCTACTACTAATAGAAGTTGTATAACACATTATTAATCTCTTCTTTAATATGTGTTATTATTAGTATGGTCATTTTCTTATAGAAAAACTCACTTAAGTAATGTATATCGGAGAATAACAGACCACAGTCTCTGTCAGCCCCAGTGAGCTCAGGATATGGAGGTGAAAAACAACTGGAGAATTCCAGGCAGCATAAAAATCATCTTTCTTCTTTGGCCAACTTCACTCTTTGTTGAGGTGAAAAGAATCACGAAAAAAAGAAAAAAAAGATTGTCCTTAGAGTGTAACTTATCAGTACTAGGAATCTTGTGGATGTGAAATTGAAAAGCAATTATCTATACTTCTCATCCCCTGAGAAGCAAAGGGTACCATCCTAATTTGACTTCCTGGGAATATCTGTGCCAGAGTTCTGAGATACTGCAGGTATAAAGAGGTTAGGCAACTTTGGTTCAAAGGGGAGAAGCAAGAGCAGAACCCCAATAGTTATTTTCCATTTCTTTCCCTTACATAGGCAAAGCAGGCTGCCTCCAGCCCCCAAATAGCACTCCCATCGCAAAGAACAGTTGACAACAGTCCCTCTTCCACTTTCTCAGAAGTTCCTCACTATATGTTCTGAAACTTCGGCTTTACCTTATAACTCTATTGAAGCTGATCTTGGGTGAGGGAGCTAATAGGCTAACTGAGTATCTTTTTAGTGATCTGAACCAGGACATTCTTTATTTTTTATTTTTCAATTACGGTTTACATTCAATATTATTGTGTATTAGTTTCAGATGCATGGCAAAGTGGTTAGAGTATCATGTACTTTACAGAGTGGTCCCCTGCTGCTTCAAGTACTCACCTGGTCGTATACATATGTATCATGATATTATTGACTATATTCCCTATGCTGTAATCTACATCTCTGTGACCATTCTGTAACTACCAATTTGTACTGCTTATTTCCTTCACCTTTATCACTTAGTGCCCCCAACCTCCCACGCCACTCTCAGCTGTCAGTCTGTTTTCTGTATCTATGAGTCGGTTTCTATTTTATTTTGTTCATTGGATTCCACATATAGTAAAATCATGTGATATTTGTCTTTCTCTGACTTATTTCACTTAGCATAATACCCTCTAAGTCCATCTAAGCTGTCGCAAAAGGTAAGATTTCATTACTTTATGGCCAAATAGTACTCCACTGTGTAAATGTACCACAACTTTTACCCACTCATCTACTGATGGGTACTTGGGCTGCTTCCATATCTTGGCTATTGTAAATAATGCTGCAATAAACATAGGGTTGCACATATTCTCTTGAATTAGTGTTTCAGGTTTCTTTGCATATATCCCCTGAAGTGGAATTGCTGGGTTATAAAGCAATTCCATTTGTAATTTTTTTGAGGAACCTCTATACTGGTTTCCATAGTGACTACACCAATCTGCATTCCCACTGAGAAAAGAACAGAGAGGAGAATATAGGAAAGAAATGGCTACTTGGTCAAGACCAAAGCAGAAGTGGGATAACGGGCTGAGCAGAAGGGAAAATTTTTTAAAAACTATACTCATAGCCATAAAGGACAGGTGCCAAAGCCAAAAACACAGGGAAAGATTGCTGGCTACAACAACCTAATTAAACCTAGAGACATGACTGGTGTGTCCTGAAGCACAAGTTGGAAAAGAATATTATTCAGTCATAAAACAGAAATCACACTGATAAAAGCACCAAAAGCAAGGTTAGAAAAAGAAAACTAAAAATAAGCTCTCATATATCCATGGTATACTTAGAAGTGATACAAAAATAAGATGACGGATACAGGGGCCTATTTCTTTTCTTTCTCAAAACTATAAACAATAATAGAATCAAATCAAAGGGTATAAATTAACTAATGCTTTCAACATTTAAATAATAATAGTGGCTAAATTATATTAAGCTTACTACAAACCAGGGATCACGTTACACATTCAGATAAACTATCTTGTATGTCTTCAAACCTGGCTGGTGTGGCTCAGTGGACTGAGTGCTGGCCTGTGAACCAAAGGGTCACTCGTTCAATTCCCAGTCAGGGCACATGGTTGGGCTGCAGGCCAGGTCCCCAGCTGGAAGCATGCAAGAGGCAACCACGCATTGAAGTTTCTCTCCCTCTCTTTCTCCCTCCCTTCCCCTCTCTCTATAAATCAATCAATCAATTTAATAAAATTTAAAAAAACTATCCTGTATGTCTTCAAATAACACTTATATACCCTTAAAACAATGTCACTTATAGCATATAATAGATAAAGAAATCAAAGTTCAGAAGAGCTACCTACTTTCACAAAACTGAGTACATGGCTGAACCCAAACTCAAACTCATATCTGAATCAAGAGCCCGAACTCTACTGTCAAGCATACTATGACTCTACGGGAGAGATATTGGTACAAAATAGGGGGCTCACCCCAAGGAGCTTTCACTGGTGATGGAGATCAGATTTATACACATCAAACACACTATAAAAATTAAATTATTTTATACTGACCACAACTTACAAATAGAGAAGCCCAGAAAAAAGGGAGATTCAGATTTAACAATTTTATTCATTTAACAAATGTTTATCAAGACCCTGAGATGTGCCAGGAAACAGCAATGGAGACAAAGCAGTATATTAACAAAATCTTTGCCTATGAAGCTCACAATCCTACTGTGTATGGGTGTATGTGTAAAAAGGGAATGGTGAAAAACAGACAAGTAAACAGATATGCAAGACAGTGATAAGTGTTTAAAACAAATGGAGCATTTTAGGGAGAATAGAGATTTTCAGGGTGATATTTTATACTGCGTAATCACTGCGTAAGTCTAATCAGAGAAAGTTTAATAGAAGAGAGAGAAGTTGAACTAGGCTTTGAGACAGACTTTGAGTTAGACTGTACACTGTCGGCATCATAAAATTCTTGGTCTGCTTCAGTACAAACCTAACGCTTATTTTTACTGTGTACTGCCCGCTGGGTATCTACCGAAAGCTATCACGGATGGCCTTTATTCTGGTAAAATGGCCACGATGCATCGTCTAATTCTCAATGCTATAAACTCAGAAATCTGTTTTTATAAGCACATTGAGTCTATAACTTCCTCTTAGGGGCAGACTTATTAATTGAGCTCACTGATACTAATACATAAACCAGAATGCAAATTTATTATTTAAAATGATCAATGTTGGCTGTCAGTTAACGTGCAATGCATTAGCAGTAACATGGTATTTTCCTTAGGGAAGCTACTTAAAAAAATCAAATTATAATCAAAATATTACTTGGTAAACATGAATAAGGGAAATAATTAGCCATAGGAGTAGAAAAGGACTTCCTCTACTGCAGACAGTGCTTGAATGGACCATACCAGTTTTTGGCTTTTTGAACTTCCCCTTTCCATATCTAAAGCCTAAACTGAATCTCTCTTTTCTTCCCTTCCAATCTCTAAATAGGAGCAACTATAGCTGATTAGGCAGGCAGCTGCTTACTAAATTTCAATTACATTTTAATTGCATCTCCCAAATCCCTAAAGTATCTATTTGACAGTTAATTCACACTATAACTAATCAGTTTATTTATACAAAAATCTCTCATTTATTCCAAAGATTGCTAAGCATAATTCGTGTTGGAATAAACTTCATTGTATTTCCAAGTTTTCACAGGCTATATATCACTGATGCTCTCATATACTCCAATATGTCTTAATGTGAATATTCTATGTAGATCAACAAACTTATACAATTCCGCATACATTACTACAGATTGTACATAACTTAAATTTGTTACAGCACAGTTGTTTATCAAATTAAGAAAAACATTTTAAAAGATAACAGCAATATATAAGAAGGCAAAGAAGGCAAATATATAAGTAGGAACATTATATGTTCTGGTCCAACTAAAGCAACATATTTTAAGCAAAGATCATGAGACAAACATGAGCAACAGGAATGGGTGACAACTAGGAAAAGAAATCTGTAACTGACAGTGTAGGGTAGTAGAAAGAAATCTGTAGGTTTCTGAGAAGTATAACAACATAATAAAAGTCATGTTTAAAGAAAACTAAACATGACAGCAATTTATTAGTTAGAAATCAGTACTATTATAAAGTCACTTCTATAAACCTAAGACAAAATATTGAAAGCCCAGATTAGACTTCTGGAGGTTAAGACGGAACTGGAGGCTGAGCACAGTATATAAAAATAACCAAGAGCCTCCAGCTTGGAAAAGGCACATCTTTACAAAAAATGTTTCAACTTCATTCCATTACTATGTTTCATGAATTTAAAAAAGCCCATACAACTAAGGCTTCATCTGTTGTAACTGAGTTTCTAAAAAGGATGAAGTAAATGGAAAATTACTTCATTGCCATTAGATAAATAGACAGACACATGTATATTATGTTAGAGATGTGTATGTGTGTCTGCATATATATTTATCCAGATCTATCTATCCATCTATCTAATCTATCCATCCATCCATCTATCTAGATATATACTTCCAAGTACCTAAAGCCTATTAGTGCTTTAGGGTAACGAATTTTGTGCTAGAGGTTTACCTCCAAGTTACAAATAAGGAAGATAGCTCACAAAAGGTAAATGACATGGCCTAAATCAAAAAGTTAAGGGAAGATCTAGTGGAAGACTCCAAGTTTCAGATTTTCATTTTGCTGTTAATGCTCTTTAAACAAAGTTGTTTTAAAAAGTGCTCTGAAATTTTTTAAAAAGTAATGAAATACAATCTTAGATATTTAGACAAACATCAATAAGCAAACAGATTTGAGTGGATTGGAAAAAACTGGTGGTATGTTGCTCTTACTTTTGTGTATATTTGAAAATTTTCATAATAAAGATTAAGATAAAATAGAGAAAAAAAGATCTTGTCCTAAATTACAAATATATATTACAGACATTTTATTTTTTCTTTTTAAAAAGATTTTATTTTCATTTTTTAGTTTTTAAAAAAAATATTATTTATTTATTTATTTTAGAGAGAGGGAAGGGAGGGAGAAAGGGAGGGAGAGGAACATCAACTTGTGGTGGTCTCTCGTGCAGCCCTAACTGGGGACCTCACCTGCAACCCAGGCATGTGCCCTGACTGGGAATCGAACCAGCAACCCTTTGGTTAGCAGGCTGGTGCTCAATCTACTGAGTCGCACCAGCCAGGGCTATATTACAGGCATTTTCATAAATAACTTAAATAATGTCTTTGTCAATATGTGTGAAGTGTTGGCTTTATTTTTAAAGTTTTATTGACAAGAGCTTAATGTCACAGTTGTTTTATATCAGATATAATTGTTTATAAAATTGAAATAGTCTATATATATATAAATAAATATGGAAATAATTTCACCTAAAACTAAGTGTTTCCCCATTTAGACAATATAGTTTTTAAAGACCTTGATACATATCTTTGCATCTTTCCATTCTAAGTACATAACCTGTGCTTAGCATATAACATAATCTAATAAATGCCTAATAAATAGTCATATCAAACCATCTAATCCAGTTTGAGATATACTTTAACTTCGCTAAAAAGAGAGTTGTTTTAATTTAATTAATTTGAGGCACGAATTTTCGTTACATTAAAAAAAATTAAACAGACAATATATAGAACCACAGTTTATTTACATTTCACAAGATTTAGGATTCTTTGCATTTTTAATCTATAGATAAAAAATTGTTAGCCTTAAAGGGTATAATATGAATTTTTAAAAGTAATTAGTGAAAGAGAAATACCGTTTGGTTTCACTCACGTCTCATGAACAAACTGAACTAACAAGAAACACAGTGTCAGACTCATAGATAGAGAGCAGGAGTGACAGCGATGGGGGTGAAGGGATTGAGCAAAAAGGAAAAAGTACTTATGGATATGGACAAAGAGTGTGATGACTATGAGGGGAGTGGGTATAAGGGGGATAAGTGGCGATGGAAAACAATAAAAAATAAATTTAAAAATGAAAGTAATGAGTCACATTAATACAATTTTTAAAGATAATAGATATCTAAACTCTTTTTTTGCATATTAGAAAGGCAAAATAACACTGCTAGAGATTTTTCCCAAAAGATGAATTTCACTGAGTAAAAATGCTGCAACTATCTTGTAGTGAGGTCACTGACCATGCTGCAAAACTTGCCCATCTAGTTGCCATCCACTGACAATTATAAGGCAGAACCCAAAGAGTATTAACCATACAATTACCCTGCTATAAAAATGAAGAAATGCCTTTGACAGTGTTCTTATTATTATAATAATAACAACAGGCACTTATTGTTGGTCTTAAGAGATTTTTTCAATATTTGCAAATGAAGTACAAGGTCACTTTACTTGGTGTCATTTCTTAGTTAAATTTTGAACAATTTTTATAACTTTTTAAAGCAATATTAATATATAAGAATAGACGGTTTACTGAAGCCAAGTACCAAAATAAAGTCACAAAGCTGTTTCTCAAGAAAACTAAATAAATCAAAGACTATCTTGTTTACTGACAAAAAGCAAAGAACTTAAGTGATTCATGGCACTGTTAAATAACCTTCAGATGCTGTACTGATACAATACTACTGACAGAAAATACATTAAGTCCTGACCAACGAAGAGGTAATAAACATATTCCATTATTGTTTAGCACGTACTACTTTTTTAGTACCATTAAATTTGATTTATTGGCATCAAAAGTTTTCATCAATAAAGGAGAAACACAGCATGGTCTTGTTATTCCTTCTGAATATTAATCTGGGCTCGAGCAAGTTTTAAAAAAAGGCAGACTTTACTTTTTTAGATTTAGAAAAAGACATATAATTTGGCCTTCACTTTAATAAACTATTAATTTTATGTTCTTTAAATTATCATAGTAATAAACACAGCTTAATATAATCTCTTACTACATACACTAAAAGTACATTTCAAGAGGTTTAAAAAAAAATTTAATTGTGATTTCTTTTGTTTTTAAATCCTGTTCCCTAGCTATGGAGTTCCAGTCCTTTATAAAAAGAACTGACCCAGAAAAATGAAGACACTACCTCATTACAGAAGGTCATATACAGCAGTCTGACAAAGTGCCTCTGAATGTGCTATCGGAGACTGCTGTTCTAAGTACTGCAATCCTGATAATAAAAATTTTAAGGCAACCAACTCGAATGCCCTGTCCAAAACTGGTGATGATCTAGGAGTAGGAACAATGCAATGTAGAAATGTCTTTGGACTATTATATAAACTAAATATACTACTTCATATTCAGTTAATGGAAACTTGATTTCAAATACAATAGCTCTAAAAATCTGCATTTTTATCATGGTATGCAATCTGAACCATTACACCTGTTTTTAAAAACTCCTATCAAACAATATTTAAAACCATCTTAACATCTTCATTAACAATGTAAGAGCAAAATAAAATCTAGGCACGTGGGTTTATGTGACTATGTACTGATGAAGGTTGCTGTACAATGCCTTCAACTTCATTTTTAAGATTTGACAAGATACTCTGACATTACACATATGCCTCTAAAATTTTTATATATTAGTGATATCTGACTTGGTTATATTTCAAATTTCATCTAGGAATTTAAGAGTTCTGAAACACTGTTCTTTCCAGAAAAAAAATTTGGAGGAAAAGGCAACTTTATATGTTGCTAGAGGAGGAAAGAATAGAAAGCATGTTAGTAAGAAGTCTGAAATAAGTAAAGTCTGGGCTCCGGCTGGCAAGGCTCAGTGGGTTGAGCTCTACCCTGAGAACCAAAGGGTTGCAGATTTGATTCCCAGCCAGGGCACATGGCTGGGCTGCAGGGCAGGTCCCTGATTGGGGGCTTGTGAGAGGCAGCCAGTAGATGTTTCTCTTCCTCCTTCTCCTTCCCTTCCCCTCTCTCTAAAAAATAAATAAAGTCTGTTTGCTTTTAAAAGATAAGCTTTGACAGAATCTGCCTTTGAAACTGGGAAGTCTTAAGGTTGAAAAAGAAATCTCCATTTTTCTTTTTTTTAAATTAAATTTATTGCGGCGATGTTGGTTAATAAAATTATATAAGTTTCAGGTGTACAGTTCTATACATCATCTGTATATTGTATCACGCATTCACCACCCCAAGTCAGGTCTCCCTGCATCACCATTTGTTCCCCCTATATCCTATATTATGTCCCCTCATCACCTTTTCCCTCTGGTAATCACCATACTGTTGTCTGTGTCTATGAGTTCTTTGTGTGTGTGTTGTGTGCTTAGTCCCTTCACCTTTTTCACCCAGCCTGCACCTCACTCCTCTGACAGCTGTCAGTCTGTTCTCTACCTATTAGTCTGTTTCCATTTTGTTACTTTATTTTGTTCATTAGATTCCACATATAAGTGAAATCACATAGTACTTACCTTCCTCTGACTGGCTTATTTCACTTAGTGTAATGCTTTTCTGGTCCATGCATGCTGTCAAAAAGGGTAAGATTTCCTTTTTTTATAGCCAAGTAGTATTCTACTGTGTAAATGTACCATAGCATTTTTATCCACTCACCTACTAATGGACACTTGGGCTGCTTCCAGATCTTGGCTATCATAAATAATGCTGCAGTGAACATAGAAGTACATACATTTCAAGGACTTTAACAGTTTGTCTTTAAGTTATCCATGTATCTCTAGATAAATGAGTATCATAAATATAAGGAGATAAGAGCCAATAACTAAATCCTATATAATGTGAAACAAAGAAAAGCAATGTTATTTTCAAAACTACTAACCCATATTTTAATCCTAACCATAGATTTTTTTCATTTTTTACTTGCTTCCACATTTCAATCCCTAGAGCTATTTCCTGGGACATTTTAATACAATCTAATGCACAAAGGAAAAATAAGAATTAAAAACTCACTGAATGATCATGTTAATATACAAAAGACATAGCAAAGATTCTCAGTACTCATTATATGTTTCATTAACGTGTTATCATGGCTCCTTGGATGCACCTAAATCCTATGTTAGGAGACGTTAAGGACCCCACACAAGAAGAACAGAACAACAGAAAATAAAGAGAATCTTGACTAGTAAAAGCTCATTTCTAATTTGTGTTCGCTGCACTAAGCCCTAACTCTCAATTTCTAAATCCTTCAGAGTGAGATCCCGTGTAAGGTCACGGAAAATTCGCCATCATTCTTTATAGTAAACCCCTTATTTTGGCAACCCTATTCCCTGAAGCATCCTCCTGTGGATTCCCTCTTTCTTCCTAGTCACATGAGGAACAGGAAGCAGTTCAGCCTGGGGGAAAATATATTTAGTGACATTCTGCATGTCTTATTTCTACAGTAAGGAAACACTTTACAGTTACAAAGTATTTAAAAATCTAAAACAACAGCAGCAAAACCCTCCATATTCATCATCCTACCTAATCATAGATGAAATTAAGGCAAATGAAATTAGGTTAAATGACATATAAACTAATAAGGTTTATAAAAGAGAGCTGAGATTAAAATCCATGTTAGCTGACAGTTAACTAACACAAGTGTTCTTCCCATACAGGCAAAAACTCAAGACCAAAAACAAACAAACAAACAACAGAAATACTATTTCCAAGGAGTTTGTCTAGAGCGTTCTACAGCAGATCTGAATATGATCTAAATTTCAGAGTTTTTTAAAAAAGATTATACAAAATAAAATTTAAGTATGTACCACGAGAGACTCAGATGTAATGACACCAATTTTAGGGAAGCCTAGGGCTGACTACATATGCTATATGGACTGCATAAACTTAAAAATTAAGAGTCGCCAAATATCTATCAACATTTTACTTTTAATTAAACTTAATTCGCTAATTTTTTACAGTAGAATAAGTCTTTTTTCCCCCAAATAAAGATAATGGCCAAATACATGTATTCCCTTTATCCCAATGTACTCTCCTTGCTTAGAGGGGAAACAACTGCCCCCCACCAAAAAACCCCCACATAAACTTAAGTCTATATTTTCATTAGCATTTTCTTTGAATAGATACATAAATCACTTTAATGACTACCTAACAGACCTAGCCAGCCCAAGGGGGAAGAAGACGGTACTGTATGGAAAGGAGTAGTATAAGAGAATCACTAAAACATAAAGCATGAAATATCTGTTATTCTTTTGGACTGCCCAGCTTACGAAAGAAACTCTTAGGTCTGGGCAAACCCCTATTTTTTCAAGCAACTCTCAGTACAGAAACTGGAAAATGCAGATGTATTCCAGACTACTTAGTTAGAATCTAGTGCTGGTAATCAGGCAAATCTGCTCTAGACTTTGAATCTGAAGACAATATAAAGCAGCAAGGGGGACCATTGAATTCAAAATAGTTATATATATTTATAGTTTAAAAAATATAATGGTTAAAAGAAACGAATTGTATTTTTAACACCATTTGGAATGAGGAGAAAGGACAGCTACCATCTTGATGCTTCGCTCCTTAATTCCTTCACCTTGGAAGGAGGGCCAAGAGCCCTACAATACGCTTTGAAGCGCATCTGGACAGTTGACCAAACACAGCGGTGCTGCTGACTCCACTGTGGCTTATTTCACGCCTCACCATCAGTCCCTTTATATGCAGAGTATTGTCACTTCTGTTATCCTGGTTATTTTTTATGGTGGTAATAGAAAGTCCCTCTGCTTTCTGGAGACATCTTGGTAGGAACACGCTTAAGCCCCCAACCACCCAAAATAAGAGGAAAAATAAGTCATCATATAAATCTAGCATATTTATGTCCTAACTTAAATAGAAGCTTTAATTTGGTAGTTTTAAAAATTAATGGTCAAGAGAAACTAGTAAGAAACTGTAGAGGGAATCAAGGCTGATACCAAAGATGAAATGCTATTTGCCCTGACTAATGCTGTAGATGTTAACAAAACTACTATCCTAATGTTAAAGAGAAGGGCACCTCAGTCTATATTTAATTAATGTGATTTTAAGCACCCTCTCTGTGTCTTCTAAAATCCCTAAGAATAATTACCCTATACCTATGATAACTTTCTCATGAGGAAAATTTATAAGGCAGAAAAGTGCACAGGAAATATAACAGAAGGATAGTTTCCTAATTTGACTAATAAGGCAGTTGAATTTAAACTTTTCCTCATGTCTTTTAGCACAAATGTTGTATAAATTTACATTTAATAATTTCACATTAGTAAATTTTATAATTTAAAAATGCTTGTAAGCTTTGAAATAATGATGAAACAAAATTTATTTAACACACACAACAGATTCTTTAAAACTTTAAATACAAAACACAAAGTTGTAATTTTTACGTTGTTTTTCTACTAATGCTCAAAAATATATCAGTAGCCATCATACTACACAATATCAATCCACTAAAAATCACAAGAAGAACAATGAAAGTTAGAAGATCTTGGTTTATCTACATATATTATTAGGACTGTACCCTTGAATATATCAATCACATAACGTCTAACAGCCTGTAAAGTAATGCACAAAAACTGTTAAAAATAAGTAATGGCAACAAAATGGAAACCTATAAGACTCAGCAAAGGCAGCACTGGCAGGTAAATTCATAGCAATACAGGCAGGCCTACCTAAAGAAGACAGAAAAATCTCATATAAACAACCTAAACCTATATCTAAAAGAACTGGAGAAACAACAACAAACAATGCCTAGAGCAAGGAGAAGGAAGGAAATAATCAAATAGGGAACAATTAAATGACACGGAGACTAAAAAAATAATTCAAAGGATCAATAAATCCAGGAGCTTGTTCTGTGAACAGATAAACAAAACTGACAAACTTTTAACCAGATTCATCAAGAAAAAAAGAGACAGGACCCAAATAGATAAAATCGGAAAGAAAAGAGGTAAAGTTATAACTGATACCCCAGAAATACAAAGGATCGTAAGAAATTACTAAGAACAACTATATGCCAAGAAATTGGACAATCTGGGTGAAATGGACAAATTTCTAGAAACATATGATCAGCCAAAACTAAACCAAGAA
The DNA here is from genome assembly GCA_004026545.1 of Mormoops blainvillei. Lineage (NCBI taxonomy): Eukaryota > Metazoa > Chordata > Mammalia > Chiroptera > Mormoopidae > Mormoops > Mormoops blainvillei. The sequence continues at coordinate 460,171 of PVJD01000093.1, read as the reverse complement.
GAAGCAGAAACCCTGAGCAGACTGGTAACAATGAGTGAAACTGAAGCAGTAATCAAAAAACTCCTGGCACACAAAAGCCCTGGACCAGATGGCTTCACAGATGAGTTTTACCAAACATTTAAGGAAGAGCTAATTCCTATCCTTCTCAAACTATTCCAAAAAATTCAAGAAAAGAGAAGACTCCCAAACTCTTTTTATAAGGCCAGTATCATCCTAATTCCAAAAGCTGGTAAAGACACAACAACTAAAGAAAACAACAGGCCAATATCGCTGATGAACATAGATGCTAAAATCCTCAACAAAATACAAGCAACCTGGATTCAGGAATACATTAAAAAGATCATACACCATGATCAAGGAGGATTCATCTCAGGGATGCAAGAATGGTACAATATTTGCAAATCAATAAATGTAATACACCACATAAATAAAATGAAGGACAAAAATCACATGATCATATCAACAGATGCTGAAAAAGCATTTGATAAAATCCAGCACCCACTTATGATAAAAACACTCAGCAAAGTGGGAATAGAGGGAGCATAGCTCAACATAATAAAAGCCATTTATGAGAAGCCGACCCCCAACATTATACTCAACAGGCAAAAACTGAAAGCTTTCCCCTGAAGATCAGGAACAAGACAAAGGTGTCTGCTCTCACCACTCTTATTTGACATAGTGCTGGAAGTTCTATCCACAGTGATCAGACAAGGAAAAGAAATGAAAGGCATCCAGATTGGAAAAGAGGAACTAAAACTGTCATTATTCGCAGATGACATGATAGTGTACACAGAAAGCCCTACAGTCTCTACCAAAAAACTACTCAACCTAATAAGCGAATTTGGCAAAATAGCGGGATACAAAGTCAATATTCAGAAATCGATGGCATTTTTGTACACCAAGAATGAACTATCAGAAACAGAAACTAAGAAAACAATCCTATTTACTATAGCAACAAGAAAAATAAAGTACCTAGAAATAAAATTAACCAAGGAGATAAAAGACCTGTACCCAGAAAACTACAGAACACTGAAGAAAGAAATTAAGGAAGATACAAATAAACGGAAGCATATACTGTGTGTTCATGGACTGGAAGAATTAACATCATTAAAATGTCCATACTACCCAAAGCAATCTATAGATTCAACTCAATTCCTCTTAAAATGCCAATGGAATCTTTCACAGATCTAGAACAAATTATTTCAAAAATTTATATGGAACCAAAAAAGACCCGAATAGCCTCAGTAATCTTAAGAAAGAAGGACAAAGTAGGAGGGATCACAATACCCAATATCAAACTACAGTACAGGACCACCGTAATCAAAATAGTCTGGTACTAGCATAAGAACAGACACATAGATCAATGGAACAGAATAGAGAACCCAGAAATATACCCACATCTCTATTGTCAATTGATACACAAAAAAGGGGGCAGGAGCATACAATGGAGTAAAGATAGCCTCTTCAATAAATGGTGTTGGGGGAACTGGACTGGTACATGCTAAAAAATGAAACTAGATCACCAACTTATACCATACACCAGAACAAACTCAAAATGGATAAAAGACTTAAATATAAGTCATGACACAATAAAACTCCCAGAGGAAAATACAGGCAGGAAAATTTCAGATATCCCATGTAGCAGTATTTTTGCCGATATATGTCCTAGGGCAAGGGAAATAAAGGTAAAAATAAACAAATGGGACTACATCAAACTAAAAAGCTTCTATACGGCTAAAGAAACCATCATCGAAATGAAAAGGGAACCGACTGCATGGGAGAACATACTTGCCAGTGACATACTGAAAGGTGTGATCTCCAAAACATTTAAAGAATTCATACAGTCAACACCAGGAAGACAAACAATCCAATTAAAAACCAGGCAACAGGTCTGAATTAGACATTTCTCCAAGGAGGACATACAGATGGCCCATACATATGAAAAGATGCTCAACATCACTAGCCATCAGAGAGATGCAAATTAAAAGCACATTGAAATATCACCTCACACCTGTCAGAATGGCCTTCATTAATATATCAACAAACAACAAGTGCTGGTGAGGATGTGGAGAAAAGGGAACCCTAGTGCACTGTTGGTGGAAATGGAGACTGGTGCAGCCACTGTGGAAAACAGTATGGAATTTCCTTAAAAAGCTAAAAACGGAACTGCCTTTTAGTGATTCTAGTGCAGCGATTCCACTGCTTAGGAATATACTCTAAGAAACCCAAATCATCAGTTCAAAAGAACTTATTCACCCCTATATTCATAGCAGCACTATTTATAATAGCCAAGTGCTAGAAACAGCCTAAGTGCCCATCAGTAAGTGTGTGAGTCAATAAACTGTGGTACATTTACACAATGGAATACAATGCTGCAGAAAGAAGGCACTCCTACCTTTTTGTGAAAGCATGGATGGAGCTGGAGACTATTATACTAAGAAATATGCCAGGTGGTGAAAGACAAATACCACATGATCTTACCTATAAGAGGAATCTAATGAACAAAATAGAACCACAGCCATGGAAACATGGAACAGACTGAAAAGTGACCAGGTGGAAGGGGAGAGGGGGATAATGGTGGAAAGAAAGGGAAGGGACTAGACAAAGAATATGTATGAATGACCCACGGACATGGACACCAGTGTAGGACTTCACTGTGGGAGCGGGGGTAGGGGAGGATGGCATGGGGAATGAACGGAGAAGGGCAAAGAGGGAAAAATTGGGACAACTGTAATAGAGTAATAAAAAATGATTTAAAAATAATAACAATACAGAAAGAAAATAAATAATGGCACCAGACATTGCTGTCTTCCCAATGTTAGTAAAAAAGCACTCAATATTTCACAGTTACATATGTTAAGAGCTGAAGATTTTGTGTACATACTCTTTACCAGAAAAAGAAAAGTTCCCTTTATTCCTAAATTGCTAATTTTTTTAAATAATCATAAATGGGTATTGAATTTTATAAAAAGATTTTTGTTTCTATCGAGTACACACATTTTCTTACATCTGTTAGGGAATTAAAACTAATTTGTTCAAATGGTAATCTAGCTTTGAATTTCTGATATAAACCCATCTGTTCATGTTACATTATGTATTTTATATATCATTAGATTTTATTAGGTAAATTCTTTGTTACTTTTTGCATTCATATGCATGCTGTGTATTGGTCTACAATTTTCCTTTACTGTAATATCCCATCCCTGGAATCTGTTATCAATATTATGCTAACACATAAAATGAGCTGGAAAGAATTCTTTCTATTTTTCTGTTCTGTAGAGGGTTTGTATAGTTCTTCTTATAGATGTAGAAAAATTCAAAAATAAAAGACTTCAAATTTCAAATTTATTAACCTGACTTTTCAAAAATTTGTCCATTTCACCTAAATTTTCAAGTATATTGGCATTATGTTGTATATATAGCCTGCTAATGACTTTTTAATATCTGGAATATCTGGAGTAATAACAAATTTTAATCTTTTCAATGTTTTGTATGTTTCCTGTTTTATTTCTATTTTTGTTATGTCCTTCATTATGCATTCCTTGGATTTGTTAACTAGCTGTTTGCTAGTTTCTGGAACAGAAAATGACTTTCAACATTCTTACCCAAAATATACATTAAGAGCTATAAATTTTCTTCTAAGCATTGCTTTAACTGCTTACCACCAGCTGTAAAATGTATTTTCACTTTAACTTCAAAATATTTTGCACATAAATCATAAATTCTTCTTTCAATGGTAGATTATGTGCTATTACTTAATTTCAAAATATTTGGGAGATTTTATGGTATTTCTACTTTCATTATGGCACAGAACTCATACAACTCAACACCAGGAAGACAAACAATCCAATTAAAAAACAGGCAAAGGTCTGAATTAGACACTTCTCCAAGGAGGACATACAGATGGTCCATACATATGAAAAGATGCTCAACATCACTAGCCATCAGAGAGATGCAAATTAAAAGCACATTGAAATATCACCTCACACCTGTCAGAATGGCCTTCATTAATATATCAACAATGTAATATATCAACTATGTATGAATTAATTCTTTGAAATTTGTGGGATTTGCTACATGGCCCAGCATATGAAGTACTTTCCTAAGTGACAATACTATATATTCTACATTTTGATAGGGTAGGTTGGAGAACATTTTCTACCTAACTAGGTCACGTTGATTAAAGTAATATTCTTCAGCAACAATATTCTTACTCTTTTGTCAACTTGTACCTTCAGTCAGTTTATGAAAGAGAGATGTTAAAGTGGCTATGGAGTTATACCTATAACCTTTTAGTTTTTTTAAATTCTTAATTGACTATAGTGAAGCTAATCCTAATAAATGCATTCAAATTTAGAGTTGTTATATCTAATTGCATAGACCATTTTGTCATAAAAATATTTCTATAACTCTATAGTAATAAGTCTTGAGCATTTGTATGACATCCATATGGCTAAATCAACTTCCTTTTAGTGAAGTCTTTATATAGCTTACCTTTTTTCCATCCTGTTATTTTTCAGTCTATCTTATATATTTAAAGTATGCCTCTTAGAAACAGCATAGTGTTAGGTAATATTTATTATTTAGTCTGTTTACCACTGAATTTTAATTGAGGTTTTAATCCATTTCAACATAATGCATGGAATAGTATAGATGAAATTAGGTCAGCCAATTAATTTTTTCTTATGTACTTGTCCCATCTGCTCTGTTTCCCTTTTTTATTTAAATCATTATTTTTCAATTACAGTTCACATACAGTATTATATTAGCTTCAAGTGTACATGCCAGTGATCAGACATTATATAACTTACTAAGTGACCATCCCAATAAATCTCGTACCCATCTGACACCATACATAGTTTAAAATTAAGTTCTCCATTATTTTTTTCAAATAAGTTGTCAATTTCTTGCTTTCTCTTCTACTTCTGGCACCTCTATGATTCGGATGTTGGAACGTTTAAAGTTGTCCCAGACATTCCTCAACCTCCTCATTTTTTTTGAATTCTTGTTTCTTCATTCTGTTCTGGTTGAATGTTTCTTTCTTCTTTCTGCTCCAAATCATTGATTTGAGTCCCAGTTTCCTTCCCTTCCTGTTGGTTCCCTGTATATTTTGCTTTCTATCACTTTGCATAGCTATTACTTTTTCTTCTATTTTGTGTCCGTACTTCCACCATTTCCGTGAGCATCCTGATTACCAGTGTTTTAAACTCTGCATCTGTTAGGTTGGCGATCTCTTGATTGCTTAGTTCTATTTTTGGAGCTTTGATCTGTTCTTTCCTTTGGGCCATATTTTTTTCTCACTTGCCTATTATGTTGTGAGGGGTGGAGCCTTAGTATTCACCAGGGCAAGGCAATCCACGTCACTGCCTTGTGGTGCTGTATGTGGTGGAGGGATCTGAGAGGGAACGATGCCCTGCGCTTGGCTCTTGGCCAGCTTTCGGTCACTTCTGCTACCCACAAGCATACTGGGACCTTCTGGTGCTGATTCCCAGGTGGGTGGGTTTGGGTATGTTCTAGGACCCTGCGGGTCTCTCAAACACATTCTCCTGTGAGACTGGCAGTTTCTCCTGCTGCAGCAAACCCCACAGGTTTTTATTGGTAAAGCTTTTGAGGCTTTATTTTCCAGCGCCGAACCCTGGGTTGCACGGTCTCTCTCAACCCTAGTTGTTCCTCCCGGTTTATCCGCAAGCAAATGTGGGACACGCACCCCCTCCATCAGCCAGCCACTGCCTTGCCCACCCTGGTCTGCCAGCCACAGGCTGCACATCCTCTCCGCCCAGGCTGCACATCTCCACCCCTTCTACCAGTTTGAATGAAGGTTTCTTCTTTAACTCCTTGGTTGTCGGACTTCCATACACTTCAATTTTCTGGCAGTTCTGGTTATTTTTTGTTTTTAAATTTGTTGTTGTTGTTTTGGTTGTGCAAGGAGACAAAGTGTATCTACCTATGCCTCCATCTTGACCAGATGTCTCCATGTTCTTTTTTTTTATGCTGTTGAAGTTCTAAGTTCATTGAGCATCCTTATAATCAGTGCTTTGAATTCTGTATCTAGCAAATTGCTTGCCTCCATTTTGTTTTCTTCTTTTCCTGGGGTTCTGTTCTGTTGTTTTATTTGGGACATGTTTGTCTTCTCATTTTGGCAGACTCCCTCTGTTTCTATGAATTAGGTATAGCTGCTGTATCTCCCAGGCTTGGTTGAGTGGCCTTATGTAGTAGGTGTTCAAGAGGATCCAGTGGCACAGCGTCCCTGATGATCCAAACTAGATACTCCAGGTGTGGCGAACTGCTCTCACCTCCCTTGTGGGCTCTGTATTCCTTCCTCTTGTAGATGAGTTCTGATTACTGTTGACACATCAGTGGGAAGGATCTACCCCCAGCCTGATTGGCTACAGGGACTGTGATCACTGACCACTGAAGGATCAGCTGTGCAGGGGCCCACCTCACTGAGTGGGGCTTACTTCAGTAGAGTTCTTGTGCCTGCTGAGTCCAGCCCGTGAGTGTGTCCCTTGTGGAGGTGGTTGGGTGGTGAATCAATGTGTTCTAAAGCTCTCCATGAGGTGCTCTGGCTCTGGGGCCTTTTGGAAGTTGCTGGCCAAGTTAGCTGCCCCTGATGTTCTGCCCGAGGCAACCCAGCAGGAGCTACAAAATGATCTTCAGATACTTGGCATTTGTGCTGGACTTGGAAGTGCCCAGTAGAGACCAAGATGTGAACCAAAGCCTACTGCTGCTAGTGCCAGGTCTAGGGCCATTTAGAGAGATGTATAGGATTTGCTGAGACTAGATGCTATTTGTTGGAGAGGATTTTAGCAAAGTCTAAGGCCTGAGCCAAGATAGGCCACTTATATGAAAAAACCAGTGGAAACACACCTAGGATGGCCCTACAAGTTGGGTGGTACGAGGCCTCAGGGAATCACCAGGAAGGGGCCAACAGTGTAAGCCAGGTTGGTAGAGTCTCCAGATGTGATGCCAGCTTGCTGGTTCTGTTGGGGAAGGGCTAAGGGGAAAAAAAAAAGAACGGCCTCTGCCAGCACTTTTGTCTGGCTGAAAGTGGCCTGTCTAGCTCTCACTGTTAAGCCAGACAATTCAATTCCTCCCCATATGTCTCTAATGCCTTTCAAACTGCTGTCCCAGTGCTGGAGCTCAGAGGGAGTGAGTCCAAGTAAATCCATGCACAGGCCCTTTAAGAGGAACTACCTGGGGGTCCAGCAGCCCTCTATCTCACTCAGCCACAATCCCCACTGTTTTTACAGCCAGAAGTTATGGAGACTCCTCTTGTGGCCCTGAAACCTTGGACTGGGGGACCTGGCGTGAGCCTGACACGCCTAATTCCATGGGGGGACCTCTGCAGCCAAGATATCCCTTCTGATTTTTATCTGCCTCAGATGGGTGTGCAATCAGCCCATTCTGGTCTCTGCCTCTCCTCCCGGTCTCGATGAGGTTTCTTCTTTAAAACCCTAGTTGCAGGACTTCCATTCAGCTAGGTTTCAGGTGGTTCTGAATGATGACTGTTCTGTAATTTAGTTGTAATTTTTATGTGGTTGTGGGAGGATGTGAGTACAACATTTACCTATTCTTCTGTTTCTCTATTTCTTATTAAATACACTTTACATTAGAAAAAAATGTTTTTTAACTCAATGTTTCAAATTTTATTCATTTAGTTATACATTTAAAAATAATGATTTTAGTGCATACCCTACAAATTACAATAAAATTCCTGAATTATTACCTTGCTTAACTGGCACATTTTAATAATTTTGCAACTACTGGAACTTAAAGCAATTTAATTCCATTTACCCCTCATGTCACCTATTATGCTATTATTTTCATATATTTTACACAGTAAATACTGTTTTTAAAAGACAGTATTTGAAAAGCTACCTAAATTTTGTCTTTCATAAAATATCTTTATATCTAACTACAACTCCTCTGGCACTCTTCATTCCTTCATGTACTTACCTGTTTTTATCTGGAATCATTTTCCTTCAGCCTGAAGCTCTTCCTTGATTGGTTCATCCAGTGGTAGTCTGTCTGAAATTTACTTTGCTTCATTTCTGAAGGGTATTTTCACTAGTTACAGACATAAGTCTTTATTGACAATATTTTTCTTTCAGTACATTAGGGCTATCATTTCATTTCCTTTAAGCTCTCATAGTTTCTGTTGAAAAATCAGCTACTAAGCTAACTGTCCTTACAGTAACTCCTTCTGGGGTTTTCCTCAGAAAATTCTAAATTACAATCATGTCCACTCAGAATTTTGGAATGAATTTATATAACCTATATGGTAAAAACACTTCAAGTAAAGGTTTCATATTAAATTCCTAACTAGAAAAGAAATGCTAATTCAGTTCAAGAGTATCAAAGAATTCTCAAAGATAAATAACTGAGAAAATGAGCAACTATCAAATTTTTAAAAACTCAAAAAAACATAATTAAACAAGGCACCATAAGTGAATGTCAACACACACAGACACAAACACATCAGAAAATGGCAAAATGTTAAGACAATTTTTGACCCAAAATATAAAATATCTAGCTATAATAACCTTGAATAAAACAAAAGGTGAGAAATACAGAGTGGGACAAAAGTGTGTTTACAGTTGTTATTATGGAAAATACAATTAATAAACAATTCAAGCAAGGAAAACAAACAAAAAAGACCACATCAAACTAAAACTAAAATTTTTGCTCAGCAAAGGAAACCATCAACAAAATGAAAAGACAACCCACTGACTAGAAGAACATATTCACTAATACATCTGAAAGGAGTCAATATGCAATATAAAAAATTTATAAAACTCAACACCAAAAAAACAAACACTCAAAAAATGGGCAAAGAACCTGAATAGGTACTTCTCCAAAGAGGACATACAAATGACCAATAGACATATTAAAAGATGCTCAATGTCACTAATCATCAGAGAGAGGCAAATTAAAACTTCAATGAGATGTCACCTCACATCTGCCAGAATGATTATCATCAAGAAATCAACAAATAACAAGTGTTAGTGAGGATGTGGAGAAAAAAGAACTCTTGAGCACTGTTGGTGGGAATGCAGACTGGTGTAGCCACTGTGGAAAGCAGTATGGAGTTACCTCAAAAAATTGAAAGATGGTGCTGCCTTCTGACCTAGTGATTCCACTTCTGGGAATATATCCAAAACACAAATTCAAAAGAATATATTCACCCCTATGCTGATGGCAGCATTATTTAACAATAACCAAGATTTGGAAGTAGCCCAAGTGCCGATCAGTACAGGAGTGGATAAAAAAGCTGTGGTACATTTACACAATGGAATGCTACATGACTGTAAAAAAGAAAACATTTTATCCTTTCTGACAGCATGGATGGACTTGGAGAACTTTATGATAAGTGAAATAAGCCAGTCAGACAAAGGCAAGTACCATATGATTTCAGTCATATGTAGAATCTAATAAACAAACTGAACTAACAAGCAAAATAAAGACAGACTCACATATAGAAAGCAGACTGACAGCTCTGGGATGAGTGGGCAGAGGGGAGGGTGGATGGAGGGATGAGTAAAACACTTTAAAAAAAGAGAGAAAGAACTTATAGACAAGGACAACAGTAATTGTGTGTGTGGGGGGGAGCTGGAGGTGGACGAGGGTATAGGGGAGATAAATGATGATACAAAAAATTCATCGTATTAAAAATAATAATATAGCCCTGGCTGGTGTGGCTCAGTGGATTGAGCACCGGCCTGTGAAACAAAGGGTTGCTGGTTTGATTCCCAGTCAGGGCATGGGTTGCGGGCCAGGTCCCTAATAGGGAGCACGTGGGAGGCAACCACACAATGATGTTTCTCTTCCTCTATTTCTCCCTCCCCTCCTCTCTGTCTAAAAGTAAATAAATAAAATCTTTTAAAAAATAATATAAATAATACAAGAATAAACTCTGTGTTTCATGTACCAACAACCAGAAATCTATTTTTGTTCCATCCTGTGTAGTGAGGAAAATAAAGCTTTAAAGAATGAGCAAACAATCTAAAAAAAAGCAACAAAGGTTTTTAAATCTCATTAAGTATTTTTAATACACAAGATAAAAGTGACTGGGGATATATTCAAATACATTCATTAAAATGGAACTCAGAATGGTAAAGTATCAATCAACAGGAAAGAGAAGAGAAAAAGGGGCAGAATTAGAAGGTCTAAACTGTGAAGTCAGAGTTCCAGGAGAGTGTAGACAAATCAAAGAGTAAAATAAATTCACTGAATATATTAGAAGAGAAACACTCCAAATTAATGTACTAGTATTCAATTTAAAATCTAAGAACAAAAAATAAATAAATTCATAGCATAAAAATAGAAATAATAAATACAAGAACAAAAATGAAAGAGAAAATAAAATACAATTGGGACTTCCGATTAAGATGGAGGTATAGGTAGAAATATTTTGTCTCCTCGCACAATCAAATGAAGGACAACAAATTTAAAAACAAAAAATAACCAGAACTGCTAGAAAATCCAAGTGTATGGAGGTACGACAGCCAAGGAGTTGGAGAGGAAACATCCATTCAGATTGGCAGGAGGGGTGGAGAACAGGCACCCAGGGCGGAGCGGACGCGGCAAGATGATGGTTGGTGGTGACCGGGCGGTCCCACATTTGCATGCGGATAAACTGGGAGGAACAACTGGGGAGTGAGAGAGAGGGGTGTAACCCAGGCTTCCAGCGCAGGAAAAGAAAGCCTCAAAACCTCTACCCGTAAAAACCTGTGGGGGTTGCAGCAGCAGGACAAATGGCCAGTCTCACAGGAGAACTCGTTTAAGAGACCCACAAGGTCCTAGCATGTACACATACCCACCCACCTGGGAATCAGCACCAGGTGGTCCCAATATGATTGTGGGTAGTGGGGAAAGTGGCTGAAAGCTGGCCAAGAGCCAAGCAAGCAGTACTGTTCCCTCTTGGACCCCACCCCCACATACAGCACCACAAGGAGGTGACGTGGGTTGCCCCACCCTGGTGAATATCTAAAGCTCCTCCCCTCAAAACATAATAGGTACACCAAGACAAAAAAATATGGCCCAAAGGAAATAACAGATCAAAGTTCCAAAAATAGAACTAAGCAATGAAGAGATCGCCAACCTAACAGATGCAGAGTTCAAAACACCAGTAATCAGCACATTCACAGAATTGGTGGAGTACATTTGCAATATGGAGGAAAAAAGAGAAGGCTGTGCAAAGTGAAATAAAGAAAAACAGACAGGGAACCAACAGTGAAGGGAAGGAAACTGGGACTCAAATCAACGATTTGGAGCAGAAAGAAGAAAGAAATATTGAACCAGAACAGAATGAAGAAACAAGAATTCAGAAAATGAGAAGAGGCTGAGGAATGTCTGGAACAACTTTAAACATTCCAACATCCGAATCACAGGGGTGCTAGAAGGAGAAAAACAAGAGAAAGACATTGAAAACTTATTTGACAAAATAATGAAGGAGAACTCCCCCAGTCTAGCAATGGAAATAGACTTCCAGGAAATCCAGGAAGCTCAGAGAGTCCCAAAGAAGTTGGACCCAAGGAAGCACACACCAAGGCATGTCATCATTACATTACCCAAGATTAAGGATAAGGAGAGAATCTTAAAAGCAGCAAGAGAAAAGGAGACAGTTACCTACAAAGGAGTTCCCACAAGACTGTCAGCTGATTTCTCAAAAGAAACCTTACAGACAAGAAGGGGCTGGAAAGAAATAGTCAAAGTTATGAAAGACAGGACCTACATCTAAGATGACTCTATCCGGCAAAGCTGTCATTTAGAATGGAAGGACAGATACAATGCTTCCCAGACAAGGTAAAGTTAAAGGAGTTCATCATCACCAAGACCTTATTAAATGAAAAATTATGGGGACTAATCTAAGAAAAAGGTGATGATCAAAAATATGAACAGTAAAATGACAACAAACTAACAACTATCAACAGCTGAACCTAAGAAAAACAAAAACAAACTAGGCAAACTGCTACAACAGGAACAGAATTACAGAAATGGAGATCACGTGGAGGGGAAGGGTGGAGAATGGGGCTAAAGGTACAGGGAATAAAAAGCATAAATGGTGGTACAAAATAGACAGGGGGAGGTTAAGAATAGTATAGGAACGGGAGAAGCCAAAGAACTTATATGTACAACCAATGGACATGAGCTGAATGGGGGAATGCTGGTTGGAGGAGATGTGCAGGGTGGAGGGGAATAAAGGGGAGAAAAAAATGGGATAACTGTAATAGCATAATCAATAAAATATATTTAAAAAATACAATCAGGAGTAAAAACAAAGCAAATGTTCTTTGGGAAAGATTAATAACAATGACAAACCAATAAGGTAAATTAAGGGGTGGGGGGAGAAGTTCTAATGAACATTTGGAAATAAATGACTATTACAGACTTTAGGTCTCACAAACATGAAAAAGGGAAAAAATTATTAAAACTTTAAGCAAATAAATTTTAAAAATAAATATGTAAATAGATGACATGTAGAGATACATTTCATCTCTAGAGAAATGCCATTCACTAAAGACAAAATTAAAAACTTAGTATTACTACAGATATTAACACAATAATTGAATCAGTGGGTAATGATCTGCCCCCCAAAAAACACCAGGCCAAGATAGCTTTACAATTATATTCTACAATACTTTCAAGGAACTTTTAATTCTAATCTTAAAAACATCTTCCAGAATAAAGGGAAGAATATTTCACAGCTCATTTTATGAGTCTTGCAGAACTTTCACACCAAAAGCAAATGAACGATGTAAAAGAAAAACATTGCAGGCTAATCTCATTCAGGAATATGGATTCAAAAAATTCTGACGATAATTACCAGCAATCGAAGACAAGCAATATATAAAAGGTAATTCATATGAACTAATTTGGGTTAACCCAATAAATCTAGCAATGATTACTCTTTGAAAACTTTATAAATGTCAATCAATATAGCACAGAAGTAGGGAAAGATCATTAATAGGTGAAGTATTCCATAAAATTCAGCACCTACCTATTCGTGAGAAAAATAATCAGGCAGAAGAGAACTTCCTTACCTTGATAAAGGACACCTACAACAAAAACCGCCTTTAATGATGAGAAAGAAACCCATAATCATACCAGTTCAGTACTTTTTAATGGCAGTCTAAATAAGTAAAGTAAGACAGGGAAAAAAATGTTTTTGAATAACTGAAAAGATTAAAAATAAATGTCATTATTTGCAGATAATATATCCTCCATGTTGAAAATTCCAATTAAAAAAAATTCTGTAAGGTTGTTGGATACAAAAGTGAAAAATTTAGTTTCATTTAAAATTAATAATTGCAACTAACTAACAGAAAATAAAACTTTGTAAAAAGCATTATAAAGTAGCTAGGGAAAAATTAACAAAAGATGTGGTAGCCTGTTATGTATAAAATTACTGAAAGGCATTAAAGAACACAAGTACAGAAAACAGCATAAACTTGAAGAGAAATATCAACACAGTGAAGGTGTAACTAAACTGATGAAATTGCAATAAAAACATCAACAGTAATTATTGTGGAATTTGGCCAGGTAATCTGCTCTTAAAACGTGATATTTTGAGTTCTAGAATGTCACGTTGGTTCAATCTTTAACTTCTTGAGAATATATATTTATTTTATAATCGGAGTCTTTCTTTAACTTTTTATTTTAATAAAATCAGAATATGCATAGCACATGCAGTTCTAAAGGCTAAAGTAATACAACAAATAATTACTAAAGCTATAGTAACTTGAGGTTCAATCCTTACTACAGCTGGAGTCTCATTGATTCCATTATGTGGATCTTCTGTTCATGTGGTTCTACTGTGCATTGTTTTACTTGGTTTTTCATCAGGTGTTGTCCTGTATCCTTTTAGGCTAAATAGAGATACTCCAATTGGTTTCAATCATCAGATACTATAGGTGAGAAACTTAAAGAGATAATCTGAGGCTCAACTGATAATGCTATCTTCTCAGGGATAGGCTAACATTTGCTTTTAACAGGTAATTTAAACCAAAAAATGCTAGTTAATTTCAGGTTATCTTAATCCAATCAGTGACTGAGATGATTCAAAGTTTAGTTTCAGTCTATATAAAATCTGGTCTGTTCCAGTATATGAGTACTATTTAGGGCAGTCTTTCTTAAATGGGGATGATTTTTGCTCACCAGGGCACATTTGGCAAAATATGGAGATGTTTTCGATTGATGCAATAAGCACAGGGGATTGGTACTAGCATCTAGTGAATGTAGGAGAGGGACGCTGCTAAATATCCTTCAATGTACAGGGCAGTTCCACACAATAGTAGTGCGGAAACTAAGAAACCTTGCTTGATTAGATTATAGCCCCTTGAGGTTCTAACATAAAACCAAAGAGGTTTAGCAAAGAGTTCTCCTTGGTAGTCCTAAATCTACAACTTTTGTTTCCCTAGTCCTACAAATATGACAAAATGACTGCTTAGCTTCTCAACGTCTCAGTGGTCTTTTCTGGAATCTGCATCATTAGGGGTAAAAAAGTTAATGTTACTCAAACATTATGTCTCAATACACTGACTAGCTTTAGTTTTTTCCACAGAGTTTTGGCCCTATAATTCTTCACAGCTTTGGAGACTGCCTAATGCCTTCAAAAATAATTTATTTTTATTTTGATTCAGCTTTATCAGTTGTTCTCAACAGTAAAGCTGGTTCAAATTACCTCCTCTACCTGACAAGATTCTAAATATATATGGGAGAACAAAAGGATAAGAAGCAGCACAATATTCTTGAAGAACAACATGAGGGCCTGCCCCACCAGATACCAAGTCATACTATAAAGCCATAGCATGGCTTTTTGTTTGATTTTCATGTCTGAAATCAAACAACATGAGGGGAAAAAACAAACAAAAATTAAAATAACAAACAAGAAATCCCAAATAACTATAAAACACAAAACACTTGAACAAATAAAGTATTAGTAGTTAAGGATGTATCATATTAGAATAAGAGTATTGGCGGCGGCGCGGGTAGTGGGGGTGGATAGAAAAGAGAAACCCTCCAAGTAAGTTAAATATATATGAAAAGAAGTGACAAAGCAGGCATTAAAGACTGGCAGGAAAAGGATGGACTCTTTCTTGTTGAGACAACTAATTAGCCAAATGGAAAAGAAAATGAAATTTTAGTACTACCTTCCATCATACATAATCACTTCCATGTAGAATAATGAAAGAAAGTGGATGGTAATAAAAAAAAAAACAACCAAACACAATCCAACTGCTAAATGTACTAAAGCCATGGACAGACACTTTACTGAAGAGTATACACAGATGGCAAATACGCACATGAAAAGGTGTTCAACATCATTTAGCCATCAGGGAAATATAAACTGAAATTACAATGGAATATTATTTCACACATACAAGAATGACTAATATAAAAAAACAGTGATGATATCAAATGCTGGTAACAATGTAGAGAAATTGGATCATTCACACATTAATGATGAGAATGTACAATGGTATACCCACTCTGGAAAAGATTATGGCAGCTTCTTACAAAACTAAGCGTGTGTTTGCCATACAACCTAGCAATTGTACTCTTAGGCATTTATCCCAGAAAAAAAGATAACTTATGCCAACACAAAAACCTGTATGTGAATGCTCACAGAACCTTTATTCATAATAGCAAAAAAAAAACTGGAAACCCTAATGTCCTTCAAACAGTGAATGACTAAACAAAAACTGGGATACACCCATGTCATGGGAATATTATTACTCGGCAATAAATAGGAACAAACTAATGATGGTCAGAACAACTGAAAGGAAACTTAGGGAATTATGTTGAGCAGAAAGCCGAGCTCAAAAGGTTAGACACAGTATGATTCTATCTGTATAATATTCTTGAAATGACAATATTATAGAGATGAAAAATTAGTGGTGGCCAGGGGCTGGGAAGAGATGTGGCCATGGCTATAAAAAGGCAACAGAAACATTTACTTGTGAGGCAATTGTTCTGCATCTTGACTGTGGTGGTTGTCACATGAAATCTACACAGTGATGAAACTGCATACGATCCAATACACACATGTACACACAAGAGTTCAGGTCAAACTGGTGAAATCTAAATAAAGTTTGCAAGTGTGTCAATGTCAATTCCTTGCTATAATATTGTACAATAGCTGTACAACATGTTACAACTGGGGGATGCCAGGCGCCTTGCTGGGTTTCCCTGTGCCAACCTCTTTCCTTCTCTGGGCCCCAGGCTCCCCATCTGTAGGTGGATCCTGATTCCTCTGGTTTCTTCTAGCCTTGCATATATAGAAGCAAAACATGAACAAAATTCATCTTAGAATACAGATGTACTCAAGGATTCCATTTAAAAGAAAGCCAGAAATGGAACAAACTCAGAAAACCCAGTCTGTGTCCCCAAAGTTCTGCCATGCTGCTCGAGGCAGGGGAACAATCATGTGGCCCCAGAGACCATTCTTGCATGAACATGAATGTAAATCAATGAACAAAGTAAGAAAATATCTCCATGAAGTTGAAAGACATGCAGAATGAAACATTATTTAAGGATACATCAGAGGTGGCAAAATATGCACTTGGAGGAAAGAGTAGGAGCTGCAATTGAAAGGGGTGTATTTGTGCTGCTGATACTGTATTTCATAAGACAGGTAATGGGTACTGGGGTGTTCTTATTTTTTAAACCAAACAAAATGTTCTTAAATTCTCATCTATGCAGGATACAGTTAATACGGGGGTGGGGAGGGGAGGCCATGAAATAGAAATGAGTTAGGCCAGTGAAATAACAATGTACCAAAAGGAGCTCAAAGAACACAATCTTTTCTGACCTCCAAAATGCACTTTTCTATGGCCTTATATTTAAGATTGTTATGGGGTAGATTGAACCAGAGGTCCCAGGAAAATAGGGGAATCCCCACTTCTGCAAAAAGGTAGCAGGGGTGGAGGGCGGGACAGGGGAAGCGGTGCTGACAAAGCAGAAGGCAAAGTACTTAAGGCACATTGCATAACAAAGGTAGATTAATACAGCCCTTGCCTTCCTGAAGGGAGGGGCTGCGGAAGTAGGCTGCCGCCTGGGGCAAACTATAAACAATGACAATGTGACTGTGATAACTTGCAAGGGTCAAAGACACTGAGGAGTTTACAAAAATGGAGGACAGTGATGCACTGTAGGAAATGCTGAGCACTCCCACCGGCTTCCAGCGCATTGGGATTTGGAGACGGTCTTTTTAAAGAAAAGGCGCAGAAAGGCGCTCTCACGCTCATGCTCCACACCCACCACCCCCTTGCTCCCTCGTTCGTTCTCAGTTCAGTGCTTCATCCAGAGATGTTGCTCTCTTGATACAGGAGCTCTCTCTGGGTACAGGACTTTGGAGCTTGGTGCAATCTCTCTGGGCTTTTGGCATTTGGACATTCTGGACCTAAGGTCCTGTTCCCCACATGGGCGAGAGTCCTCATGGGGCCAGGCAGATGCCAGGCCCACCAGGGGCCTCAACTCCTCATGGATGGGTGCCCGTTCCTGAAGGCAGGGTTCCACACTGGGACATGTGCCTCCCTGGGCTCCAGCCTCTGGGACACTATGATCCAATCAGTACAACATGTGGTTTGTGGACAGCTACATGGAGACTGAAAGCAGTGCACCCCAAATTTTGAAAGAGAGAGCTGCTGTCAGAGGATGACAACTCTGAAACCTATAAGTGCACATTCCAGAGAGGATGGGGATCTGTTTGCATGACTGGCTTAAGGACAGATAAGGAAATGAGGAACTTCTGGGTAAGGTTTTGGCTTGTAGTCTTTTGGGGACCAAGAGAAGTTCTGGGTCTTGTGGGAGACAAGCGCTCAGGGCAGGAGTGCTTTCAGTACCCCTAAGACTGGAACACTGTTAATAAAAACCTGCTTCCTTCAACACAAATCGTTGGGTCATGAAGAAGGGTGACAAGCAGTCAAAGCCCAGTTTGCGCTGTTACAGGATTACTAACATGTCTGAAATCAATAAATGGTCTGATGTAGCCATGCAAATTGTTTAATGTTAGCTGGCTCTTTTATGAAAACCTGCGGTAATTTCGTGTTTTCCTGAATAAGAGAAGGCACTGAAAGAAACTGTCAGATTTGCCAATTAAACTAATTAAAATACACAGAGGCTTTAAAATTCATATTGAATTTCCCTCCAAAATCCACCTGGCTTATCTATAATTGAATTGAACTGAACTGATATAAACATTTCTATCATGTTTAAGTTCTCAGGGTTTCTGCGTAACTTAATTCCACATTAAAATTTCTTTAAAATCAGAGATCCTCAAACCTAACTGCACATTAGAATCATCTGTATAGCTCTTAACCTGACCTTCAAGTCTAATTTCAGATTACTTCAATCGGAACCTTTGAGGGATGGACCCAGGCATCAATGTCCAAGGATGTTTTTATAGGTAAAGTTTATTACAATATACAATCATTTTCATTACTGTACATGTTGTCTATAGTTGCAACGGAGACCATGTGGTCTGCAAAGACTAAAATATTTATTATCTGGCCCTCTACTGAAAAAGTTTGCCAACCCAATTGCACTAAGGCAAGCACTGATATCTCAGAAAATTTCATGGTGTAAGCAACTATATACCAGCTTTATTCTTACATTTTTTTGTCTAAAATTTTTCTCACCCTTAGCCGTAAGATTAAGAAACGTGAATGATGAGAGAATATGACTCTAGCTAAACTCATTAAGAAATAAGACTTGCTTTTTCTTTTTAGGCTTCCCTTTAGAGACTGAATGACAATGGAGAGAACTATTTAACAAGATCCTGGTTTCTCTTGCAACACAATAGCTTAACTTGCCTGCTTTTATGTGCATCTTTGTACTATCGGTTCCATAGATATTATCCCTATGGGCAATATTAGCACCTGCAGAAAAATGACACCTGGATCTCTTGTTTGCAAGACCTTCTCCCATCAGTCCAAGGTTAGACCCTGTCCAGCCATGTGTGGGTGTTGGTTTATGAGTGCTGCAGCAGTGTGCATAATGAATCATTTACCCAGTGGACATAAAAGACATACCAAATGAAGTAACTTTAATAATTGACTTAAATGACTAGCAATTAGCAAGTGGCTTTTAGAGAGATACCCAAGGCTGAAAGGGTATGTTTTCTTAATCACTTTCTATAGATGATGAAAAGTTAAGAGTTTGCTCTTTTCAAATCTACTCCTTCCAAATAATTGTATCCGAGAAAAAGCAAAACAAAACACTTTTCCTCACTCCCAACCCTGTCCCCATTAAAACAGAAACAGGGATTTATGTCCCACTCTTCAACACATGTAATTTGTACAATAATATCTTCTATGAAAATGAGTTGTACTTAATACCTGCGAGATATCTTGAGATGTGAATCCCATCCTCTGGGTTCTAGAGTTTTATTCCCTCCAAATTAATCTATCTTTAAAGTTCAAAAGAAAGGCAAAAGAAAGTGACAGATAGACATAAAGACTTGCATATATACAGGATGAGAAGGCAGTAGAGGAATGAAGAAAAAGCATTCCAAGCAGATTCAGTGATTAGAACAGAAGCAGGGACAAAGAATATATAAAAACTACAATTAACCTCAGTAAAATATGGGCTGATGATGCACAACTGCCAAGGATGGCTCATGTTTTCATTAGTTTTTCTATTGTCATTAATAGAGTATAAACATATACACAATATGTAAGTATAATGATTTTACTTATATATTTATACGCACACACACAGACTGACTTGGTAAACACATTTGCAATGCACATATCTGAAAAAGGACATATCCAAAGTTAAAAAATAAACAAACTCTTAATAAAAAACAAAACAAAACATTTTTAATGGACAGACGAGCTGAACAGAGACTTCTCCAAAGAAAACAGAAAGTAAATAAGCTCAGGAATAGACTGCAATGCCCATTACTATAAGGGAAAAACAATTAAACCACAATGATATGCCACTACAGACTGAATCAGATCTCTAAAATAAATCAAAAAACCAACTCTGACAATATCAAGTAAAGAGAAAGAGCAACTAGAACTCTCAAACATTTCAGGTGGGAATTCAAAATAGAAGAGCTACTCTGGACAACAGTTTGTCAGTTATTTATGAAATTAAACATCATCTTACCATATGACCCAGAAATCTTCCTCTGAGGTATTTGCCCCAGTAAAATAAAAATTTATATTCATACAAAAACATGTAAATGAATTTTTAGGATCATTATTCATAATCACCCCAAACTAGAAATAAGTAGTTATCTTTCAATGAGTGAATGCATAAACATACTGTGATACACCCATACAATGAAATACTCCTCATTAATAAATGCTACAAACTACTGATATGTGAAATGCAGTATGGCCAAATTTCGAAAGCATCATGCTAAACTTCAAAAATAGCCAGCCTCAGCCCTGCCTGGTGTAGCTCAGTGGACTGAGCGTTGGCTTGCGAACCAAAGGGTCTCACTGGTTCGATTCCCCAGTCGGGCACATGCCTGGGTTGTGGGCCAGGTACCCAGTAGGGGGTGCGCGAGAGGCAACCACACATTGATGTATCTTGTCCTCTCTTTCTCACTCCCTTGCCCTCTGTCTAAAAATAAAATAAATAAAATCTTAAAAAAAAAAGTAATTGAGAATAACCAGCCTCAAAATGTTATATATTGAATGACTGCATTTATATTATATGATGTTCTGAAAAATGCAAAAACTATTGACAAAGAACCAGAGGTCAGTAGTAAGGAAAAAACTTGACTACAAGGGGGCCGCAAGGAAGTTTTCTGAGCATGAGGGAACCATTCTGTAGCCTTATTGTGGTAGTGGTTACATAAGTCTGTGAATCTGCCAAAACACATGAAATTGTGTGTGAAAAAATAAACAAATTTTACTGAATATAAGTTTTAAAAATACTTTTTCCAGAAATTGTACTCAAGTATTTATAAAAGTAAAATCTATTTACTTTTACATAAAGGAGACAGAAAATAAAGTGCATACAGACTAAAAGGAAATGGATCCAAGTCTAATAGCAGCTATTTTGACAAAATATTAACTATGACTTATTTAACTCCTTATAACTTTCTGTCTTTCAAAAATCCTAAAATGGACATTTATTACTTTATAATCGGGAAGTAAATACCATTTTTTAAAAGTGAGATTAGATACCACTTACAAACTGAGTAGTTGATACACAACTAAAAATAAAGTCATAGAAAGGGAAAATAAAAGAGAAATCAAATAAAGAGGAGGCATTAAAGCCTGTGATAAACAACAGTCTATTCACATTTCCTTCTACTTTGGTACTATTTTTAATAATCTTAGGGAATCATTCAGTGTTACAGAATATATTACCCCTTCTCCTTCATACCATAAATTAGCTTAATTAAAATGCTGTTTTAAAAAGTAGTTTAAAATTCATCTGCTAGTGAGGACTTCAGTTTTAAAGGAAAGAGGGAGTCCAAAAATTTCAGGATTTAGGTGCTCATGCATGATATAATATACCAGCATTATTTTCACACCAAAAGTAAAGTTGGCCCCTGAGTTTGCAATAAAATTTTACTATTCCACAGTATAAAATAAAGGGACCAAATAAAATTTATATACATTTACACAAGTATATAACTGTTATTCAATCTCTAAGTTTTTTACACGTATTAACATTCAATCAGAAACAAAGGAGATGAGTTTTCTTAATTGTAGCTAAGGAAGACACAGAGGTCAAAAAATAAACAAATGCTTAAAATTTTTTAACAGACTATACATTCAAATGGTTCTCAAAATGCATAAAATATATAAAACAATATACATAGAAAATTCCATCTCTCCTCCCCCTTTCCTGTATCTATCCTCCAAATACCCCAATCTGAAACACACACAGTGAAGGTAAACTACAATAACTGGTTTCTTAGGTATCCTCATTAAGTTCCTTTATGTGTCTATATGTAGACACAAACATATATATTAATTTTTCTCACCTAAACTTTTTTTACAAAAAAGTAGAAAACTATATGTAGAACTCTACATCTTTTTATCACTTAATAATATTATATTTAATTATTAAAATGTCAAATATAAAGCTAAATAAAAGTCCTACAATGGAATGTTATAAATATACTTACAGACTGAGGTTTCAAGGCTGTCAGCAACAATGAGGTAAAATTGTATTAAGAACATGTTAATAATTTATACAACTGTAAATGAGAAAGGAGACTTACTGAGAGTTAGCTGAGGTTATCTGCCTAGTCCCCGTAAAACATTAACCTCAGTGAGATCCCAAAAGGCCTCTTTAAAGTATGGCAACTCCAAGGTTTAGCCTGCCTATAATTAACAGGCAAGTGAAGAAATTACCTAGTTTAAATCAGGGACCTCCATTTTCAGCATAGCAGCTATTTTTAGGTGAAATGGCTAAAAACACACAGCTGAATACAGAAAATACATTTAATAAATGAACAATACCATATCAACTCTCACTTCCTTATGGCATAGAGCAGCTAAAAAAGTTCTAGGAACACTCTAATAAGAAAACTAAGAAGCCACCATGTACTTTTTATTCTGTTTGCAAATTCAATCAGGGAATGGAAACAGAAAACATTCTAACAAGCTATAATGAAGCCTAAAATCTTGTCACTTTCAACTTTATGACTTCTTGTAAGAAATTTTTTTCAATAAGGAAATTGTATCTGTTAATCTGAGCCAAGGCTCAGATTAAAAATAAATATTTGAAGGTTTACCAAAATGAAAATTAAGATAAAACCTACTAAATATTACTCATTTTTAGGCAAAGCAACCTAAGGATCGCTTACCAATGACAACAGTGTTAAGAAAACATTAAAATGTCAGCAAAGTACCAAAAAGCCTCGGCAGTTGAGCAAAAGATATATCCTATGCATGTGTCATTAGATCAACCGTCAGAATTAAGAGTCACCCCCTCAGACCATGAGACCATGGAGATGTACCAGCTGTTTGAACTGGGACTAGCCCAGAGCGTGCAACATGACTAATAAGAAGCTTGATATAGTCCACAGGTATGATACATTTCTACAAAAAGTTTACTGGGTCAGGGTAACCTAGGCTTTAATTCACACCTGCCAATCATGAGCAATAGATCCATAGGCAAGTTGTCTATTACCTTGTAAGCTTAAGTTACCTCACCTGTAAAATGTACATGATAAGGATGTTATAAAGGCTGAATTAGATGACACAAAGGGGATTTACATAGTGCCTGGTATGGAGCAAAAAATTATCATAATGTTTTTGTGTTTTTCTATACTGTATGTCAATGATGTTCAAGATGCGCTAGTACCATGGAAAGGGAAACAAAAAAATCATTAGTTTCTGTCATGGAAGAAAAATAAAGCAGACAACTATAACTTAAAGATTTATGTAATGTTAATTTTTAAATAAACTGTTATACCTAAAGAGGATCTTCTTATTGCAATCAATAGATTCTTGAAATGAAGGAGGTATATGAGTTACTCTGGATTTACAGAAATTTAATAGGTAAAGATAGATGAAAAGACTTTACAGGTGAGGAAAAAGCACAAACAAAAGAACGGATGTATAAAACTATACAGTATTTCTGAAAGTGCTAAGTATAACCAGTTAGGTATAGATAGAATATAGCATTGTGGGAGGTACAAGGGAAGGATAATAAATTTAGTAAAATCCTAAACTCACTAAGAGAATAATTCCGATTTTAGGCAGTAACAACTGATGGTACATAAAGAGTCTCTAAACATATTATCTAACAGTTTAGGGTTCTTCTGCTCTGCAAAAGTAAAAAAAACAAACAGTCTGGCTTAAAATTAAAAAGGAAAGCACATTACTTCTACATCATAAACATCATACAATGTCCTAAAAATTTCTACCTATAAAATTATAGGTAGAAAATATTTCTCCGTTTGTTTCAATAAAATTTCAGAATACTTAATATTTTTTCTAACTTTGAAAAGTACATACTAAATGCTATTCTATGTTTCTTTTTCATGAGTTAAGACCTTATTATCTAATCTATTGTCTTGAAAATAATTCTACCATTTTACTTATGATTAAGTGGAAACTGTTAAAAACTTTTTTCATTTTTCAAAGTCAACTAAGTTCTTTATGAGTAAATACATTTAAAACTTACAACCAATTATAATTCACATGAATCATTCCAATACCTAAACAGATTAAATTAGTACAACACTAATTTTGAGTCTGCAATTTTTAGGGAGTATTAATTTCACTTCTAAATCATATTAAAAAAGAGGAACTCTCACCTTGAAAGCACTTGCTAAACGGAGGCAAACCTGAGTTGAAGGTCAGAGAGATTTTGGGGAAACAATAACAACACAAAAGAGTCTGCTCAAAGCCAGTAGACTCACAAGAGACTCATTCCTCTGAGCCCTAAAATGACACAGGGCTAACTAACCACACAACGACCTAAGAGGTAAAATACCCCATTCTCTTTACTTTGGTGTGTTTCCGAAGAAAGTTGGGTTGGTATGGAACAAATATAGCTTTTAAAAAGTGTCTTGGGAGTTGTAACCACAAACCAACCTTCATATAGATTCATTCACATCACCTTAGTGATACAAAAACTAACTTCCAAGCTCTGATTTAAAGTGGTCTCAGAACATCATGATGGTGCCATCCCAGATACATGGCAGACTCAACAGCAGATGCTCTCTGGAGAAATCTTTCTTCATTCCAGGTCTCAAAATATTCTCACGAAGCTCCCCCAACCATCTCAGTTTGGAAATGGTGTGTGTGGGAAGAAGAGTAAAAATAATTAAATACAAGAAAACAAGGTCGCATGACTGAAAACCAGCAGACAGAGCAAAATTTAAAATGAGAGTTAACAGACACAGACTACCACAGGATAATTATGAATACTATATGTTAAAGGAAATAAAAGACAAGTTTAGATATGTGAAGAAAACAATTTTTTAAAAATAGGTACACAGAACTGGCAAAGAACCAAATAGAACTTCTAGGTACAAAAGAGATTAAATGAAAATTTTTGGAAAAGCAATGAATGGGTAGATAAAAGCTTATTAGATACCACTGAAAATAACAAGTAAACTGGAAGTCAGGTTATAGGACAGAGGCCGAGAAATAAAACAGTAAAAAAATATATAGATATGCAGGAGAATGTGATGAAGTTATTGAATGAATGTAATAAAGTTAATGTAATGAATGTGACCTTAAGTCTAATTCAGAGTTCTACTAAAGGGGGAGAGTGGTTCTAATAATGAACAAAAACAACCACTACCCTGTTTCCATAGGACATAAAGTTTAGTAAAAAAGGCTGACATTCATCAAATAATCACATAAAACATAAAACTACACACCTGTGATAAGTGAAATTAGGAAAATTTACTAAGTATATTCCTTAATTTAGACCATAGTTTTCAGAAGCTCCTCCATGAAGACATGAAGTAATACTTGAATATGAATCGAATTAAGTAATAAAGTGTTCTAAGCAGAGAGAACAGTATGTGCAAAGGCACGAGGCAGGAGAATATAGCGCATCTTCCAAGAACTCAAAGAAAATTACAGGGATGGGCTATGAAAAACAATGAGGCAGCAAAGGGTAGAGGTAGTCCTTAATACTCTGAGAGCATGATCATGCAGTCTGTTAAACAGATAATTTGGTTTTCTCTAACATTAATGTGAAGATGCAGAAGAATTTTAAGCAAAGAAGGTGTAAAATTCGATTCTGATTTAGGAAACATTCACAATAACTGACTGCTTCTTTTTGAAAATCAAAAAGCTTTGGGAATTCTTTCTAAATCCATTACTGAATTAATATTTTTATAGTAATCACAACTACAAGTAACTTAAGAAGATAGTCAATTGTCCCAGCAGTGAAGAACTTCCCTCATATTACTAAATGAGAGATAAGAAAAAGGTAGTCACCAGATACCTTTTTGTTTTCTTGTATGCCAATAAAAATGAAATTCTGCATTTTTAACTTTCTTGACCAAAAACACCTTCATGCTTTTTTCACTGTTTTGATATCTTTAATCCATTTAATTTTTAAAGTTCTGATTGTATTATATTATTTACTGGGTCTAACTGGATCTTCTTATTAACAATTTATTTAATTTAACCAATATTTTTCATTTTTGTAGTTTTTATGAATTTTTTAGATCTCCAAATTGAATAATCTTTTGTTTTTATTTTATTTATACAATTGGGATGAACATGCTAAAGATATTCTTTAATTTTTTAAAGATTTTATTTACTTATTTTTAGAGAGGAGAAGGGGGGCAGAAAGAGAGGGAGAGAAATATCAACGTGTGGCTGCCTCTTGCACACCCGCTACTGAGGACCCTGACTGCAATCCAGGCATGTGCCCTGACTGGGAATCGAACCAGAGGACTCTTTGGTTCTCAGGCCAGCACTAAATTCACTGAGACACACCAGACAGGGCTAAAGAGTTTTATATAAACTTGTATGTTTCACATTTTCCTCTAGTTTTAAAAATAACTTTACAATTTTAGTTATCTTTAACATTTACTTTCTTTTATCTTAATTGTTCCGAGTATTTTTTCTATTCAGATTTTCAATTTCTTTAGTTTACTCTATAATTTTTATCAATTCTTAATCTTTTAGTTTGTATTAATCAATAACCTTTACATTCATTTTAAAATTCTAATCTAATTAAAAGTAAATGCCTTTCAGTATTTTGTTGAGAAAAATGGGGATTTTCTTTTACAAAAAAAAAAAAAGCAGGTATTTCTCTAAATTTTCTCAGGTGTTGACCTGTTTTCCTTTTTATTTTTAAACAGCTACAGATGAACAGGAAATCGAAAATAAAATGTTATTTAGTTTTCCCTAATAGTAACATCTTGTGAAATTACAGGACAATATCAAAACCAGGAAATTGATTGGTACAAACTACAAATCCCATTTCACCAGTTTAACATGCATTCATATTTGTGTATGTGTGTAGGTATGTATGCAGTCTATTCAATTTTATCATATGTGTAGATTCATGTAACTACCACCACAACTATGATAATGAATTGTTCCATCACCATACAGACCCCTAGGGCCCTCATACCATTTACAAAACCTTGAAACTGAGCCTAAACTGATTTACATAAGAAAGGTATAGAGTTACTCTTGGAAGAGAAATTTTCAGGCAGTTTTGTAGAAGAGGAAAGAGACATGAAAGGTTGAGAAGTAGGCCAAAAAGATTTTTTGAGAAATAGCTATGTGACAGTAGCTCTTGGATGGGGAAAAAAGACATGAAAAGAAGATTTTGTAGTTTTGTTCTGTGTTCTGTGATGTCTTCTCTAGTTACTTATTCAAAAGGATAATGTATGCTCATGTACATTTATTTTAGATAATATATAGTAATAAGATGGATACCAAGTTAAAAGTCAGGCAGCTTCAGCTTTATTTGGACTATACAATGATGAAGTTTCAAGACTAGCTGATTTAAAGCTCAGTAAAACCCTAATTTAACTGACATGGCAGTGTACATACATCACTTCTAAAATATAACTCATCTGGTGCTCCAAAATTACTCATATGTTCTTCAAGTATGCTATATTTAATTAAGAGCCACTTCTGTTCCAATGAGGAAAGAAAAACTAAGCTTAAATACCATTTGTTTTGTATATAAAATTGTAATAGTATTGGAGTTACAGACTCTATATAACAGGTTACAGTAGTGCTGCATCATAGTAACAAAAGAATTGCAAAAGATTTCATTCAAACCCATACATACCACAGCTACATACATATTACTGACCACTACACTTCACAGATTACAAAAAAGAAAATAAAAACGTTATCTGCACATAACAGCATATGTCAGATTTCCTGGCATTATTCACAAAAAAGTGGGAGAGAGAAACTTAAAATGTTAAAAATATTTCTAAATCTGTAATTATTTCTTGACCAGAAAAAGCCAGACCTCCTTTCTTCACTATGAAAGTATAATACTTTGATATGCTTTAACTCCAAACCCTCCCTGAAGAAAAGACTTTGGAAATCATTCTTACATTCCTTTGAGTACCTAGGAGAGCCCCACATTTAGCAGAGTCATCTTTGTGTTTAACCAGTTTAGAAGATATTACAATGGTTTGGATAGGTATCTTTCATGGTCCATACATTTACTTCAACTTTATAAGATGTTAAAATCACATTTAACTCACAAAACAGTAAAAGTATACAGAATTTTGCCGTATATAATGTGCTCCCGTATATACTGCAAACCCACGTTTTTGGCTCAAACTTTCAGGGAAAAAAAAAACCTTTCGTTTTAACTAAATTATTTATTTATTTATATTTAGATACTTGTTTTTTGTATCATAAAGGAATTTTACCTTTTATTTTTGAACACAGAGACATCATTAATGTTTTCTAGAGTTACACCTTTAATGTACAGGTATAAATAAAAGAATTAAAAACATTTAAGTAGATGCAGAATTAGTACTACCCATGTATAATGTGCATCCTTATTTTTCCCTAAAAAAATTGGGCAAAAAAGTGCACATTATATACAGCAAAATACGGTAAGTTTTCTATTTAGTTTAAAACAAGGTTTTTGGGAAATATTTACATGTTTACCAAGAAAGGAGGAAGAAAGGTAGGTGGGAAAGTCTAAAAGGACATTTAAAAACCTGTTAACTAGTGATACACCTATGGAAAATACATGGAAGAGAATGAGAGAAAATGATCACTTGTAATCTTTTTAAAGTAACTATTTAAACTTTTCAATACAGAGTTGCTTCTGTCCTCAGTAAGTACACTTAACTATACCATGTCTCAGCTCATTACTCAAAAATAGGGTATCTATCTAAAAGGGATGATGTAAAATACAGAAAAATGGCTGGAGCTTGGTAAGCCTTCAAAAATTAAATAAGGCTACATTACTCATATACTATTTATCACATGTAATAAAACAATAAAAACTTAAAACATATTTTTTCAAATATAACTATAAATACACTTTAAAACAGTATCAAAAGAGATCTGTATTTATATTCAAAGAAACTCTTCACAGTTAAGTAATCGTGCATCAGACATCAAGGACCATTACTGCTAGAGTCACGGTAGTTGCCTAATGCTTAGCACATATAGTAAATGTTAAAAAATATTTATTGAATAAAAGCAATTCTCATGCAACACATATTATACCGCTGCATTTATCTGTAACCATTTATAAATTAAAAGGAAAAAGTACATATATAGTAAAATAACTTACTTTTCAAAAGTTTTTATTTATTTATTTTTAGAGAGAGGGGAAGGGAGGGAAAAAGGGAAGGAGAGAAACATCGATTGGTTGCCTCTTGCACATGCCCCAACCAGGAACTGGGCCCACAACAATTAAGGCATGTGACCTGACCTGGAATCAAACCAGCAACCTTCACGCTGGTCAGGGTGAGAACTTAGTTATGTAAGGAAGTATTTGTAGACCCCGTTAGCATAACTCAGTACCAAAGCAGGATCCCCGTTAGCATAACTCGATACCAAAGCAGGACTGTCCTCCAACAAGCTGAAAAATAATTCTCATATTACAACATGTGGTAGATATGGCTACTACGTTTCTAGACAGAAAAAAAATAGAATCGACACTTTCCACAGGCCACTGTAAGGCCTGTGGTATGGAACTGCAGCTGTGCTGTGATAGCACTAAAAATAAAAGTTACCAATGAGTTTAGAAACCCTGAATCTGTTTCCTAGGAGTTGACTCACTGGATACATAAAGAAATGCACAAGTTTTAAAATAAGCTAACCATATAATCTCTGATTATTGTTATTTATAATAGCTAAAGAGAAAGTAAGGGAGAGTGTTGGGACAGGTTCTGATGCTGGATCAAGCTTGGGTTTTGGCCAGACCCAGCTATAGTCACTATCCACAGATCTGCTTCCATAGGGAAACATTACGCTGAAATAACAGATAAAGATTTGTAAAACAATGGGGAAACTGAAAGAGAAGAGCCAAGACACTTGTTCTGGCTGGGCACAAAGCTTTAAAATGTTTATTAAGGAATGGGGTGAATGAAGTGAACATTGCTGCCATCAAAACAAAAGTCTTATTTGCAACACTCTCAGAGGTTGGATGCAAAGGCCCTGTTGAGAACACAACATTAAAGGACCCTAAACAAATCTGCTTTATTCACTTTAGTTTAGGGAAACCTTAAAACCAGGCAGCAAAGATGACTGTGAGAAACTTAACCACAAATTGCCTGAGCTGATGTTTGCACAATCTGATCAAGATAAGGCCTGATGAGAAGGTCAGGATTCCTGGACTAAGTAAGTGCACCTTGGGTCCAAAGATCATATACATATGTGTATATGTGTAAGTGGGTAAAAGAGGGCAGAATAAAGATGTTTCTGGGACTCCTCACAACAGGAGCCCCATGCACTAAGAAAATAAATCTATTGTTGAAGTCCTAATGGAGGTTACAGTTAAGACTGAGGGAATCTAGGAATGTGAAGGCTGATGAAATCAAGGTAATAAGTTTAGATAAAAAATGGAATATTTAAACAGATTTTAAATAAAGTGGCTACATCTCCTCCACTTGCATGTATATTATGAAGATATTTATTATGTCTGTCGGGGGAAGGTTGCTCCTACTTATTATTATAAAACATTAGGCATACAAAGACACTTTAAGGGAAATATTGATTGGACATGCTAAATGAGAACCAATGAGAGGGCTCTAAACCACACAAATTAATTTCAAACAGTATTAAAAAGAAGCTGGGCAAATTCTTTGTACAACAGCCCTGTGAATGGGACTCTAAAAAGCTGTATCCTTTGATACTGCACTTATTATTCAGGCTACATAAAAGATACTATAAAAGATACCATTTTGGATATAGGCACTTAACCTATTGGGCTACTGGACTGTGTGCCATACAACTCTTGGCAGACTGATCACCAAGTAACTTGATCCAGTGCTTTAAAGGGTCCCTATTTATAATGGAGAAAACACAGAAATGGCATGCCTGACATGCCATAATGTGCTATACTCAAATACCTATCATTCTTGTTTTTGTGGATAGAAAGCAATTAAACAGAATAGGAAAAACAAAGGGTTTCTCATGGGATTAAAGCAGTAGGTATCACATAGTAGGCCCAAAACGCCCTTAAAAAACAAAATAAAACAAAACAAAACGAAACACCCTCCATCTTGAGACAAGGAAGGCTAGAGGAGGCCTATGTTAGATACTAAACTGCATATAGGTATGACTATGACTCATCTAGAATTAGTCATAAAATTGGAGTACAAAAGATGTATGCTAGCTGTACTTCATTAGTACATAACGAATGCTATTGGTGTACAATGGTAATAACATGGGTGGTGGATTAAACAACACTGGCAGACAAAACAGAAAAGGAATTTAGGGGAGATTGGTGCTTGTCTAGACATTGGGGACAAACTAAATTCAATTTTAATGAGGAGTAACGTTCAGAAGAAAAAAAACTATTAACTAGAATGAGCAAATTAGAATGAATTCTCTTTCAGGAGAACAGTAAGGGATAGGTATTAGCCTATGGAGATAATGAGGTTTTAGAGATATGGGTAAGGCAGATTCAACAAATAATGCTAGATGTTAGGAACTAGTATTGGAAAATGACTTGTACTCTGACCCAAAAGGGACTCTTGGCTATTTTAACACATACGGAAGCCAAAGTAGCCATGGGACAATGAGGTTCAAGGGGCACACCTATGGAAACCTTACAGACCTCTAAACCTATAGAAGTTTGTCTAGGGCACTCATAATTTACATTGGTGCACTATGACTGACATTGCTTTCATAATTGGTCAAACTAAGACATACTCTACAGCACAATTAGCGAGAACAGAAACTATTCTGAATACTCCTTATAGGAGAGAGGTGGCCCCTACTAGTATAATAGTAGACAATGGAAACCAGTCTTCTAACAAGCTTATGAACTCAGACAGGGTGAATGGTTTGTTCCAAAGTGACTTGGAACCCAAAAATAGCCAAATAAAGGCCAAGTGTGACTAAGCCTGTCCATAATATCTGGTATATGGGTAAGAATTAATTCTGTTAAGAAGGAATACCAAATTCCTCTGCTGTTCTGATTTGTTCTTTAATGAAATTGAATTGTATCAAGACCATACTACCATATAGGATAACACTGGCTTTGTTGGTATAATTCAATTACCTTATGTCAATAAGTTATTAAAAAATACTGACACTGATAATCACATGTATCAGGAGAGTGAGTTAAAGCTTGCTTGGAATGTAATACTGACAGGGAAAATAATGGTCTGACAAAGAACTAGATTTAGCTAATTATCAACCAATTTCTATGTTAAATATTTTTGCGTAAGGTTTATAATAAGGTAAAAATAACAGTAAATCCTGGGAAAAAGAAATAATTAAATTAGTACTAGAATATGAAAATGTATGTAATGGCTTCATAAATCAGATTAGCTGTTTCTTTAAATGCCTATTCTGCACTGGCTCCTCTAAATGTTGGACATATTCATACTCTTATTATTGCTATGACTGTCATATAAATGCTATAAAAATGTAGATGTTCAGGCAAATATGATCATTTTGCTATAAGAGAGGACTGGTCAAAGAGTAGGATGGCCTGTATAGTGAAGAAGCAACCCTACTGAAAGAGATCCAAAGGCCTACACTTTAGCTATAGGGAGGTGATCTCTAGGCCTCTGGAACGTCCTGCTCGATAAAAGTGTCTGATTGCCTGGGGCTGGCTACTTGTACTGTCTAGCAATGTGATTTATGATAAGTACTTTGGGTATTCCAGTATCACTTCCAACCACCTGCGAAAGTGATAATGAAAGATATTAGTCAGATTTATGGGAGGAAATAGAGACTAAAGCTCAGGTGTGCAGATGGTATATGAGTATGTTCCAATAAAAACTGTGCACAGTAAAAGCTGGAGTGAACTTCCCTGGGTGGCACTATTCTGGCATAATGTCACATATTGTGGCTCCAAGGACATACTGATGCCCATGACTTCATTGTCCATGTGTGGGCCCCTTCTATGCACAGGGTACTCTGTGTATCAGTTTTCAGTGAGTTTTATGAGTCCTTCTAGCAAACCATCTAACCTGAGAGTGAGTTCAGAAAACCCTCAAATTTGCAACTGGTGTCAGAGAGAGGACAGTCTTACATGGGTTCTCATAAAACTGTACAGTTGAGTTAACTCACTGCGGTGCTTCACTGAGATATTTATTTGTATCTTTTATTGCTTAATTTCCACAATAACTCTATATGTTAAGTACTACTATTATGAAGACAGTGAAACATAAAAAGAATAAATAACTTAAGTCCATCCAGATATTAACAGTAATTGGCAGGGCAGGAATTTGAACCAAGAAATGCAACATCTAGGCTGATGTTCTTAATACAATATATTGCCTCCCTAGAAGCCACTAATGTTCTCTTTTTCAGAAATTACATTCCCTGAACCTAAGACTAGGTAACCTCTAAGGTTACATTAAGCCACGTAAATCTATGAGCAAAAAGTAATTCATGCAGAATTAAAAACATACTTTAAATAATCTTCATTATATTTTACTTTCTCATTTGTATTAGGCAGTTTTAATTCTTTGTATTAAGGACAGATATTAAAATGCTGTATTAACAAATATAAAAAGTAGCTGTCAAAATATATCCTAAAATAATCTGCTAACCTACTTCATTTGAAAAAACTATTTCCAAAATAAAAAATGATACAAAGTTATTACATCAAAAATTTCCAATTTCTTGGAAAATAATAGGTGTTTTGAATAAAAACAAATTATAATCAGGGCATAATCCCACCATTCTAAAAGAATTATTTCAATTACTTCATAATATTTTGTAGTTACATCATTTTGATACTGCCTTCTATAATCAAGATTTGTCGTTTTTACTTGAATTTTATTTGTCCATATTTCCCTAAAGTATTAATAATTACCATTTTAAAGCTGTTTATTTCAGAATATTAATTTAATAACATTCATAAATTGTTGAGCATTGGAGCTGTTTCCCTTTTTTCTTCTTTAGTAGCATTATAATGAACATCTTTCTGTACGTAACATTACATCTTTTGTTTTTGTTTTTGCAGTCCTACCATACTGTCTGGTTCATATAAGGTGTCTGATAAACATGAACTGAACTGAATATAACTTCTACTTTTGAAGAGTTGTTTTGTAAGGATAATTTCCTGAAAGTAGAATTAATGAATCAAAGTGTATGAAATTTCTTATGGTTGTTACAACATAATACTTTCCCAAATAATCGTGCCATTTTATGACCCACGAAAAAAATGAATGCAAGGCTCAGTTGCTCAGTAGGTTAGAGCATCGTCCGATATGCCAAGGTTGTGGGTTCAATCCCTGGTCAAGGCACATACAAGAATCAACCAATGAATGCAGGATAGGTGGATCAACAGATCAATGTTTCTCTCTCCCTTCCTCTAAAATAAATTTAAAAATTTTTAAAGTTTAATAAAAAAAGAGAAAGAAATGAATGTATATTCATTCATTGCAGTCTTTCCCAGTATTAGATTTTATCACTGGAAAATTTTAATACTTTCTATATAAAATATGACCCATAAAGTGTTTTACCTTGCAGAGAAGTAATAATGCTGACAGAATATTGTCTTTACCACCATCTCATTAATTATCAAATTACAAAAACTAATAATTCTATTTCTGGAAACAATTATTAATATGTAAAAACTCTTTATTGCAAAGAGTTTTGAATGTGGCATATGTCTTCATATTTTAGTAAAATTTGGTTGAGGTCATAATGTAAGCCAAGTATGGCAATATAATAGCCAGACATAAACGCAATTTTGTCCCAAAGAGCAGTAAATTCTATTCTACCATGAGAGGTTTTCTTTCAGAACAGATAGCACTTAAAAACTACTTTCGCTAGACAAAAAAATTTTTAAAGAAACATTTAGATAAAGGTTTACATGTTTATGATCTGATCACAGTTCCTGGCCAAACCAGGATAACCTATCTATGAAAAAAAAAGCTGCACTAAGAAGAAGGAAAAGTCTGAGGTTCCTAAAACTCACTACAGAAATTCAGATAAATTATTGCAGATTAGCATATTTAGTTGGACAATGAAGATGTAAGTTCTCTCCTTCTACATTCTATACCTTTAAAATAATCCATTTGAGTAATTTTACATTTTACCCTGTGACAATTTAAGGAAACACATTTGTATCTAATTAAAATGAGGGCATGTATTATAAGCATTTTTATTATATATTTTGAGTACTTGCCATGCTTAAAATTGGTAACTTACATACTTTTACCACAACTGGCTGTTTATGTTTTCCTGCCCTCTGATCTTAGCATAAAGTAATAGCAAGGAAACTTGAAAGAGTTTCCAGTAGGGTTCTCTCTCACTATCTGGGGTAAATTCATCACTTTAAAATAAGCAATTAATCACTATCTAGGATGGATCCAAGGCACTGTGCTAGACTCCTAGGAATGATACAAAAATGACTAAGACATGATTCCTGTCCTCAAAGAACTTACAATCTAGTAGGGAAAGACAGACATACAAACAGAACTAATACAAAGCAGAATGTGCTATTTAGTACAAACATAGTTCTACAGGAGCACAGGATGGTGAGATTAATTCTGGTTGGGGTGATCTGGAAGATGGGCCAGCAGAAAAGTAGTAGAAAACTCTGCCCCTTAGAAAATGCAGCAGTGTTACAGCCCAGCTGGGTTAGGGTCGAAGCCCCACTCCCCACAGAAGGTTTTCCTAAAGGAGATGGAGCCAGGGCCCTAACCCAGTTAGGTAGGTGAATCGTTGATTTCATTTATGAGTGCCAACACTTTCTTTCCCTGGTGCAAATAAATGTGATTTCATAAATATTTCACTTTATTTTAAAAATAAGTAAAATTTTACAGTATATAAAGTAACTTTCATAAAAATGTAAGTTATCTAGGCCTCCATAATCAGAATGGCCTCAGTTGGTACTCTGATCATACAGGATCAAACAAACAAAATACAGACACCACTTTAGCACGTTGTATATGTGGTGCTCCAATAAATGTTTTTCTATTGATATCCTGTGAAGAAAAATGAAGAGACCATGCCACAGAAGTAACCTGTGTATTATACTATCCCATATTTTGTTGGTTTTATTTATTTTTAAATTTTAAAAAATAAACTTTAGAATAGGTTAACGAGGTAACAGGATTTTTTGGTCCTGTCATGGTTTCAAGAACCAGCAGGTATACTGTCAGTTTTTACTGATTTCTTAAAATAAGTACACAACATAACAGAACTAGTATGTCATATATAACAGGTAACACAAGAAAGGTAAAACAATTAGAAAAAGGATAATATAAACATATGCTTAAGTACAAAGGAAAAGGAAAGTAAGTATCGTACACAGAATTAAAAACGTTAAATTTGTAGAGAAGTGAAAAGTATTAGTTTCTACTGTATTTCATTCTATTGCTACCTAACATAGACGCCTAAAATTTCTCAAATTTGTAGATATTTTGTTTTGCTATATATGAATATAAAAATTCTGAATTTCATAACTGCTGCTGGTATATGCCCTTAAATAAGCCTCAATTTAATGAACAGATAGGAAAATAATAGAATCTCAGACATGTAATACACATAAATGAATGCTTGCAAAATTCTTACAAAACTTAATGTGATTGGTTTGAAAAGATTACCAAGTGTTCTTATTTCACTTCTTAATTCTATTAATTTTTACCCTGCTTGAAACAAAGAAAGAAAACAGGAAGGAAGGGAGGAAAACACAACCTGATTGTCTGAATAAGGAATATATCCCCGTATATAGATTTTCTTTAAATATAAACATACAATTCAAAAAGGCTTGGTATCATAAAGTTAGCTAAGCAAATCATGAAACAAATACGACATTAAGTTATTTATAATAGCTGTAACAGTATAAAGAAAGCTCATAACAAATATTAGAAAAACACAAAACCCTAGTAATTTTTAAAAAGACAATTCACAAAAATATACCTTGCTAATAAATATGAAAAAATATTCATCACATTAAAGAACTGCAAATTAAAACAATGAAATAGAATTTTAAATATCAAATTAGCAGATATAAAAATGGCATAATAATCAATTGAATTCTGCACTCCTTAAGTTGTAAAAATCCTCATTTCACATGTTTGTTTGGGTTTTAAAACAAGATGGTATGAAAGTAAGTAATCAATGCTTACAGGTTCGGGGGGGGTCAGAGCAGGGAGGAGGAGCTGGGTTGTTAGGTTTGGGGTGAGATGAAAAAGCTCATATATGGAATGGGCATAATAGCAGTAAGTACAATGTTTAAACAGTTGTGGAGTATCAGGGGATTTTTAGATTTTTGTTGTTTTCAAGTTTGTGTGATTCTAAATTTTAAAAGTAATTAGAGATGCAAAGATTTATCACAATATTTATGACAGTTATTTATAATCACAAAAAATTAGAAACAATTATCATACCAAATATTAATGATCAAATATTATGCAGCCATTAAAAACTGTTAGTTATTACTTGTGAAGAAACATGAGTAGCATAAAATATAAAGTAAAAAAAGTAGGATCTAAATTTTTAATGCAGTCTTACCTAAAACTATTGTTAAATTCTGAAATTTGTATCATGTTTCTTTGCTTCATTTATTAGTTTTTGTATTTATTTGTGTGCGTCTATAATATTTAGTGTTTTCTATATATATAAGATCATAACATCTGAAAACAAATAATTTTATTTCTCTTTTCCAATTTAATGGGTTTTTTTTTCCTTATCTAACTTCTCTGGCTA
Organism: Mormoops blainvillei; assembly: GCA_004026545.1. Lineage (NCBI taxonomy): Eukaryota > Metazoa > Chordata > Mammalia > Chiroptera > Mormoopidae > Mormoops > Mormoops blainvillei. Next base: position 422,426 of record PVJD01000093.1, on the reverse strand, counting down.
GAAATTTCAGTATTATCTTAAATGGAATGCCATCCTTGTCTTGTTCCCGATCTTAGTGGAAAGGCTTCCGGCCTTTCACTATTGAGTATGATGTTAACCAAACAGAAGGATATAAAATCAACACAAAAGTCAGATGTATTTTATACTCTAATAAAGAACAATCTAATAAAATGATTCCATTTACAATAACATCAAAAGGAATAAATTACTTTGGAATTAACTACAGAGGTGAAAGATTTGTATACTGAAAACTATAAAATACTGCTAGAAGAATTTAAAGAAATAAATAAATGAAAGGACATTCTGTATTTATGGATTAGGAAACTTAATATTGGATCCTGGCTGGTGCGGCTCAGTGGATTGAGTGTCGGCCTGTGAACCAAGGGGTCCCTGGTTCGATTCCCCAGTCAGGACACATGCCTAGGCTGCAGGCCAGGTCCCCAGCAGGGGGTGCCTGAGAGGGAACCACACATTGATGTTTCTCTCCTTCTCCTTTCTCCCTCTCTTCCCTTCTGTCTAAAAATAAATAAAATCTTTAAAAAAAGAAAAAGCTTATTATTGTTGGCATGTGAATATTACCCAGAGTGATCCACAGATTCAATGCAAACCATATTAACATCCTAGCAACATTTCCCGCAGAAATAGAAACATCCCGAAACTCAAATGGAATTTCAAGGGACACTAAGTAGACAAAACAATCTTGAAAAAGAACAAAGTTGGAAGACTCACACTTCCTGATTTCAAACGTACTATAAAGCTACAGTAATCAAAACAGTATGGTACTGGCATAAAGACATAAAGACTAATGAAATAAAACAGAAAGCCCACAAGTAAATTCTTATATATACGTTCAAATAACTTTTCTCAAGAGTGTTAAGCCATTTAGTGAAGGACAGTCTTTTCTTCAACAAATGGTTATGAGAAAACTGGATACCCACAAGCAACCAAAAGAAAGCGGACCCTTACCTAAAACTGTAAACAAAAATTAATTCAAAATCATGTAGGATCAAAGGGCTACATGTAAGACCTAAAACAATAAAACTCTTAAAAAAAAATACAACAAAAGCTTCATGATGCTCAATTTCACAATTTCTCAAAGAAGACACCAAAGGAACAAGTAATAAAAGAAAAAAAGACAAACTGGACTTCATGAAAATTTTAAATATTTGTATATCAAAACATAGTGTTAATGGAGTAGAAAGGTACCCCACAGAATGGAAGAAAATGTTTGCAGATTACATCTGGTAAGGGACTAATATATAGAAAACTCCTAAAATTCAGTAACATATAATCAAACAACCCAACTCAAAAATAAGCACAGGACTTGAATAGACATTTCTCCAAAGAAGATACACAAATGGCCAATAAGCACATGAAAAGATGCTCAACATCACCAATCATTAGGGAAATGCAAATCAAAACCACAAGGATATATCATCTCACTCCCAGTAGGATGGCTATTATCAAAACTAAAAATAACAAGTGTTGCTGAGAATATAAAACAGAATTGCTGTGAAGAACAGTACGAAAACTTCTCCAAAAAATTAAAAAATAGTATTACCATGTGATGTAGCAATCCACTTCTGGGTTTATGCTCAAGAGAATTGAAAGCATGATCTAAAAGAGACACATGTACACTCATGTGCACAGCAGAATAGTCAAGAAGTGGAAGCAACCCAAGTACCCCTCAATGAACAAATGGATAAATACAATGTGGTATATACCTACAATGGAATATTATTCAGCGTTATAAAGGAAGGATATTCTGACAGGCTACAACATGGATGGATCTTGCAGACATTGTGCTAAGTGAAATGAGCCTGACACAAAAAGACAAATACGTACTGAATGATTTCATTTACATGAGGTACTTAAAGTCGTCAAAATCATAGAGACAAAAAGTAAAATGAGGGTTTCTAGGGGCTGAGAAGAGGGGGGAATGAGTACAGAGGGGGGAGAAGTTTTGCACAATGGAATAAGTTCCATAGATAGATGGTTGTACAACAACGTGAATGCACTTAATGCCACTGAACTATATATGTAAAAATGATTAAAATGGAAAATTTTATAAACATATTTTAGCACAATTAAAATTTTTTAAATCCTGTGGTAAAATAAGAAAGCAAAATCATGTATTTTGTAAGAAAATACATCAAAGAAGTTGGCTATTTGACGGTGAAAGCAGAATGATTGTGATTTCTACTTTATACCATTTTCCAAATTTTTTACAATGTGTACTTTTTGTGCATGCATTAAAAAAATAGTTGAAATTCTAGGAGAGGTTTATTTTTGTGAGGTTAAAAGGTTTTCAACAGAAACAAATTTCTAAAATTCTGAAAAAAATTATTAAACAGTATGGCCTATGGAAATATTCTCCAAAATAAGTAATTTATGAATATTCGTTAGGAATTCATCTTGATTTTAACTTCTCTAAGAAAGGGCAAAGGTTTTCCAAAGTTATGTTTTTCATTAACTAAGATACTGAGGCATACTTTTTGGTATTATTGATGTTACTGCCTCCTGTTTTTGAGACTTTTCATGCAAAAGTCACAGGTTTTGCATGATAATTATAGGTTTTGATCATTTTTGAGTTAAGGTTTCTAAAAGCATGTTAATCATGGTTTTAAAAATTATGTATTAATAATTCAACACACTCATTCAACAAATAATTTTTAAAACCTATCATGGATAAAATCATACTTATTTTGCTAAAGTATTCAAATTACCCTAGCAAAATCATAGCTTATGATATCATGTTTCATCCTTCCACATTATATTTTTCTTTTAAAAATGCCATTAAATTCAATTCACTTCATCCCTTTACTCCTTCCCTGTCTTTCCTTTTTAAACACTCATCTCCTCGTACTTTTAAAAGTTGACTAAAAAAGAAACTTTATAATATAATTATTAGCAAGTAAAACTATCCTTGTAAATAATTAATTTATGTTTAGAAAATCTAAAAGTAACTACCCTGGCAAGATTTATAGCAAATTTCTGAAATAACATTTTAATAGCCTTCAAAATATTTCTTTCATATTAATGTAAGAAAATTATTTTATTCAAACATATACTGCATACCTATTACATGCTAAACACAGCCAGAAAACAGAAATAACAATGGTTAAACAATTTTGGCTTTTTTCCTAATACAATTAATAATCTTGTTTAGCTAGCATATTTCTTTTATATAACTCTTCAAACTGAGAATTTATTGTAATCTACAATATATTTTTTAAGATTTAATTTTTTTATTTCTAGAGAAAGGGGAAGGGAGAGAGAGAGGGAGAGAAACATCAATGTATGGTTACCTCTCGAGTGTCCCCTACTGGGGACCTGGCCCACAACCCAGGCATGTGCCCTGACTGGGGAATCGAACCAGTGACCCTCTGGTTCACAGGCTGGCACTCAATACACTGAGCTACACCAGCCAGGGCTACAATGTTTTCTTAAATGAAACATTTCCTGATATGAAGTAAGTTACCTATTATTTGAACATAAAATTTCATATTAAATATCTGCTATTACCCACAATCCAAAGAAAATTATGTTATTGAATGCTTCATAAAAAGTATCCTCTTATCATCCATCTACAAAGTTTCACAAACCAGTGAACTACCTTTAGAATCCTTTAATCCAATTTATGTTTCCCCCAATGAACAGAATAAACTACTAGTGGACTAAGTATGCTGAAAGAATACTAACAAAAAGACATATAAAGCCTTTGCGTTCTCTCACCATCTTTCAATATGGTGACCTCAGCAAAAAAAGACTAAAAAGGAGATAATTATGTCCCTAACAGACTATCTGGCTGAGGGATGGAGGGACTAGTGGAGGAAGTACCTATACCCCCAAGGTAGCTGGGCTCATGAAACAGACAACCTCTAGAAGATGTTTCAACTACTTGGCACAGCGGTGATAATGATGTGTATAAGGTACCTCCAACTGACCGTTCCATCCTGACCACTGCTCCACAGGCTGCTTGGGAACCCAATATTGACAGGAGCTGTCTTCCAATATCGTCACCCTAAACTGCTTTCCTAGGGTACTTGCCATATGATGTGACAGAAAACTCCATTAAGGAATTCTTTAGGGGATTAAATATCAGAGTACTGTGTTTACCAAGTGAATCCAGCAACCCAGAGAGGCTGAAAGGTTTTGGTTACACTGTGTTTGAGGACCTGGATTCCTTGTTCAATGCCCTGAGCCTCAATAAAGAGTCCCTAAGCAACAGGAATTCAAGTAGACATTGCTGATGAAATACAGGATAAAGACGGGGATGATATTTCTTTTGGCTGAGTTAGAAACAGCGACTCTGACAAAACAGATATGGACTGGAAGGCCTGTCTTGCCACAGACAGCTTTGATGACAACCTAGGAGAGGTGATGACAGCTCTGGAGACAAGTATCAAGATCTTATGATTCAGACCAATACTGTGATGGGTTTCGGGACAGCTATCATTATGACCCAAGCCAGAATATGGATTGATATGGGGGCTAGGATCACTATGATGACAGGGGCAGCAGAAGCTATATAGAAGAGACTATGATTCCAGGCTAGGCAGTGGGCAGTGGCATCTGATAATGGGTATCATAGAAGTGATCACTACAGAGGAGGCTGGAACTGCTATGAAAATGGATATGACAGACACAATGATTACTCTTGGGAAGACTATACATATAAAGATAGAGGTCCCCCTGCAAAGACCCAAGACCCTAAAGCCTCGAAGCACTCCTAACACGATTCCTCTGCTTGCATGGGTCATCTGCTAAGATGATTCCCAGTCCAATGGAGCAGCCTCTATTATCTTTGGAGGGGCAAAACATAGCTGCTAGAAAAAGAGAAGTAGAGGAGTGGCTACAGAAGGAAGAGGAGAAACTGTTGTTACCTGAATGAGCCAAAATGGAATAGTGACCGCAAGAGAGACACCCAAGTTGGCAAAGTAAATAAACTCAGGAACAGAAATGGAAACAGTTAAGTATAGGAAGTGCTATCATCACAGACTGGAACCTCAGGCACAACTGGCAGAAACAAGCAAAGGAGAGTGTGAGACGTCTTTAGAAAATGAAACACTCAATAAAGAGAAAGACAGTGACTTTCCTACTTCTGAGACTCCCAAACATGAACAGCCTTTCAAGGTAATGCCAGTTCCCCCACCAAAGCAGAATGCTTAGGTAAAGCAAAGTTCTAAACCTCCTGCTCAATCTTAGAGCTCAGCCACAGAGCAGCAATCCTCCACAAGTGGTATGGGGAAAGTAGTTCTAGCTCAACCATCTGAGGAAGGACCAGTAAGGAAAGCAGATGAAAATACAGTAGATGGTGTGAGTGTCTCAAAATGTCAAAGTGCACTCTCCAGCCATGGCCCAGGAGATGGCAGAAAGAGAGACCACTGGAAGGAGGCAGATAGGAAAGATGCAAAAATGATCAAGGTTCCCAATCGGCACCCAAATAAAAGAAACCTGAAGTAAATCCAGCCTCCTTCAGTTCTGCAAGCAAGTATGCTGTTCTCTCAATTGATGAAGATGAAAACGAGGAAGATTACACAGAACAGGTCGCTACATCCTGTGCTTTCTCTGAGTCTATATCCATCCTGGAACATTTGAGAACAAATGAAACCTCTATCCAGACAAGGTAGAATAAAACTTACCATCTCCTGGAGATCTTTCTTAACTTTACAAAAAATAATTACAAAAATAAGATAACAATCTTTTGTATGTTGTTGCAGCTTTTAAGTTATTGAATTAACTGAAGAATTGCCAATATAGCCAGCAGGAAAGAGATGTCTTTCTACAGAAAAGTTGTTTTTTTATGACACACGCAGTTGCCTTTAGCAAAATGGCTAGGACAGTGTTGCAATGTTTGAAATCTGCTTGGGCAGTAGGGCAGATATGAATAAGAGTGTGAGATTTCTACCCTTAATTCTTATTATCCTAATGTGGTATATATGAATTCTCGAACATTATCTAAATGAATTCTCCATCCTTGGAAAGGTTTAAAAAAAGACACAAAGTTGTTTAACAAAATCAAAGCAGTATTTTTAAATTTTTGCCAGATACTTCAGGCCCTCTTCAGGAATATTAATCCATAATCAGCAAGATAAATCTAAACTTATATTCAGCTCTTGCTCTTTTAAAACAAACTGAAAATGCTTAACAAAACAGAAAGAGACCTTACCAATGCAGGCCAATAAATCTGTTTGCTCTTTGATCCCTGAGTCAGGCTAGGGTCGTTCCTTCTGGCCCAGATTAAGTGGTATTCCACCAAGAAGGCTGAAAAATCTTCATAAACTCTAACCCACTCTCGTTTATCCCATTCAAGATCATCAAATTCCACATACACCTATGGAAAAGAAAACATAAAACTTAAGCAATAAAGCGCATGGCATTTTAAAATACGTGTAAGTCATGAAGTTCGATTAGAAAAGACTCTAACGAATTCATTATTCAAATTAACATCTTCCTTAAAATCATTATTTAAGTAACCTATCCCTAACGACATTATAACTCCTACTTATTATATAAGAATATAAATCATAAGTTTATTAAGAAAAGCGGTGTACACAATGTTGTTAAGTGTAGGTTGTCCAATATATAAAGATATACTAAAGAACTATGTAGATACAGGTGATTCTAGAAGCAGGTCGGAAAACACTTCCTATAAAAGACCAAACAGCAAATACTTTTGGGCTTTGTGAACAATATGGTCTCTTACTTCTGACTTTGTAGTATGAAAAGTCATAGGCAAATTGTAAGTGAATGAGCCTGAAAATCAATCAATGCTATACACCACATTAACAGAATAAAAAACAGAAACATGATCATCTTAATTGACACAGAAAAAAAATTTGACAAACACCACTCTTTCATGGTTAAAAAAAAAAAAAAACTCCAACAAGGAATAGAAGGAAACTACCTCAACATAATAAAGGTCATACTGAAAAACCCACAAGTAAAAAAAAAAAAGAAAAGAAAAACCCACAAGTAACATCATACTCAATGGTGAAAGACTGAAAGTTTTTCTTCTACACTAGGAACATGACAAAGATGTTAATTTGAAAAGCCAAAACTGACCATTCCACCCCTTCTTGCCCCCCCCTTTCATCCCTTTTTATTCATTTTCTAAAATTATCTTTTCATAGAGCTGTCTTCCTTACTAGATTATGAGTTACATCTAAGACAGTATTGTTCTTACTTATCTTTTTCTTCCACACACCCTTGGCTCCCTTATACCTGCAGTGTTTCAGTTTCCATTTATTTAACCCCTTTTGTTCTTCTGGCCCCTCAAGTTCTTCAGGATGTATATAACCCCCGCTTTAGCTCAAACTTAGCTTTGAACTCTTATAAGCAGTTATTTTTCAAAGTTTATATTATCATATGATAAAAGATCGCCCTGTATTCTTCAAATACAATGAAAATATCTTTAAATTTGGATGCAAATTCACCAAGGGTAGAGCTATTATAGTGTCCAAAACAGTGCTGCATAGATACAAAATGCTTAACAAATATTAATAAATAAATGAGACAAATAAATAAATAAATAAATAAATAAGAAAGAAAGATTCCTGCTATCATGGACTTTTAAACATGGAAGACAAACTAGTAAAAGATATGTTTGATTTTGAGGTCTTTGCGCTGCTTCCCTTTAGGAAGCGAGGTAGAAGTGCATATCTACTAGAACTGGTAAAGACAGGAATACACGGTTCAAGGAGTTAACATCTGTTCCTAGTTATCCACACAAAGTCAGAGCAGGAGCCCGAGTCAAGGAACAACACTACTGGCTTCTTATAAAAATGCATCATTAGGGGTTGTCTAGTGTTATACAAAGGTTTCAAACTATTGGGTTGGCCAAAAAGTTCATTTGTTTTTTTCCGTAGATAGCTCTAGTAGCACTTAACTGTCTAACTTCATTCAAAACAACTTTGTTAGATTGTATTGTGACAGCTGTCATATCAGCATGAATTAAAAAAGAACTCATCAAAATTGGTGAATTTTTGCGTAGCATTTTAATATTGAAGATAGAAGAAAATACAGGACGTTTTTGGTATTATGCTTTAGTATTTCAAAAAGGTAAAAACACAACTGAAACACAAAGTAAGATTTGTGCAGTGCATGGAGAAGGTGCTGTGACTCATTAAACTTGTCAAAAGTGATTTACAAAGGTTTGTGCTGGATATTTCTCTCTGGATGATGCTCCATGGTCGGGCAGACCAATTGAAGTTGACAGCAATCAAATCGAGACATTAACTGAGAACAATCAACATTATACCATGTAGGACACAGCCGACATACTCAAAATTCCAAATCAATAAAGTTATTTGTGAAAATGAAAAATGTGTCTTTTATTTTACAGAAAAAACAAAATGGACTTTTTGGCAACCCAATATGTCAATTTCCCCACTACTTAAAATTTTATAAGATTCTCATATTTAATTATTAAATTGTAGTATAAATAGGCTTTTGGAAAGTCCAGAAAACTGAAGCAGAGACAATGTCCAGGAAAACCTGAGCACTATCTTTGCTTTGCCCTCATGAACAAATATAATAAGACTGTGGTCTTATTGACAAAATATTTCAGTCAAGAACCTAAAACACCAAAGTTTTAAAATATTTCCCTTACTTATAGGACATAAATTCAAAGTAAAGGCTCCCCCCAAAAAAGACCTTGACATAAAAGCAAAAAATAAGCTTTCAAAACTCATTACTTATCCTACATGCTGCTTATGCTGGCTCCCTCTCAAGTCCCATGGGAAGGATGCAAAGGGTCCAGGATGAACATCTGTGTATATAGAGAACACTGACTTTGAGGAGAATTCCACCCCGCTCTTTTTTTTTTGAGACAGAGGGGAAGGGAGGGAGAAAGAGAAGGAGAGAAACATCAATTGTGGTTGCCTCTCACAAACCCCCTACTGGGGACCTGGCCCGCCACCCAGGCATGTGCTCTGACTGAGGAATCAAACTGGCAACACTTCGGTTTGCAGGCCGATGCTCAATCCACTGAGCTACACCAGCGGGGGTTGAGAATTCCCACTTTTATAGTAAAGTAAAAGCAAGTCTGCCCTTTGTTGGAGGAAGCTATTACCTCATCCTTCATTGCTGCTCACTGCAAACACAACTCTGAGAAATACCCCAGGTAAAGAGCAGTCAGGGTTTTGCATTCTTGTCATACTAAACAAGAATATGCAAGGATACTTGGTGTTTTTTGTTGGATTACCTATACCAGCACAGATAAGACTGTTATCATGGCTAACTGTAAATTTACTTTTTTGTTTAATTATATACTACTTTATATTAACCCCCTTATCATTTACCTATGTTGGGTCCTTCTGTCTGCCTACTTCCCTATCTTACTAAGTAAAATACAAGGTCTGTCCAGAAAATGTCCAACCACTGTTAATATAATGAGAATGGTTTGTTCAACATCGATATAACCAGGCAGCCAAGGAGAGTGGACTGGAATGTGCATGCGTGAACAATGATGACTTCACTGTATGAGTCAGTGGGGGCAGTAGATGCCATTGAGTGAGTATGTGTACTGTGTGGCTATCATATTCAACATGACTGAGCAAGTAGAACAATGAATCTGCATCAAATTTTGCATTAAGCTTGAACATTCCTCTGCAGAAATTATTCAGATGATTCAGAACACCGTAGCTATGGGCAACTGGTGATTGGCAGCTTCATCCCGACAACACACCTGCTCATGCATCACATCTCATGTAGTTTTTTGGCAAAACATCAAATCTCCCAGGTGACTCAGCCCCCCTACAGCCCATATTTGATGTCCTGCAACTTCTGCCTTTTCCCAAAAACTAAAATCACCTTTGAAAGGGAAGAGATTTCAGACCATCGATGAGATTCAGGAAAATACGACAAGGGACCTGATGGTGTTGGGAGAACTGTGTGAGGTCCCAAGGTGCCTACTTTGAAGGGAACTGAGGTGTCATTGTCCTATGTACAATGTTCCTTATATCTTGTATCTTCTTTAATAAATGTCTCTATTTTTCATATTACATGCCTAGATACCATCTGACAGACCTCATATGCATCTTTATGTTTATTGAAGCTCTATTTATAATAGACAAACTACTGAAGAAACCCAAGTATCCATCAATAAATGTGTGAATAAAAAAGCTGTGGTATAGGCCCTCGCCTGGTAGATCAGTTGGTTGAAGCACTGTCTTGATACACCAAGGATGCAGGTTGGATTCCCAGTCAGAGCACATACGAGAGTCAACCAATGAATGCATGAATAAGTGGAAAAACAAAGAAATGTTATATTTTTTTTCTCTCTGTCTAAAATCAATCATTTTTTCAAAAAGCTATGGTGCATATATACAATGAAGTATTACTCAGCCTTAAAAAAGACCGAAATCTTATCGTTTGCAACAAGCTGGATAGACCTAGAGGGTATTATGCTAAGTAAAGTAATTCAGTCAGAGAAAGACAAATTCCATATGATTTCACTTATATGTGGAATCTAAAGAACAGTATAAATGAACAAACAAAACAGAAATAGACTCATAGATACAGAGAACTGGCTGATGGTTGCCAGAGGGGATGGGAGTAGGGGCGCTGGGTGAAAAAGGTGAAGGGACTAAGAAGCACAGATTGGTAGTTACAAAATAGTCATGGGATGTAAAACAGAGCATAGGAAATAGTCGATAATATTGTAATCACTATGTATGGTGCCAGGTGGGTACTGAAAACATCACGGGGAATATTTTGTAAAGCAGCAGTCTCCAATCTTTTTGCCACCAGGAACCAGTTCACTTGCTTGCCTGCCACTGACTTCCTGCTGTGCGGCCCAGTTCCTAACAGACCACGAACCAGTACAGATCTTTGGCCCAGGGATTGCGTATCCCTGTTGTAAAGTATATGATTATCTAATAACTATGCTGTACACCTGAAACTAATACAGAATAATATTAAATATAAACTGTAACTGAAAAAGAAATTAAGGAAAAAAAGAGGTCAGATGATACATGTGATCCTCCATGGGTATAACCTAGGCTTTATAATTGACAGACTAGAGCCAGAGAAAAGGATTTCATTAACTACTTGTATTTCTGGGGCACTGAAATTACTTGACTGTATCAAAGTCATTCTGAAATACAAAGAGAAAATGAAATACTATTTCTCTTTACTAAGTTATTCATGGTTTTAATACAATAACTGAAACTCAAGGTTTTCTAAATTTCTCAGTCAGTGACTTTTCGCATCTTCTATGCTTCTGCCTGCCTTGACCTTATCATCTTTGAGAACTTCTCTATATCATAATTCTTTAACAATCTATCTAATTCTGTTCCTGCTGTTTACCTTGAACATTCCATTTTCAATGTCCACCAACCATTCATCATTTAGCAAACACTGATTAAGGATACCACTCTGTATACTGTAGTCACTCCCCCATTTACAACTCAGTCTGAATCTCAGTCTCTCATCAGGTCTCTAAACTTGTTGGCTTCAAGATGTATTTCAGAAGTCTTCTAAAAAAGAAAGGGAGGGAGGGAGGGGAAAGAAAAATTCTATCATTTGCACTGAGTCAAAAATCTCTCCTATGTCCTCTTCAATTGCAATTCACTTCGGCCTTTACCAAATGCACTTAGCAGTCTAAATTGAAATTATTCATGTCCTCAACTAAATTATGTCAGTTAATGGTATGATTTAATTAAAAAAATAAGAAATGAACAGAACTGACATGGTCTAAGGCAGTGGGTAAAAGGTTCATTAGTATAACTCCTTTTGAGTCATGTCTAAAAAGCACATATTACTATTAAGACTTTACCTTTCTTCAACTATAAAGGCTAGTACTCTCTTGCAGATAAAAAATACGAATTTTAAAATAGGAGATGAAAATGAGAGAAATACCCCTTGTCTCAAAAAAACAATGTGCACTTTTGAGACCATATGTACATAATGACTAACTATATTTATATATAATTGGCAGAAGTCAATCATGAACATAATAAGCATCTCTTTCTATTAGGGTGGGCCAGTGATCAGTTTGACAGAGACTAATCTCTGACTGAAGCTGAAGCTAAGCACCAGATCCCAGAAAGCCACCTTGACTTCTGGAGTCTTGAGTGGAAAGAGTATATATAATGCCGCACGCACACTTCTGGTACTACTCAAAACAGTTATCACTATTTTAAGAAAAAAATTGGAGAACACAAGGAGAAATCTATCAAAATATGTTTAGGACATGTATGTAAAAATTAAAAAACAATGCTGAAAGAAACTGTAGATCTAAATAAATGAACAGACATACTATGCTTATGAATCAAAAGACTCAATATTATTACAAGTAAATTCTTTCCAAAACTGTTCCATAGACTCAATGTAATTCCAATAAAAACTGCAGCAGGATTTTTGCAGACCCTACAAAATTTACATGGGAAAGAAAGTGATACAGAACAATTTTGAAAAAGAGGAAAACAGTTGGATAACTCACAGTTTGGTTTCAAGCCTCAAAATAAAGCTGTAGTAATTAAGAGAGTATAGTATTGCAAAAAAAAAGATAGACACAAGTCAAAATAGATAATAAAGTCCAGAAACAGATACTTACAGAACTGATAACTGACTTTTTATAAATGTACAAATGCAATTCAAAGGAGATAGCCTTTTCATTAAATGATGTTGGGATAATCAGATATCCATGTGCCAAAAAAAAAGAACTTCCACCCATACTCACACCACATACAAATATTAAACCCAGAAAGGTTCTGGACTAAAATAGAGAAGGTAAAACTTTTTGAAGAAAACAAAATCTTTGTGACTTTGGGCTAGGCAAAGAGTTCTTAGAAATGACTTCAAAAGCACAAACCACAGAGGAAAAATGTAATAAATTAGTGTCATTAAAACTTAAAATTTTTTGCTCTGTGAAAAACAATGTTGAGAAAATAAAAACAAAAGCCACAGACTAAAAGAAAATAAAATATGAATCTAAAATATAAACAGAACATCCAAAATTCAACAAAAAGAAAACAAACCAATTAAAAGATATGGAAAAGATTTGAACAGATATTTCACCAAACAAGATATGATTATGTCAAATAAGGACATGAAATGGTACTCAAAATCATTAGTCATTAGAAAAATGAAAATTAAAACCACAATGGGATACCATTACATACCTAACACAATGGCTGAATTTTTAGCCATGTGAAATAAAAACTTGTATTTATGAAAAAAACCTGTATATGAATGTTAATAGAAGTTTTATTTTTAATAGACAGAAGCTAGAAACAACACTATATCAATAAAATGAAATATTTCTCAGTAATAATAAGGAACAAACTATGAATACATGCAAAAATAAGGATCAATCTCAAATGCTTTAGGATAACTGAGAAGTCTGACTTGAACGGCTACATAATATATGACTCTACTCACATGACATTCAGGAAAGGACAAAATACGCAGGACTTAGAACTGATTATTAGTTATCCAGAGTTACAGCTGGGGAGGTGGAGGGATTTGAAGGTTTGACTACAAAGAAGTTGTAGCAAAAGAAAATTCTGTGGGGGAGTGACTGAACTGTTCTGTGTGTTGAGTGTGGTAATGGTTACATAACTATGCATTTATCCTAACTCACAGAACTGTTCATTCCTCCCAAAATAATGTTACTCCAATTAAAAACGACCACCTATAAGAAGAGAATTTAACTGAAAAGGTAAAGGGGGAATGAACATTATGAAGAACCATGCTACTTCCTTCTCCCAAATGCAATGATATAATAGTATTATTCTTATTGGGATTATACTATAAAGAGTTATATGCATTTTGGGATCAAAGACAGAAGAATAAGAGGGCAATCTCAAAGGTTATAACCTAATATGCAGGCGGGCCAAAAAATTTTGCAGTTACACCACATTACCACAGCACAGGTTGATCCCAGGACCCTTTTTCCTTGAGAGAGAAGAAAAGCCCTCTTAGTGAGACTGGCATATCTACCTCCACTCTTTCTTTTGTGGGAAATATGCAAATATGGGAGTAGAAACGGAGGTAACGAGAGCAGTACAGGGAACACTGACAACTAACAACTAAACTTTCTCTTTCTCTCTCTCCCCTCCCCTCAATGCCATAAAACTGGTATGCAGTAACTTCTGTAGAAAGAGAGAGCACTAACAGAACATGTCCTAAACTGAAAAGGACATAAATCTTGGATTCCAGAAAGTTTAGGATACAGAACCTTATTTATAAGCTTGCAGATGTTTTGTTTCCAAAAGTTCTTAGAAAAACTATCTGAAGTTTAGAAAAGAAAAATCAATGATAAGCACAAGGGGACAATTGGAGCACAGTATTAGGTATGTCTTGTGATTTCCCCTAAGGACTTTCCCTAGGTTCAAGGTGGGATGAGGGGAGAAAGCAGCAGTTGATACAAATACTCTCTCTCAGTTTCACAGAAATTTCTTTCACTCGAAGAAGGATTTTACAAGACTGAATATAAGTGTATGCATTTTTTTCAACAATCAAACTCATGCAGTAAGTTTTTCTGTCTAGTGAACCCTGTTAATAGGAATTGTTTCACTGTCAATTCTTATTAGGTGAACTAAAATGCTTGAATTTAATAAACAGCCACAAAGTCCTTCAAATGAAAAGTTACCATTATTTACTAACACCACATTTCAATAAATGGCTCTTCACCACAAAGGAGTGAAAGCTAGAAATACTTAAAATTCATAAATAATTCTTCAATGATTTAGTATGCTAGATCACTTACTCTGATTTTGGATATATGAAAAGCTACTTTGAGAAATCTAATTGTCCTTTTCTCATTTTGAACTTTTCATTATAGAGACAATAACATAATGAATTCCCATGTGCCCATTATCCAGCTTCAACAATTTTCATGTCATGGCAAATCTTGTTTCAACTAAAAATTTATTCTGCAAAATTATGCATTATCAGCCAACACTCAAGTTTCTCACAATGGTCTTCTTTTTTCTTTTTGGTTTGTTAAAATTAAGATCCAAATAAGTTCCACATTTTACAACTGGTTGACACAATTATTAGATCTCTTTTTATCTACTGGTTCTACACCTTCTCTTTTTCTCCTGCAGTTTTTTTTTTTTTTGTTAAAGAAGTCAAGTGTATTCAAAGTGAAGAAAAGCAATGACCTAAAACCAAGATTACTCTACTCAGCAAAGCTATCATTTAGTACTGAAGGACATATAAAGAGCTTCCTAGACAAGAAAAAGCTAAAGAAATGTTAAAGGAACTTCTTTAAGAAGAAAAAAAAGATTAAAAATGAATAATAAATTAGCAATAAATACATATCTATCAACAATTACTTTATTTTATTTATCTACCACCATTTATCATCCCTATATTCTTGTTTACCTCCACATACCCCTTCCCCACCACGATCACAACATTGTTATCTGTGTTCAAGTTCGTCTTCTTTTTTTTTTTCCTGTTTTGCTCAGTCCCTCCACTTCCCCAGCCCCTTCCCTAGAGCTGTCAAAAACTGCTTTCGATGCAAATGGATTAAATGCTCCAATGAAAAGATAATACAGTGGCAGTTTTATAACAAAACAAGACTCTTACATATGCTGTCTACAAGAGACTCACTTCAGGTGGAAAGATATATACACACTGAATGTAAAGGGATGGAAAAAGATATTTTATGAAAATAGAAACAAACATACAAAAACCTGGGCTAGCAATACTTATACCATACAAAACAGACCTTAAAACAAAGGCTATAATAAGACACAAAGAAGGACCCAGCAATTCCACCTTGGGGTATTTATCTGAAGAAACCCAAAAACTACATCAAATAAGACATGTGCAATCATGTATTCATTGCAGTATTATTTACAACAGACAAAACATTAATAAAGAATGGATGAAGAGGAAGTGGTATATATATATAGTGGAATATGACTCAGCCATAAAAAAGAACGAAATCTGGCCACCTGCAACAACATGGATGGACCTAGAGGGTGTTGTGCTGAGTGAAATAAGTCAGACAGAGAAAGACAAATGCCAGATTATTTCACTCATATGTGGAATCTTAAAAAAAAATAAACAAGCAGAACAGAAACAGACACATAGAACATTCTGATGGGCCCCAAATGGGAGAGGGGCTGGAGGCTGGGTGAAAAAGACAAAGGAATTAAGAAGTACAAATTGGTAGTTACAAGATAGTCATGGGGATGTAAAGTACAGCACAGGGAATATAGTCAATAATACTGTAATACTATATAAGGTGTCAGATGGGTACTTAGATTTATCAGAATGATCACTTCATAAGTTGTATAAGTTTCCAATCATGGGGTTGCATACCTAAAAGTAATATTGTATGTCAACTGCAATTGAAAATTTTTAAAAATTATTTAAAAAAAAGAAATCAAGTCATTTATGCCACAGTCTTCAATTATCTATATTTGGTTGACTATCTACCTGAGGCATTTTAAAACATGTTCCTCTGTCTGTGTATTATTTATAACATTTGACTTTAGAGCCTTAATCAAGCTCAGAATTGACAGAGAAGACAACTTTGTACATGGTATTGCGTTCGTCATTAAGGAGCCTTGTATCTGTCTGTGATAACAACAGCCAATGAGGAACACTACCTAAATCCAGTACTTCGCTGAGAGTTGCAAAACAGTATTATTTTAATTTCATCATTTCTTCATCATTTACCATCTGAAATGTCTATTTAGTGAAAATTCCACTCATCAAATCTTTAGTTTCCAAGAGGTAGCTTAGAAAAGGAAGAATAAATGCTTGATTTTTATGAGTTCTTAAAATAATGAGTTGGTACCCTAATCTTCAGAATGGTAAACAATGAGTTTATTTTTTAGAGGCATCAGTACACATAAACTCTAAGATTTAAATAAATGTAGGATGCTTCAAATCACTGAAGTTGTTATTCCTATTGCTGTCATATTTTGCCATCTTTCGCTAGTGAGAAACTCTTCAGTTAGTTTCTGAGTCTTTTAGACATGACTTTGGCAATCTTTAATAGCTTTCTTGTTTCTAATGTAACAAAATATCTAGTATAACAAAATGGAATAACATATTCATCATATTCATTTCCTGCCCCAGATCTGAAATCAGCCATATATCCAAGGAACCCTGGTACATTTCAATTGGAAACAACATTCAGAAATAATCTGGGTTCTAGAAGTGCTCATTTCTTCTCAGTTGGTCACTTTAGGCCTTTTATAGTGGTCAGAGTCCATATGATTTTATACTGATACTTCCACATAAAATTCTACAGGTGTTTTTTTTTTAGCTGCATTGATTTTGTTACACAATAACACCAATATAATTAATTTGCTTTGCTGCACAATATATACACTACAGTTTGAGAATCACAATACCAATATTATGATTAATGAAAACCAATTACAGCTTTTATACTGCTCTTTTGTCTTCAGGTTATAAACTAGCCATGTATAATGAAATTACTGCTTTTTAAAATCACTTGTAATAGTTCTTTCCTATGGTCATACCACTTTGGTTTCTTTGTTTCATTTTGCTTTCACTTTTAGGTTTCTTTTTTTAAATGACAAAAATTGTTTTAGAATTATGTAAAATATTTAAATGGTTTGAAAGTCACACCTAGAAAACAAGCTAGCTATGTTAACAGGACCCTACCTATTTTGTCTGTCCCTGTTTCCTACAGTTGATTAGTTTTTGGTTATTTCCTAGATTAAAAAAATAGAAGTAAAAAGTTATATATACACAAATATATTTTGTTAGATAAAAATACCATACTTTATGGAGTTTCTGTATCCTATTATTTTTACTTTGTAATAATCATATCAAGACTATGGCATATAAGATATTCCTTATTTGCTTTACACCTATATAATATTCAATTTTATTATAAAACTCAGTTGTATAATTGATTTATTTCTAAAAAATACTTCTTGATTGATTAGAGAGGGAAAAAGAGAGAGAGAGAGAGAGAGAGAGAGAGAGAATGGATTGATTTGTTGTTTTATCCATCCATGGCTTCACTAGTTGATTTTTGCAGGTACCCAGACCAGGGATAGAGGCACAATTCTGGCATATTGGGATGACACTCTGACCAACTGAGCTACCCAGCTAGAACCCTACTGATAGATATTTGGGCTGTTTCAATCTTTTGCTGTTACAAATGGTGTTGCTTATTCATAATAGCCAGGAAATGTAAACAACCCAAATCCTCCTCAACAAATGAATAGATAAAAAGATGTGGTGCATATACACAATGGAATATTATTCAGGCATGTAAAAGGTCAAGATAGCCTTCCATTTGCAACAATATGGAGGGACACATTATGTTAAATGAGGTAACTCAAACAAGGAAATGTATGATATCACTTACGTGTGGCATCTAAAAAAGTTAAACCTTTAAAAAAATAAGAGTAAAATGGTGGTTACCAAGGAATTAGGGGGTAGAAGGTAGATAAGAGTAACGGTATATAAGGGCACAAACTTACAACAAATAGTAAATAAGCCAGAGAAATCTAATGCATATTATAACTAATATAGACAATAATACTTTACTACAATTATTTAATGTGATAAATATTGCTACATTGGCAATCATATTGCAATACATAAATATATCAAATAACACATTTTATACCTTAAAATTTACATAACGTTAACGCTCAAATATATTCAATTAAAAAACCCAAACAAATTAGTGCTGCAATTACAGGTTTGTACATGTGTCATTCTGTATTTATACCAATGTATGTTTGGGATATATTCCTAAGAGTGAGATTTTCTAGATCGAAGAATAAACAAATATGTAATTTAGTTAGATATCGCCAAATTCCCCATTATAGAAGGTTTCAATATTTTTTATTCCAATAGGTAACGTTTGAGAGTGTCTATTCCTCTGCAGCCTCACCAAATGGGTATGTTATCAATCTGGGAAGAGAGGCGAATGAGAAACAAAGTGAAAATTAGTTATCACAATGTAGTTCTGTTCACTTCTTCCTTTTTATTTTCTATTTCATTGATCTACTGTTATCTTTATTTCCCGCACTGTACTTATTTGGGGTTTTATTTGCTCTGCTTTTTACCTCTTAAGGGAGAATCTTAAGTCACTGATTTTATTTTCCTCCTTTCTAATACAGCATTTAAAATTACACATTTCTCTTTAAACCCTTCTGAAGATAAATCCACACTTCCTGATTTGCTGTATTTTCATTATCATTCAGTTTGAAGTGAATCCTAATTTTCCTTGTCATTTCTTTTATCCACAAATATTGTCCAAAAGTGTATTAATATCCAACCATTTGGTGTTTCTTCCCTAGACACATGCTGTTACAGATATCTAATTTAATACTATTATGGCCCAAGAACAAATAATATTATTTCTAGCCCTTTAAATTTATTTAGAATTGTTTCATGGGCCAGCACATGGTATCTTTTGATAAACATACGTACATGCACTTGAAAAGAATGTGTATTATGGAGGATGGGGTGTGGTGTTCTATAAATACCAATTAGGTCAAGGTGATTGATAGTGTTCTCCAGATCTATGTCTTTGCTACTTTTTTATGTGGTTGTTCTACCAACTGTTAAGAGACGGCTGTTAAACACAACTATGACTGTGAAATTGTCTATATGTTATTTCTGTAAATTTACACAAAATTTGTGTAAAATTTTGTTTCATGTATTGTGAAGCTATTGAGAGGTACAAATTTGTCACTTTTATAGCAAAATTGTCCCACTTTTTCTCTGATAATATTCTTTCTTGAAGAGTACTTCAGCCACATCAGCTGCTGTATCTAACCTTTGTACGGTATATCTTTTTCTGTTCATTATTTTCAACTTATCTGTGTCTTTATATTTAAAGTGAATTTCTTGTGGACTGCACATAGTTGGGTCTCATTTTTGTTTCTTATCCATTTGGCAACCTCTGCCTTTTAATTTAAGTGTTTCATACCATTAACATTCAGTGCATTTATTAATATGGTTGAACACATCAATTTACTAATAGTTTTCTGGTTTTCCTGATGTTTTTGTTCTCTGCTCCTTTCTTTGCCTTGATTTGCATTATCTGAGTATTTTTTTGAACTGGATTTTAATTAAAAAGTCTTTAAAGTCTTTAAAATCTAGTTTGTATTTTACAGTTATAGCACATCTCAATTTGGGCTATCCATATGTAGTTGGTGGCTAACATATTAAACTTTTGATAGCCACATTAAAAAAGAAAAAAAGAAGAAAAAAACAGGTACAGCCCTGACCAGTATGGCTTGGCTGGTTGGAACGTCATCCCATAAACCAGAAGGCGAACAGTTCAATTCCTGGTAAGGGTACATGCCAGGGTTGCAGGTTCAGTCCCCAGTCATGTGCATACAGGAAGCAACCAACTGATGTTTCTCTCTTGCATTAATGTTTCTCTCCCTTTCTCTCTCCCTGCCTTCCCCTCTCAAAAAGCAAGCTCTCAGGTTAGGATAAAAATAAATTAAATAAATAAATAAGCAAGTAAATAAGTAAATAAAAAGAAATGGGTAGAATTTTAAAATATATTTTATTTAAGGCACTGTATCTACAATATAATTTCAACAAGTAATAAATATTTTTAAATTGAGATACCATAAATTCTTTTACTCATATGAAGTCTTTAAAATCTAGTTTGTATTTTACAGTTATAGCACATCTCAACTTGGGCTATCCACATGTAGTTGGTGGCTAACATATTAGAAAGGGCAGCTCTAACTCATTCTGTACTACAAGCATCTTTTTCTTCTTTATTTTTATAAGGCGATATTTAACAGTTTTTATATCCATATATTTAGCAATTCAGAAGTTCAGAATTATTTAGTTTATAATAAAACACTAAATTATGAAACTAATTTAGTTAATAAACTATATCATTAAACTATTTTTAACAATTTATGTGTTCTCTTCACTTAGTAATTTAATGGAACTTATTTAGAAGTCAATCTAAAGATTTTAACCAGAAGAATTTGTACTAACACTTCTATAGCATACAAACTGGCACAGCACTTTTCTTTCTAAATCTTTTTATTTAAAAATTACATAATCTTCTGTATAGTAAGTTATCATTTAAAGTGTTAAAAATGAAAGGATATATATGTAACATATATACAAAAAATAAATTATTAAATATGATGGTTCCTCTAATTATGTATTTCATACTTCACACTAGCATTCAAGTCTATTCTATTAAAAATTAATTAAGTCCCTATTATCTGAGAATATGGCAAGTTATCCTTTAAACGTTTTCCACAATTATTTTTGTTTTCTAAAGTTTCCCAATCCTGTGCTAAATAGAAATTGAAAACAAATCTTCCCAAAAAGATACAACAAACTGAATTCTATCCAAAATGAATGAAAAGTTATATATTTTCTTAGGAGACTGTAAGAGGTATTGGAATATTTGTGTATATTCTCAATTGCGTATTTCCCAATAAATCCAGAGGACAGAGCATACAAATTCATATCAAATGGCATTCGTAGCTGTAAGAGGGGATAAGCTTTCTAGATGCCAAAGCAAAAGATATTGAGTTAAATAAGTCAGTATTTACTATGTGATATAAAAACAAGCCATTAATTACACTGCAACAATTCACACAATAAATAGTCATTTAATATGCAGTCATACAATGTGGCCAATATACACTTTAGCTTCAGTTTCTATGATGTGCTTAAACAATAAAGTATAAATACTCGATCTAGAATACACCTCAAGGTAAGTTTAGAGGAGTGCTGCTCCAGAGAAACAACAAAAGCAACAAATGTGACCCTATAGTATGATTTAAATTTTCTATTAGCAACATTTAAGAAGTGAAGAGAACCAGGTAAATTTTACAATATAATTTTAAAACTATATATCAATAAAAATGTCACTTAAATTTGCAATCGACAAAAAATTATTAATGCAATATTTTACATTTCTTTATTTATACCGTGCCTTCAAAATCACATGTTCCTTTACACTCACATTCAGACTACCTGCATTGCAACTGCTCAACAGTCACATGTAGCTAGTAGCTACCATACTGGAAAGTGCAGGTTTAGACTATCTGGAAGAATGGATAGAGTACAGCTCAAGCAATATGTCATGATTTTCTCTTGCAATTGGACTTTGATAAAGAATAGAGAGTTCTGTTGAACCTTGCAGAGGGGATTTTTGGCATTAGAACATAACTTAAAAATATCTATCAACTAGACAGCAGGGTTGAGTTAACCACAGCATGTGTTTGAATGAATGACCATCTATCTTCACAAGGAAGTAGACTGAGCGGTGGAACTATAATCTTCCATAAAAGATCTTTCTGCTTCAACACAAACACAAGTAAATCCAAGGTACTATGTCCAAAATTCTAGCTATTAAAATGTTATCCTATACACTTGCCATAAAACTCGGCAATTCTACTCCACATATCTACTAAAGATATGTCCACACAAAGATTTGTACCCCCATGTCCAGAGGAATATTATTTGCAATTGCAAAGAAATAAAAACTTAAATATTTGTCTATCCACTGGTCAATGAATGAACAAATGTAATATAGCCATACAATAGAATACTATTCAGTAATAAAGAAATGAATTATTGATTTATACATAAATGAATCTCAAACAAAAGCTAAAAGAAAAGGAAGACACAAGACTACATATTGTATGATTCTGTTTATGTTAAATTCCAGAAGAATTGAAACTATTGTGACATAAAAGAAATCTGGGGCCAGGAGTGAAGACTTAAGGCAAGGTGACATGAGGAAACATTTCTGTCAAAATGTACACTTATAATGGGTAAATTTTATTGCATAAAAATTGTATTTCAGAAGATATTTTAAGTCAATTAATGTACAAACAGAAAAAAATAATTAGGCTAGACTATTTTCAAAAGCTAACCCAACACTTATTTTAGTCATAAAAGTAATGAAATTTCAAGGTAAACTTAAAAAAAAAATACAGTTGGCCCATGCACAGGTGCTGGGGCATCAACCACAGCCTCCCTCAAGGCCCCACAACAGGCAAAAGTACACATATATTGGGTTGGACAAAAAGTTTGCATGGTTTTTTCCATAACTTTATTGATTTGGATATTTGGAGTATGTTAACTATCTACCTCAAGGTATAATGTTGATAGTTCTCAATTAATGTCTCGATTTGATCACTATCAACTTCAACTGGCCTACCCAACCATGGCGGATCATCCAGATAGAAATCTCCAGCACAGAACTTTGCAAACCACTTTTGACACGTTTGATCAGTCACAGTACCTTCTCCACACACTGCACAAATCTTTTTTTGCATTTCAGTTGTGTTTTTACCTTTTTTGAAATAATGAAGCATAATGTGCCAAAAATATTCTGTATTTTCTTCTACCTTCAATATTAAAATGCTGCACAAAAATTTACCAATTTTGATGTGTGTGTTTTTTTTAAATGCACGCTGATATGACAGCTGTCACAATACAATCTAACAAAGTTGTTTCTAATGAAGTTAGACAAGTAAGCACTACTAGAACCATCTTACAGAAAAAAACAAATGAATTTTTTGGTCAACCCAATACTTTTGATTCCCAAAAACCTTAACTACTAATGGCCTATTGCTGACTGGAAATCTTACCAATAACATAAAGTCAATTAACACATATATGTGTTATATGTATTTAACACTGTATTCTTTTTTTAGTTTTTTAATTGCTGTTCAATTATAGTTGTCCACATTTTTCTGCCACTTCTCTCCCCGTCTTATAACATAATCTAGAGAAAAGAAAATATTAAGAAAATTATAAAGGAAGTACAGTTATAGTACTTATCCAAAAAAATCCATGTACGAATGGATCTGAGCAGTTTAAACCCATGTCATTCAAGAGGCAACTGTAGCTGGAAATTTTATTTACCTTTGGATTACACATAAAGGCTGATTCCTTATTTACTGTTAAATTTCCCACTGTGTTTTATACTCAGTGGAAACTTTATAAATGCATAATTCAATTTACAATACACCAAGAGTTTTCAAATACTTTGCTCATCCTATAGTCAACATAATCACACAAAGAAAAGAAGATGGCTCTTATTTTAACACATGAAAAAACGGATTATCACAGAGGCTAAAATTCCAGAGGATTGTTACATAACAGTGCTGGGACTAAAACTGAAAATGGGAACACTGATGAGGAGTCTAGGATGCCTTCTACTACATTTCTTAGTGATTTCATTTTTAGAAGAGATATTTTGCATAAGCCTGTGTTATTAACTTTTTAATTAAAACTACCTAATCACTGAACTATTTTAGCTATCCGATACACAGGTTCTCTCCATCCCCTAGATCCCCATTCAAAAGTTTCTTGCTCCTCCTCCTTCTGGTAAAACAAATCCTTTGCTGCATTACCTCCTATTGCTAAGACTGAACTGTGGCACAGCTAATTACAAGTATCTATGAAATACAAGGCCAATATAAAAAGAGTTCCAATTCTGCCAACAGAGAACCTGGCCTGCAACCCATGCAAGTGCTCTGACTGGGAATTGAACCAGCAAGCTTTCGCTTTTCAGGAGGACATCGAACCACACTAATAAGGGCTTCTTGGCTATTCTTGAACATTAATTTTTCCTTTAACATTTTAAAATGGGACTCCTGAAAATCTATTGCAACGATCTCTGGAATAATACCAGCAAAAATCCACAATATTCTCTGAATTCTGTACCCTTTGCTTTCTTCCTTTAAATAAAATATAGATCTTCAAAGGTAGTTTTTTGCTGGAACTCTCTCAAGTTATGACTGTTTCCCTTCCCTTATACTTGTGAGCTTAGAGATGAATTAGATTGTTCTTTATTCCTCAATGCAACGAACACCCTCTCTCCTTGATCATCCATCCTACTTCAACCATTCCTTTCTCCTCCCCCAGTTATAGTTTTTCCACAACCAAAATTTCAAACACTTTAATCCTGGAATACCACCTCCTATGTTTCCAGCTCACTCTTTCATAATCTGGTTTGACCATCACTCAGCCCAACACAGGACCTACAACTTTTCACTGCTGTATTACTATATTACAATTCTACTATAAAATACATAAAAATAGAAAAGCAATTTGCAAAAATGCTAATAAAAATTATCCAATAGTTGTGTACTAATTTTTCTTTGTTTTCTAAATTTTCCAAGAGTAAACATACATACTTTAAAAATAACACTAAAGGTTTTTTAAAATACAAAAATTAAAACCACACATTTGAAATCTGTACCCCAATAAATTCAATAAAAAAGGTTTAAAACATCTAAGCCTTCTATCAAATACAAATAGAATAAAGAGGGTAGAGAGGCCAATAAAATATGGAGTTAGTCTCCATTACACAATTTGGTTCCAATACCCCTAAAGTCTGTGAGAATGGCATCCCCTATAATTCCACGTGCACGACCTGCATGGCTAGATGCAGTTAAGAGTTGAGTGGGTCCTGTCCTTGCCAGGGGGCTCAATTGGTTGGAGTGTGGTCCAATACAACTAAAGGTTGCAGGTTCAATTCCTGATCAGGGCATATACCTAGATTGCAGGTTCGATCTCCAGCTGGGGCACGTAACGGGAGGAAACCGATTACTCTCTGCCTCTAATCAATAAAAAATATCCTCGGGAGAGGATTAAAAAAAAGAACTTGATTAGAAATGTATTATATAATTCAAGGGCCCATTTGAGATCCAGAAATTTATCAATGAAAAAAATGAGTAAAGAATAAAGAAGGAAAAAAAAAAGAATAAAGAAGAGGTGCTTACATATATAGTTACTGCCAGTCAGTGCATGTGATTCTTCACTCTGCTCAGGCACCACCTCTTTCTGTTCATGTCTACAGACCATCTCTTTTTTTATCACATTTATTCACTACCATCAATGTGCTATTTCTGGCTAATTTTATTATCTCCCACCCTGAGAAATAGAGCAATGCTGTTGATACTGACAATGCCATGGTTCTTCCCAAACTTTTTGTATTGAAATAATAAAGACTCCTCACCTCTTAAAAAAAAAAAAAATTAAGAGGATCTGGAGTCCTAATGTGCACCTGCAATCGGGGACCAGGGGTGGGAACTTCTGTCCATATAAACCAGCTACCCTCTGGCTCTGACAGCACACTTTCCCTTTCCACCAAAGACTAACAAATGCATATCCCTGGCTGGACTGAAACACAGAAGATGTCTCACCAGAGCAGAATGGAGCAGACCAGCACAGCACAAAGCAGACCTGTACAGAGCAGAACAGACCAGAGAAGAGCCCAGGGCTGTTTAGCTCAGAGAGGCCTGGCCCAGGGTCTCTGGCCCACATGGCAGCCTCACAGCCACTGTTTTCACAGCCTTGCTGTATCACAGTTGAGCTGTTTTGCACTGAATAAAGTTTCCTTCTTCACTGCACTCCAAATTGGGAATTCCTGTTGGCGTTGAATTGACGCCAACGACCATGGGTTGACAATGTGTAAACCACTTAAAACAGTCACTGAGACAGAGCAAACATTCTGGAAATTTCTGGAAATGTTAACCATTATGATTATATAATAACAGCCAAAGGTGGGGGAGTTTACTATTTTTGTCAGTCTGTGCTGCCTTGTGGAAAATAAATGTATCATTAAAAGTAAAAAATACAAAAATTAGTGAAAAATTACCTTTAAACAATTATTCTTATCTTTCTCTCCCTCTTAGTTATTCTTCCTTTAAACCACTTCCTAGTCTCACATGGTAAATTTAGATTGAGACAGCTAGGAATGGTTTAAGTTACTATAAAATAGTAGAAGTAGAGGGGTGTGAAAGGATGTTATAAAAGTCTGCCAAAACTTGAAGATTAAAAAAAAAAACAACGGCCAAGTCAACATTTATCAGAACAGAGGCACTGAAACAAATGTTATATTGTCTTCAAAGAAAAGAAAAAAAAACCCACGTGGAGTGCCCACTACCTCCTTAAAGCTGTGTTGACTGTTTCATGAATACTCTCATTTCATCACATAAATAAAAAGAATTAAAACTAGGATTTGTTTGTAATCTGTCATTTTTACACAGTAATGCTGTATATGTAAGACAAGAAAATTATGTAAAGCAATGATTACAACATGTGTAGATGTACATTATTTTCAAGTTTGGAAAACTGCCAGTAATAATGAATAAATGAATAAAAATATTTATATAATATTAAGGATTATGCAAATATATTTATCTTGAACAATAATACCCTTTTGTTCATTAAGGAAATTTTCCTAAGCCTTAAGATTTCTATAATGAACTTCAAAGTTAAAGAGCTTACCTAAAAGTGTATTGGGGCAAGTTTCTCACAGAGAACAACCTTCTGTATTTTTACCAAATATGTCTAAATCTTTTGTATTATCATTCTTCAGACATAGATGATGCATCCTGCCAAGTAGCTAAGTTGGTTAGAGTGCTGGCCCAACATGCCAAGATTGTGGGTTGATCCTCAGTCAGGGCGCACACAACAATCAATCAGTGAATGCATAGATAAGTGGAACAACAAATTGATGTTTCTCTCTCTCGCCTTTCCTCTGTCTCTAAAATAAATAAATAATTTTTAAAAAGACACAGATGATGCTACACAACCAGAGGGCCATAAATCATAATTACACTGAGGTATAAAGTAAAATCTCTACTTATTGATACTGAAACTTTTCATTTGACAGCCTTTTTAGGTAGATGTGGTATTTACACAAACAGATCCTCAGCTAATGTAATTTAATTTCTGGAATGAGAAATAATATTCAAAGTTACTAATGAGAAAATCTATGACATACTCTATATATTCATTTTTTACATAGTTACATAATCCTCTTTTATTTTTATAGTAAATTCAAATAATTTCTTTACATTTCAAGTAACTACTACCAAAACAAAAAATAGAATATATAAAAGTACTATCTTCCAAAATTAGCTTTTCCTTTCTCCCTTAATAAAGGAGAAAAGCTCTCCCCCTCCCTTAACAATAACATCTGAGGTAGATGAACTCTCAAGAAACAAATGAAAATAAAACTAATTGATTTTAAAACACTAATAACCTAGAATCCTTAATTTAAAAAAAAACTATTAATAAATTACCATTAAAATAAACAATGAGAAAGAAGTAACTGGGTAGATTCAAGAAATACTTTTAACATTTTGTTAAAATATATTTTCCTTCCCTCTTGTTTTTTAAAAAGCTGTCTTATGCTTTGTATTGAGCATAAAATTGTGAACATAAAAATAAAATTCTGACTATATGTATAAAACTCATCTGAAAAAAATGTTTTAGGAATATCATAACAACTTATTCCCATCCGGATAAAAAATAGATGTGACAAATCCAAGAGATCAGTACTTAATTCCATCATGTTGCCCCAAAGTATAAAATAGCTTTCAAGAGCTCCAGCTGCAAACTGGGAAGAATCTCTGTATCTTTCTATAATCACACAGTGATCACACTATAAATTAAGACTTCAGTTATATTCTCACTATATAATTTACACTTTAGCAATTTAATTGGTACATTTTAGAATCTTCCATTTGTTGCACAATAAGATATAACATGAAAACCTCGAAAAGGATATCAAATGACCCCCTTACTTTCAAGCTTTCTATTAGCTTCCCATGTAACTTGATTAAGTCTGAGCTTAACGCTGGTTGACAAGGTCCAAACCATTTTTCTTCACTCTTTGTGATCCTGCTACAACCCTTAGTCCCTTACTCTACTTATGGTATCAAGATTTTCTTCCTGTTCCTGTAACATAACATGCTCATTCTGCTCTCACAGAAGAAGAGAAGCATAAGATAAAATTTGATTGCAGAGATTAAAAATAAGAATAAAATGTTTGAGACCTAAAGCAATGTCAAGAGAAAAGAAGAAAGACAACAATCTCTGAGCCCTGCTTTAACTCTTTAAAGAAAAAAGGTCAGTGTCAGAGAGCTGGAAATATTGTCACCAGGAAACCCAACAGACTGCCCCAGGTTAATTATAAATTGTCCTACTACTCTCAAATGTACATTACTTATCCAAACTATATGAACTTTTTAAAACTGCACAAATATGCATCCAAAGTACATTCTACACAAGTATCAATTCAGTAAGACCAACAATGAATAAAGAGTACTAAGAATTATTATCATCTAAGACAACGAAGGTCTTAAATTCAGATGATAAAGTTATATAAGTGAGTCAATGGAAGATATTATAGAATAGTATTCAATACTCTATATCATGACCTTCCAGGTCATGTACTACATACAGTACAAGAAACGTATTCTCTGGAATTAGAATGCTGAGACCACGAATGATAAAATTTCTTTGAGCCTCAGTCTTCAAATTAGTAAAATAGAGGTAATTAATGCTTCAAAGCGTTGTTGTAAGAATTAAACATAATATAAGAAAAGAACTCAAGAAAGTAACTGACATATGTTGGCTTTCTTTTTTTCCTTGACCTGAAAGTATGAAGTACTTCTTATACAGAGAATATGTTTGGCTAGAGATTTGTCACCATGATCAAGATTGCATTGTATTAAAATGTTATAAAGAGGAACAGCATATAAGATGCAATTATTCAGAAAAACAACATATTTAATTTTTAAAAGGCCTCAGAGAAATTGGTCAATCTCATTCTAAAATAGGAAAGGGTAGGAGGGAGAACAAGAACAGATACACTAATATTTTCAATCTTGGTTTTTTAATAATCCAACATCTAAATCACACTAACTTTTAAGGTATATTTAATATTTTGACATAAAGAGGTAAAAATGATCACATAAAAAAACAAGAAAAATGAAATTTGCTACTGGAACATAATAACATGGTTATATAATTTATCTTTCAGAAATTGATAAAGAAGGATAACTGAGTAGCAGAGATAGAAGGCATCCAGCAATCTATGAACTCAAGGATGATAACATGATAATCTGGAAAGGAGAATAATAAGAAGCAATAATATTTATAAATATATCATAGAAATTGGCCATATGGAGAATATTTTCTTAACATTAAATTTTAAAGTGACAGATGCAGAACACAGCAGCAAAAAGAAATGTCTACTATATTAACACTTGTTTTAAGTCCATTTCTTAGGAAATTCAACCAAAAAGTGTAAGTCATTGCTATTTACCAATTGCAATGGATAAAGATCAGTATTATAACAGCTCCCAGGGAGATGTAAACCTTGTTTCAAAAAATTGCAATAAGTATTTAGATATCAACCCTTATTAAATAATAGCATCATGCAGCTTTTTAAATTTAAGAAGTTTATATAATACATGTATGTACATTCTCCCACTTCAATTTTAACACCTAGATTCTCTCAATACAAACCGATAAAGTAGAAATTTGGTACTTTTTATAGGTGAGAATGAAAGACCAAGAAAGACTGATTTATCCAACATCGTTAATTTGGCAGGGCCAGAACTCAAGCCTAAGTCTATGTTTATAATACCACATATAGCTCCAGAAGGAAATACTATTCAATAAAGTGGATGGGAGACCCAAGAAAGCAAAAGTTAGTTTTTAATTATATAGATGTAGATAATTCTAATGAGAAACGGGAGGAGATATTCCCTATGAAAGTATAAACTTAATAGTAAAAGTATTATCTTATCAATATTTTATTCCCCAGGAACTTAATAAATGTGAGTGAACTGAATAAATAAAGGTGATGAGTGATTAAAAAATATGGCTATATAGTTTTCTGATGTCAGATTTTAAAAGGACATACGGAAGAAGGAAAATGTAACTAAGAATAATTAAAAATTAATATCATAAGCCTTATAATAAGAATATTGCCAGAATAAACTAAACTTTATAAATAATACAAAAGCCCACTGGTTGCATAAATGTAAGAGGATAAACTAAGAAGAAACAAGAATACTGCATGGGAAAGATGATGTAATGTTAACAGATGCAGAGAGAATAAAGAACTACTCACACCTCCTCTTTTGCATCCATCTTCTCCACCAAGGAGAATTGAGTAGAAAACTGGAAAAGGTAGAAGAAACATAGTTATAAAGCAAATGAAGTTGAAATGAGAAAAGAAGACAGTAAGAGAATACCCAGACACCTTTTAATTTAGTTTTGTCTACAGAGCCTCAATAATCACAGGCCCAAACTAGGCATGCATCTCTAATTAATCTGTAAAACATCATAAGAAAAGAAAGCGATTTCTAAAATACACTGATTCTGGAAATGAGGAAAAATTTTTTAGAAAACTATGTATCAAAGAAACATAATTCGAGTTTAAAAGGTTCTTGACAGTCTATTTATATCAGTCTAAAATAAATATACAAAAACTATTATTTGCGAGATGGCTTGTAAGCACTACAAAACAAAAAGGTACATCAAGAGCTAATTTTATTTCACCAAAAGTAAACTTTTTCTTTATCAATAAATTTCTTTTTAGGGGGGCTAGTATAACTAATACACTAGATTTTTTAAATATATTTTATTTATTTATTTTTAGAGAGAGGGGAAGGGAGGAAGAGAGGGAGAGAGACACTGACGCCTCTCGCACGCCCCCAATTGGGGACCTGGCCCACAACCCAGGCATGTGCCCTGCCCTGACTGGGAACAGAGCCAGCAACCTTTCGGTTTGTAGGTCAGCTCAAGCCACTGGGTCATACCAGCCAGGGCACTAATACGCTAGATTTTTTAAATTATGATATTATGGGGATAGATCTAAAAATATTTTTAGGAATAAAATGAAAAGTATAAGCTGATTAATAATACAGCATACTAGGTAGTCATAGCTGATTAAACAACCGTAATGTATAGTATTAGCCAAGAACTAAAATAAAACTGATTGAATCTTTTGAAATGTAATCCACACAGCTCTCTATCCTCATAGTTTAATCAAGACATCCAGACAGACTCAACAGGATTCAATGTGAAGAGAATAATTTAACATGTTGGGTAAGATGAAGATTTTAAAAGATTTCAAAAGACTGGAAAATTTGGCAAAATAAACGAATATTAAAACAACAACAACAGGAGAGGTAGCTGACTTTGTGCAATGAAAGATTAAGCTAAAGCTAGAATTTGGCAGAGCTGATAAACAGTCCAATTTACAACAGAGAAGCCCCAAAGATCCAAAAACAGGTTGAGGGGCAAGTAGGGCTAATAGGAAAAATGAGACTAGCCTGTTTTAAGCAGTGGCTGGACTCACAGATCTTTCCCAGTGTCTAGCCTTCCAACTGCCTCCCACTTTGGCAGAAACTGTGTCCTCCTCCCCCACTAGAAAAGGTTATCAGAGAGTCTCTAAGTCAAGGAACATATTAAAGTAAACTGAAGGCAGACATTACAACTGAAACACGAAGATTGAGAGAAAGTTTACATAATGAAATATGTTGAGAACCAACACTCTCCTCCCACTCCCAGTCCATTTTTACCTCAATGGGTGTAACTTTGAGAGCCAGGGAAAAGACTAGTGGATTCCTCTGGGAAACCTGACCAGTTCAAGGTAAAAGACACCGAAATACACGGGCATTAGGTGTTGCCCAAGGAAATGGCAAGGTCTCAAAACAGACAAGACTATAGCCAACAAACCCATCTACATGCTCAGAGCTCCCAGTGTGCTTTTAAATTTTTTAAATTAATTAATTAATTAATTATTTTTAAGAGAAAGGGGAAGGGAGAGAGAAACAGAGGAGGAGAAACATCGATTGGCTACCTATCCTACACATCCCAACCAGGGGCCGAACTGCAACCTAACATGTGCCCTGACCAGGAATTGAACCAGGGACCCTTTCCTTTGCGGGAGGATGCTTAACCAACTGAGCCATACCAGTCAGGGCTCAATGCACTTTTAAATATGAGTAGTCAGAACCATCAGATATTTCCTGTTAAAACAGACTAAATAATACACAGAGAAAATGTGACTACAAAGAACACAAGACTCTGACGGAAGAAGAAAAACATACCAAAAACTGAATAATATTCCCAATAAGGCAAGAGAAACATAACAATCAAAACACAGAAATAGGGACCTGTCATAAATTAACCATTTGAAAAACAGTTTTATGAAATTAAACTTTAATAGCAAAAATTAAAAGTACAATAGAAGCTTTAGAATATAAAGTTAAAAATTTTTCCCACTAACTAGAACAATAAGAACCTAAAAGAGAAAAAAATAAAAAGAGGATCAATACAGTCCCGTATCCCAATATAAAAGATCCAGAAGAGAGAGAAAGAATATAAAACTGAGAGAACTGAAGAAACAATTCAAAAAAAATTTCCCAGAACCTAAACTCAAAGTTTCCAAATTGAAAAGCAACTCCCCAAGTGCTAAGCACATGGATAAAAAGAGATGTACACCTAGGAATCTCATTTTGAAATTTCCAAGCATCTAAAAGGGATCCCACATGCTTCTTTCATATAAAAGATCAAAAAGGAGAATTATATGATTTTTCTAAAGCAACACCAGAATCTGGAAGACATTTAGACTAATACTCTCAAAATTCTCAAGAAAAATCATTTCCTATCTCTAACCCAGAATTGTATATCCAGTTAGATAGAAGTTAAGTTTGAGGGCAGAATGCAAATACTTTCAGATGAACAAGCATTGAGAAGTGTCCACACAGGTAGTCCTTTTTAGAGAAATTACTGAAGGATGCAATTTACCAATAATGCAAGAGAATAAACCAAAACATGGAATCCAGGAAAAGTGTTCAATAAAAAAGGTTAAGAGAATCATCAGAATAATGGCAAAGCAAGACCACAAGAGGTCTAGACTCTACAGAGTATCCAGATATAAAAGTCCTGGGAAAAATTACATAAAGAAGATAAAATTGACAGGATACCTAATATACATACTAGCATGTGCTAAAAGGATTTTACATAACTTGGGGAGTCTCTCATTAAATCTGTGACAAGTCCACAAAAAACTAAATAAAGGAAGGAAATGCAAGATAATGTTAGGTGTTTTGCATTTAAACATATATACACATTTAAATTTTTTACATATATGTGTATATATATACATTTATATATACACAAAAATATATGTATTTTCAAAGAAATTAAAAGTCAACATATACAAACTAGGCAACCAAAAATATTGTTTATATAGTCATGATAATGTAAACATCAGGTATCCATCTAACCAAAATAAAATATACTGTAAGTACATATGGTGTGATGTCAGCATATCCAGTTTTTACATTTTTATTACTCTTGATATTTTGGAAACATAATTTTTAAATGTTTGTTTTAATGTTCTGTCTTTCTACCATGCATTAATTTCAGAATATGCTCAAGTGTAATTAGCATTTCAAAAGCATGGTCATTGCGGAACCACTTGTAACTGAAGCCTTGTTCCGTACAAAAACACCGTGGACAGAAAATTCCGAGAGGATATAACCATGTGTGGGATGCTGAGCAACAAAGTACCCTGAACACAGTAGGTCCTAAATGAAAAGAATAGATCACATAAAAAACTTTGTGTAAGAATACATACAAGATGTAAAATTTATTTACATTTATGATAAAACACTCCAAGCATGGTGATACAATTTTATTAAAATTAATATTTATTTTAAAAAACCTTTTATCCTCTGGCAACATTCAAAGGTCTCACAGCCCCTTTGTGAATGCATGGAAGCATTATCAAGTATCTATCTGAGAAATTAATGAGTAGCAGGCACTAGGTATTCCTAATTTAAAATATTTTAACCATTTACAAATGACCCCAAAATGACATATAAGAACATGTTACTTCACCTAGGCACAAATTTCATCACATGTACTTTATGACTTTTGTGCAGAGAAAATTACTAGGTAAGTGAACTTGGTGGAGCAAAAAACATCCACAGCTCAACACAACTATGTATTTCTCCTAAATCAATACATCTTCACAACTTTTTAAAAATCTCAACTTAGTCTATCATAAGCTAACAGTTGTAAAGAAAAGTTAATGTTAGTGAAGAGAATAAAAAGAAGTAAGAAACTGATGGTTATTTGTTAATGTGGAGACCACTGTAAATACCAACGGACACATGAAGAACAAGTCTGGAATGAAGCAGCTGCTTAAAATATGTTGAAATAATGATAATTACTCTGCGATTTGCATCTCTAGATACACTCTCATCCAATTTTTTGTTGTTTTTCTCAATGACACAGCTCCATGCAATACTGTTTCATCCCCATCTCAAACAATGTATAAAACACATCATCTTTCATAAGCTTAATGAGCTCTCTTTCTCACCGTCCTTACATACCAAAAGAATATTTTCAGTGTTCTCGTTGCAATCCTCAGGAATTTTCCCCCCTAATCATTCTCCTTCACTTACATATCAGGCCTGTCTTCACAATCAGGCTCTACTTCATTCATATCCCTCATTATTGCCCTGTACCTTTCACTGCCCATATCACAGCTCAGCTCTTACCTACCTTATGAGATGTAGTAAAACAGCACTGATAAGGAGCAGTCCATGTTCAAATACTGCTCCACAAGATAACAGCTGTGTGAACTTGGGAAATTATTTAACTTTTCTATGCTTCATTTCCCCTTAATCTATGTAAAGGGGTTAATATTAGTATCTATCTTGCATGGCTTTTGTAAAGATTAAATGAATTAATATATATAAAGAATTCAATACAGTGCCTCACATATAGTAAGCCCTGTATAAGTCTAAATGTTTCAAATTATTTTCTCTGCCTCCAATCATTTTTTTCTTCAGCTTACCTACTACTGACGGACTAATTTTCTCAGAAAATTTTCATCTTTCCATATCATGTCTAACTTCTGAATCAAGATTATGCTTCTAAGTCTCACATTTAGAGTTCCCATTATCTAGTCCAGGAGTCAGCAAAATATAGCTCACAAGCCAATCCACCTGTTTTGTATATAAACTTTTACTGAAACCCAGCCGCCCTTATTAATTTATGCATTGTCCACAGATGCTTTCTTATTCTGATATCAGAGGTGAGGGACTGTGGCATAATCTGTAAGACCCACAAAATATAAAATGTTTACTATTTGATTCTTTACAGAAAGTGTTTGCTGATCCCTGACCTAGTTCAGTCTTTTTTCTGTACTATCTCTCTCTATAGTCAGCATGTCTAAAATAAAACTCATTCTTTTTGTATACTTGCTCCTCTCAACTTCCCTACATTATTAATATTTAACAAATATTTATTGAGGACTTAGTGCATACAACACACTGCTCTAGCTACTGGGTAGACAGCAGGGGACAAAAAAAAAGTTCCAACTCTGATGAAGCATATTTGCTTTTGGAGGGTAATAAAGCAAAAATAAGAAATCATATACACATAAGTACATGTCAGGTGATAAGTGCTTTGAAGAAAAACAGAGATGTCTAGGATAATAGTGGATAACAGAATAGTGGGGTGTTATTTTAGATATGATAGCCTGAGGTAATATTTGAATAGAGTTCTGAATTAGACAGTGAACCACAAGGATGCTTTGGAAACATGCAGTCAAGAGTAGAGGGAACTCAAACCTACGGTCAAGTGCATGCCACCTTAAAATTGCATGCTGGGTGCCACACTTGGCTCACTCTAGTCCCAGATCCTACTGTCAATGACTTCTATCCAGAATATAATAAGACTTCAGACCTTCTAGTAATAGAAAAGAAAAAGACAATCCAATTTTTTAAGTGGGCATAAGATTTGATCAGACACTTCAACGAAAAGGATATATATATCCAAATAGCCAATAAGCATATGAAAAGATACTCAATAACTCATCAATGAAACACAAATTAAAATTACAACTAAATATGAACTAATTAACAAATATAAAAATAAAATTACTAATACACACACACCTGCCTCAGTTTTGTTCCTTATGAATTGAAAAGTCAAGAGATAAATTTGTTAAAAATTATCTGGGGATTTAAAGAAAAAGAAATCTTTAGGTAAGGCATACTGACTAGTGCTCTGAATTCTTAATTATGAAACTCTGTAGCTGTAATTAGACAATTACAGTTGTTTTCCACAGAAATGTAACCAGGTAGTTTTCATAAAGCATATAGTACTTTTGGACCAGGATTATCTCATGCCAGATTAGGAACAAACAGGAAAATATAAAGACAAACAAATAATTTCCATGTCCAATTTTTAAAGGTAATTACTGAACTAGGTACACAAAATTCTCACTTTACAGGTACTGGGCTATAGCAATTCAATCTGAATATATTTATAAAGTGTTTTGAATTTCTAATTTGTAACAAAGAAAGATGGTAAAGAATGAGAAAGATTTCCATATCCTTTTATGTAGAAGAGAATTCTCTATCTTAATGTTTTAATCTTTTAAAATCTCGTATTATTTTTAATACATAAATAAGTAAATATCCATGAATTATACTAGAAAAATGTGTGCATATTTTAGATGTGTTTACGTAATGTCATATTATCTGGCCCATAAACCTAAATATATTTATCTGCTAATCTTCGGTGCTACTATATACATTGTGACACTTCTGCCAAATGTTTCAGGAAAAAATAGGATTTGTTCTAAACATGCAAAAAGCTTTTAAATGTAACGAAATGAATTATCTCATTCAACTGGGCCTCCAGTTTGTTACTGACATTATTTACCAGTAATAAGTTCACTAAGCACAATTAGCATTTTCACACACCAAAAATTAATGAAATGACAATAGTGCAATTAAGTTTAAAGATATAAATAGAAATAGAAATACAATAGTGCAATTACTAAGTTTAAATATAAATTGATTAATGATAAATACACACCAGCATTTACTACAAATCGTAATCCTTTATTTAAAAGAACTAATTCAGTATGTAAACATATGTAATACGTAACTGTTTTAAAACCATAAAATGGAACTATGTAAGATTATATTTTCTTAAACTTTCCTTAAAACGAAATCTTTTTTAAAATTCCACATTTGACACAATGTAAAGTGATTGCTCTATGGAACAGCAGCACCTGCAGGAAAAAAACAGTCTCCCAGCTACGGGTACAATGAATTCATCACTTGATTCTCAGGCATTATGGCGTTCCTTCTCCCCCTTCCTGTACTCTCAGTGGATGAAGTTGAAGAAAACAGTGCTTAGAGTATTCATGCTGAACTCCCACAACTACACAACTGAACCTCTTCTATCCTCTAAAAAAATACTATCATTCAGAGAACAGACCTCAACACACATTAGTGCAGCATCCTGCTCCTAGCTAGGAGTTCCAGATAGGACAACTTCTCTCTGATACATTCAACCTATATGAAAAGTCTTTTTTTCTAAAAATACAATCAAATAACAACAAAAAAATAAATGATACTTGCAATGTTTAACCTACAGAAGGAAAAATATGACCTAGGCAAAAAATAACATGTCACCCTTAATGTCAATTTCATAGTCAAGAATATTATAAATACAAAGTAAAATATTATTCACACAACTAGGATTTTCTTATTTTGTTTAATAAAAAAAGTAAACATTTAAAAATTACCTAAACCTTAATTCATGATTTGGGGAAAATAATCTATCTTATTTTGTCAATATTTTTCAAAGTGTTATTAGTATTTCAGAAAACTTTTGCTATATGAAAAACAGTTTAAAATTTCTTCGGTATGTTCCTCACCACTAAAGGTCTGTCAAATAACAAGGGGAAAGCTGTCTAGCTGGCTGATCGTGCTGTGCTGGCAATTTCTCAAACATCTGCTAAAGGTCAGATTTCCATTGCATGGAACCAATCAATGGAACTACACAATTCTCCTAGTGCTATAAGAAGCTGAACAAAGACCATTTTATATAAGTAATGACACATAACCTTAGCTTTGTAATACACTGCAGCAAAGTCAACCCTTTCTCTTCACAGAATGCATACATTTAAATTACGATTATAAAATTCTATTTGCACTTTATTCTAAATTATGTTTATTATGTTCACAAGGTGTACATATATAAAACTCTTCCTTTCATTTGTTAAAAATACATAATTGATTTTTAAATTTTACTCCCATAAAGTACTATAGATTCAAATGAAATTTTACAGATAATTTTAACATAAATACTTACAGGTAAAAATTTTTTAAAAGTATGAATATTGTAATAGAAGTCCACTTAATTCAGAGTGATTCATTTTGCAACTAATTTACATTAGTGCAGCTGAGTTAGTTTATAAGATATATTGATGAAACTAAATGATCACAGAGACTAATGCCACATACTTTGAAAAATATTTTGGCCCAAATCATTTTGAATACATTACATCTCTGGGAATTTGATCAATTATTAAAAGAAGTAATGACAAACAATAGATTATCAAAGAATTATAGTTCAAAATTAGAAGAAGATTTTCATTCAATGTGCATATTAATATATACATAAGGTACTGATTTGTTGGGCATTTCATTTTTTTAAAAGCAGAAATGTTAAAGCTAAATTTAAAAGTTAAAGTACTCTTTCCCCTTCAAGGTACCACTGCTATGTATTAAACACTAGAACGTCTGTCAAATTTTTGATATAAAAATCATGGCTATAAAGTGATAAATATTAAAAATGTGCCACTTTATACAACCCTCCTAATTCTGAACAGTTTTAAGTCTTTTACTAAAACTGCAAAATTTCAGTGATCAAGTAACTACTACTTAAAGCTTTTAAAAAATAATGTCAACATTTTCATGTAATAGGAATCTTCTCTCACTTAAGAATGTTAAAGCTACTATGAAATATGAGGAGGGAACCTCCCCCCAAAATTGTAATTATCTTCTGGAGGGCAGGTCCCTTGTAGTACAGCCTTACTCCACTAGGTGAATGTTCTACAAACCCACCTGTATCAGTGTACCAGCTGGTATTGTTATGAGAAGTGTCAGCTTCACTGAATTTCGTTTGAAGACTCTTTCAACACGTTTGCCCATTTTATGATGGGTGATTTACAAGTGCACCTGCCCACATCTCCCTGCGTGTTCAGCAGTGCTTGACCAAAACTGGCATGGCATGACCCCTGTGCCCCACGCTCCTTCTTCACCAGATCTCACCCCAAGCAACTTTTTTTTTGTTTTTTTCCCAGGATGAAAAAAGTCCTCTAAGGGAAACATTTTGCCAATGCGGAAGAAGTGAAACAAAAAACAGAAGCACTGAAAGGCATCAAAATCTATGAGTTCAGAAACTGTTTTCCGCAGTGGAAAAAAAGTCTCTAGGTGTATTGCATCAAACAGAGAATACTTCAAAGGTGACTGAAATTTAAACATGTAAGAATACACACACAACTTTTTATAAATCAATTGTTTTATTGGATCCCTTTCATAAATCGATCATAAAACCCTATCTGTGATTATGCCATATACTAAGTTACTTCCATCATATTATAGATATAAACTGTTTCCTTCCAGACAATGAAAAACACAGAACTTACTTCTACTGAAACTATCATTAATTTTTAAACAATCCAATCCTTTAGCAAGACAACTGAACGAAGCCAGGTACTGTCAAGTTAGGACTGCATCATTTTCCTGTGTAATACAGACAAGTTTTTCTTTTTCTTTTACATTATTTTCTATCGTATTTTTTCCATTACCAAGTTTTTACTTTTCAGTGAGCCCAACGATCAAATGATAATTTTGCTGTAATAACCTTCATATAAGCTAAGGAAACCTAAGACTATGTTAAATATTTTCCAAGACTATTACTATCACAAAAAGATAACGAGTTCCCAGGTAATGCTGAGGCTACTGGTCTGTGGATCACATTTTGAAAATGACTATACCGAAGAATACCTGTAACGTGCATCCTAACAAAATATGTAATCCATCCAGCACAGAGTTTTCAAATTAATCTCCCTTTGATAGTTAAGCACAACTGGTTGCTCAGAATTCTCTTCAAGAGTTTTTACTGCCAATAGTATAATATCCAAATTAGGACTAGAACTGAAGGTATTACAAAAAAATAAAACCATGAGACTTTTATTTTTCTTTGATGATGCAAGGGAAAGTCTGCATACCTAATATTTTTTAAAGCCATGCTGAAACCACTCAATATTTTTTATGTACTTAGCATATCAGAAACTGCCACATGTTGAACTAAACAATAAAAGCGGTATCCATCTAAAGGACATATATAAACAAATATAGGGTCCCCTACTTACTATGATTCAACTTATGTGACTTTATGATGGTGCGAAAGTGATATGCATTTGTAAAACCATACTTGAAATTTTTTTACTTCTGTATTTATTGGGGTTTTCAGTTTGGGTTTTTTAAAGCCAAAGATTAACAAGATAAAGATAAATAAATGAAACACTGTCAGCTACTGTACCCTGAGTTTGAAAGGTCAAACAACACACTTACTTGGTGGCCTCTCCAGGTTAGATATAACAAAGGTGGTTTAAGAAATTAAAGGTGCTTTAAGAAATTAAAGGTGGGGGAGAAGAGGAACACATGAAAGAATCAGAAAGCGAAATTCCCATAGCTCGCAAAAACCTGAACAAGTTCTGTTTCTCAACGGTTAGAAGTGATCGACCTCATAGTTCACAAGGCAACGAGACAGTACTCAGAAGGGTTTATAATGGAGAATAATTAGCCTTAGATTAAAAGCTGCTCTGGTTGCAACTTAAAAATCTTAAAAACAAGACCCTCCTCACAAATCAAACTCTTTTCAAGTAACTTGACTGCATCCTAGAATAAACTCAAATATTTATAGGAATAAAAAAAATCTAGTACATGACAAGGTAATATTAACAGTGGCAATTCAAAGAAAAGTTACCAGGCATCCAAAGAAGCAGGATTTATGACCCATAATGAGGAAAAAAATATTCAGTCAAAAACAACTCAAAGGGACGCAAATGACAGATTTTTAAAACCATTAATAGAGAAGGAGATTTAAGCAGCTAATGATTATATTCCATGTGTTCCAAAAGTTACTAAAAGATCAAAACCTGTAAGAATAGACCTGGAAGATATTTTTTAAGATAACAAACTCAAACTGAAATTCTGGAGATGAAAACAATGCTAACATGAAAAATACACTGGATGGGTTAAAAGCACATGAGATATTACCAAAGAAAATATTAGTAGAATTTAAGATCAAACAACAGAATTGATATGGAATTAGTGTAGAGAAGGAAAAGGGTGAAAAAAAACAAGAAAACAGCATCACTGAGTTGTGGAACAACTTACAGCTGAAGAATATGTGTATAATTATATTTGCTGAAGGAGAAAACTAGGAGAAAAACAATTTTAAAAACTAAGGACCAAATGTTTTACAGATTGGATAAAACCTAAACTTTCAGATCAAAGAATCTCAATTAAAGTCAGTCTCAAGAAACATCACATGACACCAAAGTCAATCATACAACCAAACTGCTTATAGTCCCTGGTAAAGAGAAAATCTTAAAAATAGCCAGATGAAAAATAAGACATACTATGTACAAACAAATGTAGTTAGTTTTCTGAAACACAAAAAGTCAGAAGACAATGCACCAACATCTTTAAAGTATTTAAAAAAAAAAAAGCCAGCCGTCAACCTAGAATTTTTTATCCAGAAAAATATATGTATTTAAAAGGTTAAAAAAATAATTTTACAGATGGGTAGAAGCTAAAAATACATCACAAACAGACTTGGTTCTACAAAACATATTAAAGGAAGTCCTTAAGGCAGAAAAAAAATGGTATCAGATAGAAATCTGCATTTATACAAAGGAATAAAGACCTTAGAAATGGTAATTTTGTGGGTAAATTTAAAATAAATAACTTTATACTAACTAAATAGCTATACAAGATAATTGACAAGTTTAAAGGAATAATTTATTGTGGGGCTTATATTGTACATAAAAACAAAAAAAATATGACAACAGAACAAAATTTACAGAAGGGGCTACATGTGTTTATACGTTTCTTAGATTATGTGAAGCAATAAAATTTCACTTGGTACACTGTGATATGTTAACGACACAGAGTATAATCATAAAGCAACTACTCAATACAACCAAAGAATTATACCTAATGAGAAAGAAAGGAAACAAATGTAATCGTGACAAATATGTAATTTAAAAGGCAGCAGAAAAAAAGAGGAAAAGCCAATAAAGAACAGAGAAGAAAATTAACAACTAGCAGATGGTAGAATTTAAATACTTGTAAAGCATTATCCACTGCAGCGTTATTCACAATAGCAAGAAGTAAAATACACCCAGGTATTCATCAACAAATGAATGGATAAAAAAAATGTAGTGTATGCATGCAGTGAAGCACTATTTAGCCATAAAAAGAATGAAGTTATGATACTTGCTACCACATGAATGGATATTAAAAACATTATGCTAAATGAAATAAGCAAAAGAGAAAATGACAAATACTGTATGCTTCCACTTATATAAAGTATCTAGAATGGGCAAATTCTTAGACACAGTTTAGATTATGGCGATTTGGGGAGTGGGGACAGTAGCAGGGAGAAAGTGGAAATTATTGTTTAACGTGTACAACGTTCTGTTTTGAGTAATGAAACAAATTTAGAAACAGAGAGGGATGGTGATCGCGCAGTGCTGAAAGTAACTAATGCCATTAAACTGATCACTTAGCAATGGCTAAAAAGGCATTTAAAAAATAAATAAATAAAATGGCATATTTTATGTTATATAATGT
This sequence comes from Mormoops blainvillei, assembly GCA_004026545.1. NCBI lineage: Eukaryota > Metazoa > Chordata > Mammalia > Chiroptera > Mormoopidae > Mormoops > Mormoops blainvillei. The sequence goes on along the minus strand of PVJD01000093.1, from coordinate 378,942 downwards.
GTGTGTATCTTACTAGAATATAATCAAAGCAACCAAACAATTGAACTGTTTCTTATAAGGATACTCTACCCAACAAAGCAAAATATGAACTTTTTTTGAGTAGACTCCAAGTAATTACCAAAATAAACCATACTCCATGCCAGAAAACAAACATCAATATAAATTATTAAAGTCAAATCAAGGGGGTACTACAATGTAAAATGAAAGGACATTAGACAGAAATTCAAAGCTGAATGGAGAAACAAACATCTCAATAAATGTAAATGCATAGTTACTTACAAAAGTTTGTATTACTGTAACAATGTTTGTTACTTCACTTTTTGTTTTCCACATTTAAAAGACCAATATTTTTTAAAAATTATTAGTCTAAAAGCTAGTATTACAACATTGGTTTGTAACCCCATATTTTGTTTTCTATATTACTTAAAAGACTAATGCATTTAAAAGAATAATTAGTTTATGTTTTGGCGTACACAATGAATACAGATGGCATTTTGGAGACATCAACCACCAAAATGGGTGGGGTAGGAGCTATAAAGAAGCAGATTTTTTTTAATGTTACAGAAGTTAAGCTCGTATAAATTCAAGTTAAAGTGTTATAAATTTAGTATGTTTAATGTAATCCTCATGACAACCACAAAGAAACAGCTACAGAATATACACAAAAGGAAATAAAAGGAATTTAATGATTTCACTAAAAACAAAACAAAACAACAAAGCACAAAAGAAGACAGTGATGCAGGAATGAGGGACAAAAAAAGCTACATGTGGTATATACAAAACAAATAGCAAAATGACAACAGTCCCTTCATATCAGTAATTACTCTAAATGTACATGAATTACTCTCTCCAACCAAAGACAAAAAAGGTAGAAAAATCACATAATCTAACTGTACGCTGTCTACAAGAGACTCACTTTAGATCCGAAGACCAAAAAAAAGGTTTAAAGTAAAAGGCTAGGAAAAGACAGTCCATGCAAATACTAACTATAAGAGAGTTACCATCAGTGGCTATATTTTAGACCCAACAGACTTAAACTTTCCAAACAAGGTTATAGGAGACAAAGAACAGTGTATAATAATAAAAGGTCCAATAAGAGACAATATAATAGTTATAAATATTGATATACTTTATGACAGACCATCAAAACATATGACTTAAAGACTGACAAAACTGAAGAGAGGAATAGAGAGTTCTACAATAATTGTTGGAGACAATTACTCGCAATAATGGATAAAAGTGGATAGAAGACAAGGAAATAGAGAATTTAAGTATACCATTTAGCTCTAACAGATAAATACAGAACAGTCTACTCAACAAAAGCTTACACATTCTTCTCAAGTGCATATGGGACATTTTCCATGGTATACCATACCTTAGGCCACAAAAAAGTCTTAACAGATTTAAAAAGGTAGATACAACACAAAGTATCTACAATGACCACAAGGGGATAAAGTTAGAAATCAATAAGGAGATCTCAAAAATTCATTAAAATTGTGGGAAATTATACATCAAATTCAACAATAAAGAATCATCCAGCAAAGTGAAATTTATTCCAGGAATGCAACGATGGTTCAAAATGTGAAAACTGATCAATGAAATACATCACATTAAGAGAATAAAGGAAAATAAAACATATGATCATCTCGATTGATGTAGAAAGAATATTAAAACAAAATTCAACACCTTTAATGATTAGAAAACCCACAATAAACTATAAATAGAAGCAAACTACCTCAACATAATCTAGCCAGAGCATATTACACAAGAAAAAGAAACAAAAGGCATCAAGATTGGAAAGATGGAAAATTATCTCTGCAGCTGACATGAACTCATATGCAGAAAACCCTAGAGATTACACACACACACACACACACACACACACACACACACACACAGTTATAGCTAACAACTGAATTGAGCAAAGGAGAAATTACAAAAACGATTTCATTTACAATAGCATCAAAAATAATACAATACTTAAGAATTAACCAAAGGGGTGAAAGGTTCATACAATGAAACCTACAAAACTGCTGAAAAAAAATTAAAACATAAATAAGTGGAAACACATACCATGTTCACGGTTGAAAGACTTAGCATTGTTAAAATACCAATACTACCCAAAGTGATATATATATTCAATGTAATCCCTACCAAAATCCCAATGATGTTGTTGTGCAGAAATTTTCCTTTTTTTAAATCCTAAAACTCATACGGAATCTCAAGGGATTCTAAAAAGCCAACACAATCTTGAAAAAAAATTTGGAGGACTCCCACTTCCTGATTTCGAAACTTACTACAAAACTACAATGGTACCAGCATAACACAGACACATAGACCAATGAAACATAATAGAGAGCTCAGAAAGAAAACCTCACATACATGGTAAAATAATTTTTGACGATAGTGCCAAGAACTTTCAATGAAGAAAGTACAGTTCTGTTTTGTATTTGTTTTTGCTTTTTCTTAAAAGGGCAGTCTTTTTCACAGCCTGGGCTGGTGTGGTTCAGTGGATTAAGCACCGGCCTGCAAACCGAAGGGTCACTGGTTTGATTTGCACTCAGGCCAGGTGCCTGGGTTGAGGGCCAGGTTCCCAGCTGGGAGCACATGAGAGGCAACTACACATTGATGTTTCTCTCCCTCTCTTTCTCCCTCCCTTTCTCTAAAAACAATAAATAAAACCTTTATAAAAAAAAAAAAAGAAGGGCAGTCTTTTTTACAAATGGTCTGGGAAAGTGGGTATTCACATGCAAAAGAATGAAGCTGACTCTTTCTTAACACCATACACAAATATTAAGTCAAGATGAATCAAAAGCCTACATGTAAGATGTAAAACAATAAAATTTAGAAGATATATAAATAAGCACCTCACAACTTTGAATTTAACAATAGTTTATTAAGTAATGACACCAAAGGTACAGGTAACAAAAGAAAAATAGATGAATTGGACTTTGTGAAAATTTTAAAATTTTATTCATCAAAGCCACCATCAATAGAGTAAAACAGCAATACAAGGAAGAAAAAAATGCTTGCAGATTACGTATCTCATAAGGGATTAATATCTAGAATACACAGGACTTCTAAAATTTAACAACAAAAAATCAAGATTCAAAAAATGGGTTTAAATAAACATTTCTACAAAGAATATATGCAAATAGCCAATAATCACATAAAAAGATGCTCAACATCACTATTAGACAAATGCAAATAAAAACCACAAGAAGATACCACTACACACCCATTAGAATGGTTAATATCAAATACAGCAGTCTTCTCCCTTATCCATAGGAGATATACTCCCAAACCCTCAAGTGGGATGCCTAAAACTGTGGACAATACCAAACAGTAAATATACTATGTTTTACCTATATGTAGATACCTATGATAAAGTTAAATTTATAAATTATGTACAGTAAGAGATTAACCATAATAAAAATAATATTATAATAAAACTTATGCAAATATAGTCTCTCTCTCAAAATACCCTGCTGTTATGATGTGAGATGATAAAATGTCTGCTTGATGAGATGAAGTGAGGTGATGATGAAGGCATTGTGATGTAATGTCAGGCTACTATTAACCTTCTGGTATAAAGAAGCACGTTATAGCTTCTCCTTGGCATATCTGAATTGCTAGCATCACTACCCCTGCACTTTGGGGCTTTACTAAGTAAAATAAGAGTAACTTGAATAAAAGTACTAGTATACCAAGACAGTTGATCTACTGACTAAGAGAGCTACTAAGTAACTAATGGGTAGGTAGTATATACATCTGGGAGGGCAGTATATACAGTGCAGATACTCTTGACAAAAGGCAGTTCATGTCCTGGGCAGGACAAAGCAGGATGGCAGGAAATTTCATCACGCTACTCAGAACAGCACACATGTAAAACATATGAGTTGTTTATTTCTGAAATTGTACACTTAATATTTTCAGACTGCAAGAAAAGCAAAACCTCAGATGGAGGCAGGGTACTGTAAAAAGAAAACAAAAAGTGTTGACAAGAATTTGAAAAAATCAGAACCCTTGTGAACTGGTGAAAATGTAAAATGATACAGCCACTATGAAAAACAGTATGGCAGTTCCTCAAAAAATTTTAAAAAATAATTATATGATCTAGCAATTCCATTTCTGCATATATACCCCCAAAAATCTACATCTGATATCAGAGAAATATATGTACACCCAAGATTACAGTAACATTATGCACAAAAGGTGAAACATGGAGGCAACCAGTGTCCACTGACAGATGAATAAACAAAATGTGATACATACATACAACAGAATTTTATTCAGCCTTAAAAAGAAAGGAAATTCTGCAATATGCTACAACAGGAATGAATCTTGAGGATATTAAGTGAAATAAGCCAATCACAAAAAAAAATTGTATGATTTCATTTATATGAGGTACTTTGAGTAGTTAAAATCACAGAGACAGAATGGTGATTTATCAGGGGATGAAAGGAGGGGGGAATGGGGAGTTATTCTTTAATGGGTATAAAGAGTTATTAAGATGGATGGCAGTGATGGTTGCACAACATTATAAATATTCAATACTACTTAACTATACACGTTAAATGGTAAAGATGGTAAAGTTTTTAATGCATATTTTACTACAATAAAAAAATGGAAAAAAATCCCAATGAAATAGCTCTATCCACTTATGTGAATATCTAAAAATAAAAAGGCTATGCCAAAAGTTGGTGAGGATGCAAAACAACTGGAGATCTCATGCACAACTGATACCAATGGTGTTGGTGCAGGAAAAGTATGGCACTTTCTTAAAAAGTTGAACATACTGGCATATGACTCCATCTATTGCAAGGTATTTTTTTCAAGAATGAAAGTACATTTTCATAGCACATTTATTTGTAATAGCCCAAAACTGGACACAACCCTGTCGTCCACTAACAGATAAATGGATAAATAAATACTGTCATATCCATGATGGAATACCAGTCAGCTATGAAAATAAACTACTGTTCCATCCAACAATATGAATATGTCTCCAAAAAATTATGCTGAGTAAAAGATGCCAGACAGCCTGGCGAGTATTGTTCAGTTAGTTGGACTGTCGTCCTGTAAATGGAAAAGTCGTGGGTTAAGTCCCCAGCCAGGGCGAGGTCCAGTTCCACATGGAGCACATACAAGAGGCAACCAACTGATGTTTCTCTTTCACACTGATGTTTCTCTCCCTCTTTTCCCTCTTCCTCTAAATAATTGGTAAGTATATCCTTGGGTGAGGATTAAAAAAAAAAGCCAGACCCCCAAAAAAGCATACTATACAATTAGCTTGCATTTTCCAGAACTCTGTATAAAAATAATCTAGTGACAAAAGGCAGATCAGTGGTTGCCTCAGATTAGGGGGCGGACGTAGGAGAAGAGGAGGAATAGAAGTGGGGGTGGGGGTTACAAAGACATTCCAAAGAAACTTTTGGGAATAAGATATGTTTAATTTCATGATTATGCATCTTTTACACATGTTTATACAGTTGATTGTTGAACAACGCAGGGGTTGGGGTGCCACCACCCCCTCCCTGCATAGTCGAAATTCCATGTATAACTTTTGACTCCCCCAAAACTTAAGCTGTCCCTCAGTATCCACAGGGAGGATGGGCAGGGGGACTGGTTAAAGCACCCCTGCAAATACCAAAATCATTGGATGTTCAAGTACCCTATATAAAATGGAGTAGTCAGCCCTATGCATCCTGAAAACAGCACAGGTGTTTATTGAAAAGAATCCAAGTATAGGTGGACCTAAACAGTTCATACTCCTGTTGTTCACGGGTCAACTGTATTTATCATTTAAATATGTGCAGTTTATTGTACATCAGCTATACACCAGCAAAGCTCCCTCCACTAGAAGTGCGTGTGTAAATTCCTTTAGAGTGGTTTACTTTTTAATTTTAGATTAGCCTACGATGCTGACCACATGATATATACTTGCTACTTATTCATTTAACAAACATTTACTGAAACCCAATGCACAACTGTAAAGTTTTTTGATTTTGTAGCTGTGTATATTACAAAGTTCTCTTTTGACTTTATTAGGTTTTTACTATAAAAGTAATGTATATCAAGGAATTAAGAGTTAAATTTCAGAAAGTTCTAGGACATTGCTTTGTATTTTAATTAATTAAACAAAGAGCTACTAGCTACTAAGCAATGTTCCGGGTGCTTGGAATACAGCCATTACCAAAATAGGTAAAAGCCCATTTCATCACACTTCATTCCTAGTATAGAAAAATAAGAAATACATTTAATCTGATAGAAATCAGAGATGAAACCAGTACAGTAGGAGAGGACATACAAAATGTAGAGAAAGGAGAGAAGGGAGTCAATTTAGATAAGGTGGTCAGAGAAGACCACAGTGAGGAGGATATTAACATGTGAAAACACTTACCTGGGGGAATGAGTCATGTGGTTATCTTGAGAAGAGCATTCTAGGCAGACAAATAAGTACAAAGGCCACAGGGGAAGATAATACCTGAAATACTCAGGAAATGGCAAGGAGGCCAATGGGGCTGGAAAAGAACACATAAATCAAAGAATAACAGAAGATGAGGTCAAAGTGGGTCGATGCAGAGAAGCAAGTCTTTTATGACTCTGAATCAGTTTAGATGCCTTTGGAAGCATTTGATCCTAGAAGTGATGTGATCTGAATACTTGCTGTAGGTACTTTATGGGTTAAGGACACTATAGTTAGGCTAGTTAAGTACCTAGTTATTACTAGTAACTAGTTAAGAGGCTACTGGAACTACTTAGAAGCCACTGGAAGATGATGATGTCTTAAACTAGAGTGGTAGTTATGGGAGAGGGAGTCTGGATGTATTTTGAATGTAGAACCAAAGAGACGTTGCTGAGAGTGTGGATATGGAACATGAAAGAAAGTAGTCAGAGTACTTCAAGGGTCCTGACCTGGGGAGATGACGCAGCCATTTACTGGATGATGAAAACACAGAGCAGTGCATGTTTAGGGGTATAGTATAAGGAGGTCAGTTATGGACGTGATAATTTTGAGATGCCCATTAGACATTTCAATGGAGACAATGAATAATAGGCTGCTTCATTAAGATCTCAGTTTCAGAAGCAACGTCCCATCTAGGATATAAATGTAAGAATCATGAGCATATTGATGGTATTTAAGGACAGAGGAATAGGTTTGATGATCAAGAACTAAAGTGTAGATATAAAAGAAAAGAGGTCCAAGAACTGAGCCCCTTAATAGGTTGTAGAAACGAGGAAAACCAATAAAGATTTCAAAGAAGTGAGAGGAGTCGGAGAAAAAAAAGCAGATGAGCGCAATGTCGTAAAAGCAAAGTGAATAATATATTTGAAGGAAAAGAGAATGATTAACCATACTAAATGCTGCTAATAGGTCAGGTAAGATAAAAACTAAGAAATGACATTTGATTTTAAAAGAAACAGGTTGCTTGTAACCTTGATCACAGCAGCCCTGGAGTAATGGGGCAAAAGCCTGCTAGAGTAAGTTCAAGAAATGACAGGAGTCAGGAAACTGGGGACAGTTTTGATAACATCAAATATTTCATATGTCAAGGGGCCAAAGATACAACAGACATCACTTTCATTACAATGCAGGGATTCCAATTTTCCTCCAATCACCAGGAAATTCCTTCCTTTGCAACACCATTTTTGTTACTATTATACTTATGTTTCAGGTTATTTGTAAGGGATTGGTATAACTCTAGGGACAAAATATAAGCATTTTATAAACAGAAAAACACAAGAGAAATCAACTTTTACATAAAAATCAATCTTCCCAAGAGACTAAAATAAACACAGGACACTCTAAGTTTCTCAAGCTTGACCTTATACAGAGCCTCCCATTGAGCAAAGCCATCACAAAAGCACTCGAAGGTTTATAGCTTCCCTGATCTCGTCACACTTCTTTCCCCATGTTCCCACATTATTTCTACAAAGCTCAGAAACCTTTTTCATCAGAGTAAAGAGCAGCCTATACTACAGTACGTAGAAGACTTTGAAACAGAGGAACAGAAATATCTAATTTTAAAGAGTACAAAATGGTAGTGGATTTAGGTTTAGATATCCTCCCAATTTTTCCTGTAATCAAATTCAACGTGTCTCACCTCTTTCATTTTCTTCTGCGCCACTAAGTGAGCAGTCAAATTTCAGAGTCTGTACATTTTCCTTCTAACCTTGAGGGTACTCTAACTTTAAAATAAATCATAATATTCCACATAATTTAAAAGGACAGAAATAGTAAAGGTACCTGCCTAAAATCTTAAGAAATTAAATCTTATTTTCTATAGCTCTGTGGCATTATTACTGCAACTAAAGAGAATCAGCAGTGTAAGTGCACTATCCATCTAATTCTGATATGTCAAGTATGAAATAAAGGTTGAAAGAAAAAGCATATATTTATTGTTTTATTAAAATAAAAAGATCCCGCTGAAGATATTAAAGGTTTGGAAATGTGTCCACTGATTGTTAATTTTGTCAAAGTCAAAACTGCTTTAAAAAGTAAAACAAAAAGCTTCCTTGGAACAAAGTCTAAATAAAAGTTTTGTCAAAACCTAGATTATTTCTTTTTTGTCCTATAAAAAAATAAAAATGAGAAGAGACTAGACAATAAATTACTACCTAATGCACCTATGGTATCTTCACCCTTTTTGTGTTTTTGGAATTTAGTAAAACAAAACATTTTCATCACATATTTGAAAATTTCACAAGTAACTGTCTCAGTCAAGATGCAGAATGTACGACCACTTGTTTAGAATGGATGTTTTAATCTACTGTTTCCTAAATTCTATCAATGGTCAAAATACTAAAACCTGAAGAAAACACATAAAAAAGTTATAATGTACTTAAGGTCAGTTTCCTATTCTCCAAGTTTTAAATGTCCCTAAAGTAGGATTCTTGAGGAATAAAAGCATAACAGTCCTCTAAAATGTAACAGCTGTTACATTGATGGTCTCGAGAAATCACTCGAGAATGGACTCCACTGCAGAAGACGTGAAAAAGAACCCTACAGAGGGTCTACATATATGCCATCATCAACAGACTGTAATTTTATGCTGTATGCAGCATTTTGAAAATGCAGAGTTTAAAAAAAAATGACAGCTTAAGAAACAATAGAAATGCAATTTAAATTTTAAGGATTCTAAAACATATCAATATTTCCTTTAATAGTAAATAATCATCAACAAAATATTTGTATTTTTAATTATATTTTATTGATTATGCTATTACAGTTTTCTCAATGTTTCCCATTTGCAGAGCTCCACGCAGAATCCCCCCAGTCCCTGAGGCAATGCTCCCACCGTTGTTCATGTCCATGGGTCATGTATGTAAGTTCTTAACTACTCCATTTCCTATACTGTACTTTACATCCCCATGGCTGTTCTGTAACTACCTATTTGTACCTCTTAATCCCCTCACCTCTTCACCCCTTCCCTCACACTCCCCACCACCTGGCAACCATCAAAATGCTTTCCATATTCAGGGTTCTGTTTCTGTTCTTGTTTGCTTAGTTTGTCTTTTTTAGATTCAATTGTTGATAAGTATTTAATGTCATTTTATTGTTCAGAGTTTTCATCTTATTTTTCTTAAGCAAGTCCCTTTAACATTTCATATTAATAATGGTTCAGTGATAATGGGCTTCTTTATTTTTTTGTCTGGGAAGCTCTTTATTGCCCTTTGATTCTAAATGGTATCTTTACTAGGTAGACAAATTTGGCTATGGGTCTCTGCTTTTTATGACTTTGAGTATTTCTTGCCAGTCCCTTCTAGCCAGCAAAGTTTGAGAAATCAGGTGACAGTTTTATGGGAACTCCCCTGTGGGTAACTAACTTCTTTTCTCTTACTGCTTTTAAGATCCTCTCTTCATCTTTAACCTTTACATTTTAATTATAATGTGTCTTGGAGTGGGCCTCTTTGCATCCATCTTATTTCAGACTCTGTGCTTCCTGGACTTGCATGTCTATTTCCTTCACAAAATTATGGAAGTTTCCTTTCATTATTTTTTCAAAAAGATTTCTAATTTCTTGCTCTTATTCTTTTCCTTCTGGCACCCCCATGATGTGACTGTTGGATCATTTGAAGTTGTCCCAGAGGCTGCTTACACCATCCTCGTTTTTTTGGATTCTTTTTTCTTCTTGTTGTTCTGATTGGTTGTTTTTTGCTTCTTTATGTTTCAAATAATTGATCTGATTCCTGCTTTCATTCACTCTATTGTTGTTTCCCTGTAAATTGTTCTTTATTTCAATTAGTAATCCTTCATTTCTGACTGGATCTTTTTTATGCTGTTGAGGTCCTCAATATGTTTCATGAAAACCTTTATAAGCAGTGTTGTTTTGAACTCTGCATCTGATACGTTGTTTATTTCCATTTTATTTATGTCTTTCTGTGGAGTTTTGATCTGTTCTTTCATTTGACAATGTTTCTTTGTCTCCTCAATTTGGCAGCCTCCCTATGTTTGTTTCTATGTATTAGGTAGAGCTGCTATGACTCCCTGCCTTGGTAAACAGCCTAATGTAGTAGGTGTCCTGTAGGGTACAGTGAGTGGCACAGCCTCCCCTATCACCCACCTGGGTACTCATGATGTGCCCTTCTTGTGGGTTGAGTACAGCCTCCCATTGTAGTTGAGTTTTGATTGATGTTGGCAGGTCACTGAGAGGGGTTTATCCAGGTCAGTGAGCTGCTAGGACTGGTTGTGACCACTGACCACCAACCTCTGACCTCCGTGGAGGATCAGCTTTGCAGGGACAGGGCGGTGGTGCTCTAACATGGTCTGTAGCTGTCCGCTGGGTGCTCTGGGGTTTTTTCTGGATGGTGTAGGCCAAGGTCAGCCCCTACCTGTGTTCTGCCTGGGCCCAACCTACATGAGCTATAAAGTAATCTGAGATGGCTGCTACTTGTGCTGGGCTGGGAGATTCCCAGGTGAAGGCAAGCTGTGAATCTAGGCTGGCTGCTACTAGTGCCAGGCTTGGTGCCACTTAGCAAGAGCTAAGAGGCCTAGAGGATTACTGAGGTCAGCTGTTACTTGTCTGAAAGAATTTAGGAAGTTGTGAAGCATGAGCCAAGACCAGCCATGCACAAGGAAAAGTCACAGTTAACAGTGTGGGTGGGGTGAAGTCTCAGGGAATCTCCTGGGCAGGGCAAGCAGTATTAGCCAGGCTGATGGTGTCTAAGATATGGCACCCGCCTGCCAGCTCTGTGGCTCAAGGACTTAGAAAAGGGACAGTGGCCTCTTCCCACCTTTCTGTCTGGGATAAAGGTGTCCCCAGTTCTTGCCTTGATGCTAGACTGTTCAGCTCCTCCCTTCATGCCACTGGTGCCTTTTAAGTTGCTATCCTAATGCTGGAACTCAGAGGGAGTGAGTCTGAATAAATCTGTGTGTGGGTTCTTTAAGGGGAAACACTTGGGACTCCAGAAGTATCTTCCACCAACTCAATTTTCCACTGATTTTTGCAGTCAGATGTTATGGAGACTTATCTTCATGGCACTGAACCCTGCGCTCAGGGGGCTAGTGTGGGGTTGGGACTCCTTACTCCTGAGATAACCTTCCAGAACTTTTATCCACCACACATGGACGTGGGACCAGCCCATCCTGCACCTCTGTCCCTCCTATCGGTTGGATGAATATGGTTTCTTTAATTCCATAGTTGTCAAACTTCCATGCAACTCAATTTCTGACAGTTCTGAGTGATGGTTTTCTACAATTTAGTTGTAATTTTGATGTGGTTGTACGAGCGAGTGAGCAGTGTTTACCTATACCGCTATCCTGACTGAAAGCCAAAATATTCATATTTTTATCTATATTTTTGCATACAGAAATCTGTATTACAATTTTACGTAAAGATGAACTCTATCATCTAAAAGTAAAGCTCTATAAAATAAATTTACACTTCCACTGATTACAATTATAAAATAACAGACATGTAAAGAAAATAACATCTTTAACAGTATATTGAAAATTTTAGTCAAGATTTAAGATGCTAGAAACATTATCATTTCAGTTTTTCTTACTGACATTTTTCTTATATATAACCTCTACTATAATTTTGTTAAGCCCATTAGTAAAATAGCTAGTAAATAATTACATAAGGTGAATATACACACTAAGGAAAATATGTAATTTATGTACATATTAATAAGTCAGGATATGTCCACATACACTTAAAAATCAAAACACTCCTGGTTAGTGTGGTTTAGTTGGTTTGAGTGTCACCCTGTACAGTGGGAAGACAGCCAGATCAATTCCTGATCAGGGCACATACCTAGGTCACCCATTTATTGCCTGGTTAGGGTGCTAGCAAGAGGCAACCAATCTCAATGGTTTTCTCTCACATCTGTGTTTCTCTCCCCCTCTCTCTCCCTTCCTTCCCTTCTCTTTAAATTAATAAGCATATCCTCTGGTGAGGATAAAAAAAAAATCAAAATATATAGTGTCTAAAATAAGCCTAACAAAAAACACAAGGCCAACATAAAAAAAAAATTATTACATATGTTGAAAAAGAACTGAATAGTTGGAGGAACAGTCCAACTTATTTAAAGTGCAGATTCAGTAATAGAGAGATATTAATTATTGCCAAATTTGTCTATAGTTATATACAATTCCAAGGAAAATTATACCAGGATATTTGTGTGAGAAGGAAAAATGATACAGGGAGCTACAAATTTTTAAAAAGTTAAAGATAATGAAATATTATTCACATAATCAAGTGGGATTTGCACCTGGAATGAAAAGATGGCTTAACCTCTGGCCAAGGTCAAGGTATTGGTAGACATGCTTTGTTTCCTCACACAACCAAAGAAGGACAACAAATTTAAAAACAAAAAACAGCTGGTGGAGCTCAGTGGATTGAACGCCTGCCTGCGAACCAAAGGGTCACTGATTTGATTTCCCAGTCAGGACACATGCCTGGGTTGTGGGCCAGGTCCCCAGTAGGCAGCGCTCAAAAGGCAACCACACATTGATGTTTCTCTCCCTCTCTTTCTCCCTCTCTTCCCATCCCTCTAAAAGTAAATAAATAAAATCTTTAAAAAAGCTAAAATAAAAACAGAAAGCAATCAGAACTGCCAGAAAATCGAACTATATGGAAGTCCGACAACCAAGGAGTTAAAGACAAAACATTCATCCAGATTGGTAGGAGGAGCGGAGACAGGCAGCCAGGGCAGAGGATGCTGCAGCAAGGCAGCATACCAGGTGGGCAAGGCAGCGGCTGGTGGACCGGGCGGTCCCACATTTGCATGCGGATAAGTCGGAAGGCACAACTGGGGAGCGAGACAGACTGTGCCACCCAGGGCTCCAGTGTGGGAAATAAAAGCCTCAAAACCTCTGGCTGTAAAAACTTATGGGGGTTGCTGCCAGGGGAGAAACTCACAGCCTCACAGAAGCATTGGTTGGAGAGATCCAAGAGGTTCTAGAATGTGCACAAACCCATCCACCTGGAATCAGCACCAGAAGTGCCCAATCTGCTTGTGGGTAGCAGGGGAAGTGACTGAACACCAGGGGAGGGTCAAGCAAGCCATATTGTTCCCACTCTGACCCCTCCCTCACATACAGTGTCATAATGCAGGCGCCACCTTGCGAATACCTAAGGTTCCACCCCTTACAAGGTAACAGGTGCACGGCAAGGAAGAAATGTGGCCCAAATGCAAGAACAGATCAAAACTCCAAATATAGAACTAAGTGATAAAGAGATAGCCAACCTATTAGATGCAGAGTTCAAAACACTGGCAATCAGGATGTTCGCAGCAATGGCTGAGTACAGACACAACACAGAGGAAAAAGTTAAGGTTATGCAAAGTGAAATAATGCAAAATATATAGGGAACCAACAGTGAAGGGAAGGAAACTGGGACTCAAATCAACGATTTGGAGCAGAAAGAAGAAAGAAATATTGAACCAGAACAGAATGAAGAAACAAGAATTCTAAAAAATGAGGAGAGGATTAGGAATCTCTGGGACAATTTTAAACATTCCAACATCTGAATCATAGCGGTGCCAGAAGTAGAAGAGAAAGAGCAAGAAACTAACAATTTATTTGAAAAAATAATGGAGAACTTCCCCAGTCAGGCAAAGGAAACAGACTTATAGGAAGTCCAGGAAGCTCAGAGAGTCCCACAGAAGTTGGACCAAAGGAAGCACACACCAAGGCACATCATAATTACATTACCCAAGATTAAAGATAAGGCGAGAATCTTCAAAGCAGCAAGAGAAAAGGAGACAGTTACCTATGAAGGAGTTCCCATCAGACTATCGGCTGATTTCTCAAAAGAAACATTACAGGCAAGAAGGGGCTAGAAGGAAGTATTCAAAGTCATGAAAGGCAAGGACCTACATCCAACATTATTCTATCCGGCAAAGCTATCATTTAGAATGGAAGGGCAGATAAAGTGCTTCCCAGACAAAGTTAAAGGAGTTCATCATTACCAAGCTCTTATTATGTGAAATGTTACAGGGACTTATCTAAGAAAAAGATCAAAACTACAAACAGTAAAATGACAACAAACTCACGAGTATCAACAGTTGAACCTAAAAAACAAAAACAAAGACAAACTAAGCAAACCAGAACAGGAACGGAATCACTGAAATCGAGATCACATGCAGGATTATCAGTGGGGAAGAGAAGGCAGGGCAGAATGGGGGAAAAGGTACAGGGAATAAAAAGCATAATTGGCAGGCACAAAATAGACAGGGGGAGGCTAAGAACAGCACAGGAAATGGAGAAGCCAAAGAACTTATATGTAGAACCCATGGTCATGAACTAAAGGGGCAGAATGCTGATGGGAGGTGGGGTGCAGGGTGGAGGGAGATAAACGGGAGAAAAAAATGGGACAACTCTAATAGCATAATCAATAAAATATACTTTAAAAAATACAATAATGTAATATGCCACATTAAAAGAATGAAGGGCAATGGGGGGGCACATGATCATTTCAAGTGATTCAGAAATAGTACTTGACAAAATTCAACACCTTTTCTTGATAAACCACACACACACACACACACACACACACACACACACACGAAGTAGGAACAGAAGAAGTACCTCAACATAATAAAGATCACATATAAAAATTCCACAGCTAACATCATTCTCAATGGCAAAAGACTGCAAGCTTTTTCTCTATCAAGGACAAGACAGGACGCTCGTTTTTGCCACTTCTATAAAATATGGTTTGAAACTCCTAGAAAATTAGACCAAAAAAGAACAAAACATCCAAACTGAAAAATGATTTCTGTTTGCAGCTGACAGGATCCTATACGCAGAAAACTGATATTTTCAGACTCTGGGAAAAAACTGTTAGAATAAACCAATTCAGCAAAGTTGCAAGACACACAATCAACACTAAAAAAGTTGCTTTTTTAAACACTAACAATGAGCAATCTGTAAAGAAAATTAAGAAAACAATTCCATTTAGAAAAGCATCAAAAAGAATAAAATATTAAGTAATTACTTTAAATAAAGAGGCAAAAGAATTGTACAATGAAACAAGTTGCTGAAAAAATTAAAGACAAATAAATGGAAAGACATCCTGTGTTCATTTACTGGAAAATGTAATATTGTTAAGGTATCAACACTAAAAGGGGCCTGCCTACAAATTCAATCCATTCTATATCAAAAGCCCAATGCCATTTTTTACAGAAATAGAAAAATCAATCCTAAAATTCACATGGAACCTCAAGAGACCCTAAACAGCCAAAACAATCTTGAAAAAGAACAAAGTTGGAGAGCTAAGGGGGTTTAAGGGGGCTAAATGGTAATGGGAAAAAAATACAATTAAAAAAAACTTAAGAAGTTGGAGGACTCACACTTCCTGATTTCAAATTTCCAACAAATCTAAAAGCAATAAAAATGGTGTGGTACTGGAATACAGACACACAAAGACTAACGGAGTAGAATACAGAACCCATGACTTAACCCTCACATACACTGTCAAATGACTTTTTGCCAAGTGTGCCAAGGCCATTCACTGGAAAAGGACAGTCTTTTCAACAAATGGTGCTGGGAAAACTGGATACCCACATGCAAAGAATGAAGTTCAATCCTTATCTTACACTATATACAAAAATCAATTTAAAACAGATCAAAGAACTTAAACACAAGAGTTAAAATCATAAAGAAAACATAGGACACAAAAGCTTCATGGCACTGGGTTTGGTAATAATTTCTTGGATATGACACAAAAACGCTGGCAACAAAATGAAAAAAGAAAAACTGGGCTACATCAACATTAAAAACTTTTGGATACCAAAAGATACTTTTCAAGATTGTGAAAAAGCAAACCATAGAATGAGAGAAAGTAACTGCAAATTGTCTGTTTGATAAAGGATTAATATTCAAAATATACAAAGAACTCAACAACACAAAAAAACCTAATTTTAAACTAGACAAAAGACTTGAATAAACATTTCTCCAAAAAAGATATACAAGTGGCCAATATGCACATGAAAAGATGTTCAACATCAATAATCATTAGGATAATGCCCACCAAAGCCACAACACACCAATTAACACCATAAGGAGGATAGCTACTTACAGCACGTGTGTGTGCTAACGCACACACAGACACACACACCAGAAAATAGTAAGTCTTGGATAGGATGCGGAAAAACTGGAACCCTTGTACACTGATGGTGGGAATTTAAAATGGTGCAGCTGCTATGGAAAACAGTATAGTGGTTCCTCACAATACTAAACAAAGAATTACCGTATCATCCAGCAATTCCACATCTGGGTATATACCCAAAAGAATTGGAAAGTACAAGCCTGAACAGATATTTGTACATCAGTGTTCACAGCAGCATTAGTCAGAGCCAAATGGTAGACCTTGAATTGTCAAGGGTCCATCAACAGATGAACAGATAAATAAAATGTGGTATGTACATGCAGAAGAATATTATCTGGTGATAAAAGCGAAGTTATGATACTTGGTACAACATGGACGAACCTTAAAAACATACTAAGTTAAATAACCCAGGCACTAAACAGGCACTAACCCAGACAAACATTGTATGACTCCACATCTATGAAATACGAGCAAAGTCAGAGACAGAAAGTAAACTAGGGGTGACCATGGGCTAGGATAAAAGGGAATGGAAAGTTACTGTTTATTGGGCACAGAGCTTCTTTCTAGAATGACAAATAAGTTCTGACGATGGATACTGGTGATAGTTGCACAAGAATGTGAATGTACTTAATATCACTAAGTGTTTAAAATAGTACATTTTCTGTTATGTACATTTTATCACAATAAAAAGTTTTAGCCCTGGCCAATATGGCTCAGCTGTTGGAGCATCATCCAACATAAACCAAAGGGTCAACAGTTTGATTCCCAGTCAGGGTGCATGCCTGGGTTGAGGGTTTGGTACCTGGTAGGGTCACAGGCAGGAGGCAACCAATCAATGCTTCTCTCTTACACTGCTGTTTCTCCTACTCTCTCTCCTCCCTTCCCCTCACTATAAAATCAATAAACATGTCCTCGGGTGAGAATAAAAAAGTTTTAAAAAACCTAAATGCAAGTGTCCAATATATTTTTGAAAATGAAAAGTAATAATCAGAGGTTTATCCTTATTAAAATTCTATAAAACTGTGATTATTAAAATACTCTGGTCCTGTGTAACAAGAAATGAGGGGGCAAGGAGTAAATGTTTTTAAAATAAATAATTTGAGTTAGGATTTCTTTTTTTTTTTAATTATTTTTATTTTTTGCTATATTTTATTGAGTATGCTATTACAGTTGTCCCATTTTTCCCCCTTTTATCCCCTCTGCCCTACACCCCATCCCATCACCCCCACACCTCTTAGTTCATGTCCACTGGCTGTACATATCAGTTCTTTGGCTTCTTAATTTCCTATAGTATTCTTAGCCTCCCCATCTATTCTATTCTGTTCTATTCTATTCTATTTTAGTTTTTGTCAACATTTTCCCCCACTTTCCCCACATTCCCCAGCCCCACCCACCCCCACCTGCCATCCTCAATCCTTCCCCCATTTGGTTTTGTCCATGGGTCCTTTACGCATGTTCCTTGATGACCCTTACCCTCCCCTTCCCTGTGAGAGGATTTCTTAAGTAAAACATAGTATCCTGAAGTCAAAGGAAAAAACTTACTAATCCTATAAATGATAAATGAAGCCATGAGTATGAACATTCAAAACTACAAAGACACTAGGAAAACATGTTACATGTAAAAAAAGAAAAGGAACAGATATAAATATAAAAAGAGTACCTACAGATCAGTAAGAAAAAGAAATCACAAAATGGACCAAATATAAACAGGGCGCTTGTATTTTTTTTTTAATAATAAGGCTAATAAATACATGAAACTCAAAAAACACATAAATGCAAATTAAAGCAAAGTACCTTTTCTTTTCTTGGGGGGGGTCCATCAAGCAAAGAGAATGACTAACATCCAATACTGCTGAATGTGGGGAAATTGGTGCTCTCATAAACAGCAGGTGGAAGTGTAAGCAGGTACAATAAACAGCAGGTGGAAGTGTAAGCAGGTACAATCTCTATGAAAATTAGTCTGTTGTTTCATTTATTAAAATTAACTATGTACATGCACCAAGGCCCTTCCATCTACCTTCAGAAATATTCGTAAAGCTTGAAAATGGCACAATTACTATTTTATTCATTTCACCCAACCCCTCCCTAGACATAACACAAATTTCTCTGTCTGATATTACAATTAGGTCCTAATTTTCATATTATTCCTATGGTTTCGCTAATACGAATCCTATTCTTAAGCTGACTGGTTTGCTTTTTCTCATTCTATTCTCCCTACCCAAACCATCTCATTCCTCTTCTCATATTCTAATTGCCAGTTATTTTCAAGGATTCAAAATGTCCTGTTTCTTCAGTAAATGCATCCTTCAAATCTGTATCGCTCACTTCTGTGAATCTGTACAGTTATCAATGCCTATCATCCATTAAGCATTTAAAATTAATGATTAGACTATACATAACAATATCTTACATATAAGGTTGTATAACTTAAAACATACAAGTTTTAAACACCATCTGGCATATAGTAGGTGCTCAAATATTTATTGGATAACAGCATTTCAATATTTATTCAGTATTTATTGAATGACTATATTTATTGACTATACTATGTCACTCACACAACTATTTTGTGAGATGGTGTTATTATTCTAAAGTATTTATTATTCTAAATTTTCTATTCATTACTGATATATCTTTTATAGCTAGTTCTATCAGTTATTTACAGTAATCTCTCACTGTAACTGTAAATGTATCTATTTTTTCTAACCTATCAATCCCAGCATTATGCATTTTAAGTAATTTCACAGGTACTTAAAAAATTAAAATTATAACATTTTCTTACTGAATAAATTGCTATCATGATAAAGCCTTTTTATCCCAAATAAAACTTCATGCCTTAAATAAGTGACTTTAACATAGCCACATCTTTAATTAGGATGTTCATGAAATTTTTCCCCATCCTTTACATTCACCTGATTTTTCAGATGGTTTTGTCACAAACAGCAAATAAGTGTATTGTGTGGGTTTTCTTCAGCTTTGATAACCTGCCTTTTAACAGAAGCATTCAGTCAATTTACATTTAAGTAATTCCTGATATATTTAGGTTAAAATGATAACTACATAAATCATTTTGTGCTTTCTGTTTGTCTCACTTTTGTTCCTTTGTCTCTTCCTCTCTTGCCTCTTTAAAAATTTTTATTTTTATTATTCTAGTTTTTTTCCTTTCTACCAGCCTGGATGTTAATGTCTATTCTTTTGGTTACTCTAGAATAGCTGTGTCCAACAGACCTTTCTGCAATGATGAAATTTCTGTGTGACCTAAAACCATAGCCACTAACTATATGTGCCACCTGAGAACTAGCAATGTGGCTAGAGCAAATGAAGAAATGATTTTTTAATTTTATTAAATTTTAATTAATTTAAATTGCCACATGAGGCTAGTGGCCACAATACCAGATGGCACAACTCTAGAATTTCCCACACTGTAAATATGGCTGACTGCATCCTCATGGTGCGGTTTAACATGCTCTTTTACCCACATATGTCCTACGAACTCTGGCTGAATATCAAAGCTTGATTATACGTGAGTTCAGTAATTTTCCGTGAAAATACGTCAATGGCTAGACAGTGTACTTCCTACTGTACCTTATAAGAGACTCATAATGTGTGGTTGTATTCCTTTTAATGATGGTCAGATTGCTTACATGAATGAGAAAATTAAGACTATACTTGCCCATATATTTGTAAAGAAACTCTGGAAAGATAATTGAATTAATCAAAATGGTTACTTAAAGAGTGGCAGACTATAAGTGGGCTGATGAGGGCAGCAGGGAAAGTGAAATTATTCTGGATAAAGCATTTTATGTTGCTCTGGTACCTAATAAATAATTTTTAGTGAAATAGAAATTTTTGTTCCTCCAACTCGTACTCAAGATCAAAATATCTAGGTATGAGGTAGAGAAAATAGCACTTTAAGTAAGGAACTCCCTCCAAGATTTTCATGAATACTAAAGCTGAACCCTATCCACTGGAAGGCTGCAATGAATACAAGATAAAAACTTTAGTCATACATATTAGATCTCCTCCTGTACGTTCCCACTCGTCACTAAAAAATTACATACTTGGATCACATCAGTTTAATCTCTTCCAGGAATATCCTCATTAAGTGTCATTTTATAATTACAACTCTGATCTTTAATTACTGAGCAAGTTATTCATTTGCTATAATAACATTCATTGTCCTTAACAACAGCTGAATGTTACATAATTCTCCCTGTATCTGCTACCAGGTTCAAAATTTTCTGTCAGTAAATTTCTCTTTAACATTGGTATACTTCCTTCTCCCTGAAAAAAGAACTACATAACTTTTGTTTTTGACCTGAGAAATGATTATAAAATGAAACTAATAATAAAATCAAAGCTGTTCTAATTGAAGAGATTGAGGATGAGAATTTAGTACCCTCAGGTTTCTTCCTTTCCTCCTATACCCCTCTGGTCATGCCATCCTGTATGAGCTACAAAGCAATCTGGAGATGACTGCTACTTATTCCGGGCTTGGAGGTTCCCAAGCAAAGCCAAGCTGTGAACCTAGGCTGGCTGCTGCTAGTGCTGGGCCTGGGGCCACTTAGCAAGAGGTATGGGGGAAGTGGGCTCCCTGATGATGGCTGATACTTGTGTGATAGGATTTAGGAAGTTGTGAAGCATGACCCAAGAACAGCCATTCATATAGAAAAGCCACTGTTAAGAGCTTGAGTGGGTCTGTAAGTTGGGTGGGGCGGAGTCTCTGGGGATCTCCAGGGCAGGGCAAACAGTGTTAGGCAAGCTGAGGGAGTCTCAGACATGGCACCTACCTGTGGGTCTGTGGGAGGAGGGTTCAGAAAAGAGACAATGGCCTCTGCCCACCTTTCTGTCTGGGAGAAAGCTATCCCCCAGCTCTTACCTTGAGGCCAGACACTTCAGTTTCTCCCTGTATACCACTGGTGCCTTTCAAGCTGCTACCCCAATGCTGGAGCTCAGGTAGAGTGAGTCTGAGTAAGTCTAAATGGGGGTTCTTTAAGAGGAATGCTTGGAGCTCCAACAGTTTCTTCCACTGACTCAGTCCCCACTGGTTTTTGTAGCCAGTATGGGGACTTACCCTCCTGGCACTGGATCCCTAGGCTGAGAGGCCTGGTGTGGAGCTGATACTTCTCTCCTGAGATATCCCTCCCGAATTTTTATCCATCACATGTGGGTGTGGTACCAGCCCATTCCACATCTCTGCCCCTCCTACCAGTCTGGGGGGATATAGTTTCTTCAATTCCATAGTTGTTAGGCTCCCATTCAACTCGATTTCTGATGGTTCTGAGTGACAGTTGTTCTATAGATTAGTTGTAATTTTGATGTGGTTGTGCAAGGAGGCAAGCTGTGTTTACCTACGCCTCCGTCTTGACCAGAAGTGATCTATATAGTTTAATAAATATGGTTAGGAAGAAAAAGACAGACCAAAATAATAGTATGATGCTAATTCAGTACACTGGCACTGTTTAACAATAATTTTAAATTGTTTCACGGTTTAAATATCTTACCTAGTACTTTATTGCCTTGATACTAACATTCAATATAAGGAATAACAATTGAGGGAAGAAATAAATGTTATATTAAATATATAAAGCCATTTTACATTAAACGGCAATGCATAACTTTATCCATATACTAACATACTACTTACTTTCATATTCCTCTGAACCTAAAGATGTTTTCTGAATCTTACTTACACTTATAATTTTGACAGATGGATCAGATGCTAACTCCTAAGTGACAATCTTTCACTTGTGAATATATTCACAAGACATGAATGAATCACAGACCTCTAGCTTTGAAAAATTCTAAAATCTAGTCTATGAATGCTTAGTTTCTACTGCATTTTCCATTTCTACATTCTCTAGCATGTGACAGGAAATCTTCTACACTTATAATACACAATTTTCACACCAATATAGCAAATACTAGAAGACACCTGGAATAATGAAGACGCTAAATTCAATTTAAAATTTAAACACCTGCCATAATACCAATGTAAATAATCCCAACTATGGAGATAATTAGATGATACTTTCACCACAGGTTTTTGTAGGTCACTGAACCCAATCAAAGAGTTAGAAAAGTAAAAACTTTTCATAATACTAAAACATTATTTGTCCTTTTCTTTCTTATTCTCTCATCAGTGTACAGAGCAGTTTGCTACAAGCTACGTGTAGTGTGACAGCACTGTTCTGACAGGTAACTGAATGTGTTCTATGTTCTATTTCTCATTTTTAATTTTTAATACAGTAGAAGTCAAAAGATATAACCCACAAAAAGAAAAGCCCTGGGATCCTCAATAATTTTTAAGATTTTAAAGGGATACTAAGACTGAAAAGTTCTACACGACTAGGGTCACACACTTTGCAGGCAGACTACTACCAGTATACACCACTTGATGTTCTGCTTACTGGTAAACAAGTTCCTTTTGACATGAACTATAGGTAAACTGTGCCTTGATTGCAGAAACATTAAAATGCAGAAAAAGTATACCTTAAAATCAAAGAAAAGTAAAATTTCTAGATTCATGAACATTTTGTAAAATATTGTAAAATTGGCTTATTTCACAAACACAATGCATATTTAATACATCATTTGATTCAATAAGATTGTCTTCTCACTTGACTCAGCTCATACAACACCAGTAATACCATTTTTAACAACAGAGAATATGTCTAACATCAGTTTGACATTAGAAACTCTTTATGAGTAAAGTGAAATTTGAAAGGAAACATAAAATGCATTTTATGGCTTCATAAACAGTGGGTTGTAATATTTTTTAAATTCCAACAACAGATTTGCTAAACACCACAAAACTTTAACAGGTGATTAGTAAATTTTAAATTTCAAAAAACAGAAACAAGATTGAGGATGTATAAACACTAGAGAATGGAGTCTGGATTTTATCAGATAAGCAAAGGAAAAACTACTAAAATGACCTAAAGGGAAACCAAGATGAGTAATCTGTCCACAATGAATAGAAAGAACAGTTGGGAAATGGAAGAAACCTGAAAGTAAAAATATTGCTAAATATGTGCCCGGAACAATGAAGATTTGAAAAGAGTGGTGGTGCGAATTTAAAAAAAAAAGGGAGGTGGTGGTGGAGAGGGTGTGGGGGGAAGGTTGCAATTTGAAGAAATGTGCAGAGCAGGCTGACAGTTGTTGGCCAGGTGGGTTGGGGTGGGGAATAAGGTATAAGAGGGATGAATGGTGATGGACAGAGACTTGATTTAGGATGGTGAACACACAATGCAGTGTACAGATGATGTGTTGTAGAGTTGTGCACTAGAAACCTGTATAATTTTGTTAACCTGTGTCACCTCAATAAATTCAATAAAAAGGACAAAATAAAAATTGCCAAATAAATTCTTTTTAAAAGAAAGGAATTTGCAGAATTCAGTAGTGCTTACACTCTATGCGATGAAGAGGTAAAGGATGAAGTTGTTTCCATGTCTGGATGAGACTTCAAGGTAAGTCTCACAAGGGAAGCTGGTTTCACATGAAGACAATAAATTACATTTCAGGCATGTATCAGTCTCAAATGTAGGACATTCATGTAAAGAAAACAAATGTCTTTAGGATTCAAATTAAGGACAATGCTCAAGCTGCAGATTTGTGAGTAATGATGCAAAGAAACATAAGTATATTCTCCAAAAGGAATAACAAGGTTGACAAACAACACAGAGTAGGCAAGGGACTGCATCTTCATACTAGATGAAGAAGGCTGGAGGAACTGTAGCCAGGAAAAGAAGATGCAGTATCTTAGTTCTTCTGATTAATTTAAACTACAGAGTATTTTCACCAAAAAATTAAACCATGAAGAAATACAACTTAAATTATTCCAAGGCCCAATTTTGTAGTCATGAAATGTTTATTTTTCTACCTCAATTAGTCTAACAATAAAAATCCAAATCCCATGAACCTGTCTTGATAATCCAAAAGAAACCCTAAACAAAAACTGCGTTATTTACAAAGAACTATGGTCCTTGTAATATAACACAATATGTATGTCATAATGAAAAGGTTCACTAACTCAGAATTAAGAGCTTTCAGGATAGATCTGAAATTCATTTTTGCTTAATAAACATTTTATTCTAAGACATTATAGGTAAAAACTATTAACATCACAATTCTAGAATTGCATAATAGGAAAAACTCTGGATCTAGATCAATTCCATTCATTGATTTGATAAATGAGAAAACTGAGGCTCAAAAAACTAAATCAACTGAAATGTTAAAAGAACTTTTGAGAAATGTTTCACTGAAACCAAAGGTCTTTTTAAGTGATCAGTTACATGTATTTATATATTTACCTATAGACAATGATTATTTATTCAAACTAATTTCAAAAGACGCTCTACTAAGATCAGTTTTGTTGGGCTGGTTTCAACAAATATAGACAGCATACTGTACTTGAATTTTACAACTTATTAAAAAAATGAGTAATCCAAAATTTAAATCCACTAGTCAATAAACTTCAAAAGACAGATTTCACTATATTCATATTCTTTATTAAGAATACTAATAGGTTTATACTTATAGGTTTAAGCATTTACCTACCATGCTCAAATTCAGTAACAAAATCCTTAGCATGACTCATAGTTTCAGCTGGTTAAGTCCAGGAAACTGGACTAGACCATGTTATAAACTTAGAATTTTAGCACTATGTCCAATCAAACAATGAATGTATAATAAGCTGCTTTCTAATAATTAGGTATGCATTTTAAAATTAAATCAATAGGTTCTATAGTATAAAATTAAAATTAATATTTCCATCAATTAGTTTATTACTAGAACAATTATAAAATAGCTAAAATATAAGATAAAATATAAATTATACATGAAAAGATTTAGTTCAGTTAAATAATTTCAGAGAATGTTTCGGCATTTTGAAACATTTCAAGTTTTAGTAAGCAAGCACTTTAAAACAAAGGTACACTGTATAATCCTCAAAATGTACCATATTAAACTCTTTATGTAAAATAAAACACAAGTATGTTAAAAATCCACAATGAAAAAAATGTTTATCTGAACATGAAATAGAAATGTAATAACTGTCAAATCTTGAAACGAATGATATCAGCAATACCTGTTACCACTAAATCACTCCATTAAAAACCATCAGTATTAGTTTTTAAATAAAAACCTCTCATCTCAAATCCTCTCAGCTCAAAGTGTTTTGGAGTTCAAAATTTGTTGGTTATAAAGTTAAAGTATATGTTATGGTAGTTGAACATGGTAATATAGTATATATACTGTATGTATATTGTATGTAAAAGTGCTTACATTGTATGTAAAACTGCGGTGTTTAGAGCACCCTAAAATTAAGCACATTAATATTTCTCTTACAAAACCAAAATATTCAATTCATATTAGCTTCTATTAAAAAAAAGTTCAATCAGTCAGGTTTTCTAGTTGAATCATTAAAAAACATTTTGTTGGTACTAGAACTGCAGATAAGGAATAGTGTACCTATGGCTATTTATCTGGCCAACACTGACATAACGTAGAACCACACGACATTTATGGTATATGACCTAAAAAAGTAAAGGTTACCATTTCTTACTAATTTCTAAAATATTAATGGTACCTGTTTCCTAAAATTTTTAAACTATAGTATAGTCCTGACATAAAAAATCAAGTTTCATTTATTTTTAATTATTTAGAAAGTTAAATATTTGTGTTTTATATACATTGAAATAAATTTTCAAGGTTTTTGGATACACCTTCACACAATAAAGCAGAACATATCACCCTTCCTGAAAATCAACACTGAAGTTATTCAAAATTAGCAAGACCTAAGTCTAGTGTCTTAACATCAAATAACAAACAAGGCAAGAGTGTCAACAAAATGCCTTTCACATTCTTTAAAAAAAAAAATGAAGTGAATATTACCATATGTATCAACTAACATATTTATTGTTCCAAATTAAAGAAGAGCCAAGACCTGACTGGTATGGCTCAGTAAATTGGACACTGTCCTGAAAACTGAAAGGTCGTCCTACAGACCTTAAGGTTGCAGGTTCAGTTGCTGGTCAGGGCACATGCCTGGGGTGCTGGCTAGGTCCCTGGTTGGGGCCTGCAAGAGGCAACTGATCAATGCTTCTCTCCCAGTTTTTCTCCCTCCTTTTTCCTTTCTCTAACAATAAATAAATAAAGTCTTTAAAGAAAAAGAAAAATCAACAAAAACAAAAAAATCCACTAATTCTTCCAGAATGACAAGGTCCAGAAGTGAAAAAACCAACAGAGGTATCTAGGCCTCAGAAAACAATGGGATCGGTCACATTTTTTTCTGTTGACTTTCAACTCTATGTCAGCTTTGTCCACAAACTGGTTTACCTTAAAGCGGAGAACAGCTGTAGCAATTCCAGACTCATATCCACATGAGACTATCCTTGGCCTATTTCATTCTGATTAGAATTATAATAGTTAGGGCATGCACTCATCCACTGTTGCCAGGAGAGTTCACTTTCTTCATTGTCTTTGGAGTACCCTTCATTTGACTTTTGGCCTACCCATTAGTCAAAGCACCCCATGGCTAATGGATATTGGGGGAGCAACCATCAAGGTGCACAATGCCACAAAACGAAAATAGAGACTCAAAACTAAGAGTAAATAGTAGTAGATAAGTGAAATGGTTAGTATGGATTATAGTATCCAAGAAATTTATAAAATTCATTCATTTATTTACCAATTCAATGAACATTTAAGAAATATCTAAGTAGATGCTAGGTAATGTACTAAATATAGAAAGAGGAAAGAAAATGAGTATGAGTTTGAATGTTGAATACATTCTTTGTATGTAACTTGAAATTGTCAAAATATATTAAATCTATAAGCATAGGGAAATATCCAGAAACAGCCTATGATCTTTCAAATACATTGAAATATCCAGTCATTTTTACTTTTAAATATGATTATACCCCTATAGGGTAAAAAGATAATTCTCATGGTAAAATGCAAGTATGACAAGTCAAAAGGGGGAAAAATATCTCCTTTAATTTTACAAAAACATATAATTAACACCATTTACTGGGTGATTACCTTTATTTAAAACCAGGTAGTGGTTACAACTGCACGAATTATGTGCCTTAGCTACAATTTACATACTCATTTTCTCGCACCCAAGTCTTTAAGACTATTAACAACAACTAATTTAAGAGATGGTGAAAAACAATCTATGTATTTAGATCAGACATAAAAGTCTTCTACCTGCCAGCTAAACCAATTTTCCCTGTGGTTAACTTAAGATAGATCAAACTGAGTAATAGAGTAAAAATCAATTATTTGTTCATTGGACATTTTGTGAATAAACCAGAAATATCATTATCAATACTGCAAGACCACATTATAAATCTCAGAACTACTTAAAAAATTATCCTAACAAAACTTGTAAGGGAGTCAAATGTTCCCAACTCAATATGAAACTTAAATGAGACAGCTGAGAAGAAATGTATAGAACTAAAAATGGAAAAGGACTTCCTTATAAACAAGTCAATCATAAATCACTTTTTACATTTCCTAAGCACAGATATTTTATTTATACTTAAGACACAAGATCTGAAAAATAACTTTTATTAGATATACAGTTTAGAACAGTTTAAGATCTGCATTCCATGTTTAGCTTCTCCTCACTAAATGACCATATGAAAATTCCCCAGACCTAACTGGTAGGCTCAGTTGGTTAGAACAATATCCTGAAGCCAAGGTTGCAAGTTCTGATCCCAAGTCAGGGCACATACAAGAATCAGCCAATGAATGCATAAATAAGTGGAACAACATGTTGATGTCTCTCTCTGTCCCTCTTTCAAATCAATTTTAAAAAAATTTAAGAGAAAAGAAAAAGAAGACAATAAATTAAAATTTTTAAAAAAGAAAATTCCACAATACATATGCAAATTTATGTTTGGTCTATAAAACACAATGTAACTTTTTATTGCTTTGGGATATTTAAAAAAAAGAAAAAACTTGATACATTTTTTAGAAATATAGGCTTTTTAGATAAGGTAAACTTGAAAAAGTGCTGCAATCACCCTAAGAATCAAGGGAAGATGGATGGGTAAATGACCATATGGATAATAAATGGCTGCCAGGTTATGGAAAAAGATAAGTTAAGATAAAGTTTAAGATAAGTTAAAAAAAAGGTAAATCAGTTTTTGCTCTTTAGTAAGTATGGCTGTATTAGTCAGTATCATACAATAGTACTTCTCCATTTCTGGCTTTCCTCCCATAATACTATCAATATTCCAGAAAAGTTCCTCAAAAAGTAGGGCAGTAATGATGTTCAACATGTATACCAAGGCAAAAACCTCCCTAAGTAATGGAGCTAAAAAAAGAATTCAACATGCTGAGGTCTCAAATATTCCATACATATTTCAACTTTTCAACAACTTGGTCCTCCTGAATAAAAAGGCTTCAGATAAAGTCTTTTGTTGGTTAATGTAATTCCAATAGATAACCCAGAAGGTTTTCAAGCCCTTTTTCTGAAAGTCACGAACAAAACAGGTGAAATTATCCCAGGCTAGTTAGTAAAAAATTCTACATTAGGCTCATTTACTTAAGTGATCAGATAGTGATATCACTGAAACTGCTAGCATGAAAAAATACAATTAATTTCAGTCTTAACTTATTTATATCAAATCATATATGACCTTATTGTAAAAGAATATTTTTGCTGCCATGGTGTGGTAGGCTGAATAATGCCCTCCCAAAGATGCTCATGTCCTAATACACAAAACCTGTAACTATGTAACATTATACAGCAAAGGGTTGAATTAGGTTCATCTGGAATTAAGGTTGTTAATTAGCAGATGGAGAGGTTGTTCTGGATTATCTGGGTGCACTAAATATGATCATGAGGGCATTTAAAAGTGATGGGGAAGCAAGAGAGCAGAGAAAAATAGAGAGACACCATGGTGCTGGCTTTTAAGTGGGAAGAGGACCATGAGCCAAGTAATGTGGACTGCTTTGAAAAGCTAGAAAAGAAAAAAAAATTAAAGTTCTGATAGTTATTCTTCCAAACATGTGCGATATATATGTACAGCCAAGTTCCTAATAAATGTGGTGAAAGCAAACTGTTCTAAGTTTCATTAATTTAGGATACATAAATGTAAATAAAACATGAATGTAAGAAAGTCTGGGAGTAACTCTAACACTGTAGGCTTTAAAAAAAACTCAGATTACGTTATAATAATAAAGTTTTCAAATAAAGATTGTTAGATAAAGGAGAACTGCCAAAGGTTCACAGTTATGATTCAAAATGCATTTTTGAGGTATTTATTTCCATATAGTGAATGCACACATATTAAGTGCACTATAAGTTTTGACATATGTATACAACCAAGGAAACTTCTTGTTCTTTCCCATCAATCCCCATCATCCACACATATTTTTTATTTTTAAAAATCCAGCCTAATACCCTGCCTTTTACAAGCATGATATATGTAAACCTCTCTCTTTACAACATTTAAATATTCATGTCAGAGAGCAATTGTTTTTAATATGTCCATATTTAACTGTGATATCTTGACAGTAACCAATAACATTCATAATTTAAAACTGCATTTCCTAATTTTCATGTATCTACTAAAATAAAATATTGTGGAAAACACAAAATAGCATTCCATGTTTGTCTTGAGATAGTATTAAAATGCTCAACTACAGTCCAACTAGCTTCTACATAAAAGCCAAGATAATTTCATATCAGTGTAAAAGGAGAAATAAATTCAGAACATGCTTTTTACACAAACAATAAATAAGTTACTGAACTCCCAGAATTGTAGATTTACCATGATCAAATTTCAAGGAAGATTCTTTTTCTCCCCTTCAATGAAAATAAACGATGAAAAATTTTAAAAATTATCTCTACTCTACTTATTTCATATCTGAAATGCCTATAAGTAAAATAAATGTATTTTGCAACATAAAGTCAACATTAATACATGCCGCATGATGCCACATCGACTGCAGTCATGAAACGGGTTTACCAAAACACATGGAAACGCTAACAGAAATATTAAAATAGGTATGTACATATACAGATAGATATTAAAGTGACTTTGGAATTGTGAACCTGCATATACTTCTATATAAAAGGAAAAAATATTCCCAAGCTTGTAAATTTCTGTGAAAATTCAATGCCCTATGGCGCTTACCAATAAATTTCATGGATCATGTATTCCTAAACCAACCTTAGGAAGCTTAGTGAATGTGTTGCCTCTACTCTGTCTCCTTATTTCCAACCTGTCCCCCAGTGAAAACGTGCTTTGGAATACTGACAAGAGCATATCCCGCCTGGAAATCTTACACATTCCTACACTACTCAAAGAAAATACTGGCAGTGTCATATATAAGGAAAAGAAAGACAAAGGTTCAGTTGAGCATTTAACATTTTAATTTACTTTTTTTTTTTTTTGCCTCTTTTAAAATGGTATAAAACTCTGGAATGGATGATTTTAAAAGCACTATTCACTTCTAACAAGAAAACACAATCCTATGGAAAAACAAACAGGAAGGGAGGAAGGAAGGAAGAAAGGGAGGAAGGTAGGAAGAAAGGAAAGGAGGGAGGTACGGAAAGGGAGGAAGGAAAGAGGGAAAGGTTAATTTTTACGGCCCTCGAAATCAAAAATTTTCAATTTCATTGTTTTGGGTTAGAAATCCAAGCATCTACTGTGGTAAGAGGTGGAATCTGGGTACTATGCCATGGCCTTTGGCCTCAAAAACACACTCTATTCCCAGGACTGACTGGAAAACAGAGATCTCTCTCTCCATCTCTCTCTCCCGTGAAGCAACCTTACGGATAAGTTTCAGATCTCCAACCTCTGCACTATTAAGGCCTTTGCGAGAAAAGAGATGATGGTAATCTGGCCCCAAATAGCCACGAGGGTCCGGTCCGCCCTGTCCCCCTCCCCAACCTGTCAGTACAGCGTGGGTCTTGCAGACCCGCCTTTCAAATAGGTCTCTTGAGACGCGGGGGAAGTCACGGCGGAACCCCTCCCCTCCGGGACAGCCGCCAAGGAACCAGAGTGGGGCGGGGCGGGGCGGGG
Organism: Mormoops blainvillei; assembly: GCA_004026545.1. Lineage (NCBI taxonomy): Eukaryota > Metazoa > Chordata > Mammalia > Chiroptera > Mormoopidae > Mormoops > Mormoops blainvillei. The sequence continues at coordinate 347,339 of PVJD01000093.1, read as the reverse complement.
CTGACGCTGGGGAGTCCCGCTCAATCACCGTTCCTGTCTGGAGAGCCACTTGCGGGGAGGCTGCGACCCCATCAGGGGGTGTGGGCAAATCCTCCTTGAGCTCCCGAGGCGGGGCGTGACAGCCAGTTGGCCAGGCTGAGCAAGGTGCCAGAGGTAAACCCCTCAAGGTATGGCTGCGAGAAAGTGGGGGTGCGGGAGCAGGCTGGGAGAATGAGGGGCGCAGCTCTCTTACCGTCAGGTCCGGATTGCGGCAGTCCCTATGAGACACAGCTCGGATGACCCCCGCTCGCCAGCCCCGCCAGCTGCGTCCACTTTCCCCGCGCTTCGGCTGCGCCTCTTCGCCGACTGCCACGCACAGAAACCGCTTCCCCACCAGCTCCGGCCGCATCTCTACCGCCATAGCAGACACTGCCTAAGCAGCCGCTACCTTATCCACTGCTAGGGAACCAACGAAATCCCACTCCTACAGCCCTCCCATGCTGTGGAGAACGGACCAGATGACAGTGGCAACCCCGCTAGCGCAGACTTGGGGGCGCACTATCCGCTCTTCCCAGAAGGGCACAGCGACCTCGGCCTCGCACTCAACACTCTCGTGGACTTTCCATCTCGCATCCTCTGGCTGCAGCTCCACACGCAGATACACACACACACATTCCCCAAACACAAAAACCTGACAGCAATCCCTATACGGCGGTCGGAAGCCCAGAGGCAGCCCCGGTCACCTCCGAGCCACGACCAGTACTACTCCGCCTCCCCATCCACAAGCAATGATGCGAGAGGGCTAGGCGTCTCCTTCCGCCGGCGGGGGCGGGGAAGAGGGTCCCAGGAATCACCGCAGACGCAAAGTAGTGCCCGAGATGCAGCAGCCGCTGTGGGACCAGCCAAGCTAAAAAGTAGAGAGGAACAGGAGTAGGGAATGCTCCCCTGCAGGAACACCATGAAGAGCGTTTGAAGTCTATCTTTCCACTCGTCGCTCCTTCCGAAGTGCGGAGTGAGGTGAAAGTGAAGTGAGCAGCTTTCCACTCGGGGTCACAAAATAAACTCTAGATTAAACACCCCATTTCCAGTGCGATGTGATTTAAAACACAAAGTGCCCGTCACATGAGGTAGCTGAATTTTGCTTGAATTAACAGTCCTGTAGTCCCATCAGCAAAGCAGAGCACCACTTTCAATTGAAACGTAAGCCCATAGACTCAGTCACTGCAGAACAGTCCACGACTATAAATGAAAATGAAGAAAACGCTGTCTTCATCGACTGTCATCCTATCATTCTTCCTGTTTGTGGCTAGTTACGTGTTTGAGTTATGCAGAGATTTACACCTCACTACTGCTTTGTTGTAAGAACGCCAAGCGCCTCGATGAGGGCTTTTGTCAATATCCTTAAAATTCACAAACTGTCTCTGGACCAATTTGGGTACTTTCGGTGCAGTACTAGTACATACCTCATATTCACTGGTCGGATGATAAAAATAGGGAGAGGCTGCGGGTTCAGTGATTAGAAAATGCCATGGAAAGAGGATTTTGGCCAATCACAGTTCAGAAAAAGTAATTATGTTTACTTCCCATCCAATCACAACAAGACTTTGTAACCCATACACATAAAGATCTCAAACTTGGAACAGTTACTCCTTCATTGATCCAACCCTGTAATCCTTGTAAACCAAACCTTACAAATTTCTATTTCAGACATAGTTTCTAGTATTTTAAAGGGTAGTTTTTTAAATCCCAGTTGTTTTCAGGAGTACTAAATGATTATAATCAACTACAAAAATCTAGCACAATAAAAAACATTCTAAATTTCGGTTTCTTAGATTCTATTTTCCTAACCCTTTGCCCCCCCCCCAAAAAAATTACCTCTTTAAAAGAGTTTACACTAAAAATATGAATGTTTAAAATAAACATAAGGCTTTTATCTGCTTTCTTAGAAAGCCAAAGCTGAGCTGTTTTAAGTGGGAAAAAACATGGCTACTGCTAACCAAAATTACAAGTAGATTTTAATCAGAACCGTCTATTTTTGCTATTCTAATGACCAAATATAGAACTGTAATATATCAACATAGGAAAACCATTTCCACAATGCATATTGGCAAGTTAAGAGGAAAATTTAATTTTCTGTGTGCCATTTTATTTCCAGGACCATTCTTTCAATACCTAGCATATAATACTTAGTAAATCATCTTGAGACTTACATTTCTAAAATTTCAACTTGTATTAAGTAGCCAATAAACCTGGTGAAAATATCTGAACATATGGAAAGAGAAAAGACAGGGTAAGAAGATCTGTATTCAAATACAAATTATCAGTGACTTGCTTTGTGTTCTTGGTCATGACACAATTGTTATGAAAACTATCTGCTTCCTAATCTCAGTGATATTCCAGGAGCAAATGAGATATATAAAGTAGTTTAAGAAAAGACATGCAAATAACACTATTACTACACAAGTCCCATTTACACCCTGACTGGTATGTCTCAGTTGGTTGGGCATCATCCTGCAGACTGAAAGGTTACTGGTTTGATTCCAGGTTGATCCCCGGTTGGTCAGGTCACATGACTGGGTTGTGGGCTAGGTCCTGGTTGGGGGCATGCAAGAGGCAACCTTTCTCTTACACATCAGTATTTCTCTCCCTTTCTCCCTCCCTTCTCCTCTCTCTAAAAATAAATAAGAGTCTTTTTTTAAAATCCCACTCACGGTAAATACTGTCAGGTTGCCTCACAGAAAACTTGCAGTTGACTTCAATTTCATAAGCAACCTGCTCTAAATGGACCCCTAGGAACCCTCGCTGTGTTTTTGTTTCTGTGTTTAATTGAATTTATTGGGATCACATTGGTTCACAAAACCATACAGGTTTCAAGTGTACTACTCAACAAAGCATCGTCTTCACATTGCATTGCGACCCTCACTATATGTTGAAAGCTGTCCTTCTAAGTGCTTTGAAGAGCATGTAAATCCACTAAATCAATCAAAAGATTTCAAGTACAAAAACAAAGTTTTTCATAAGGCCATATCCTCACAACACTTTCAATCAAATGTCTTATATTCTTAATACTATATGTTCCAAATAATATTTTATGAATCACTCGACTACAGCCAGTACCTAGAGTATACAAGAAAAAAAATCGACAGTTTGTGGGTATTTTGCTATTGGAGAAACTTGAAATGCATTTTTTTTTAAACATAGAATATAAAGGCCTTAAAAGATTTTTGTTTGCTGGCATTTTTTACTTTGTTTCAGAGAGTATATATATATTATTTTACTTTGCCAGCAAATCACAACTCTAAGTAACTTGGAATTAAAATAAATTTTAAAGTCAGATTTGAAACCTTAGAATATTTGTTTGTTCAAGCAGTTGCCTTACATCCTTTGCTTTAATTAAGATCCTCAAAAAATGACAATATTAGTCAATGTAAAGAAAAGAGTAATAGTATTTTTTACTATGTAGGCAAAGAAAGTGACAGAGGTGCATTTAAAATAAGCAAGTTTACTTATAGAAGTTGAAAAATTAGAAATAGAGACTAGGTCTTCTATTCCATCCATCCCCACATGTAAATATGAACATTAAACATATTCACAAAGACACATCAATTCAAGCAAATATCTTACAATCTATATAACAGATATATTGGGGATCATTACTTTGTTTTTTTTAATCTACAAAAATCTATCATAAAAAACTTGCTTTATTTTTCAAAACACTTGACTTAAAATGTATTAACTGCAATGACAAGGACCATAATAATACATTTAATTATCAATAATTATTCATTCTTGAAGTTTAGCAAACAACCTACCAGTTATAAAATTGTCACTTTTTGACTTTGTGTAGTTCAAGAAAGAGACAATTATCTGCTCTCATACATACCAGTATTTTGTGTCACTATAGGTGCCTGTTTTAAACATCACAGATAAAACAAATTTTTAAGAGTTTAGTATCTTATAATACTAGCCACCATTTATGAACACTTACTATGTCAGGCACTATGTTAGCTCCTTCACACATATAATCTACTTTATTTTAAAGATGAAAAAAATGAAACTTAGAGAAGTTTAGTTACTTGTTAAGAATACACATCAAGAAACTGGGATTCAAAACCAGCCCTTATGATATCAAAGACCCCTGCATTATGTTACAAAAGTCACTAAAAGGAAACATGAGATTTAATCACCTAGGTTCTTCCTCCTTATTAACACAAATTATTCATAATTGATTTGTTTATTTAGCACTTACTACAATATGTGTCTCACATGATAAAAGTTCTGGATATAAGACCTCTGTCCTTGAGAAGCTCACAGTTTATCTGGAAATATAGACACTAGAAATGCCTTGGTTTATTTATATAAGGATTATCAATAGAATAACACACAAGATAAGTTTAGTGCAATTAACAAATAATTTTCAGATCTATTATTCCTTGAAAACTTTTATTAACTATCAAATATAAAGACTGGATTGGGCTATGAGGTTTTATTTAGATAATATGTATGAGTACCTTTACAAATTGTGGAAGACAGTATTAAAATGAAGGAAGCCAAGAATTTCAAACAAATTGTGCCAAGTAGAAGACCAAGAATAGGATGTAAATAAATTTGTTACCATGTTTATATTTAACCCTTAAATAATTTTTCTTTGACCATTTCCCTAAGCACTTATTTAAACTTAATTCCTCGACACCAATAAATGGAAGCATATACCACATTCATGGATTGGAAGACTTAACATCATCAAAATGCCCATACTACCCAAAGCAACTTATAGATTCAATGCAATCTCTATTAAAATACCAATGACATATTTCACAGATATAGAAGAAAACATTTCAAAAATTTGTATGGAATCATAAACGACCCTGAAGAGCTGCGGCAATTTTGAGAAACAAGAACCAAGTAGGAGGGATCACAATATCTGACATTAAACTATATATTAAAACCACTGTAATCAAAACAGTCTGGTACTGGCATAAGAACAGACGCATAGATCAATGGAACATATAGAGAGCCCAGAAATAAACCCATGTCTCTATGGTCGATTAATATTCGACAAAGGGGACAGAGGCATAAAACATAGTAAAAATACACTCTTCGACAAACGGTGTTGGGAGATCTGGACAGTTACATGCAAAAAAATGAAGTTTGACCACCAATTTATACCACACACAAAAATAAACTCAAGATGGATAAAAGACTTAAATATAAGTCACAACACCATAAAAGTCCTAGAGGAGAACATAGGCAGGAAAATCTCAGATATTCCACACAGCAATATTTTCACCAGTATGTCCCTGGAGAAAGGGACATAAAGGAAAAAAATTAACAAATGGGACTTCATCAAAATAAGAAGCTTCTGCACCGCACAAGAAAACATCAGCAAAATGAAAAGGGAACCAACCGTACCGGAAAATATATTTGCCAAAGATACCTCAGACAACGGTTGGATCTCCAAAATAAATAAAGAACTCACATGACTCCACTCCAAGAAGACAAACAATCCAATTAAAAAATGGGCAAAGGACCCGAACAGACACTTCTCCAAGGAGGACGTACACAGGGCCCAGAGACACATGAAAGAATGGCTCAGTATCACCAGCCAACAGAGAGATGCAAATTAAAACCACAATGTGATACCACTTCACACCAGCCAGAATGACCATCACAAACAAATCAACAAACAACAAGTGCTGGTGAGGATGTGGAGAAAAGGAAACCCTGGTACACTGTTGGAGGGAATGCAGACTAGTGCAGCCACTGTGGAAAACAGTTTGGAATTTCCTCAAAATACTAAAAATGGAACTGCCTTTTGACCCAGCAATTCCACTGCTGGGATTATACCCTAAGAATCCTGAAATACCAATTCAAAGAACCTATGCACCCCAATGTTCATAGCAACACAATTTACAATAGCCAAGAACTAGAAGCAACCTAAGTGCCCAACAGTAAATGAGTGGATCAAAAAACTATGATACATTGACACAATGGAATACTACACAGCAGAAAGAAAGAACTACTACCCTTCGCGACAGCATGGATGGAACTAGAGAGCATTATGCTAAGTGAAATAAGCCAGGCAGTGAAAGTAGATACCGTATCTCACCTATAAGTGGAAACTAATCAACAAAATAAACAAGCAAGCAAAATATAACCAGCAACATTGTAATAAAAAAAACTGACAGTGACTGGGGGGAGAGCGGATAACAGGGGAAAAGGAGGGGAAGGGTCATTAAGGAACATGCATAAAGGACCCATCAACAAAGCCAAATGGGGAAAGGATTGAGGGTGGGAGGTGGGGAGGGGTACAGCTGGGGAAAGTGGTGGCAGGGAAAATGGTGACCAAAAAAAAAGGGGGGGGGATGCTAAGAATAGCATAGGAAATTGAGAAGTCAAAGAACTGATATGTATAAACTCATAAACATGAACGAAGAGTTGTAGGGATAATGAGATGGGGTGCAGGGCAGAGGGGATAAAGGGGAGAAAAAAATGAGACAACTGTAATAGCATAATCAATAAAATATACCAAAATAATAAAAAATTAAAAACTTTTTAAAAACCTGAATTCCTCAATCACACTTATGATAATAATAAAGTAACTCAAATGGCCCTTCCTCAAGGAAGCAATTTCTGATTCCCAGACTACATCAAAGCGCCAATTGTGGATTTTCAAACCATTTCCTATTTGTCTTATCACAGTTGTATTTATACCATTTATTGTATAATTGATTGTTTTATATTTGTCTCCCTTGATAGAATATAAATTCCATAAAGGCAGGGAAAATGTAGCTTGTTCATAACTATACTCCCAGCATCTACTAAGCCTTGTAAAGAGCAAATACTCAATAAATGTTATTGAGTTAATGTAATTTTTTCCAAATCCAACCCAACTAAGAGGAACTTAGAATCTCTAAATGAAGAGTCCTAAATAGAGTTAATGCTCTTCCTAAAGGGTTATTCATGGCCTGCAAAATAATGTCTTAAATACATTATCTCATTTCATCATGGAGGTATATGTGAAGCCTTCATAAAATCTGAGCTTCACCAGAAAAGCAAGGTTTTTCCTGGGAATAATTTCTAAAGAAACCATAGAAAGAAAGAGTTACAATTCATAAGAAAAACATTCATTTTGTTACCAAACTACCAATTTAATGCAAACCCAAAAATGATCCAATGAGTATATATCTGAAATACCAGTCTATTCTTAGTATTCTATAGAGAAACTTTCTCAAATAATGTTTTTGATGGAGCCAACATACAAATGTAACTTTCTGACTGTCTTCTTGAAGCCATGTGGAATAAGCAAGAAGGATGAAGAAGGAAAGCAGGAAGAAAGGAAGAAAGGAAAAAAGAAGGAATCTCTACTGGGCCTTTTAGTTGTACACTCTCCACATTTCTTACCCAGTTTCCAATTTAAATTCTGGCTGCACAAGAACCTATCACTTCTTTTCAATGCTTTCTATTAAAAATGAGACTATAAATCCAATTTTTAATAATAAAAAATTAAAATATTAGAAGAATGCACATAACATTGGATATTTCCTAACCTTTGAGGGAGGAGCTATAAGAAACAGAGAAATGGTAAGTTGCCATTGAGTATTCAGGAAGGGTCTTCACAGGGTGTCACCACAGCACTTTGTGTTTATTCATCGCCCCTCTCATAAATGCTTCAACTATTAACTACAATTAAAATATGCTAGAAGGCAGTATGCCTTTTGCATCTTGAACTGTTATATTAGCTCCACAACTTATGAACAAGTTAGGCTCCTAAAGGACTATGTTCCTATATGTCTCATAAGCTTTCACTATCGCCACATGTTAGTTGCAGCAGAGTTACTATAGAAAGTTTCTATTCATATCCATGGAAGTTAAGAAAAAGAGCTTCTAGACTTGTAATTAGCAAGGGTGTCCAACCCGGGGCCCTCAGACCACACGCAGCCCAGGACGGCTACGAACATGGTCCAACACAAAATCATGTATTTACTTAAAACAGTAGGAGATTTTTTTGTGATTACATGTTGCAATGTATTTAATGTATGGCCTAAGACAAGTCTTCTTCTTCCAGTGTGGCCCAGAGACACCAAAAGGTTGGACACCCCTGAAAGCTATAAATGAGGGAACGTCAAAGTAAAATCTAAGCTAAAAAGTAGTACGTACTGACTCGAAATATCAGCATGCTATCTTTCGCTGAAGTTCTTCCCCACAGATGAAGCTGGATTCTACACAAGAAGAAACTTCGCAACCAAAAATACACAGTTTCTGAGGCTCATTTCTCAAGTTAATGGCATCTGGCGTCAAAGAAACAAAACCAAAACAAAATAAGACCTAGCAGTGAAATATGGGGAATCTTTAGTCATTCTTTTCTCTGGCACATTCTAGAAAATGCCACATGATTGAATATGAGATTTATAACATACTACAAAACATAAATATGTATTAAAAATAAATTACTCCAATTAAAGGAAAGTACTGTCTTCTGGCTCCACATGTGCTTTACTACTACAAATAATTTATTTACCCAATTAAAGAGAGTGTATATAATAGTACTCCAATTCCAAGGCATGTGTTCACAGAAGCTCAGTATTTTTCCTTTAAAAATCACAATTGAGCCCTGGCCTGTGTGGTTGGCTGGAGCATCATCCCATAGGCTGAAAGGTCAAAGGTTCAAGTCTGGTAGGGCACACACCCAGGTTTCTGACTCAATCCCTGGTTAGGGCACGTGCAAGAGGGCAACCAGTCAGTGTTTCTCTCCCCTCCCCTCTGCTCCCCTCCCCTTCTCTGCCCCTCCTCCCCCACTCTGTCTCTCTCTCTCTCCCTCCCTCTCCTGCTCCCTTTCCCTTTCTCTTTCCCCACCTTCCCCTCTCTAAAAGCAATTAATAAATGTCCTTGGGTAAGGATAAAAAACAAAATCACAGTTGATACATATGAAAACCAGATCTCAGAGAAAGATTTTAACTACAAACTTAAAATTCAAATCAACATCCCCAAAACATTATACTACTCCAGGGCACATTTTGATAATACCTAAGATAAATGGTAAAGAGAAATACTCAGAAGGCTAATCAACTTTGCTTTTTACAAAATATGCAAACAGGTTAAAACTGGTCAATCCCCATTCCACAGAGCCTTTTACAAATGGATGGTTTTAGATATGAATCCCAAATGTAACAAACCAGAAATCAGCATTCACATAATGTTATAGAATGAAGAGTGGGAGTCCAGGAAGTTTAGGTTATTCTACCACTAACTATTGCATACATTGAGCAAACCATTTTGCTTCTCTAGGAATAATATATAAGGCTGACATAATCCTTAAAGTTTATAATAAAGTTTAACATCTTCTCCTATCGCATGGTTTCAAACCTGAAAAATGTTCAAGGGTCGACAAAAGTAACCTATTTAGGAAAAGAAAAAATGTTTTTAGCCAGAAAGTTTCTTTCTCAAAGGTCTCACAGAAGATTCACATATTGATCATTAATACAAACATACTAATAATACAGATGAAAGGATTTCTCAATTAAACACCATTGCAGAATAGCTTCTTTGCCCTGCTCTCCAAATTTGCTCTTAAAATCAGTCTATTAAAATAATCTACCAGAACTTCAATGGAGGAAGTTTTGAGATACTATACATTCAAATAACCTTTGTATTTACAATGTTTACCTGTTATGCCTTTATATTCCTTGTTTATGGTGGCTAAAAAATCCTTTTTTTTTACTATTTTAATTACAAAATTATCTTAAAATCAATTGTTTCATTTGCTTTTATATCTAAATTTACATGGATACTTCTTTCTCCCACTTGCAATTTGTTTTTTGATATTTACAAGTTTTAATTTTTTTTCTGGAAAAGCATTTTTATTTGTAGCTATAGCCACAACCTGGCAGCATGTGGGCAGGTGGAAATGTCTAGTCCAGTGAACCCAGCCGAGCCCAGCCCAGCCTTCCTGGGGGGCTTGGGGTGGGAGCTCCTGGCCCCGGGGAAAGCAGAGCAGAGCAGAGGCTGCTTGGGGGCCTGCTGAGGGCATCCGTGCAGCAGCGAAAGCATCAGCGCTCAACCTGGAAACCATCGGGTGGGGTACTTGGAGGGTAGTGGGAGGTCCCTGCAGGATGGAGGAGAACTGGGAGCCCAGGACTGGAGCTCTGAAGCCTAAGTCTTGTTCGGGCCCCTGAATCAAGGCCCTTGGGATACTGAGTGGGGTTTGGAATGGAGGAAGGGGCTAGACATAAAAAATAACCAAGAGGGTAGGGCTGGTGGTGTCACAGGGTGGTATCAGTGTGGGTGGTCCACTGATGGGGAATGGTCTTCCTGTGGAGAAGGGGCCAGTCCTCACTTGGGTCTGGGCTCTGAGAGTGTGGCACTTCCAGCAGAGCACGTGGCCTTCCAGAAGCAGTCGTTGTCATTCGCCACAATGGACAGCGCCTTCCCACAGTCCTCACACTTGTAGCACTTCATGTGGTAGTTCTTGTCCAGAACGACCACTCACACAGTTCCTTGCACCAGGCTCAGGCATGATGGGTTCTGCACAGACAGAGCAACTGGCCGCGTACTGCTTTTGGTGGTCAGGGACGCAGTGGGGCCGGTTGGCCTGGTCCACAATGAAGGAGGTGCCCTCTAGGGGGCAGGTGAAGACCACGCAGGTGAAGCACTGCGGGTGGTAGGTCCCCCCCCCCCCCCCCCCCGCCCCTCAGCACGCTGTCAGTGATGGGCTTCCCAAAGGTGTTGCACTTCTCCAGGGTGTCAGTGTAGCAGTGCTTGCAGTACAGCGCCCCCTCCAGGCTGCAGAACTGCTGTCCTTGTAGCTGCCCTTCACACTGGTAGCAGGTAAAGCACGTGATGTGGAACAGCTGTCCCAGGGCGCAAACTGCGGGATGTGCGCGTGCCCAGGGGTTGGTGACACTGGCCACAGGACTCAATGATGGACATGTTCTGCCTCTGAGGATGCTCCATGTCCTGCATGAGCTGCTGGGTCAGCTGTTCTAGCTCCTCCACCTCCTTCAGAGTCAGAGGTCCTGGGGCCCCAGGGAAGCACACATGGTTTTGGTTTGGAGCTAGTGGGGGCACTGGGTGCTGCTTCTCCTGCACTTGGGGCTTCTGTCTCTGCTGAGCATAGGTGAAGATGGGGAGCCTGTGCCAGAGCTTCCTGTGCCAGGGGGCATGAGGGGGCCCCAGTTTTTGACTGTCTTGTGACCCAGGTCCACCTGGGGCTCCAGGGCTGAACTTGGAAGCCACAGAAGTGAACTTGGGATTCACTGGAGAAAACTTACAGGCTGGAGATGGGGCTGGGGGACCTCGAGGCTGTTAGCCAAAAGCACTGGCTGGGGCTGGGGCTGGGGCTGGGGCCGGGGCCGGGGCCGGGGCTGGGGCTGGGAGCTAGAAGGAGTCTTCGGAGGAGGCAGGGGTGTGGTGCCCCCAGCTTCAGGCTTAGTACTGGTTTGGGGAATGAATGGGGTAGCGACTTGACTGGTTGGGGGTACATATCCAGATGACACCCAGGCTTTGAAGGTATCATTCCAGGTCATGTCATCCAGCAGCGAGGACAAAGAGTCTATCTCCAGGTCAATGCTGCTCACCTTCTCCCGCCCAGGGAGTGGCAGGGTGATCTTGTCCACCCGGCCCATCTGTGCGCGGTGGGCCCTGGAGGCCCGGAGATGCTCGCTGTCCCCAGGCCAAAGGGGATTCACTTTGAGCTTTGGAGCCACCTCCAGGCTGAACTTCTTCTGCGGGGAATAAAATGCAGGAGCCCAGACTGAGATGGTGATCGCGGGAGACAGGCTAGGGGTCGCCGTGGCCAGGCCGGGCTGCTGGAGGTGGGTGGCCGGGCTTAGCCAGGCGGAGCTCCCCTGGTGGGCCCAGCTCCCATCCTGATATTCACAAGTTTTAAATTTTTATAGAATCAGTATGCTAACATTTTTATGTTTCAACCTTAAGTCATGCTTAGATAATATGTAGGCATTCTTCTGTATTTTCTTCTAGTCATCTTATGATTCAATTTTTTATAATTCCTTTAAAATTAGAGGATAATATCTACCCCTGAGGGAGGGTCAGAAAATCATCCTGGCTCCAAACAATAAAGATCTACTACTACTGGGGGAGAGGTTAAACAGCCCACCTAAATAAGAGTTAAACTGGTCTAGGACAAAAGACAGAGCCTCATGCCCACCACTAAAAAGCAAACCAGTTCCCAGTAATAAGTAACAGCACTCCACTAACAGAAGGGAAAAAGTACAGAGAGAGTCTCTCTGAAGTACAGAGGTGCAAGTAAGGCCTAAAGATATAGGTGGAGCAAAAACACTGAGTTAAAACTTTCCAGTAAATCTACACCCACCTTAAGCATGAGGTGATGACATAGGTATTTAAAGTTGGTAATGGAATGAAGGTAACCAGAGCAACAAAAAGACATAAACCCTGATCAACTCCAGGAAAGACTGATTCAACAACCCAAAGCACGAGTCATACCTTTTTCTTGGCATAAACACTAAATATTTCAATCTCTAATATCCTGCAAATGATGGCTGGCATTCAGTCAAAAATGGGGGTGACTTCCCTGGTCACCAAGGCAATGAATGTGGGGTTACCATTATGTTCTCTGTGGGTTATATGAAAACATCTACTTAAGTCTTTCATTTGTACCATTCCTTCGAATAAAGTTATCTGTAACCATCTCCCCCGCAAAAAAATTATAAGCTATACAAAAATCTCAAAAACAACTCACTATCAGGAGACAAAATAATCAATGGAAGAAGACTTAAGAGATGACTGTTGAAACCATTGGCCAAGAAATTAAAAATAATTATAAATAATGATAAAGGCTGAAATAGAACAGGTAAACACCACACAAAATCAGATGGCAAATAACAGATACAGAAACTACAAGGGTTGAACAAAAATGCTAAATGAGTCCATCTGAAATGCTAAATATGAGATAAGCAGTAACAAAATTTAAAAAGCCTTTGAGAAGCTCATCAACAGACCTGGCACAGCTGAAGAAACAATCAATAACGTTCCAAATAGGTCAACAGAAATTACCAAAGCTGAAACTAAACAGGAAAAAAACAGTGGGGGAAAAAATGTTTACAAATAGGAGGGAAGGGTTTCCTATTCATTTTATGAGGTCAGCATTACCCTGATACTAAAAGATAACTATAGATCATTATCCCTCATAGATGCAAAAATCCTCAACAAAATATTACCAAATCAAATGCAGTATTATAAAGAGCATAATACACCACAATTGATAAGGGATTATCCAGAAATGCAAACTGATCAACACTGAAAGCTCAATCAGTATAATTCACCAGATCAACAAAGTAAAAAAGAAAAACATGATGGTACTGACAAATGCAAAAAGAAAAAGAAAAAAGCATTTGAGAAAATCCAACCCCTATTCATGATAAAATTCTTAACACATCAGGAATAGAAGGGCACTTACACAACCTGATGCAGTACATCTACTAAAAATTTACTGCTAACATCATATTTAATAATAAAAAACAATATTTTCCCCTAAAGACTCAGAATAAGGACATAAGCTGTCACAACTCCTTTTAAATAACAACATATTCAAGAAATCCTAGTTAGTGCAATAAGAAAAAAGAAAAGGCATACAGATGAAAAAGGAATAAACATGCCTCTATTTGCAAATAGCATGATTTTCTATGTAGAAAAATCACAAAGAATCTTCAAAGAAGCTCCTAGAACTAATGAATGACTTTTAGCAAGGTTGCAGGATTCAAGACCAATATGTAAAAATCAATTATATCTCTATATACTAGAAACAAAAGGTTGGAAGCCCAAATTTCAACAGTACCATTTACTATAGCACAAGAAATATAAAAATACAAATGTAATAAAATGCGTACAAGATTGCTAGGCTGAAAACTACAACGTATTGATAAATAAAAGAAAACCTAAATAAGCAGAGAGATATACTATGTGTATGTATAAGAAGACTCAATTCTCCCCAAATTGATCTATATATTTCAAAGTTATTTCAATCCAAATACCAGCAAAATTTTTATGATGACATTGATGAGTTCATTTTAAAATCAATAAAGTAAAGTAAAGGAAGTGGAAAAACCAAAATAATTTTGAAAAGAAAAAATTGGGAGATTCATACTATCTTATCTCAGAACTATACTTTAAAGTTACATTAATCAACTCAGCATGACAACAGCAAGAGAGTAAATAGATAGATGAATAGATAGATTGGTCCAGAAACAGACCAATATATGTACGGTCAATTGATTTTTGACAAAGGTAAAAAATACAATTCAATGGCGAAAGGATAGCGTCCTCAAAAAAAATGCTGCTACAACAATTAGACACCCACATGACCCCCAAAAATAAAATAAAACTTGACCCATATCTCATACCATATAGTAAAATTAACTCAAAATGGATCACACACCTAAACATAAAATATAAAACTATAAACTTTCTGAAGAAAATAGAAAATTTTCATGACACTGGGTTAGGCAAAAATTTCTTTAAACTCATTTAATTAAAAATTAAACGTTATTAAAATTAAAAACTCCTCTCCAAAGGTCACAGGCTGAGAGAAAATATTTGCAAAATGCATATCTAATAAAGAACTGGTATCCAGAATATTTAAAGGACTCTCTAAACTCAATAACAAAAAAAAAATTTAACAGGCAAAATTGAACAGATATATCAAATAAGATATTTTTGAATGTCAAATGAGCATATGAAAAGACACTCAACATCATTAGTTATTACAGAAATGGAAAGTAAAACTACAATGATGCAATTATACAGCTATCAGGACGGCCGAAATTAAAAGAACAATAAAACTGGGACACCAAATATTAAAGAGGATGAGGAGCTCTCACACAGTGGTAGCTGGGAGGAGTACAAAATGGTACTGCCACTTTGCAAAAACACTTTGGTAGTTCTGAATAAAGTTAAAAAATTTTCACATAATCCAGCAATCCCACTTTTAATAAAATAAAAGTCTATGTGCACAATGAAACTTGTACTCAACTGTCTATAGAAGTTTTATTTCTAATCCCAAAAGCTGGAAACAACCAGCTCAACTGGGGAATGAACAAATTTTCCAGTGGTACTCAACAGTAAAAAAGAACTCAGTATTGATACATGCAGCAGTATGGATGAACCTCTGAAGTTCAGGGGTCCCCAAGGCCACCCTCAGTTTCAATGATTCACTAGAAGAACTCACAAAACTCAAAAGAGCCATTTTACTCATGGTCACAGTGTATTACAGCAAAAGAATACAGATTAAAATCAGTAAAGATAGGTATAGGGCAATATCCAGGAGACACCATGCTTCTAGTTGTCTTCTCCCAGTGGAGTTGTGCAAATATACTTAACTTCTACCAGCAAGAATGGGTGACAACATGCATGGAATACTGACAACCAGGGAAGCTCACCTGAGGGTTGGTGTCCAGTGTTTTTATTCAGGGTCTGAAATGTAGACAGGGCTGAACTTAGTCTCTAAGCTCCTCTATAGGTCAAGCTAATATTACTTGGCTCAAGACCTCCACTATACTGCCAGCCACACCATCAGCCTCCACAACCTGGAGTGGCCAAGGGCCCCCAAAGCAAAGAAAGACACTCCTATCCGGCAGTATATTCCAAGGGATTAGAGTGTACTTCCCAGGAACTGTGCAAGGGCCAAACCTTTGGCAGCTGGGTTGCCCATTCTCAAAACAACATTCTGACACCACATGTGTGAATTTTTTTCTTCACACCAACTAATTTTCCAACTTTCCAGGAACCAACTGGGTATCCTACCATTCATTTTAATGCATCAGACAGCTCGAGCTTTTAGGATCAGCTCCAGAAGACTGCCCTCACTTCAGATTCCAGTAGCATGTTACCATACTTCTAACTTTGCTAGGAGGTCAGGGGGTTCCCACAATCCCCACCTCGTTTCAGGTTCAATAATTTGCTAGAATGGCTAAAAAAAACCTCCAGATAATACTTTATTTACTCTTATCAGTTTATTATAAAGGACACAAATGAACAGCCAGATGAAAAGGTACACAGGACAAGGTCCAGATGAGTCATGACACAGAAGCTTCTGTCTCCACAAAATTGGAGTGTCACCCTCCCATTAAGTAGATGTGTTCACCAACTCCAAAGCTCTCCAGTCTCCACTGCTTAAGGGTTTTTAATGTAGGCTCTATTCATGGGCATGATTGATTAAATCATTGGCCATTGATGACTGAACTCAATCTCCAGCCCTTTTCCCCTTCTGAGAGGTCCAGGGGTGGGGCTGAAGGTTCCAGTACTAATCACATTGGTTGGTTCCTCTGGCAACCAGCTCCCATTCCAAAGCTATCTATGGGCCCACCTGATAGTCACCTCATTAGCATAAACTCAGGTATGGTTGAAAAAGGCTTGTTATGAATAACGAAAAATATTCCCTTCAGGAAAGTACAAAGTTTTTAGGAGCCCTGAGCCAGGAACTGGGGACAAAGACTAAATATTTATTTATTATGTCCCAGGAATGCTATTCCTTTGCCACACAACCTCAAATGCACCATACTAAGAGAAAGTAACCAAACCAAAAAGGCTACGAAGTGTATGATTCCATTTATAATGACATTCTAGAAAACACAAAACTACAGGGACATAGATCAGTGATTTGTCAAGGTCTGGAGTGTAGGGAGAGAGCCTGACTACCAATGGGCACAAGATATTTATATCTTGATTGTGATGGTGGTTACACATGTGCTTATCAAAACTCACAAAACTATGCACAGGATAATGATTTTTACTGTTTGTAAAATATACGTCGATTAACCCGATTAAGCTGATTAAGACAATCAATAATATAGATAAATACATTAAAACCTGAAGCAATTTCATCCCTCAAAAGTGGCAAATATAAAGATTATGTAAGCAAGAAGACAAATGCCTTGGGTTAAGTGAAAGGCAATAAAAAATTGTATCTCTGCTCTATAGTACTTTATAAACATTATGCATACACAAAGCCAAAGGAAAACATTTTGATTCATTGGCTGGCAGGATCATAGGTGACTATTTTTTCTTTTCTATTTCAAGTTCCATTAATATTGTCTGTATGATAACAAGCAAATAAGCTACTTATATATATTTTTTAATAATAGGTGATAGTATAATATTGGTAGGCAGAATTCTAAAATGACCCCCAATGACCCAAGCCCTTGTATAATACTCTCTCATTGAGGGTGAGGGGGGTTTGCAACTTGTTCTTAATGAATGGAATATAATGAAGGTGATGAAATATCACTCCCATGATTATGTTATAGTTGGCAAAAGTAGAAAGATTTTGCAGATATAATTAAGGTCCCTAACTGATTGGCACTGAATTAATTAAAGGGGAGATATTCCTACCTAATAAGGTGTGTTCTTTAAAAGAGGGTCTATAGGTCAGAAACTTTCCTGTGGCTTTGAAAAAGCAAGCTGCCCTAAATTCCACAGCTAAAAACATGTATTCAGCCAACAACCATGTGAGTTTGGAAGAAGACCCAGTGCCTCAATGACAGCTCAGCCCTGTGAGACCCTGAGAAGAGGACTCAGTTTAAATTGTTCCCAGACTACTGATCTATGGAAACTGTGAGATAATAAATCTGTGTTGCTTTAAGATGCTAACTGTTGTGATATGTTACACAGCAACAGAAGACTAATCCAATAACTAAAATTATTTTCTGGAGAATTTTGGCTTTACCCAGGGATACTCCCTTAGCTCACCTCAAATTAGAGGAAATGCCCTGCTCTCGTTAGGCATTCCAATTTTCACAAAAGGATGTGAACCTTAATACAGCCTCACCGAATATTTCATCAATAACACAAAGGATTAGTATTCTAGAGAGTTACCAGAAAAATATAACTTCAAACTCAGTGCTGCCTACCACCTAGGAAAAGCTCCACATAAAACAATGTTTATAGAGAACTGTCTGCAGGATACTTTACATAGTCCATCTAGTCACTCTAAAAATTAGATTCTTTGAGGAGGGAGAAGGGAGTTAATATCAAAATCTCTAAGGCAACAAAATAGATGGTTATGGTATTTTATATGCCTATTTTAATGAAATACTTCCATATTTTAAAAAAGCCTTGTTTTTTAGGCAAACCACAGAAAACAAAATTCAGTAAAATTTTCTTGGCCAACAAGAATAGCTATAAGAAAATTTCTCTTTTATCTGTTATCTGAACTAATTTGAAACAGAGGGTAGGGGAAGAAGTCACAACAGAAATGGAGGGGAGGAGCGGTAAATGGATGGGAAGCTTAAATGTTTGTCTAAGTTTTTAAAAGATGGGAATGAGATATCTAATAAATCGTACTGAGGAATTCTACATAGCAGGGAGTGGGTTTTCTAGAATGTATGCATCATGCTGGTTTGCCATAAAGCTGGTTTCACTAGAATTAATCATGGGTGGGATTCCACTGATCATTGTGAAGAATGTTACAAAAAACAGACCTTATCCTGGCCAGCATGGCTCAGTTGGTTGGAGCAACACTCAGGTACACCAAAGGGTGGGGGGTTTAATCCCCCAACAGGGCACATGCTTAGGTTGCGGGTTCAATCCCCAGCGGGAGCGCATATGGGAAGCAGCTGATCGATGTTCCTCTCACATCGATGTTTCTTTCTATCTCTCTCCCTCTTCCCTCTCTCTCTAAAATCAATAAACATATTTTAAAAAATAGATCCTATTTATTAGAGGGGTGTGGTTTAAAATGTTTTTCACAATGAATTACATGGTGTTCTTAAGGCCACAATCAAGAAAAACTTTTTCGTCTTAATACTAGAAGTCACACTTTTCCCTAGTAGGTGTTTTGTTTTCATCATATAGACATTATGAACTATATTACTAAGCCAGTTTTCTTTTTCTGCAGGCTGCTAGAAAGTTTTATTCTACATAGTTTTTAGATTTTAATATTTTTCAACCTTTTGTTCCAAAAACTTTCAAATATTCACATAAGTAAGGAGATAATAGAATGAATGTCCATGCATCTTAACAAAATCTCACTTCTCCTGTCCTACAAATTTTCTCCCTTTGGAGGGTATGTGTGGAATGGGGAGTTGGAGTATTTTAGAGCAAACTCCCAGACATCACATCCTTTCACCAATATGTAGTAAATAATGTACCACTATCAGTTAAAAACTCTTCTTTAAATCGACACTACAGTGCCATTACCAACCTAATAATATAAGCAATAATTCCTCAATATCATCTAATAGGCAGTTCATCTAAACCAGGAACAAAACAAGAAATACACATGGTATCTGACTGATATATCACTTTCAATCTCATTTACTATATAACAACTCATTTGTCCGGTAGAATTTCTCACATCCTAAATCTGGATGTTTTCTCATGGTGTTAACTTATTTCTCCATTCCCCTATGTCCTGTAAACTCTAAGATTTAAAGACATGATTCATCTTCAATCTTTTGACAAGAATACTCCATAGAAAAAATGTGCTTTCCAAATCCATCACATCAGAACACAAATAATGCCTGGTTATGTCACTTAAAAGTGATGTTTAAATTGGTTACTGTATTCAAGTGTTGCCGACCTGATTCACCCAATGATCATTTTCCATTATTTATTTAGGGTTGTCCAAAGGCGATTTGCTAATTCTATCATCCCATCTGCACTTATGATCTGGAATTTTTCTAAAAAGAACTTTCCCTAATTAACTATTTAGTTACCCTGAAATGCAGGTGACACTGGGAAAACTGTATAAATTCTTGAACCTTCCCATTTATGAAGTCTCAGAATGAATTAGTGGCCTAGAACCTTCCAAAGCTATGATACCTATTTAATAATATTAATTAATTTTTGTCTTTCTCATTCACTTCTAAGTTGTGTTATCTTCCTAAATTCTAAGGGAATAAACATAGTGACAATATATTCTGAATTCTTTGGACAAATTCCTAAATGCTAATGTGAATAATGTGAACTTTTAATACTAAAAAGATGAACTGAGTAATTTTAACAAAAATAGAACCTCTTCCAGAAACTGACAACTTTGAACAGAGACAGCAGTGAAGGTAGCACCAAGAAACCCAAAGCAAGTGTTGCTTTTTTGGGGGGGGGGGCGCAGAATCCTAGACTTTATTTTTTTAAGTTTCGAACAACATTCCTCCTTGTTCCACTAAAAATTTCTTCAAAATCTTTTGAAGATCTTTGTGACAAAATATGGATCTGTAAAAGCATCAATGAGAATACTATAGGTATACTATAGATAGAAAAAATTTGAAGGCAACATAATAAAATAACCAAAGCAATAGGGAAAGTCATAAATAAGAAACAAAATTAGCTTCCCTAGAATTATCTTCTGGCAGTAAAAACCATCTTGTGATTTCAAATCAGAGGGCATCTATAGATCCATACCTCCTTTAACAAACTGGAAAAGCAGAAATGTACATGACAGATATAACTAAGCATACTACAACATGGCAAATGTTATAAAGCAGTATAATGAGTTCCCCCTGGAACATCAGAGGAAGCAATCATACCTAGAACAGTTTAAAAGTGCTTCCCAGAGAAGATGATGTTTAAGTTATGCTTTGAAACTTAAGCATTTTTGTAAAAGGTTTAAAAAATGATTAAGGTATTAAAAAATAGCATAAACCATGACACTGGTATTTGTTTTCCCCTAAACACAACACATGACACTAGAAATATGTATTGTGTTTAGGGGATAATCAAGTTGTGTGGTATAAGTTAAATATGAAGTGTCAAGGGATAGGTTGCTATAGATAAGGCTACTATATAATTTTGTACACTTCTAGCACATTACATATAATATGTTTCCCACACTTTCTATTTAAAGCATTCAGAGGCACAAGGTTTTCAAGACAACTGATACGTCAGAATTGGTTTTTGGACAAAGAAACTAACAATGTGAAGAATAAAAGACGAAAAGCAATAGGAACAGAAACTCCAGGTAGGGCAGACTACTTGAACAACTAAGACAATTACCGGGAAAAGGAATGTGTCAAAGAGTTGACGAGATGGACAAATTCAAGACCCACAGTGGACACAGAACTATCAGAATTTACTAAATATAACTAATCAAAGATGAGCCCCAAATTTCTGTTAGGTATTTAAGACAATGAGGATCTCAGTAACCAAAAAGAGAGAAGAGATTTTTTTTAGAAGACTAAATAGTATCAGTGGCTTCTTGTGGGTAGTAGGATGGCCAAAGATGTTCCTTTTTTTTTTTTCCTGTTTTTCATTCTTCCTACTTTTCTGGATTTTCCAAATACTGTGGAATACTACTATGAAAAAAAAATCTGTTACTTTGACAATTTTTAAAAACTCACCTATAAAATAGTATTTTTAAAGAAATTGTAGTTTCATTCCAGAGGTTGTCCAATCAGACAGCATTGTTCTTTGGCCAATATAAAAGGTTCCAATCCAGTTGGGAAGGATTCACATTTAATCATGAAGCAGACAAACAGAGGCCACCTTCTGAAGAAATTTCAGACCCTAAGTGGGTCTCCAAGATAAACTGAATGAGGGCAACAATAAATCCTTCAGAAACAGCCTAAAATGTAGTTTCACAAGCCAGGACCACTCCAAGGCCTGGCACCCTCACCCAGTAGCACTGAAAGCTATGAACACAAGGCTATGGGGTAGATAAAATCAAGCTTCCCTCAGTGCATATTACTTACTGACCATTTAAAATTTTATATAATAATACTTATTCATCACAGCTAGTCTGAATGCCTATAGACAGAGACACTACTTCTGACAGAGAGAACATCTGGTTCAAGTTCTTTTTTGCTACATTCCTATTACATCACTTAATAAAATAAATGAAAGATAAACAAGAAGGACCAGGACTTAAGCTACAAGTATAAAAGAAAAAATGTTCCTTTTTGTGAGTCTTGACAACAGTCTTTTCCCTACTTTCATTCTATTTCACAGGGTATTAATTTTCTAATGGGGAAATGGTAAGCTTTTTCATCATCCAGCCCATAATTCACATCTGTATGTTAGAGAACTTATGTTTAATACAGTCACATTGCAGATTTGTCAGAACTAAGGCTCGTATTTGTAAATTTAACAAATACCACCCAAACACTGACACATTACAAAATCATTTTAAACATTATTAGATACTGAATCCTCAAATGTTTTATTAAATTCAACTATATTCACTGGGAAATAAACTATAAGTGTTTTTCTTCAGGAACTAGGTAGGACTTTTTCTTTTTTACTATAGGTATAAATAAAAATAATACAAAGCCTTCTTCTAGACTAATAGTTAATAAATAGAATGGAATAGTTTTTCATCTTATTTTACATTTCTATTTTAAGATTTTTTTTAAATTAAGATGCCTTAATTTTACATTTGGATTTGAGAAATATTCACTTGGAAATTATGTTGCTAGAATATGTCCAAACTCCTATTTATTGCAACTAATGTTTCTACTGGGTAAAACACTTATGTTTTAAAGTAGTGGAGATTTATTTCCTTTAAAAACCAAACTGATTTTTTCCTTTTAAAAATATGAGCTGTACTCAAACTGAATAGCGTTTCTGCATGTTTTTACTATTTTGTCAATTACATGCATTTTATTTATTAAGAGTTTATCTTTTTCTAAAATTTTTTAAAATTTATTTTTTAGAGTGAAAGAGAGAGAGAGAAACATGGATTTGTTGTTTCACTTATGCATTCATTGGTTGCTTTTTGTATGTGCCCTAACAAGGGATCGTACCCGCAACCTTGGCACATGCAGACAACACTCTAACCAACTGAGCACCTGGCCAGAGCTCCAAGAATTTTTTCAACTAGAGTCAACGTATAATGTTATATTAGTTTTGGGTGTACAAATTAGTGGTTAGATATTTATGTAACTTATAAAATGATCACTCCAATAAGTCTAGTACCCATCTGACACCATACACAGTTATTTCAATATTACTGACTATATTCCCTATGCTGTACTTTACATCCCTGTAACTATTCTGTAACTACAATTTGTAGTTCTTAATCTCTTAATCTCTTAATTTATCACTATGAAAAATTCATGACAGCCATTACATGAGCAAAGAAAGTGACATTTAAAGGCTAATTCGTCAAAATTCTCCAAATTAGTTAAATGCAGGTAAGCTCATGGTTGGTATAGCAAGGCTGACAGAGAGCAAATCTAATAGTTCTACCTTCTTTTCCCTTTGAAGAAAAGACAAGGTCACCTGCTAAGAATAAGGGGAAGGTAATGAGATAGGAAATTTGGGGATAATAATGGAAGAACTCTATGAAAGTATCAAAGGACTGTCAGGCACAATTAAGGACCCAGATGAATCATAAAACGCGAATTTATGGTGACAATGACCTGTGTGATTTTCATCAGGAATACATGTAAAAAGGCCAATAAAGCAAGCAATTAGACTAATGGTTCTTAAGCAAGAAGGATAAAGTGGGCAATTTTGTTCCCTAGGGAAATCTGGCAATGTCTGGAGACAATTCTGGTTGTCACAACCTGCATCTAGTTGCTACTGGTATCTAGTGGATAGAGGTCAGGGATGCTGCTAAACATCCTACAATGGACAAGACAGCCTTCCACAACAAAAATTTATCTGGTCCAAAGTGTTAACAGTGCTGAGGCTGAGAAACCCTGGGTGAGAATGATCTGGGTTGGGAGGTTTCCTAGACATGTCAACAGAAAGATAATGAGACAAGGGAGCTGAAGGAACTGATCAGGGTTAAGGTGAAAGAACATAAAGGTAGATTAAAAAAAAATTTAATATGTAATGGGCCTAACAGGGAAGGACAATGTGACTTCTGTATTTGAAATGCCTGAATAATTGACATGTCACCAATGAAAGGACATTTCAATTTGGTGAGTACAAGGGCAGGAAAACCTAAAGTACACCAAAGAGATAAATGGCTAGCCTGGAAAAGGCAGTGATGGATATGAGGCCAGAAGTTCCACAATCTGTGAAGTCCTTCTATGCCAGGCTTTATCCTAAATGCCAAGAAAATGTACTGATATGTTAAAAAAGAAAATAGCAAAGACGGAAGTAATAGTTCAAGAAGACAGATCTGGAGGCCCAAGCACTTGAGATGAATTAGGGCAGGAAAAGTAGGAGACAAAGAGATCACTTAGGAGATTACTACAGTTATCCAGGAATAATGTGATAAAGGCTCTGACAGTTTTCAACCTTGAGCAAGAAAAAAGAGGAAACGATCATTTACTGTGTGAACCAAGCAGGATGCTATTATTTTTCACATTCATTGTTTATTCCTTACTTAAAATTTATTTTTAAAAAAGGTATATTATTTCCATTTTACAGATAAGGAAATTGAGATACAGATAGGTAAAAGGAAGTGTATATGGTCATACAGCACGGATGAGAGAGCTGGGACTCACTCCAGAATGTTGATTGCAAATTCCCACGTTTAGGAAATGACACAATAAGAGCTGTGACTTTCAAAAAAAATAGGGCAGCAGATGGAGGAGATAGGTTTATATGTTTGCCCACATCTGTTTCACAACATCAGTACTTTATATTCGCAGCACAGATTCAAGTTATGTTACACCTCTTTACTTGGACTGAAGGCCCTCCTAGCACACACCCCGCTTTCAAACAAGAGTGGGCTCCACCGAACCAGAGGACCTCGCCTCATCTACCTGGAGCTTCCCTAGGGCCATAGAAATAGCATTTTTAAACAGCATTTAAACAATAGTGTTACAAAGCCACTATCTTAGATTAAGGCCAATTTGGGAAAGAAATATGGTGCTTAAATAAAAGAAACAATGAACTGCACAATAGGAAAAAGAGATGACTATCCTAACATTTCTATTAAAAACTATTAAGCCTAGGTTCTTTTAAAAATAGGTTGAATGAATCTTTAAAAAATGAATATTTAAAAATCACTGTCACATATTTAAAGATAATACTACTGATACATCAGGGACATGTTCTTAGAGATGATCACAATATTTAATAAGACAGCAACAAAGAGAGAAAATAGGAACAAAGTTTTATGTAAGATATCTTAGGTGAGTAAACTGAGATAAACTCTACTTTTCCCATAATTTGACCACTGAAGACATGTCACAGTTAAGAGGTGGTCTCACTTTATGCTAGAGGATGTCGAAAAAGTGCAGTGCATATTTGAGGAAAGCTTGAGGGGAGCTTCAGGTGCTATCACGTGTTGTTTCTTACTCTGGTGCTGCTTACATGACTGTGCTCAGTTCGTGAAAATTCATTCACTATTATATGTACTCTTTTCTGTGTGTTCAGAGTGCTTCAATATAAATATTTTAAATATAAAAATTTATGTGCAAGGACCCTGAAAGGTCGATGGAAGACAGTATGCTGGATTCCTTAAAAATACAAAATAAATAAATAAAGATGTAGGAATAACTGAGAGAGCTAGAAGTATAAGAGGCTGTGATAAAGGGGGGTCAAATTCGGTATTTGTGAGGTAGAGCATTGAAGGTGACTGAAGAGATTACTGTTTATCCTTGGAATTAGCAGAAGAAATAAAATGGAACTGAAAGTTGCCAGAGAGGATGTCAAGGAAACGAGAAACTACGTCGTTGGATGGGCCACACACTCGGATGCAGAAGATACTTTGAGGAATGGCAAGAATAGAAAGCTGAGACAGGGAGCGACAAACAAGTGGAGGTCCATAGGGAATGGGAATGAGGAAATGAAGAAAGTGGTCTGATTGTGAGGTATAAACTTCAAGGTCCTGGAATTTTTCACAACAGGGAAGAATAATGTTTTGTAATTAGCACTGGACAATGAGGAGTAGATACTATACCTTATGACTATGGGGGGTAAAACCCATTGACAGGAAGAAATAAAAGGTCAAGTTTCAGTTAGGGAAGGTAATGACCAAAAAGCCATTAGTCTTCCCCAA
Organism: Mormoops blainvillei; assembly: GCA_004026545.1. Lineage (NCBI taxonomy): Eukaryota > Metazoa > Chordata > Mammalia > Chiroptera > Mormoopidae > Mormoops > Mormoops blainvillei. Next base: position 321,493 of record PVJD01000093.1, on the reverse strand, counting down.
AAGAATAACATCTTAAACAATTTGCCAAAACTTAACTGTATAAACCGAAGGAGATTTGAGAAAAGACAAAGTAATATTTACAAATAAGTATTTTTTCCTCTACAAGCAGGTTAAATTTTTTAAGTGATGCACTTTCTTTGTTGCCCTCTGCTACAAACTAGGCTATCAAATAAACGTAATAAAATAGTCGAACCTACCTATGATTTCAGAAGCTTCTAGACAATCTGCAATGCATTAGGAATTAAATATGACAAAAGACCACTGTCAAGGTATTATTGAAAAATGTTTCTGAGCATTTCACAAAACAGTTTAAAGAGTCCACGAAACTTTGAAAATTCTATGCAACTTGGTCATTCTCAGTAGGCCAAGGATTATTAGGTGATACAGACCAAAAGGATAAAACAAGTAAGACAATTAATTAACCTTATATAAAAATATACCCATTACAAAAGCCATTAAAATTCCTAATGATAAGTCTACCTTACCATATAAAATAAAGTATCCTACTCAATTAAAGTCGAGAGACAAATAAATCAATCTCTTTTTATTTGTACTTGAATCTTGATTCTCTCCTAAAACTAAGGTTAAATACAAAACTAATTACATAAAATCATTTTCCAAAGTGTTTTCAATGAAACCAGGGTTTCAAAAGTAATTTTGAAAATTTTTAAATAACATGAAAGATAAAAATTCAGAAGAACTAAACTGCCTATAAGTACTAAAAAACATTAGCTAAATATTCTACTATCCCTCTTCTACTTTCCTCCTGCTCCAATAAAAATTCCAAAAACAGACTCACATTAGGCAAGAGAAAGAGAAAGATGTGTTTATTCTGTCTGATGCAAAACATTTTTGTATCATCTTTTTATATTTCTTATTTCTCTATTCTACTGATTTTCCCTCTTACTCTTTCTATTCTCCTATTCCCTGTTTTTCACTTTTCACCTCTTTCTACCTTCTTTTCACAAAATAAAATTGTTAAAGTTTAAAAAAAACTATTAGCTTAACACTGTAATTATGAGAAATCATGAACAATACAACCAAACCAAAGAGAATACTACTGAAAAGAAGTTAGGGCCAAGTAATGTCTTCTGAAACAACCAATAATACTTGTTGAACTTAAGTTCAGAATTGAAATTTTTAAGTTTTTAATAAATAGTTGCCCTCCTGACCAACCTGAAAGGGATAGCTTGGAGGTCTTCTAACATTCCTTCCAGCATGGCCACAGGGCTGATCTTCCCTCATAGCCTCAGGTAAGCAAGCATGAGGCATGGGAGCTTGCAGGAGAAGGGCCGGGGGGTGGCATGGGCCCTCTCGGACCATTCTTTGCTTTCTGTTGTCTAACCACACTTTTCCATGTTGTATTCCTCAAATGTTCCTTGCTGCCTCCAACCTCTGAGCTTTGGATGTGCTGTGCCCTTTGTTAGAATGCACTTCCCCATTCTCAATCTTTAAACCTCAGCTAAATGACCACCTCTTCAAAAAAGAGCCTTCTCAGGCACCCTCACCTAAAGTGACTCACCAGTTTTCCTTCCTTCCTCACCCCTATATTTCCTTTTTATCATTTGGCATAATCAGTAATTATTTACTAGCTGGTACAAGAAAAAGTCCAGAAAAAGTCCAACCATTGTTAATATAACAAGAATGGTTTGCACAACATCTATGTAACCTGGCAGACAGGAAGAATGGACTGGAATGCGCATGCATTCAATGACAACTTCACTGTACTAATTAGTGGGGGTGGTAGACACCACTGAGTGATCATGTGTATTGTGTGACTGTCGCATTCAAAATGACTGAGCAAGTAGAGCAACAAATCTGCATCAAATTTTGTGTTAGGCTTGAACATTCCTCCACAGAAACTATTCAGATGATTCAGAACACCACAGCTATGTGCAACTGGTAATTGGCAGCTTCATCACAGCAACATGCCTGCTCATGCATCACATCTCGTGCAGAGTGTTTTGGCAAAACATGAAATCACCCAGGTGACTCAGTGCCCCTACGGCCTACATTTGGCACCCTCCGACTTCTGGCTTTACCGCAAATTAAAATCACCTTTGAAAGGGAAGAGATTTCAGACCCTTGATGAGATTCAGGGAAATATGACGGAGTAGTTAATGGTGACTGGGAGAACTGTGTGAGGTCCCAAGGTGCCTACTTTGAAGGGGACTAAGGCGTCACTGTCCTATGTACAATGTTTCTTGTATCTTGTATCTTCTTCAACAAACGTCTCTATTTTTCATATTACATGGCGAGATAACCTTGTAGACAGACCTCATATTTGTCTTATTAACAAGAACAGAAACTTAATGAGGGCAGAGACCCTGTCATTTTTAATTTTCAACTTCCAAAGCAGCAGTTCAATAAACATTTTTGTTGAATACATGAATAAAGAAGGTATTAATAACAACAGTAAAGGTAAGAATAACAGCTTACATTTTCTGAGCACCTGTCACACGCAAGGCACTTGCATGATCTGCTCATGAAGTACAAATTTCCCAACTCTAGAAATAAGAAAACTGAGACAACTTAGCTGTTAAATTACCTCACCCACTGGTCACACAACTTCATGCATGGGCCTCTCCACAGAGCGGTCCAAAAGTGGGCAAAAAGGAATTTACTCAACAGATGTAGAAAATCAGAGCCGTTCTTTTCCTTATCTACTCTACTTCCATCTTTTCTCTTACCTTTCTCATCTTGGTTTACAATTATAGTTCCTGTTTTTCATCACCACCTTTCCCTTGTTCCCCCTCATACTTACTTTTTATTACTGACACATTTCTCCATCTACTGAATCTGATTCAAAATAATTTCATAATGCACTTCGATATTTATATGTGGTATTTTAATATAAGGTAATTAGTATTCACTAAAATATTATACAGAGACCTACAATTTACATTTTAATAACGAGGAATCTGGACCTACACTCCTTTTTCTTGCATAGTGACTCGCATACAGCAGTCAGCTTGGTGGTGGACTGTTTAAAGTAGATAAAAAAGAATGAGAAAAGGAGAAGCTTCCTTTTCTTTCCTCTCCTTTCTCTTGGTTTACTAAGAAGATAGATATGAATATAAATACTGCCCAAGCTTATCTGTACCATGAAGAGCCCCTTTACTGTGTCTGAAAATCTGCTTTGGAGGACAAAATTTAAATTTATGCCTTGGTATCACTCCATTTCATACTGTCACCACAGAATCTTTCATGGTTGTTCCCATATCAGCTTAGAGCTACAATCCTCCTCAGGGGAAAAGGCAGGTTTGGGCTCCAGACTCTTTCCAGACAAATAAGGAAACTTTCAGAGAGCTTTCTAAGCAGTTGAATCAGATAGCTGCCACAACACTTCTATGGGAGTCCCAAGAGGGAGTTTTTTGCCAACTTCAGAAACAGCTATGTGTCACCACAAAGGAGAATTCATTCTAAAGTGAAAGAAAAAAATCCAACCTAGCAGAAATTCCTTGCCCTTATAGAGAGTATTTTTAAATAATACACAGAATAATTATAGCTTTTTCTTTCAAAGGCAAACTGAATCTTCAAATAAAGTTTCCCTCCGATATGAACAAAGTCTGACAAAATTAATCACGAGAAGGGAAGTTTTCATCTACAATAAAGATTTACGGGATCATTTTTTAAAAGTTAATTGGTAAATGCAAATAATCATTTAAAATGCAAGAAAAAAATTACACTTTTTTACACACCAAGCTGAAAGCAGCAAGTCCAAAATGGGGTTGGGAGTAGGAAGTAGGGAGAGGTCAAAGCAATTAAAAATAATTCGGACAAATAACTCACCATAGTTTTCCCTGAATAACCCCAATATTAACTAAAGTCTCTATATTGTTTTAGCTCTGACTAAAATATGAGTCTAAGGTAACAGCTGCATTTCAAGGAAAGGGTCAGATAAAAGCCTTAGCTTTCTATTTAAGTGGGAAAAGGAAAGACAATTTAAAATTGACTGGATTTCTTTCTTTCAGTTTCTCTCCCTTCTTTATTTTTTCCCCCTGTCTTGTCATTTCAATACCATTCATAATTCAAGAAAATTCTCTGGGTATGGAGACCTGATGAAATTATGTATTTACAGAAGAAAATTTTAAATAGAAACTATTAAAATCTAGATTGACACCTATGCAAAAATCACAGGCTATTTTTATGTAGACAGAAGCAAAACTTCTAATTTATGAAAGTATAGATTTTTAAAATAATATGTTCAATAGCACCTAAAGAAGTGAGGATACATAAGTCTGCTCTCGCACATATTGATTTATGGTCAGACCCATTTTCACAGACCACACCACTGACCACTCTAAAAGGGAGTAGAAAAGTCACAGAGAGGTAGAAAAGGTTGGTAAAATTAGAAGGCTCCCAAACTACTTTAGGAATATTTTCTTTCTCATACAGATCTCCAGGTCACTCTGCAAAAAAAAAAAAAGAAAAAAGAAAAAAGTATGTGAGAGAGAATGAGCAATCAGGAATTTCTATAACTGATAGAAGGCAGGGTATATGATTTCTGGGTATCCTGGCTTTGAATTATTTTTCAAAATACGGAAAATTATTGATCCATAGTAAAGAATTACAAAACTCCATTATAAAATAAGTTTCTGGGTTCCAAAAGTGCTACATATATCTTAGTTTAAAATGTCATATTAATTCCATACTTTTCAGACGCAAATGTATTTAACTTCCTTTGACAGAGTGCAAAAGAATCAAAATAATGTGACACCAAATAAATGAAAATAATTTAGTTTTAAGATTTTACCATTGGGAGTGTGTTGAAATGGGCATTTTACCTATTAGTAGAAGTTGTAAATTGTTATAACCTTTTCTAATGGCGATTTGGTAGTATATATAACAAAGTTTAAAATGTACATACTCTTGAACTCAGTAATTTCCCTGCTAGGAATCTTGTTCTATCAAAATACATGGAGCCCTGGCTAGTGTGGCTCAGTGTATCGAGTCTGGGTTGTGAACTGAAAGACTGCCGGTCCGATTCCCAGTCAGGGCACATGCCTGGGTTGCAGGCCAGGTCCCCAGTTGGGGGCGTGCGAAAGGCAATCGGTGGATGTATCTCTTGCACATCGATGTTTCTGTCCCTCTCTCTCCAACCCTTTCCCTCTAAGAATAAATAAAATCTTTAAAAATACATAAGTAAATAAATAAACAAAACACAGGGACAAGTGCACAAGAATATACACACAGTAGTATTTCTCGCAGCATTATCACCATATTATTATTACTAACATAGAAAACTGAAGAGAAATAAAATGTACATTGATGTTATAAATTTATAAATGAGGAAATTGAGGCTCATGCTGGTCAGGTCACTTGTGCAAAGACAAAGGCATACTATATATATATGGCCTAAATAGGCAACTGCCAAAACTACTTTCTTTTCACTTTACTCCTCAAAGCTGAGGTCAAGTGCTATCACCTTGAGGAAACCTTCCTGGATGCCTACCTTCCCTCTGTGTAAGATGAGCCTCCTGAGGTCTGAGCCCCAGTGAGCAGGCTCTGATGACGTCATTCTTGTCTGTGTGTTCTCCTTAAGTGGTGGTGCCCACTGCCTGTAGTTACTACCTTGATTTTTTTTAAATTATATTTTATTGATTATACTATTACAATTGTCCCATTTTTTTTCTCCCCTTTATTCTCCTCCGCCCTGCACCTCCCCTCCCACCAGCATAGCCCTACTCCCTTAGTTCATGTCCGTGGGTCATGCATGTTAGTTCTTAGGCTACTCCATTTCTTATTCTAGTCTTAACCTCCCCCTGTCTATTTTGTACCTACATTTATGCGTCTTATTCCCTGTACCTTTTCCCCCAATCTCCCCCTGCCTGTGGATAACCTTCCATGTGATCTCCGCTTCTGTGATTCTGTTCCTGTTCTAGTTGTTTGCTTAGTTTGTTTTTGTTTTTATTTTTGGGGGTTCAGTTGTTGAAAGTTGTGAGTTTGTCGTCATTTTACTGTTCATGTTTTTGATCATCTTCTTTTTGTTAGATTAGTCCCCTTAATATTTCATTTAATAAGGGCTTCGTGATGATGAACTCCTTTAACTTTTACTTTATCTGGGAAGCACTGTATTTGCCCTTCCATTCTAAATGGTAGCTTTTCCAGATAGAGTAATCTTGGATGTAGGTCTTTGCCTTTCATGACTCTGAAATACTTCTCTCCAGCTCCTTCTTGCCTGTAAGGTTTCTTTTGAGAAATCAGCTGATAATCTTATGGGAACTCCTTTGTAGGTAACTCTCTCCTTTTCTCTTGCTGCTTTGAAGATTCTCTCATCTTTAACCTTGGGAAATGTAATTATGATGTGCCTTGGTGTGTGCTTCCTTGGGTCCAACTTCTTTGGGACTCTCTGAGCTTCCTGGACTTCTGGAAGTCTATTTCCTTTGACATACTGGGAAGTTCTCCTTCATTATTTTCTCAAATAACTTTTAAATGTCTTGCTTTTCCACATCTCCTTCTGGCACCCCTATGTTTCAGATGTTGGAATGTTTAAAGTTGTCCCAGAGTTTCCTCAGCCTCTCCTCGTTTTTTTGAATTCTCATTTCTATGTTCTGTTCTGGTTGAATGTTTATTTCTTCTTTCTGCTCCAAATCGTTGATTTGAGTCCCAGTTTCCTTCCCTTCACTGTTGGTTCCCTGCATATTTTGCTTTATTTCATTTTGCATAGCTTTCACTTTTTCCTCCATTTTGCAACCACACTCCCCCAATTCTGTGAGCATCCAGATTACCAGTGTTTTGAAGTCTGCATCTGTTAGGATGGCTATCTCTTTACTGCTTTGTTCTGTTTTTGGAGCTTTGATCTGTACTTTCCTTTGGGCCATATTTTTTTTTTTTGTCTCGGTGTGCCTATTACTTCGTGAGGGGCAGAGCCTTAGGTATTCGTCAAGGTGGGGCAACCCACATCACTGTCTTGTGGTGCTGTATGTGGGGAAGGGGTCAGAGAGGGAACAAAGCCTGGCTCTTGACCAGCTTTCAGTCGCCTCTCTTGCTACCCAAAAGCAAACTGGGACCTTCTGGTGCTGATTCCCAGGCAGGTGGGTTTGTGTACATTCTAGGACCCTGTGGGTCTCTCAAACAAACTCCCCTGTGCGACTGGCAGTTTCTCCCTCTGCTGCGACCCCCACAGGGTTTTACCGGTAGAGGTTTTGAGGTTTTCTTTTCTCACGCCAGAACCCTGGGTTGCATGGTCTCTCTCACTCCCCAGTTGTTCCTCCCGGTTTATCCGCACACAAATGTGGGAACACCTGGTCTGCCAGCTGCCGCCTTGCCCACCTTGGTTCGCTAGCCACAGACTTGTTGCACATCCTCTCTGCCTCTCCTACCAGTCTGAATGAGTGTTTCTTCTTTAACTCCTTGGTCGTCGGACTTCCATACAGTTTGATTTTCTGGCAGTTCTGGTCATTTTTCATTTTTTAATTTGTTGTCGTCCTTCTTTTGGTTGTGCAATGAGGCAAAGTGTATCTACCTACGCCTCCATCTTGGCCGGAAGTTCCTTTTCTATTTCCTTAAACTCAAAATACATGAAGTTCCACCAGCTCACTTCCATGTTTATCTTTCCTCTGTAAGTTTCATCATTTTGTTCTGAGGTATGATAACCTGAATTTTTGTTCCTAATCATCTTTGCTTCCTTCAATGTAAGAAGGCTATATATATCCCCACCTAATGCCATGTGATTTGCAGCGTCTACCAATACTCAGATTTTATTTCCCTGCCTGAATGTTAGGTTTGCCATATGACTTGCCTAAACCAATGAAATGTGAGCAGAAATGTGACATATGCTAGTTCTGAGAAAAGGATTTATATACATGTTTCTACCAATTCCATTGCTTTTTTCTTCAGGTTTCTTTTGTTTGTTTGTTTGTTTTTTGATGTATTTTATTGAGTATGCTATTACGGTTGTCCCATTTTTTCCCCCGCTTTATCCCCTTCGCCCTGTACCACATCCCATCATCCCCACACCTCTTACTCTATGTCCAAGGGCTGCACACACCAGTTCTTTGGCTTCTTAATTTCCCACACTACTCCCAGCCTCCCCCTGTCCATTTTTTTTTTTTTGGCCAACATTTTGCCGCCACTACTTTCCCCAACCCCACCAACCTCCACCTCCCTTTTTTCTTCAGTTATAATAGCATGTCCCAAATAGGAGTTGTTCTTTCAGCCTGAATCTTGGAATGAGAAGACAGGTAGAGCAGAGCTCAGTCAACAGCAATTAACATGCAACACAAGCAAGAAACAAACCTTTATTGTTGTAAACTACTGAGACTTTAAAATGATTTGTTTGTGCAGCAAACCTAGCAAAAGCTAACAAACACATGAGAATAAAGGGATAGATAGAATTTTAAAATATCTACAGAAGGTTTTTCTAAAAGTAGCATACATCTTTTTCTTTATGAGGAAATTTTTATTACACGAAAAATTAGCTAGCAGGATAATTTAGTTAATAAAAAATTTGTCTCTAGAGAAACAAAAATATATTTCCATGTATAGACTTGAGCATGTACATTCATATCAGTATTCATAATGGCCAAAAAGTGGAAACAATTCAAATGTCTGTCTATTAAATAAATGCTGTATATCCATACAACAGAATTTTATTCAGCAATAAAAATGAAATATGGATATATGCTACAAATGACTGAACTTTGAAACATTTTGCCAAGTGAAAGTATCCAGTTACAGTAGACCACATATTGTATGATTCCATTAATGACTGGGAAGTGACTGCTAAAATGTATGGAATTTCTTTTGAGGGTGATTAAGGGGTTTTAAAACCAATTGTGATGATGGGTACACAGCTCTAAATATGCTAAAAATTATAGAACTATATGCTTTATTTGGTTAAATTACATGGTATGTAAATTATATCTTAATAAAGCTTTTTTTAAAAAGAATATAAACAGATGTTTTCAAAAAGTTAAATCACTATAAATGAAGTCAATTTTCTGCTCTAAAGTTGTACAAGCTTTCTTTGCAAACTGAGAAAATACCACTGGAATAACAACCAGACTAAAAAGCCCTAAGTACTTAGAAAAGAGTGAGTTAACATACTTCAGAAAAAGCTCAGAGCAAAAGCTTAGAGAAATTTTTGAAAACTGATTCTAAATTTAACCTTTATATGATATAGGTTCAAAAAACTGAAACCTTCAGAAAACAAAGAAAAAGTAATCCAAAAACATTTGATAAATGTCAAAGAAACCAATCAGCCCTGGCTGGTGTAGCTCAGTGGATTGAGTGTCGGCCTACAAACCAAAGGGTCGCCAGTTCGATTCCCGAGTCAGGGCACATGCCTAGGTTGCGGGCCAGGTCCCCATAGGAGGCGCACGACAGGTAACCACACATTGATGTCTCTTTTCCTCTCTTTCTCCCTCCCTTCCCCTCTAAAAATAAAATAAATAAAATCTTTTTTTAAAAAAAGCAACCAATCACTATGAATTGTTCTATACAAGGGTACAGTAAAGTTGTTCTTCACCTTGGAGAGAGAAATCAGTCAATAAATATATACTGAGTAAGTTGGGCTTTAAGGTGCATGAAGGTTATTTCCTGGACACTTCGCAAATCCCCAAATTTGGAAATAAAATGATGGCACCTATGCTGTGGTCTATAAAATGCAGCAAAGGAACCTTAGAGGAGTTATGCACTTGTTGGGAAAACAAGCAGAGGACTCACCACACAGTCTTGGGAAAATACTCATCTTCACTGAGTGACCTATTCCTACCCACAAGCCTTCCTAGCATGTGAAATTCTAATTAGTGCCTAAATAAAATTATAAAAAGTACTAGTTTCTGGGTCTTAACTGAAGATGGAACAAAAACTGACCCCTTCTTGTGCTGGGCTGACAGAATGGTGGGGCAGGTACTTGGTACAGTTGTAGCTTTACCTGAGATCTTCACAGAATTGAAAATCTGTTTCCTGCTTAGACTGCTTCTAGGTGTACTCACTGAGGGAGACAAGAAAACAGCAAAGGTGCAATAGTTGTCTAAGAATTAAGTGCTCATGGTGAACACAGGATCCCTGTCGACAAGGGGAAGAGTTACTATAGTCACAGGCAATTTGGGAAAAATTGGTTTGACTAATCCTGTGTGCATAGACATAGGAAAAAACAATGCCCTTACCCAAAAAGTTGAGAAACAGTGGCATTTAACTGGTTGGGGTAAAATAAGAGTAGCAATTAAGCCAACAGTAGATGATGACTGACAAATTCCAGTTAAAATTACATTTGGATAAAGTCAGATTTTCTCTAACAACTTAGGGGTATATTTTCAAAGCAATACTGAGGAATGAATTTCACAGCTCATTATTTTAGTAGTTAGCTGTTATTCTCATTTTTTGGTAATAAAAAATTAACCTCTAGTACTAAAACAGGGTCTATAATAAATGCAAAAATTGGTATAATGTTGGATTGAATCTACCAGAAATTAATCACTCCCAAATAACAGCTAATTTATATATCAACACAGTTTTAAAATGAAACTATTTGCTACAACCAGCTTTTGCTATAGCACACACATACCACCAAACCAGTTTGAAATAAAGTTTTTCTTTCATCTTTGTGTAGCTCCAGGTTTAAAAGGATTGCAGTACTATAGTAAAAACTTGAAGACAAATTCTTGAAGATGAGGTTCCCTTTGCCTCATATTTTATGTCACAATTTTGAGTGAAAAGAAATGTAGTGGTTTAAATAAAATTATTCTTTAGAGTAAATAAATAAATAAAATTTTAAAATACTAGCTCCTGTACCCTCGGGGTCTCAAGAATGTTTTCTGTGCACACAAAGTATAAATACAAGAAGAGTAGCAGATACACACACACAAAGGCTATACTTTCTTCCTTTCCTCAACAAGTTTACAAACCAGTCAAGGAAACAAAACAATCAACTAATGGTATAGTTGTCTCTGAGTTTGACGATAATAAAAAAGAGTAGCCATTTTGTGCCAGACCGCATTCTACACAGGCCAACAATCCCTGCATCCCCTACACTCCCCAATCCCTTAGTTGTTAACTTGCTGTGAGTCTGTCTCTATTTTACTTTTTAGTTCAGTTTGTTCATTAGATTCCACATAAGAGTGAAATCATATGGTATTTGTTGTTTTCTGACTGTCTTATTTCCCTTAGCTTAATGTTCTCTGGGTCTATCCATGCTATTGCAGAGGATAAAATTTTCTTCTTTTTTATGGCCAAGTAGTATTCCATGTGCAAATGTCCCATAGTTGTTTTACCCATTCATCTACTGATGGACACTTGGGCTGGTTCTATATCTTGGCAATTGTAAATAACGCTGCAATGAACATAGGAGTGCCTATGTTCTTTCAAAGTAGTGTTTTAGCTTCCTTCAGATATATTCGCATAAGAGGGATCACTGGGTCAAAAAGCAGATCCATTTTTAATTTTCAGATATCTCCAACAGCTCATTATGGCACCTCAATAATCCACTCACTACTGAAGTTGAAGCCTGTCACCCCCTCACCCTATGCTCTGTGAATGAAGAACAGCTGTTTTTTGTAGAGGATAGAGGATGGGAAAGATAAAGACCTGCCAGCTCTTCAATTCTCCCTGCACCTACAACTGCCAATATAATAAATTCTTTGCTCAACTCCAGCTTTCTTGGCATTAAAGAAGAGGGAAACAATTCTGGGGGATAAAAAAGATCAATCTTTGAATCCATGATCTGCAATATAATTCCAAGAGTATGAGCTGCATAGGTCTAAACAGCAGTAACAGGTATAAAAATAGAAAAATGGTTAATAATCATTGAAGTCATACTATGAGTCAGGCAATATGCCAGTGCTTATCTCATGTGATCCTCAAAATAACTTCCTGTAGTATATACTATTATTATACTCATTTTGCAGATGGAAAAACTAAGTCTCAGAGCTAAGTAATCTATGCAAAATAACATAGATCTTAAGAGACAAAGATTTGACATCAAAGGGTCTGAGAAATAAATTAAGAGTGCCAACGGTCAAGCTCCAAAAGTCTCAATCTGAAGGCCACGGGTTATTTTTAATATTTTAAAAATCTAAATGAAACAACCATTTAATTGCAAAAAGCCATACAAGGTAGCTAAAATTGTAGGGGATTTTTTTTTGTTGTGTTTTGTTTTGGTGCCTTTAGTTAAACTTATGTCAATTCAGTATGGATAGCATATCCCGCTCTAATTACATCCTTATTTTAAAATGGGGAGGCAAGTTATTAATAAAGGTTTTGAGGAAAAACATTTTTTTAATATGGGATTCATAGCAGAAAAAACGTTTTTTGTGTGAAAATTCTGGGAGACAATGGACTGAATCACCCCAACAATCTGTGATGGTTCTAACATCTGATTCTCTGGCCCAAAAATGTTCTACCCAGAAATAGTATGACTGCTCCACCCTTACTCCAGCCCCTTCCTCCCTCCAAATTGCACATTCATAATTCACCAGCTGCTCTTTATTATCAGTGGCAGGCCTAGGAAACTCTGAGATTAGCTCACACTAGGATGAATTGAATGAAGGTAGATGAAGTTAACTCAACATTTTTTCTTTGCTATGAATCCTAGACAATTCTTTCTCTCATTCTCCTGGCTACTTGCTGACTGACTTAAGTTCTGTCCAAATGCCCAGTTCTGCCTCTTCAATGACTAAACACCTCCTGGCAGTTGCTAAGAATATGGTCATTGAGTCTCCATCCTACTCCACCCTGGGATCTGGATCATTTTGATGGATTAAAAAGTACCTAATTCTACCAATGACCACACACTTGTGTCTCATAAGCACTCTATTCCGTTTCCCTGCTAGTTCCACTGTAGCTGTTATAAGCCACATTCTGAACATGACACTCTAAAATGATCGTTCTATTATGACTGATTTTGGTTGGGACGCATTCTATAAAATGCTATGTGTTGTCTGTAGACAAAAAGTGTAATATCGCACCCAGCATATAAATCCAGTACCCACTTCTTTCCTTTTTATGGCTAGAGTAAACGACTCAGAATCCACACGACTTCACACAGCTAACTTCACAACCTCCCCAGCTCCCTGAATGAAACAACTTATGATTCATTTACTTGGAATCTTTGTAAGTTATTTTTATTTATTGTATGATAACATTATCAAATCATCAATAACTCTTAGCTTTTATTCCCTATTTTACTTGCTTTGGACACATTTTCTCACTCTGCGGGCCAGGTCCCTGGTTGGGGGCATGTGCAAGAGACAACCAATCAATGTTTCTCTCTCACACTGATGTTTCTCCACCTTTCTCCCTCCCTTCTCTTCTCTCTAAAAATAAATAAAAATAAAATCTTTTTAAAAAAGACTTAATACAGTCCAAAATATTTCAATAAATATTTATTGTAGGTATCTGGAATATAAGAGTGAAAACGGAAAGACAACATTCCTGCTCTAACAGACTTTACTTTCTGAGTAGAAGAGGACAGCAGCAGCGGTGAGCATTATTGCAGAGAACTAAAATAGGATGGTTAGAGTGGGTGACAAACAAAGGAGGGACCCTAAACTCCAGATGGCATTGAGAAGCCAATCCAGAGAAAAGAGTTTCTCATTCTGGAGCAGGGAGCAGTAACTGCAAAGATCCTAAGACAGAAAGAGGGATGACACGTTTATGGGAAGAGAAAAAATGCCAGCATGGCTGAAGCTCAGGGAGCCAGGAGAAGCGCCATGACAGATGAAGTTGCAAAGGCAGGCAAGACCCAGCTCACACAGGATTTTAATTAAAGTGCAAGGAAAGACATTAGTGGGGGGTGGGGGGGTTGGGGGGGGGGTTAAGTAGTAAACAAAAGTCTTATCATTTGGGTACTAAAAGGGCCACTCTGGTTGTTTCCCAGGCAACAGACTGTAACAGGTCGGGAATAAAAATATGGAGATCAATTAGAAAACTTAGACTTGCAGTAGTCCAGCTGAAAGATATGGTAGTTATGGGGAGAATGTAAAGCAGGTAAAGGGGAGCAAATATATGATTATGAAAGGAAATGAGACTTTGGAGTATCTACAATTTTCTAAATATGATGCTTTAAACATTACATACTTTAGATAAACCTTCACATATTTGGTTGGGTTCCCCCCCAAAAAAAGAAATTCCAAACATCCAAAATATCCTTAAATGGAATTTAAAAATATATATATATATACACATATATAGTGTGTGTATATACACACATATAAACAATATATTTTCCTATATATATAAAATGGACTATTACATAGCAGTGGAAAACAATGAACTACAGTCACAAAGTAACAAAAGGATAAAGCTCAAAAACACAGTATAAAGTAAAGAAGGAAAGGTGGTAGGATGAAAGAGTATAAAACATCTGGAAATAAGCATGAAAAAAGGATCAAAAGCTTCCTTGACCGATTTTTAGCAAAGCAGTGCATGTTCCTTCTTTTAACTAGGAATAAAATAATAACTTTTTTAAGGGAAGGTGATCAAGAATCTAAGGGAAATTCAATATAAAGAGTGAAAAATTCAAAGATTTAGGGTAGTACAAGTATTCTAGTCAAGTCCTCCCTGGGTTAGAGCTGGATGAGATCTGAGCTTGATCAAAGCAGAAGTTCACAAACTTTGTAGTCTGAAATAATAGAGTCTGCCTCTTGCCCTATAGTATAATTATATTATCTAATTATGGTGAGCTTTTAAAGATTCCTGGGCCCTACCCAGGGAATCTGATTTAGTTTGTATGGGATGAGAACTGACAATCTGTTCTTTTAAGAAGCATCACACAGGTAATCTGAATACAGGTTGCACAAGCAATTTTGAGATACATGGTATGGAGTAACTTTTGAGAATATTACAGAAAGGGGGTGAAAACAAGAGCTTTTAAACACATACTTATGGACCCCCATACACAAAGACTGAACCAAAGGCCTGGGATAAATTCTTAGAAATGGGACTCAAAAACAAAGACCTGGCATCAATTAAAAATATAAGAACGTGTACAATTTCTCCCCAAAATTTTTCAATAGGGACTTGGGAGTACCATACATCTACACCAATACTAAGTATTAAAATTCTATTTCATACTTGCTAATTTGGCAGTAAGAAAAAAAATTTATCTGCATTTCCTTAATAATCAGTGAAACTGAAAATATTCCTTAGTGACCTAGAAAAACTTATTAACATGTGAATGTCCATAGCCCTCCTCCCTCCACCTATTATTTTCCCTTCCTAATTGGTCACTGTAATAAAGGAAAAAGTAAGAAATATTGGGGGACAGGGATGAAGCAACCTTATTAACTGGATTTGAAGAAAAAGAGTTTAGAGTTTGACATGCCAGAAGCTCCAGGGCAGTAAGAGAAATGAGGAGAAAAGACTTTATAAGAATCATTAATCTGGTTATGAATTAAATTCTCTTTAATGTTCTTTGAGGACAAATGGAATTCCTTTTTAATAATTTTTGGTGTTGAGCTATGCTTCATGATCAAGTCTCAGTTCTGAACTTGAACCATGCATATCTCTAGATTAGTTAGGAATACATTACGTCCTGGCCACTGGCACTACTTCGTAATTTGCCTTTGCGCATTTTTCTACTGAAATTTTTCATTAATAAACTTCATTTTTTTGAATTTTCATAAAAGTTTATTTGAACCAAACTGAAGACACACCTCAATAAACTTCATTTTTTAGATCAGTTTTAGGTTTACAAAAATCCCATACACCTTCTTCCCCACACACATACAACCTCCCCTACTATTAACATCCCCCACCAGTGGTACATTTGTTACAACTGAAGAACCTACTTTGACATATCATTACCACCCAACGTACAGAGACTATAACTGCCTCTTTATCACCTCCTTCATCCCTAATCCTCTGGCAACCACAAATCTTTCTATTGTCTACCTAGCTCTGTCTCTTCCAGGATGTTATATAGTTGGGTTTGTATAGTATATAGCTGCTTCAGATTGGCTTCTTTCACTTAGTAATATGCATTTAAGTTTCATCCATGGCTTTTCATGGCCTGATAGTTCATTTCTTTTTGACCCTGAATAATATTCCATTATCTGGGTATACCACAGTTTATTTCTCCCTTCACCTACTGAACAGTATGTTGGTTGTTTCCAAGTTTGTGCAACTATGAATGATGTTGCTATAAACATCCATATGCAGGTTTGTGTGTGGACGGTCTTCAACTCCTTTGGCTAAATATCACAGAGTGTGATTGCCCGATGTGCCAGACTGCAAGGTAAGAGTATGTTTAGTTCTGTAGGAAACTGCCAAACTCTTCCAAAGTGGCTATACCATTGTGCATTTCCACCAACAATGAACAAGAGCTCCTGTTGCTCCACATCCATGTCAGCATTTGGTGTTGTTACTGTTTTGGATTTTGGCCATTCTAACAACTGTATCCCATTTTAATTTACAATTCCCTAATGATATGTGATGTCGAACATCTTTTCATATGTTTATTTGCCACTTGTATATCTTCTTTGGTGAGGCGTCTGTTCAGGACTTTTGACCATTTTTAATCAGGATGTTTTTCTGATTATTGAGTTTTAAGAGTTCTTTGTATATTTTGGAAAGTAGTCCTTTACAGATGTCTTTTGCAAATATTTTCTCTCAGTCTGTGGCATATCTTCTTATTTTCTTGACAGTGTCTTTTACCAAGCAGAAGTTCTTAATTTTAATAAAGTCCAGGTTATCAATTATTTATTTCATGGATAATGCCTTTGGTGTTGCACCTAAAATTCATTACCATACTCAAGGTCACCTAGGTTTTCTCCTATGTTATCTTCTAGGAGTTTTATTAGAGTGCTGCATTTTACATTTAGGTCTATGATACATTTTTAGTTAATTTTGGAAAGGGCATAAGATCTATGTCTAGATTCGTTTCTTTACATATAGATATGCAGTTGTACCAACACTATTTGTTGTCAACACTATTTTTGCTCCAATGTATTGTCTTTGCTCCTCTGTGTCAAAAGTCAGTTGACTCTATTTAAATGGATCTATTTCTGGGCTCTCTATTCTATCACATTGACCTATTTGCCTATTCTTTCAACAATACCACACTGTCTTGACTAAAGCAGCTTTATATTAAGTCTTGAAGTCATGTATTGTCAGCTCTCTCACTTCATTCTTCTGCTTCAATATGAACTGTCTATTTTGAGTCTTTTGCCTCAGCATATAAACTTTAGATTCCATTTGTCAATATCCACAAAATTATTTGCTCGGATTTTGACTGCTATTTTACTGAATCTATAGATCAAGTTGAAAAGAACTGACCTCTTGACAATGGTGGAATAATGATCATGGAATAACTCTCCATTTATTTAGTTCTTTGATTGTGTTCATCAGAATTTTATAATTTTCCTCATACAGATCTTACACATATTTTGTTAGGTTTATCCCTAAGTAATTCATTTTGGGGGACACTAAAATAAATGGTATTGTGCTTTCAATTTCAAATTCTACTTGTTTATTGATTATATACAAAAAAAGCAATTAATTTTTGTATATTAACTTTGTGCCCTGCAACTTGCTACCATCATTTATAATCCAGGAATTTTCTTGTTGATTCTTTGGGATGTTCTATGTAGATGATCATACATAGAAATAAAACTGAGAACAAAGAAAAATTTAATTCTGCCTTCCCAATCAGCATAATTTGTTTTCCTTTTCTTGTCTTATTACATTAGCTAGGATTTCCAGTATGATGATGAAAGGCAATGGTGGGACATCTTTGCCTTATTCCTCATCTTACTGGGAAAACTTCTTGTTTCTCACCATTAAATATGTGTTATGTAGATGTTCTTTATCAAGTTGAAGAAGTTCCCTCCTCTACTCCTTGCACAAGTTGTCCCAGGTTCTGGATACTATGCTGTTTTTTTTCCTCTTTGCTTTTAAGTTTTGGAGTAGTCTATTGTCATATCCTTAAGCTTAGAGATTCTTTCCTGAGCTGTGTCCCATCCAGTAATGGGCACATCAAAGGTATTCTTCATTTCTGTTTTCTAACTTTTGTATTCTCTAAAATTTACACCTTTATTTTTGCATGTTGCCTATTTTTTTTTCATTAAAACTCTAAACGTATTAATAATGCCTTTTTGCTTTTAAGTCCTGGTTTGACAATTCCAATATTCCTTCCATATCGACTCTGGTTCTGATGATTGCTCAGGTGCTTCAAACTGTGCTTTTTGTTTTTTAGTATGCCTTGTAATTTTGTTGTTGTTGTTGTTGAAAGGTAGACATGATGCACTGAGTAAAAGAAACTGTGGCAAATAGGTCTTTAGTAAAATAGTGGTAGGGTAGAGGAAGGGGTATTCTGTAGTACTACAATTAGATCTCAGTCTTTCAGTGAGTTTGCATCTCTGGACTGTGAACTTCACCAATGCTTCTCAGTCCCCGCCTCCTCACTTCCCTTTGATAGAAAAAGATAGCTAGAGGGGGCTGAAGTTATGTATTTCCCTTCCCCTCCACGTATGGCAAGAGGGGCTCAAACTGGGTTTTTAGCTTCCTCCAGGTGGAAGGCTAGAGCTGGCTGGTGTTGACTATTTTCCTTCCCCCACTTAGTTTAGGATGTAGCAAAATAGTTTCGCCTGAGGGCCCACCTTATCAAGAAAAGCAGAATGCTTGGGTGTTATTACAAAATGGTTCCTCCTCCCTGCCCTAACCCTAACCCCTACCCCCTACCCTGGCGCTGGTTCCTGCAGATGTTTCTACTCTGGTAAATTGTGGTTCTCTGCCTATCTGTCTCTCTAATTTTGAGGGCAGCAGTTTAACCTATATCATTTCTATGAAGGATCTAAGAAGAGTTGGCTTTTTTAGTTTGTTCAACTTTTTACTTGTTGTTAAAGCAAAGTGAGAACTCCTGAGCTTCTTCTTAAGGAAAGAAGAGATTCTGGGTTTTGAGATACATTTTTAATTAATGGCTTTTATGAGTGCATTGTATATAGAACTATTAGCCCTCCATCTGCCTTTACAAATATTTTTCCCGGTTTGTCATTTGTCTTGAAATCTTATTTATTTTGTTTTTGGAAGCATAGGAATTTTAAATTCTTATGCAAATAAGCCTATACAATTTGCCTTTTGGTTTCTGATTTTACGGCATGCTTTGAAAGGCCTTTCCACCAGCAAGATTACCTTCACATATGTTTTCTTTTTGTACTTTTTTAGCAGCTTAGTTTATACATTTACATTTCATATCCACTAGGGACACTTTTTCTTCAGTTTTTATTAAATAGCTGGCTGCCTGTCACAAAATATTCACTAAATAAGTCCACCAGGTTCCAACTGATATAAAATTCCACCTTTATCTTAGACTAAATACCTACATATTGAGTCCATTTCTAGACATTACTCTGGCAAAACAAACAAACAAAAAACCTGGTTACATAGCCTCTGAAGAGAACTGAGCAGCTGAGGACAGGCAATAAAAGACTAGCTTTTCATTATTTACCCTTTTTAACTTTACTCCATGTACTTTGAATTACCAGTCAAAAACATCAATAAAAAATTGCTAAAATTTTGCTTACTAGACATGATGGAATTATAAATTGCAGCTTTCTGCCAATTACACTGTAACCCCATACACACCTGAATAACACCTGAAATCACAGATCTACCTTGATTTTAAAACTAGGCACTAATCTAGTCTACTTTAAATGGAGAATAGTGCAAGTGCTTCAAATATGTCTTTAGCTAGATATTTCTCTGCCATTTAACATAAACACAAAACCATTTTTCACCTTGGGGGAAAAAAAAGCTCTTCTGTCTAAATCCTAATTGTTGTAAGTAAAGCTACTACCTCAAATTTGTAAGAACCTTAGATATGCTTGATTCCTTACTATGTGCGTTCCATAGATACAGCCATCATAGACATATTTTGCTTTTCTCATTGTTAGCTGGTAACTATTTTTTTTATTAATAGTTAGTAAAATATTTAATTCAGAATCTAATCTTGCCATTCTACTACAATCCAATTGTTGTATTTTTAATATTATTTCTTTATAATTTGTTTCCAATGTCAGATGCCAAATGTGACCTCTTATAACCATAAAACCATAATGTTGACTAGCCAAGACAGCAGAAATATCAATCTGGCAGCAGATGGAAAAAGAACAGGTTTTGTCTTTTAAATCATTCTCTTTAAGATCCTCTCCCTCACACTATTTTCTAAACAACTACTAAAGGTAAACTCCTTTACTAATTTTAGTCTTTCGTCAATAAAAATATATTTTCAAGCACTTGAAAACACTCCTCCAATAAAAATGGGAAGGTGACCTAGTATTTAGTCTCATTGGCATACTCATTAATAATTACATAGATTAGATACTATCACTGTGCCATGTAATTCTGCTCTCACTACCTGCTCTCCTAGGTACCTTCACACTGTTTTCTTTTTAAATGAACTCCTTCAAATGTAGAAGATGCATATTCCACATACTCCCCAGGAACACTAAGTGAAGATGTAGAAAAGAAAGCAATTCTTTTAATAGAGGCTAATTATCTAAGGTTTCAAAACCCTTTGCATTTGATTTACATAACATTATCATGCTCATTTAACAGGAAACAGGCTGACTTGCCAAACATCATGTTACTGGTATTAGGTCTCCAGATAGAATGTCTTTTGCCCTAAATATGCTACCTCCCACCATGATTCAACTCAATACCCAAGGAAAATTCTCTCTGCAGAACACAGGAAGGAAGCACTTCACAGCACAACAAATGAATACTACTGATATATATAAATATACATATATATATAAAAGTGTAGCATTTAAACAAATAATTTTCTATTTTCTATATAGGAAATGGTCTGAAGTATGCCAAATGAGATCACATTTCAAAAGGTTCCGGGCAACAGGCAATGTATTTTCTTTTGTCCCACTGTCTCTAGAGCCTTGCCTTACACCACAAAGCACCTATTTAACGGGCACCTACTAGTAGATCTCAACTATCCAAGGCACGGTCCAACACACAAAGATTAGAACATCCACTACTAAAATCTAAGCACTTTCCATGAGAGGTTCCTCCTCAGATGAAGTTACTCTAAGTTTAGAGCAACAATGCTCAACCCTATCAGATTTGATGTTCCCCTTCCATAAGATATTTCCCAACTTCTGTTTTGTCACCCTAAAATGAAATTAATAACAATATTCTTACAGACAGCTTCAAACAAATCCATATACCCTAAATAAAATATAAATGGAAAAGGGAAATGAAAATAATTTATAAGATAATATGTATTTCAACATGTTAATCCTAAAACAAAACTGAACTAGAAGACATATAAATGCAATAAGTAGATAAATGTAATTAGTAGCTACAAATGCAAAGTTGTTTATGATGCAATTTTCCAAAACTGTCAACAACTCTTGGTCGAGTTGTGAAGGAAACAAATCTTCCCTTCATATATTAGTTGCATGTGAAAACTAACAATGGGAAATTCAGTCTCAGTTAAAATCATGAGTTTATATGTAAAATGGAGGTTCTAGGTTCAGATAATTACAAATAAAACACAAATGTCAGGCAGGATATTCCTAACATTGCAGGACACTATGACATTCTTTGTTCAGAATGGCCCTGGCACCGCAAAAAAGTGTAGCATCCCTGGATCCTACCCATCAAATGCTAGTAGTTGGCGCCTGTCATTCCAACCAAAAATTTAAAAAAATTTTTAAATGTCTCCCAGTTTCCCCCCAGAGGGCACTCCCCATCTGGACCTACTACCTTAGACATAGTTCAACTATCACAGTATAATGTAAAGAATGCTTAGGAAGCATGGCCTAGAGTACCAGTTACCTATGGGCTATGTGGTCATTGGCAGTGAGCTATCTAAACCTCAGTTTCCAGTGTAAGGATATAAACACTACCTAGGTTTTTTGGCATTGCGAGGTTGACTCAACAACATAACAACATAGATGTAGCAAGGGTAGGTAGTTTCCAACAGATGGCATGCTGAGACGTGAAGAAGGGGGCTAATTCAGACAGCGGCAAAAAGTAACATGAATATGGAGGAGGTTGAAGACACAATGAGCACACAAAGTGCAATTCAATGCACAGCAGCCTAGGGACATTTCAGAGAGCAGCCGGCAGTCCTACATATCTCAGCACCCCCTGAAAGCATTAGTGTATTATGATGCTGTGAAATAATTAATATTCAGAATGATGACCCCCAGGTTAAGAAGACAAGAAATACTTACATTTTTTAAAAACTTCCATTGTACATAGCTGAAGTTTTATAAAGTTGCGATACTTCAGAGAGTGACTTTCTAATATTATTCAAACTTGTATTGGGCAACTACCCTTTTCTAGACACTGGGAAAACACAAAGACATCTAATATACCATACCTGTCCTCAAATATTTTACCATCCAGTTGATTCACATCAGAAAAACAGCCATAATATAAAGCAGACTGACACAGGCATTAAATGGAAATTCAAGTAATAAATTATGGGAACCTAGAGAAAATTTTGAATAATTCTCACTGAGGGATATCGAGGTCATCTTCATGGCACTGGACACTGGAAACCCAAGAATTCTGACACAGAATGCGGAACAAATTATTAAAGAAAAAAAATGAAGTCCAGATAGTCACTGAGCATGAAAATACAACTTGGTTCAAAGAAGAGAGGTTGGAAAGGAGTAGATTAAGGGTTGGAAAGGCAATAAAAATTAAAGTTGTAAAAACATTTCAAGACCTGCTCATGGAGGGATTTGAATGTCATTCAAATGATTTTGAATTTTATTGCACAAGTATTTTCCAGAAAACTGGTGCTTATGTGGCACACCTGATCCCCCAATAATGCTTAATGATGGCCAAAAGTTAGATTATGAACAAATGTACATTTTCATTAACGAGGCCCCTAAAATTAAAATACATTCTTAATATGAATAAACAAAAAGAACTTAACTTACAAGTAGAAAACAGCTTCTAAGCTCATTTCTTAAATAATCAAAATATTACTAAATTTACTGAACCTGGGAACTCAAAAGAACTCTGGATAATTTTAATCTTATATATATGTCCTTGATTTTCTTCCAAGCAAGTCTGAGAACTTCCTAAACATGTTATTTAGCATTGCTCCTGTCACCCCTAAAGGGCAAGAGGTAGCCTACAGTATTATTAGGCTTTTTTTACTATGGGGAAGCTGGGGAAGAAATAGAATAAATTATAGTATAGTCACCAAATAAGCTATTATATTTTCTTACACCTTAGACTCAAGGCCCACATAGTATCCATTATTTTTCCTACCATTTGACTACTACAATTATCTTTCACTTTCATCTTAAGTGAAAAAATATGTAAGACTAAGCTTTTAAATCAACTTCTCAATTTGATAGCGGCCCCAAAAAAGCTTTAAAATTCTACCTCTTGAATTATACTATCTGCGAAAACTGCAAAGTGTAATCCAACCTCACAAAAAATAGACAGCTGGAAATAGGACAGGTCAGAAATCCTAGGCCCAGCTTTACTTTGAATATCTGGCAGGCTCAAACATGTGTCTGTAAAACAGGCTTTGCAGATGCTGTGATGGAAAGGTGCCCTAAAAGGCCCAGAACAGCCTTATCAACACTACACCCACTGCTGTAAACATGAAACCCAAGGCTTTCCTCCTTGCCCTTCCCTGCATTGCACCAAGCACCACCTCGAGAATCCTGCGACACCATAACACCTGTGCAAGTATCCTCCTGATGTTGCCCTTAAAATGAGGTACTTTAAGGATGCCCATGGCGCTGGGCTTCAGGGAATAGCGAGAACACCGGATGTGGCTAAACACATGCCAAAATCTTGCCTCTTCAGGATCTATGGCCTGGTCCAAGCGATTCAATGACAGAGTTCCTGCTACTATTTTTTTCACACTAGCAATGACAACCCCTACGTTCAAGTCCCCTTCCTCAGCCTCCTGCCATTACCTCCCTCCACGCCAAGTGGGCATCCCAGGGACTTGGGGGGGGGGGGTTAGAGCGCGGAGTCAGGCCAAGAGACCATCTGGCTCTGGCTGGGGTCCTGCCCGCCCAGACCCCAGATCCCGGCCGGACCAGACCTGGCCTCCGCCAACGCGCCGCCGCTGCCGCCACCTATCAGCTGAGCGCAGGGGCGGAGCTGGCTGGTTCCGCTGCAGATCCGCCGACAGGCGGGGACGGGCTAGGGACCTACCGTCTCCCAACTCGGGCCGCCACGCGCATATACCGGGCCCAGCTCCCGAGGGCGCCAGCTCGGCCCCAGGGAGCCGGCAAGCGAGCGGCCTGCCGTTGGTGGCCTGGTCCGCCCTGCTCGCGTCCACCCGCCCTGGAGGTGGGGTCCAAGCCTCCGGGAAGATGGTGTCCTGGATGATCTCCAGAGCCGTGGTGTAAGTGCTACTCACGGCGCCCCGTAGCCCAAGCGAGGCCTGCGGGAGGTGTGGGGAGGGCGAGGGGCCAGGAAGAGAAGAGAAGGGAAGGCCTGGGCCTGGGTGGGGATGGGCTGGTCAGGCCTCGGGCCTGCCCGGGGCAGTAGGGGGCCCTCGGCCTTCTTACCCTAGTCCACGTCGCTGCGAGGCTCCCTGCGGTGGACGAGGGTCCTGCGGTGGACGAGGGTCCTGCGGCTGCCTCTGGACTGCGTGCGGCTCAAAGGCCCTGCTCCCGCTGCGCTAGGTGGGCAGGAGCTCAGGGCAGGCGGCGCGCGCTCCCCACTCCCTCTCCCTGCGCTGCGGGGCACCGCCCTGCCGCCCGGGAGCTGCGCGCCTTGCGGCTGCGGCGGCGCCCTGCGCAGGCTCCGCAGACGCTGAGCGTGGCAAGCTCCGCGATCCTCCCGAGGATGCAGCAGCGGTACTGATCCTTTGTATCCCGCGGCTGGTGCGTTGCAATGTCTGTCTCTGCTGCTGATTGCCATTCGGTCACGTGTGGTAGGAGGAGAGATTTGTCTAAAAACCCTAGACAGCTCCCAGCTCAGATCCCTGGGAAGGGTCCCAGTTGCCGCGTGATTTACAGTTTACTGAGACAGGAGCTCATTGTTGTATGGTGACACCAGCCTGCTCTCCCAGATTCCAGAATTTGGCAGTTTTAGCGGAAATATTTGTTAAGTGATTGAGAGGCTGTAGGTGCCCGTTGCCTTTGTTCAAATTATTGGTTCGTTTTATTGTGATCTTACCAACAAGTGCTACAGATCCACAATAAAATTCCTTGAGTTGTGTACTCTGTGAAGGTATTTGACTACAATTGAAACTAATTTCCTCCCATCCTTTCCATTTTACCCACCCCCCCCAAAAGCACAAAGTCAACAACAATGACATAGTTACAGCCAGGGACACCCGGATTTATTATTCATGATTTCTGTAGGAGTAATAATATCTCAGAAACTTTATGAAATGTTTTCATGTGGCAGCTGGCTGCTCTGATTAGTTTTAGAATTGGAGGAATAAAAACCATTACCAAATATTAATTTTGTTTCTAACTAGGGAGAAAGCTAAATTTTCTGTGAATTTTGGGTTTATTTTATTTGGGAGTGAATTAATAGCTTCGTAGCCATATTCAACCTGATTTGCAATAGCATTCAGATTTTATCACTAGATTGCCTTGATGTAGTTTATCCTTCCTCAGTACAGTTTCTAATTTTAGAGCTTCAGAGCTTCTGGTGTTTATCTGTACAAAACTAAAACTCAAGAAATAAAAGCATATCGCAGATATCATCACATTGTTTTGCAGCCTTTTTAGGTCTCTTTTTGAGTGTCATTTACAAAAGAAAGGCATACCTTTTCTGACCTAGTAGAGACCTATCAAGAGTTGTGTCTGCACCTAGAAAATCAAGTATCCCATTAAGAAACTATACGTTTTGTTTTTCTTTTAACTCCGTGGGTTCCTTTGACCAGCTCTTTAACTGATTAAAAAGATCGTGAAGCATAATTGATTTTATTTGATTTAATTTGCATTACTCAAGTCATATGTTTGTTTTTTATCATTGACTATGAATATGAATGTCTTTTGTAGGTGCTACCTATAACACAAAGTTTAGTAACACAGCATTGATCTTAATGAAACTGACAGTTCAGGTACACTATACCTACAGTACTGATCAGCATGTCAATTTTTGTATGAGTTATACCCCGTGCTATAGGGGTTGGACAATGAAGAGAGTGTATCTGCTTGGAGAATCAGAAAAAGCAAGGGAACCCTGGGCAAGTGGCTCAGTTGATTGGAGTGTCATCTTATCACCAAAAGGTTGCAGGTTTGATCCCTGGTTGGAGCCCGCACCAGAGGCAACCGGTCAGTGTTCCTCTCTCTCCCTCTCTCCTTTCTCACTCTCTAAGATCAATAAACATATTCTCAAGTGAGGATTTAAAACAAAGTTAAAAAAAGAAAAAACAAGGGAGATTACATTTGAGGTGAGCCTTAAAGGACAGACCGAATTTAGACAACTAAAGATGAAAAAGAAAAGATTTCAGATAAAGGCATCACTGTGAGCCACAGCACAGAAGAGGAAAAGCCCAGATTAGTTACAGAGGTCTTGAGGGACGTGGGGAGAGAGAAAGCTGGAAAGGGGGGCTGGGACCTGTTTCAAGGAATTTCAGGAAGAAATGACAGATTTTATTAGGAGCACTGGCCTTGCTTTGGAAGATTCTTTCCCTTGTTGTATGAGATGGGTTGTACATGGAGAGATAGTGAAGACTTAGAGGACTCCCTAACTGGAGAGAAGGGATTATAATTATAGCCTGTGACACTAGAAGCTACAGAATTTAAAGTGCGAGACAAAAAAAAAAGGGAACAAAAATGTGAGGGAAGAAAGGTCATGGAAATGTATTTCATGAGCCATTGAACCATTAGCATATTAGAAAGCACATTTGTCAGGAAATGGACACATCATATTTTGCCCCTTTGCTCATCAGTTTCTCCACGTCTGTGCACTGAATGTTTTCTGTTCCCTTGATTATATTAGGAGAACAAAAAAGATCAATCCCAGAATCTACACAAACTTGGAAACCTTTTTTACACCAGGGGATAGAATTTACTTAATATTCTTTCTAACCCACTTGAACAGGCAGTGAGCCCTGAGCCTAAAGAAGAATCAGACAGTTCCCTCAACATGAACCTCTGGTGGCATGCATGAGGAACACTAGTAACCTCTATCCAAGCTCCTGTGTGCATGAGCACTTTCTTCCCAGACCTTATGGCAAACCATTGCAGGGGAGAGTATTGGCTTTGGAATCAGACCTGGATGTCAGTTAATAATTGTGTGATCCTGGAAAACATACTAACCCCATCTAAGCATCAGTGTCCTTGTCTTAAAACAGTTATAATATTTATACCCTTAAAACTGTTGTAAAGATTAAATTAGTTTAACTGAACTACAGCAATCGTGTTACCTTGCGTTTATTATACATTTAAAACATACATAGGTTCTTTTATGGACGAGGAAAGTGAGATGGGATAGAAAGAAAGATCATTGGACTATCATTGCAACACCTGGAATTTATACCTCGTGTTGGTTACATTAAGCACCTGAATGACCTTGAGTCAGCCTCTTACTGATTATAGACATCAGTTTCTGTCTCCAGAGATAAAGGATCTACCTGGTAACCTCTAAACTCTTTTGTCCAGTTCTAGCATTCTGTGATGGTGTGAGGATTTTTTATTAAAATCAACATACTTTAACTTTACAGACAAGATTCTAAGGTTAGTTGGCAGTTATTAAGGTTAAGTAATCTGAGATTACCAAATAATATTACATTCATACATGATACTCATACTGTTTGAAAGAGGAGTTTACAGATTGAGGGAAATCCCACTTTTCTAACTTTTCTCTTTTTTTCTTTTTTAATCCTCACCTGAGGATATGTTTATTGATTTTAGACAGAGAGGAAAGGGGGTGGGGGGAGAGAGAGAGAGAGAGAGAGAGAGAGAGAGAGAGAGAGAGAGAGAGAGAAAGAGAAAGAGAAAGAGAAAGAAACATCTATCAGTTACCTCCCCTACATGCCCAGACCGGGCATGGCATCAAACCCACAACCTTTTGGTGCACAGGACCCGCTCCAACCGAGCCAGCGACTAGGGCTCTAACTTTTCTTAATTTGTGTATATAATATAGCATCATGGTAAAGATCAGGACTCAAGACATTGCCTGAATTAAATATCAGCTCTACCATTTATTGGCTATAACATACCCCATAGGATTAAATGTGTTTGTGTACATTATTTCCATTAGCCCAGCACTGTGCCCATGGTAGATATTCAGTAAGTATTAGTATTTGTTATCAGAACAAGAAAGAATATGTTCACCAACATTCCCAGCACACTGAACGTTTAAACTATTTTCAATTTATGTTTATCTTTCAATGTCTTTGTGTTAGGAGGCAGTTGTAATTAGAGTAGGGTAAAAAGAAAAAAAGTTTTCTACTATTTTTTATTATACTGTAAGCATTTCCTATGCTGCTCTGAAATCTTATTTTATCTCTTTTATTTAATCAGGCCAGTATTCATAATTTTCATAGCCATTCATCTATTTTTTTATTTTGCTCTTTAGATAATTTCTAATATTTCATTATAAGTAATGCCTCAGTGTAATTATAATGCTAAAGTGAGCATCGTTTATATATACCTTTTCTTTTTATGTGTTTCCTTAGGATAAATATTCAAGAGGAGCATATCTGAGTCAAAGGCTATGAATACTTTCATGGCAATTGATATGAATTGCCAGATTGCTTTCCAAAAAGATATTAATATTATACATTGCCACCAATAATGTGTGAATAATATCTTTATCACAATGTAGCCAAATTTGGGGGGTTTAATCTTTTTACACTTTCCTAATAAGTATAATGGATCTCATTGTTTTCTTTTTCATTTGAGTTATTAGCAAGGTTAATATTTGTCCTAATATTATGAATTATATCTCCCAGGGTGCAAATACTCTATGTGCACTTTACCCATTTCTCTCTTGCTTACTTGGTAATTTACTTGTTGGAGCACCTAATATAATAAATTAACCTTAAGTCATATTTGATGCAAATATGTTTCTCAATCTAATACTTCTCTTCAGATATTTTATTTTTGGTTGTATAGAGAGTATAGTTTTAATGCAGTATAACTTGTTCATTTTTTACTTTGTGATTTTTCACAAATATATAAACTATTATAAGAACTACTTTCTCATATAGGATTGGAAGAATTTGGAGACTTCCTTTTTCATACATCAGCATTTCCCTTTTTACATTACTAACACATTTTTATTTTTGTTTCACAAATCTTATTATCCAGCAGTACTAATAAAAATCTCAATCGTCTTTCTTTAACTGATTCCTGTCCATTATATTTAATGAGTGCTTTTAGAGTCTAAATCTCATACCTTAAAAACCACACTCCAGCAATTTTCCGCCTTTCCAGCATCAGCTGTTTTCCCTCTGCCAGATCTTTCTTGTCAGCATTCAAACATCTGTTATTTCTCTCATCTTAAAATGACAACAAAAACTCATCCTACCATACTTTTCATCTTATTATCCCATTTCTCTCCCATTCTTTAAAGCAAAAACTCCATAAAAGAACATCCTCTGTTCTTTTCTCCACATCCTATTTCAGGATCCGAACACATACCATTTAGGCTTTGCCACCACCAACCACCTCGTTGAAATTGCCCTTCTGTAGGTCAGCAGTTACCTCTACATGGCCAGATTGTTTCGTCCACATCTGACTTAGCAGCTTCTCATACGGTTGCTCACTGTCTCCATGAAGTACTTGACCTTGCTTTTTCTTCTTAATAACTCGCGGGCAACCCCCTTCTGAGCCTCCCTTGCCATATCCCCCCCACCATCCCCGGCATGCCCTAACTTTATAAAAGTTGGTGTGTCCAAGGCTAGAGGCTATAATGGTATTTGGAAATTCATTTAAGTGTCTTGGGATATCTCTCACTTAAGGATTTCCTATATAAAATACTGTTTCTGTTCAGTTTGTCATAATTTTTTTACATTTCAAAATTTCTATTTCAGTATTTACAGAGAATTTCCCAAAAATTAATGAAAATTGCTCATATCGTACACTTTGAAAATAATTTTTATAATCACATATTCTGTACATCAGTACTTATATTCCTTATTTTCTAACTTTATAAATGAAACGTGATTTACACATTATAATATACTGCAGCTAGAAGTAGTTAGGATACTCGAATTTGAATACATAGTCAAAGTTACCAGTATAGTGCTTTCCTTACTATTAATAGTATCATCAACTTTGCAGAAGAAGAACTACCAAGGAGTTGATGAAAACGAAACTCATAGGAAAAATATAAGCATAATAGGTTTGTCCTGGCCAATAATTCAAAATTTAATTTTAAAATGTATTCAAATATATTATTGCTGAGAGCATTAATATTTTCCAGTAATGATACATTCATTTTAGAAAAGAACTATTGTCACCCATATATAAAACCAAGCATTCTGCGGCAGAAAATGTCCTTAACCTTTTATCATGTCACATGTCTGAGAGATGTATTAGGTTGCTGGTTTAACAAAGTACCACGAACTCCGTGACTTAAGCAACTGAAAAGCTTTGTCTCACAGTTCTAGAGGCTAGAAGTCCAAGATGAAAGTGTCAACAGGATTGGCTCCTTTCGGGGGCTCTGAGGGAGAATGCTTTCCATGTCTCTCTGCTAGCTTCTGGTGGGTTGCTGGCCACCTTTCCTTCCCGGGCTTGTTGATGCGTCACCCTGATCTCTGCCTTCACCTGCCTCGCGGCATTCTCCCTTTCCATTTTTGTAAGGACACAGGTTATATTGGATTAGGGCCCAACCTAATTACCTCACTTTAAAGTTTACCTCTGTAAAGACCCTATCGCTGCATAAGGTCATATTCTGAGGTAGTGGGGGTTAGGGCTTTAACATATCTCCCCTCCCCCAAAACATACCTTTTTTTGGTGGACAAAGTTCAACCCATAACAATCTCTTTTACATATCCTAAGGAAAACCAGTAGATTTCAAGAAATAGTTTTAGGGACTGAATTAGAATACGAGAAAAATGGCTAACAAAATAGCTGTCTTAATATAATTTGAATTGTTATATGGGGAGGGGTGTACTGATTTTTCTCTTATTATGAAATGCAAGGCCAGAGCAATAGGTAGATGTCATAGGGAAGACAATTTCATTCAATAAATACGGGAAAACTTCCTAATACCTAGGGTTGTTCAACATTGAGACTGACAACCTCATGAGAGCAGTGTGTTCTCCATCACTGCAAGCATAGAAGGGAGAATAGAACCCTAGTTGAAAATCTTGGCTATTATTGCTTATATGCTTCCTATGGAGAATCATAGATAAATTACTGTGAAGTATTTTGTATTTAATAAACATGTTTAAATAAGTGAATACATTAAACTTGTATTATGTAAATGTTAGCAATAATTAATAAATGACATTTGGTATTTTATCTAAAAACTAGCATGAATATATATAGCATTGAGTAAATTGTTTGATAAATATTCTGCTAATGTGACACTCTTTCATCATCGAACTTTAATCACTAATCTTTAGGGCTCTCAAAATTTGGAATGCACTTTCACCAAAACTGTAAAGTAGATAAACTGGCTTCTTTTCCTTATTTAACATTGGAGGCCCACAGGGACAATCAGCAGTAGACATTCTTGAGTGTTGACTTAAAAGAAAGGACAGACAGGGCAATTGAAGAAAACAGACTTGGTGATATTTGCCTAATGGGTATCGTTATTGCCATGATTGGTTCTTCGCTGCTTTGTGCCTGTGGTCTTCTTTTCTACTGGGGACACCAGCCAATCTCACTATAACTAAGATCAGTAAAACATAGGTGGTAAACCACTTATAATAGGTATAATAAAAAGACACCTTGATTACCTTGAATGAGTGACAAATATAAGGAAATGCTGAAAATGATATAACCTGTAACCTAAAAATAATGCTGGCTAGATGTACATTAAGTATGTGATAGGAGGGGCTGTACTAGGAAGGAAAACATTCCTTTTCTTCCTTTGAAGAATTCATTTCTGCTCCCTTACTTCAAAGTATGTCATCACCATCTCGTCCTCCTTACATTTTCTTCACTTTTTTATCTAGTTTTACTCTTTTTCGCTTTATTTTCAATGAAGATGAGGAGAGAATGGTGTGGTCTGTCATGTGCAGAAATATAATAATTTTAGAAGGTTATAAATAAAATCTATAGTTTACAAATCAATAGAGAAAAAAGGAGGCTAAAGGGGTATAAAACACCAAAGTAAAGAATGCAGTAGGTGGGGGAACATATGGACAAAAAAGATGGTAGAAATAACAATAAATTAAATGGATCACATTCTATTAAGAGACACACTGTAACACTGGGAATAAAAACTGCAAAGAAAGTTATAAATCATGATCGAAAAAATCTTAATAAATGCATACCTTATATTAATAGATCAGTAGTAGTTGATGATTATCAATTCTTTCCAAATCTATTAACAAAATAGATTTGTTCTACTAACAAAATTTTTGTTGTTTTTCCTTTCAAGGAAACTAATAGTTCATAGGAAAGAGCAAAAGTTCAGGAATCAATAAGACAGTGGCAAAGAACGAGGAAGGAAGATTTGCCTTATTACATGTTAAGATTTATTATAATGTAGTAATTAAGACAATGTAGTATTTGTGCAGTGCTTGACAATAGACTTAATAGAACACAATCAAGAATCCAGAAACAAATCAGGTATATATGGAAATCTGCTATGACAGAAGTAGTATTCGAAACCAGTGGAAAAGGATAGATAATTTAATAAATAGTGTTTGTGAAACTTGGTAATCTCTCGGGGGAAAAAGAATGAAATTACATCTTTCATAGAAAACTCAAAAATAAATGGTAAGTGCCTAAATGTGAAAACTAAAACATTTTAACTTTTAGAAGAGAATATAGGAGAATATCATTGTGATTATGATTTCATAGGGAAGAATTTTTTCAGACCCTGCAATATAAATCATAAAAGAAATGATTGATAAATGTACCCTAATATACATCCGATGCTCATTCCGTATGAAGCATTGCTCTAAGTACCTGTAAACTAATTTGCTTGTATCTCACAGCAGCTCTAATAATATAGGTTCTGCTGTCATCCCCATTTTGTCATTGAGAAATGTAAGGCTTAGAGATGTGAAATAACTCCCCCAGCCAGGGTGGTCTCATAGCTTACTAAATGGCAGAGCTAAGTGTCAGTCTAGCTCTAGAACCCAACCTCAACCAACTTGTTATAACCCTATGTTGTAATTTATACTTATTTTTTACATTTTAAATCAGCTTTATTGAGTTAGAATTTACATGAGTTTTGTCAAATGTATACACTCAGGTATCATCCACCACCCCTAACAATAATTTTATCATTGGCAATCTATGTGAAAATACCTAATTTTAAATATCACTTTCAGGCTATAAAGTTTTCAAAACTTTTTAGAGACTCATCGCTATTTTTCCCTGTCCGTCAATAGGTTGGGGACTGGGGAGAAGGGTGTGTGGAGGAAACCAGCACTAAGAACTGTGGCCTAATGAGGGTAAAAAATGAAGACAGTTTGTAACACATATAATTAACAAAGCATGATAGTCAGAAGATAGAGAGAATTCTTTAAAGGCAATTTAAAAAATAGACAATCTAAAGAAATATGGACAAATGAACCAGGCATCTCCTCGAAGAGGAAACCAGTGGAAATGACATATAAAAAGATACACAAAACTCATTAGTTTTCAGGGAAATATAAATTAAGACTACATTGAAATTCTCTTTCACACCTTCTAGATTGTAAAAGTTAAAAAGTCTGAAAATACCAAGAAGTATGTGTCATATTTTCTTTGTATCAACCGGTTTGTTTTTTTTTTAAATGCTTAACACTTGCAGTGGGTCAGTACCAACTATGTATAGTAACTAAAGGGATAAGCTAAGACAGCAGGGAGCCGATGTAGCAAGAGATAGAAGATGGCTGCCCCTGTTCTAGCCCATATGTTTGTTGCTGGTATAGAGGCCAGTTTTAGTGCTTAGCCAGGCCCCAGATAGAAGGAAGGAAGGGGCTGCACCTGTCATGAAGAGCATGTGAACAGAAGGCCAGAACCTCTGTGAAATCACCAGGCAGGCTTGTCTTTAGTCCCTTCTTTTTTTTCTAAGCTGGTGTATAAGTCCAATGAAGAATGTCTAGTTTCTTATTTACCCAAAGGATTTTCAAAGTTTTAGAAGTATGTACATAGAGGCCACTTACAAGCTTTCTTTCTTTCCCCCACTAGTTGTTTTCAGATGATGGTAGTTTTCTTGTTTACCTGTTTGATATGTGGCATATTGCTATAAAAAGTAACTCAGTGTCTTAGAAACTGTATAAATTAATGTGCTTTCACTATGGCTACTTCCATATTAAGAGAGATCCGAAGAGATGATGTTGATGTTGAAATGTAGAATAATATTCTTAAGGTCTGTTTTATATTCTTAAATAATGTTGCTTGTCTAATATGATAGTTTAGCTAGTCAAAATGTTACATTACTTAAAATTCCCTAATACCTAGATAAGAATAATTTAACTTCTAGGTTATGTGTTTCAAAGCCATTTTCCACTATTGCAGAGGAGGTAACATTAGTCCTAGAGTCTGGGATGGGCTGGAACCTGCAATGGGAGATAATGAGATAATGCCTAATACTAACATTAATGCTAATGTGTAGCTCTGATACCTTATGCACACTGAGCATCATTTGTACAATAGCAAGAAGGTGGAAAATATTAACTAGCGAGTTTTGTGTTTTCCATGTGGTCAGCATTGCTGTGGGGTGATCTGGCTAATACATGTGTCACCCACTGATGGCAAGGGTTTTTTTGGCCTGATAGGCTGTCCCTTGCTCCCTTGTCATTCCATGTGCTGTGCTTACTTGGTCAGAAGAGAGGGACACGCAGAGCCTCACAGCACCACAGGAACATGATTGTGAGACATTAGCTAGTCCATTTCCAGTTCTGCCTATAGAGATTTCTAGTTTGAGAAAAACAAAAGAATGGTAGCTTACAAATGGGCTCTGAAATCAGTGATTTTGTTTTGTTTTTTTGTCAGAGTCTTATGCTTTGCTAACCTGCTATTCCTCAGACTAATCCTAAAACTTCCCAATAAACGGACAAAATTTCCAAACCTTTCTCACCCATTATAAAGGAATTTCTTATAATGGGGTACTTTAAAATTACAACTTTGAACCAGCAAATCAGTTCTATATAGGTTTATAAAAGTTGAAAATTAATACTACTGTTTAATTTGAGAAATATGGTTGATAAACTTTCACCTCTTAAAAATCTTAATATAATTATTTTTACTATAACTGAACACATGATAAATTAAGAGTATTTTCATAGAGATGTGTTGGAGTCTTCATTTAGAATAAGAGTTCACAGAACGCTATATTGTATTTAAAAGCTTTTAAAACACCTTTCCTAGACCCCATCCCCAAAGACTCTGATTTAACTGATCTGAGATTGGGCCTGGACGTCCTTACTTTTAAAAGTTCCCCAAGTGCTCAGAGCGCACAACCAGGTTTGAAACCATTACACTAGAGGTTTCCTCTAAACCTGGTGCTGTATTTCTTGAGAAATAGTAATGTCGCAAAAATATCACAAAATTGAACTGTCAAATATTGTTACCATTTTAAAACAAGGAAACAAAATTGTAAAAATATCCTTAGTTTGGTTTTCAGTGATTTGTTGATATTAAAACAGACATTTGAGTACCTAGAAAATTAAGCTTAGCAATGAGTAACATGAATGATCTATGAAGAAGTAAGTCTTTCCAGACAAATTTGGTTGGTCTTTTTAGATTGAATTACAGAAATATTAGAGGAAAGGAATGTAGTGGAAGGAATGTTTGGATTTTATTACTACATGCTCTATAGTACTTCATGAAAGAAATTCAACTTGGAAATGCATTTCATATTCCCAGCTAGCACGTGAACAGTCTAGCAAACAACAAAATATCACATCCGTCAGGTTGTTGAATAGCACATTTGCAGCAATACACATTTATGCTGTCTTCATTCTTTGTGTACAAGGTAAAAACATTAGTATTTTAATGTCTGATTATTTATAATATACAAACTTTAGAGTTTCATAAAATTAGCACCCCACGTCATTACTTTTTTGAGTCAGTACAAGTGGTGTTACTACCTCTTCTTCTTCCCTAAAAATAGGAACAATTCTACTCTTGATTAACTCACAGAGATTGCTAAGAGGCACAAATGTGGTAGTCTATGTGAATATCCTTTATACCTACATGGCTTATACAGAAATACATTATCAGCTCTTGTTCCTTAAATAGTCCATTTGCTTTACAGCACGACACTAAAGAGTACTTCAGAGTTGCAGCATTTCATTAAAAAGTTATTAGACTTATAATGAAATGAAAGATGAGGCAAAACAGACTTTTGAAATTTATTTCTTTTTTGTTTG
Organism: Mormoops blainvillei; assembly: GCA_004026545.1. Lineage (NCBI taxonomy): Eukaryota > Metazoa > Chordata > Mammalia > Chiroptera > Mormoopidae > Mormoops > Mormoops blainvillei. The sequence continues at coordinate 285,150 of PVJD01000093.1, read as the reverse complement.
TTTAATATGTTAATATTCTCTAGACACCAACTCACGGACCTTAAGTAAGGTTACTCTAAAAGTTTGTGAGCCTAATCCATTATTAACCTTAACTTAGGTAAGACCTCAGCTCCTCACTTCCATCTCTCTGGGTGCATTCAAGGCTACAGGATGCCACACATGCAGTCAGAGTTACTACATGCAGCCCTGCAGTCCTCTTACTGTAGCTGTTCCTTGTGCCATTGATGCCACCTTCCTCTATGCTTTACTGTGTCTCCCAGTGCCCCCCCAGCCACTCATCAGGCAGTGTTGATTCACCCCTGACTTCATGTACCCAGGAGTCTGTTATGATGGCCACCAAGGCCACCTGGAGTTTGTTTGTTTGTTTGTTTATTTGTTTGTTTGTTTGTTTTTCCTGCTTTCAGTTATCTACTGCTGCATAACAAACCACCTCAAAACTTAGTGGCTTAAAAAAAAATTAATGGTATCTCCTGATTCTGTTATACATGAAAAAGGACTTTGGCTTTCTTTAATCTTTCCAATGTTGTGATCACGAGGCAAGCTTCTTTTATTTGGAATTATTTTATAGCTATTTCATACATTAGAAGGATTCTGGTGCTTTCAAGTTTTTTTTCCAGTACTAGTAGACCTAAAGTCTTAAATTTGGTTCTGGAATAACAAAATTTGCAGGTATCATCTTTAAATATTTAACCTATGGCAGCTTTTCCCCTCTCTCTTCCTCATAAATGGACTTAAGTTCTAGGATGATTTGTTTAATTTACCTCTATTTGGTCAGTAAGAAAGTAAAACTGATTGTAAGTGAAGAAGAAAATGGGAAATTTGTCGATTCTTAGATGATTATTACTCATACTGGAAAAAATAGCTGTTAGCTTATTAAAAAACTTGATTTGATTGTTAAAAGAGTAAATTTCTTAGGAAACAGTCTCTGCAGTTTTAAACATTTGGGTAAAGAACAAATGTATTTTCTAAAAGTGATTTTTTTTCCCTTAGTTACAAATATAGGCACACGTGATTTATTACAATACTATTTCTGGCAAGCAATACTTGGAGTAGTGTTCATTTTTTTCAGTCTTGTTTCTGGGTAGCTGGGTGTGTGTGTGTGTTTTAAAAAGAAATTGTTGGAATTTGTTCAACTTTTCTTTTATGTTCCTTCCCTGAGGAAAGCTGTATGGTATGTATTTGAAGTATAGTTTAATGTGTTGTTATGGATACTGAAAATATAATGGAAATAAATAAAAGGTAGATCTTTGACATCAACCAATAAGGAAAACATTCCATGAAAAGAATTTTTTTAATGAAGCAAATATGTTTTAGTCAAGTTGAGAGTAGATGCTCTCCACAAAATGAGGATGAATTTGAAATGAGGAAAACAACCATTAATCCAAATGAATATAACATTGGAAAACATGGCTGTTTTTATATGTATGTTGACATTAAAATATCTGCTACTGAAAGAAATTAGACTTCTGTTACTGTTTTTAATGTTATGGTTTAATATCATCAAATCAAATATGATAAAGATGTCATTGTATGTCAAATTGAGAATTAAAGTTGCTGATACATATATTTAAGTTAGTGGTGATTACACTTAACCCACCAGAAAAAAATGCTACTGCTGCCATAATTTTCTAATCCTAATGGCTGTTGCAATTTTTTTTTAAAGGCCGCAAAAGAAAGTCATAGAACTATAAGACTGAATATTTAGCACTTTGTTAGTTTCTTTTGTCACTTTTTCATTTTCTGGAGTCAGCTTAGGCTATGTTTGTATATTAGATTATGCCTACAAAAGACTCAGCCCTGCCTTTCTATATACAGTAAAGGGTTCTTTATTTTTTATTGTATTTTATCTGCAAATATTTATTGAGCACCCATTGTGTATCAGAGAGTACTCTAGGCCTTGGGGATGCAGAGCTCATCTTGGTAGTTTTGGTCCAGACAGAGCACCCAACACATAGATGGCAGATGGGAGAGTCAGTGAGCATAATATTGTGGGAAAATAATACCAGCTAATACACATATATGGACTGTGTAGCATCATGTACCTAGCATTGTTACATGGTTTAACTCATTTGATGCTCACAACAAGGTAGTCACTATTATTATTGCATCTTAACAGAAAAGCACGGGCACGAAAGCTTAATGACTTGCCCAAAGTCACACTGCTAATAGTGTTACATCAGTTACAAACAAGATGCCGTAGAGACCAGAGGGCAGGGGTTCCTAACCTAGGGAGGCAAGGAAATCTTCTAAGAGAAAAATTGCCTTTTACCTCCTTCTTTGAAATTATTTTCCATGAGAAAAGGCCCCAGTCAGAGGGGGAAAAACATATACCAAGGCATAAAGACAAAATTACATGATTCACAGGAAACAGCAAGTAGTTTGTTAGCACTAAAGTACCGAGGTGCAAAAAATTAGATGCAAAAAATTAGAGAAGTTAGGAGACTTAGGTGTAACCTTACGTAGCTTGATTAGTTGTTTCTTTATTGAGAAAGCAGGGAAAAACAGTTGAAAGCTTTTATGTAATGATATTAACAGGGGACCTGAGGAAAGTGATGAGGACAGAGAGTCCCCATGAAAAATATGAAGGGTCAGAATTATGGCTGAGATGAATGTGTGGGTCATGGGGACAGACTGAGAGAGCTTTAGAGGATGGGGGGAATTTGACAGAACTTGATGTTTGGATGCAAGGAGGAAGAAGGAATTTCAGATGCCAGGCTTGGCTGGCTTGAGTGAGAGGCGTCACCATTTTGTGAGATGAGAAACACGAGAGGAAGAACAGGTTTGGAGAGAGAAAGGAATGATGAGCTCGAACAACAGCAGCAACTGCAGGATGTTGAACTAAGAAAGGTGTTCAGAGAACTTCAGATAGGGGGAGAGCACAGAGGTAAACAAGGTGTTATTGGCAACATTCTCATTTTCATTTGGGTGCTGGATTCACATGTGTTGTTAGACGTCATAATTTGCGTGTATATTATATATGTGCTCTAACATGAATCAAATGTTATATAGTAAATTTGGAAAGTAACATTTGGTGAAACTACTATAAAAAATACCCTAATGCCTTAGGATTTTGAGAAAACTTCGCAATTATCCTTGTATGTGTATGCGTTTAGTTAAATGCCACTAAAGCAAAGACATTGGATTAACATAGTCCTTTCTTTACACATTAAAAATTAAAAAGAAAAAGAACTAGGAGATCGATGACCAGCAGAAGAGGCTATCAGCTGCTGCTCTGTGGTAGTTATCATGTGTTAGATTAATCTCCATGGCTATCTTATTTATAACAAAGGAAGACAGAATGGGCTTTTTAAAAGAAAAGAAAAGAAACTTTGCTTTTTAAATTGCTTGTGGTTAATATGGGTCATACTTTATAATGTTGTATTTCTATTAAAGAAAATAAAGCATCTTGAAATAAGTCAGACAAAAAGTGAAAAACCATATGATTTTACTCACAGGTGGGATGTAAAGCTGAAAGCAACAAGTGAACAGACCAGACAAACAAATAAAAACTCATAGACACAGAGAACAGTATGGTGGTTACCAAGGGAAGGGGGATGGGGAGTTTGTAAAGGGTAAAGGGGATCAAATATATGAGGATGGAAGATTTGACTTTGGGTAGTGAGCACACAGTACAGTGTACATATGGATGTATTACAGAATTGTACACCTGAAACCTATATAATTTTATTAACCAATGTCATTGGGTTAAATTTATTAACCCAATAAATTTAATTTAAAAACAAAGCATCTCGTTTGGAATTCAGGTTTTATTTAGTCTTGCAATTTTAAATATGGTAGTTAGGGAAAGCTTCAGTTAAGAAGGCGACGTTTGAGCAAAGACTTGAAGGAGATGACTGCCCTTAACCATGCAGAAACTGGGAAGAGAATCCCAGGAATGGAGCCAACCAAGTACAAACCCCAAGGCAGAGTTCTGCTCAGCATAGGTCAGTGGCTAGGGCAGAGCAATAATGTAACCAGATATGTAGGCCTTTGTTAAGGACATTGGAATTTACCCTTGAGTGAGGTGGGTTTTGAGCAAAAAGTGACATTATCAGATTTTATTTTAAAAGATCTCTCTACCGTGAAAATAAACTGTAGAGGCACAAGGAGGGAAGCTTGAAGACCAGTGAGAGATGGATAGCGGCTTGGATCGAGTTGGTAGTGGCTGTCAGATTCTGGGTTTGTTTTAAATATGTAATGCAAAGCATTGTTGGACAGATTGTGGATATTCAAAGAGATGAAACTGGGTGTGTTCGCCTAGGAAGTGAGTGTGCCTACAGAAGAGACGAAAATTGACAAGTTATTTCTAAGATGTGCATGGAAATAAGAATGCATGGAGCATAGCTAAGACAATCCTGAAACAGAAGAGAAAAGAATAAAAATAATGAGATGACATACTTGGCTATTAATAATGGGATGAGTTCATCGGATAGCAAGATTTATTACAAAGCTATAGTAATTAAAACAATGTGGTATTGGGGCAAGAATAGACAAATAAGCCAATGAAAGAGCATAGAATGTAGTAGGAGTCCCATCGACTGAGCAGTGAGGCAAGGTTATTTACAATAATGATCCTGTGTCGATTGGATATCTATGTAACTGTATCATCATAGCCCCTGACTCAGACCACACCAAAAACACCAATTCCAGTCTGATTGCAGATACAAAGTAAAACAGTAAGGCTTCTAGAAGATAACAGAGGAAACTGTCTTTACAACTGTGAAATAAGGAAAACAGTCAAACAGCACAAAAATCATTAGTCATAAATGAGAAGAGGGATAATGATAAATTGGAAGAGATTAAAATTAGGCAGTTCATCAAAAGACGCCATTAAGAAAGTGAAAAAGAAGGCAGAGTGGGAGAAAATATTTATAACATATTAAGGTGACAAATGGCTCACATTAAAAAAATACAAATAAAAATGGACAAGGGACTTTACACCAAAGAGGGGGCAGAGGATACATGCCAGTAGCCAAGAAGCCTAGGAAAAAGTGCTCTCACTTTTCTTTCTGGAATGGTGGCAACATCATATAATGCTGGACTGAGTTTCCATTCCCTTTACATAGCTTTGGGGAAAGAGCTAGTTTTCTGAGTCTTTATTTGTGCCTATAAAACTTTAAGACTGGTTAGGAATTGGAGATTTTTCCTTTTAATCTTAAATTTGAATGGGTACACATTTAAAGAAAATAGAGCCCTGTTCTTGAACATTGAGATTACCATTTTAAGAAAAACCGTACTGCCATAACCATCCATCAGCATAAGCATAAATCATTTATGCACATTCATGCATAACCTGTTTATTCAGAGCTGGATGCTTCAACCTTGCTGCTAAGGCAAGGGGTGCAGAGACAGCGATATCAGAAAAATATCAACAAAAACACTAACATTTTATATGTTAAAAGGAATATGATCACTGTGGAAGAAGAATGCAGATATATTGTCACCGAGTGCATTATTTTTCTTTTTATGATGTTTCGAAATTGTTTTGCCTCTTTTTCAAGATGTAACCTACAGGTAAAGGATGCCCTGAATGGCAGTTATTGATTGTCATAGGAGGAAGGTTTTCATTAGGTGGCTTTGGGATCCAAGGTAACCAGCATGTGTTTAGCGGGGACTGGAAGTGATAAGGATGGAGAAGCATCTGTGTTTAGAATGCTCCAATGAGCAATCAGCGCTCTCCTGAGATGACCCTTTGCTGTTGCTAGGCACTCATTTCTGTTTCTGGAGTGGGTGGCAAAATTATGTAATGCTGAGCCACATTTCCATCCTCTTTATATTTCTTAGGGGAAAGAATTAGAGCCTCCTAAGTTTTTTATTTTATACTATTAAATTTTTTTAGATTGAGTAGAAATTGAGATTGTTCAAATTTGGCCTAAAAATTAGATGGTTGTACATTTTAAGAAAAGACATAAGACATTATGATTTTTTGGTCCTAATTACTAAGTCTCCTAAACAAGGGCATTTTTTTATATAGCCACAAGACAGCTGTCAACTAAAAAATTATATGTAACATTGATAAGATGTTAACACCTAAAAGTACAATTCATATTCAGATTGCCTTATGTAGCTGCACTGTTGTTTTTAATACAGAATGCAATCAAGGATCACACATTGCATTTAATTGTCATTTCTCTTCAGTGTCCTTAACATAGACCAGTCCCCTACGATGAGGAATTTTAACACCCTTTTCTTTTCAATTGATAGATCAACTGCCATTTGTTTCATCATTTTAATTTTTTTTTTTTTAGAGAGAAAAGCAGCCAAGTCAGAATTGGTGGAGATTATACATATCATTTCTCAAGAGTGCCAGTGTTGTCATCTAAAACTGCTTTTCATGAAACAATCAGTGATGTTCCTAAGAGGCAGAGGGCTTGGTAGTGCCAACCAGCCAGCATGCTGGTTTTGTGCTGCTGTAATTACTGATGTCAGAATTAAATTAGGTGGTGGTGTAGTTCTTTTGGCACATGTTTGCTTTATTTTTCCATTGGCGTGTTATTCAAGATAGTATGAGGCTACCACCTCTCCGATTTTCTTGTACAAATCAAGTACTTAGACATTTAATCAGTTGATCATCTCAAGAGAACAAAGAGAATATCTTTAAATGCTTTTACAGTGTTTAATTTTTATGTTCTGATTGGAGTTATTTGTAGTTTAATTTACGTTAATTGTTTGCTTGCTATACAAAGTAAGGGGACCAAACCTTCTTTCAACCTCATTAATGAAAGACGGTAACATTCAGGGTGCCTATGAAAAAAATGGAGAGTTCTCAGTATAAAGAGGGAGATTGTTCTAGCTCAGGGAGTGGCATGAGAAAATTTTACTGAGCTGTAGATACTGGATGTACTACAATAAGATTTGAACAAATGACATGAAGGAAGTGGTTTAAGAAATATGAAAATAGAATGTTTTGATTTCCAAATCATTACAAATTTAGTTTTAATTAAAAAACAGTGGTGAGTTCACCGCCATTTCTCAAATGCTAGAAGACACAGTACCTGGCACGAAGTATGCTATGAGTGATCCTGTTTTTTCTGTAATGAAGAGGAAGTTTTTTGAAAGCACAATATTAAACTCACTTTAGATTGGGTGGAGCCAGGTGAAGAGTTGTTGCGCTCATCTGTGAAGTAACTGTAGATGACTAACTTGGATTGCACAGTAGGTGTGAATGTCCAATGGGAAGACTTAACAGCAATTTTAGAACTTACTTCAATTCAGGAAAGTTCACTTCGTGATCATGTACTGAATGAATTGCACAGAACAGGATAGAATTGGTGTTTGTGGCTTTTCTTACTCATCTTTTTATTTGTTCAGAGGCACATGTATTTTAAGAGAGGAAATTTTCTCAGCATTTTCAGAAGTGGTTTGTGTGTGATTTTTCTTCACCAGAGCCTTTTTTAAACCTTAGATTGCAACTGAGTTCTCATTATCTTCAATGTTGATGGGGCTAATAGTAAATTCAGGTTTTAATAGATCCTGTGCTTAAGGGTTGAAATAGAGAAAACAGTTCCTCTGAGTTAAGAATTACTGAGGAAGCAAGGATTGGTTAGATGACGTGAGTAATTCTAAACTCCAAGTACAGCCACCTGACCAGTTTAATAGGAGATTATATGAATGCTGGTTAAAGCCGTGGATATGCCTCTACGTAGCCTCTGTACAGTCAAAAAATGGGTCTCAGATATCTTTTTACTATATATGAGAGTAGTATATTGGCAGGTCACAATTATAACTTGTGAATGTTGATTTCATTCAGCTATAATATTGGAGATATGTGTGCTATGAGTTACACGTTGTATAAAAGACAAAGGGTTTTGTTTTTTGTTTTTTGTTTTTGTATATAACAAAGAGCATGGGTCTTGAAATGAGAAGTTCTGTGTTTTTTATGTTTTGGCTTCAGCCAGGTGGTTAATTTAAAAGAGTCATAATCTCTCTTAGCCTTATACCTTTATTATCTGTAGAAATAGAAAAATAATACCTACTTTGACTATGAGTTTCTTATTTGTAGTGACAGTCAGAATGGAAAAATTATACCTGGTAAACTGGGGAATGCTGTAGATTGTGGGGATCATCTTTTCGCTGTGTGAGCCATTCTGTGGAACTCTGCCTCCAGGATGTGGTGTTACTTGAGTGCTTCAATGGGTTGCAGCCCTTGGTTTTATAGTGTACTCTATTTTGAGTTCAGCGTTCTTTTCAAACATTTTCCTTTGGTTTGGGTCTACCACATAGTAAGCCCCGGTGGTGGGGAGTCGGGGGTGGCTGAGAAGAGAGTGAAAGGATGATGAAGTACATTCTGACTTACTGTGGATTGATTTCTTTCCCCTAGTTTTATCTTAGCTTTCCTTTTAGAGTAGAAATTAGAAGCTCCAGAGTAAATTTAGAAGTTTAGCTCTGACACCATGAAAATTCCAAGCTTCATACTTCCTGATGACTATAATTAAAACATGTATAAAGTCTTCCAAAGGAATTTTTACTGTTTTTTTTTTCTCTCGGTAGTTTTAAACTCGTATCATTGGATATAGATTTCAGGATTTGGGTTTTCTAGCGGATGTGATTTTTTTCTTCCTGTATGTAATTTTCGTATTTTTCTTTAAAGCCACTTAACTGTTATTTTACTAAATGGGAGTTCTCTACTATCAGAGATTCTTAGCAACAAATCTCTTTCTCTTGAAATTCATATAAGGCAAACATGATGTGTTATCTTGACAGTGATTGTGCACGGACTTTTGTACAGAATGGCTGTATAACCAATGGCATAGTGACTCATGGGAAAAATAGACACAGGTACACACATTATCACTGGACCTTGCACCAGTTGTAATCATTTGGCCTTGAACAGACACAGATTGATTATTTTCAAAGGTTTATTGAATTTTGTCACTTGAGTTTATGTAACACTCTTTTTTCCCTACGATCTCTTGCATTTATTTTAGTATCTTAAGGATAGAGTTTGGCAAAGCTCAAGATAACTCTAATCATTTTCACATTACTTTTAAAAATCTAATTAGAGTGAAACCAGCTCACCGTACTGACAGCACATTGCTTAATCATAATCAATTTTAATAAAAAACAAAATAAGCATAATGTTGTCACACCTTAGTTTGTTGAAGATGCAGAATTCAGAAATTTGAATTTTTTAGCCTCACTTCCAGAGATTCTTTTTCAAGATTGATTCTTATACACAGACAGGTTTGGGAGTTACTGAATCGCTTATAGAAGATGCTTTTGAAATAGTTTGTTTTTTCCCCCCAATATACCAGATTTTATTTCTGATTCTAGAAGAATTTGTTTATTAACAAAAAGGACTGGGAAAATACAGGATAATTGTAGAACCAGAGTGTTTGCATGGATGTTATTCCTGCCAGGCTTTAATTCATTTGCAGTTTTTATTTTTGTTTTGTTTTGCTCAGAATACATTTAAATAAAAAAATTTTTTTGAAATGTTTAATTTTTTAAAATTGATTATGCTATTACAGTTGTCCCATCTTTTTTTCCCCTTTATCCCCTCCACCCTGCACCCCATCCCATCACCACCACCACCCCTTAGTTCATGTGTATCAGTTGGACATACCAGTTTTTTGCTTCTCAATTTCCTATACTATTCTTAACCTCCCCCTGTCTATTATTTTTGTTTTGTTTTGTTTTGTTTTGTCAACATTTTCCTGCCACCTCTTTCCCCAGACCCACCCACCCCCACCTCCCACCCTCAATCCTTCCCCCATTTGACTTTGTCGATGGGTCCTTCATGCAGGTTCCTTGATGATCCTCCCCCTCCTGGCCCCTGCCCCCTCCTTATCCCTCTCCCTCCTCCCCTGTGGTCACTGCTGGTTTGTTTTTTATTGCAATGTTGCTAGTTATATTTTGCTTGCTTCTTCGTTTTGTTGATTAGGCTCCACTTATAGGTGAGATCCTATGGTATCTGTCTTTCACCCCCTGGCTTATTCACTTAGCATAATGCTCTCTAGTTCCATCCGTGCTGTCACGAAGGGTAGGAGCTCTTTCTTTCTTTCTGCTGCGTAGTACTCTATTGTGTGAATGTACCATAGTTTTTCGATCTGTTCATTTACTGTTAGGCACTTAGGTTGCTTCCAGTTCTTGGCTATTGTAAATTGTGCTGCTAAGAACATTGGGGTGCATAGGTTCTTTTGAATTGGTATTTCAGGATTCTTAGGGTATAATCCTAGCAGTAGAATTGCTGGGTCAACAAGGCAGTTCCATTTTTAGTTTTTTGAGGAAATCTCAGACTATCCCAAAAAATCCAAGAAGAAGGAAGACTCCCAAATTCTTTTTATGAGGCCAGCATCATCCTAATCCGAAAACCAGGTAAAGACACAACAAAGAAAGAAAACTACAGGCCAATATCACAGATAAAATAGTCCTTAAGAGCTTTTTCAGGGGATTCTACAATCAATGAAATTCAGTTCTCTAAAAACAACTTAATTACATTTGTCTCTTACTAATTTTCATTTGCTTCTTATACATTAAGGTTCCTAAGAAAGATTTCCTCTGAAAGAAAATTACTGCTTTGAAAAAGTCAGAAAACTATTGTAATTAGATAATTTTTAGGATTCCTTATTATTTAAGATTCTGATTATATATTTAAAATTCATTGAGTCTGTGTTAATTCAAACAGAATTGAACTATGATACAGGAAAGAAAACTATTGCCTTCATTATCTTTTTTATTTCGCTTAAATGTCCTTTGTAAACTTGGTGCCATTATAGCTTGCCTTTGTGATTTCACTAAATTTTGAAAATGCCCTCTACATACAGTGTTTCATTATACTCCTGATAGAAACATACTATAGTTTCCCTTGACTAAAAACACATAAAGGCAGTGATGTACCCCTGATGCTTAACAGCTGGAGGAAAGGGGACTGATTCATATCATTTGCTAACTTCCATGACACAATTACACCCTACAAGAAGACTATTTAAAGCTACCAGTGTGATGTCACTGAATGTGGAGGTGGAAAAATATACACAGAGAATACTCCGTATTTCTGTAGATAGTCTAGATATGAATAACTTTAAGAGCATAGCAAATAGATAGTAAAATAATTAGGAATAAAATAACTAGGAAATGATGAGGTTTTGAGTATTTACACTTTTGTGATAACTGTTTTCTCTATTTAAATTATTTTACTGTAAGATATCCAAGAAACTGTTTCCATGCTTGTATTTGGGGAAATAGATTGTTTCAGAATGGGAGAAGACTTTTTACTGTGTATTTTCTACTTTATTCTGTTGTTTAAATTAACCAACCTATGTTAAATTTATGAACAACAACAATAAAAAAAAAGGGTACTAAAGTAAAAGCTCTCCAGGTGATTTTTATGTGTGGCAAAGTTGAGGAACTGCCGTTCGTTCCGGTTACAGCTGCCTAAACTAAAAAATGTTTTTCTTGGTTCTCTGGGACTTTAGGGCTGAATTTTGTGCTTGATCGCAGTGACTGCTACATTTTAACTGTTTATGCTTTGTTGTGTTCTTTCAAGTTATTTGAGAAACCTTTTGCCAAATGCATATGTTAAAATATAAAGAAAAATAAGAGACTTAGGACTAGTAAAAATAGCAAATCAAAGTAAAAAAATCAAACTCTGCTACATACAAGGGTAAATATGCCAGCCTCAAGACCCACCGTGGTTGATATAGCTGAACAACAGATTTTACCTATGAACTTCCTGGTCATCAAGAACCTTTTCATTGCACTAAATTCCAAAGTAAATCGCACACACGAAATTTCATATACAGGGGTGGGCAAAAGTAGGTTTACAGTGTTGGACTGGAAAGTAACAGTACATAATAATACAAGGGGAATAAAACTGTTTCACATAGTCACAACTGTAAATCTACTTTTGCCCACCCCTTTTGGAAAGTGCTTAATATCCTGCTTAGTATAAAATGTTGATAAATAGTTGCTGTTATTAGTAATCATAGAAAGATTGTTCATCATAGCATTAAAATAGTAGACATACAGGAAATGATTTGAATGACTTTCATCTACGGGATGGAATACTACACTATGTAGTTGTTAATTATGTTCTTAAAGAATATTTAAAGATAAAAGAAAATGCTCATAATGTAACATTTAGTGAAAGGGCAGGATAAAAATCTGTATGCTCTAAGATATCAATTAATTATGCTTAAATTATGTAATGAAATATTATTTTGAAAATATTATCTTTAAACTATATTGATTTAAAATAATGTTTTAGAAACATTTTCTAGGGAAAAAATGGAAACAGTAATACCAAAATGTTAAGAATGGATCACTGTTAATCTCAAAACTAGGTGATTGGGTATAGGGGGATTTATTATATTAATACTGTTCTCTTTCTGTGTATTTTCATTTTTCATAATTTTTAAATGAATGACAAAAATAGGTAAAGAAAAGTTTAAATTTTTGGAATTAGTGCTTTATAACTTGTTTAAATGTAAATTAACTCTTGATCAGTTATGTTATTAAGTTATTACTGATGCTTTAAGGATTTTAAAGCACTTGAGATATATCAGACTTGTAAAAAGTTCGATAAAAATTATAACAAATATATTTATAAATGTGTGGAATAGCCTTTAACTAAAAAGAAAGGCGGTTTATTTAGTAATGGAATTACTAGTGATTTTTGTCTTTTTTTATGCTTTTCTACATCTTCTAAAAATTCTTCAGTAAGCTGATTTTAGGTTCTTAATTACAAAAAGAAGCTGTAATCAATTTATGAAATTAGCTGGTAACATTTATGCTTAAATGACATTCTAGTATCGAGAGCCCTCAGTATTTGCTTCTGAGATTTGCCTTTGAACATTTCATTCTCTAAAACAATTTTGGTGAAGGATACATCGTGTCTGAAATGATACAAGGACCATTTCCACTACTAAATTTCCATAAATTTTATTTCCTTTTTTTAAGTAGTGTAAGTTTTTCAATATAGCCAGTGTTCACATAGTCAACTTTACCTTAATGGAAGGGAAGGGTGTCATGAGTATTTTGGCAGAGTTCTCTCTAAACCTTTAGGCAAAAATAAGACTAAGAGGATATGAGTAACTATTTTTTCCTACCTCTGTAACTGAAACAATATTCAAATTTATAGGTGAATTTTATTTGTAGCAAATAACTTCCTTTATAAACCATAAGTTTATTTTGTAGGTGGCCTTCTAAAATAAACTTTATTTGATTTTATACACAGATCATGCATCAGCTTATGCCTGACCTCCCAGGTTGCAAACATCTACAGTAGGACCCAATTATTAAAGAAAATAAACCAGAAAAAAACTATAAAATATTACAGATGTTAGTAATAAATTACTCAGTAATACTCATATTGGAGCAGTAATAAAGTATAATATTAATAGTGGGGGTCCTTAAAAATGGTCCCACTATTCACTAAGACTTTTAATTTTTCCCATGTTCCAAATGAAGTACATTATTGCTTTCTATTCTTATAAAAGTTAGGTGTTAGGGATATTGTGTTTTATTCATTTGACTGGTTCTGTTCAATATAGAGGTTAAAAAATAAAGGCAAAGTTCCTGTATGCATAGTATCAACTAACACCCAATCCTTACTAAATGTAAGAAATGATCTATTTTGAAAGTCAGTTGTATCCTTAAAGTAATACATCAAATAATCTGAAATAGAATATGCTAAGTGCAAAATGACTAATCCTGACAAATTTTAAAGTTCAAAAAAAGAGTAATTTAGAAGTCTATGGAAGAGAGTTGGATTGGGGGGAGGGTTGAATTAATTAAGCAAGGGAAAAAAAGGAGAGGAGGAAAGATGAGAGTGGGAGGCATTGTAGGCAAAGAGCATACATTCCAGGACTGAAGCAGAAATGTAAGATAATACTGAGGAAACCATATTGGCTTAGATGGTTTATATAAAGTAGTAGTTTTCAAATTATGTTCTGATGACTTCCCACAGGGGCTCATTGGCAAGAGGGTGAGAAAGCCAGCTACTCCAGCCTTTAAAGCAAGGCAGTGTCGCAGGTACATTAGGAAGATTGACCTACAGTGGAGCCAGAGGCATGTGTTAGGAAACTAGTGAGCAAGTCAGATGAGATGACACAAACCTACACATGTTATCAGCCACTAGTCTGCAACTAAGAGAGAAAGGCGGGATGCGTGAGCTCACCGAGGAAAACCAACAGGGCTGGGTTATAGACTGGACTGTGTTGTAGCAGGGGAAGGAATCCAAAGAGCTATCTGCTGATGGAAATGAAGAATCTCAGGTTGAGTTTCAGTGCAGTGGTACTAGGAATCTATGGGACTGTGGAAGATAATACATTTGTTGTAATCTGATTTTAAAGGAAATACAAACTGGATTGAAATTATTAACATAAATATGTAAACTGTAACTGTGATGGGTAACCATGGGATTCCACTTGAGGTGAGGATGAACACAGCATGAGTTCTTCTTATGTGCACCTTGTTTCCTAAGGTTAGAGATTAGTTCTTTCTTAGAAGTAACTAAGCTGGAAATCTTCAGTGTCTTTGGTAGGGGGAGGGGGAGGCGGAGGCTGTATTAAATTGAAAAGCCCTAGGCCCCTTTTAGCTAAGCTGAAAATCCCATTATCCAGAATCTACACATTGGCTTCTGGTGAAGTAGCATTCACGGGGTAGGTAGTATTTTTAGGTAAAGCAGAGACTGTTTATCAATTCGGCTGCCAGTGGGTATGAATAAAATTCCCAGTAGGAGAAGACTTGGTATTTATTAGACCTGGTGACATCAGCCCACACTGTAGGCTTCAGGGATAAGAAAGTTACCAGGGATTTACTGCCCCTCACCAAAATTAAATAAATAAACAAACAAAAGATAAACAAACTAATAATTTGAGATGTAGATATTTATTCGCTCTCAGTGTAAGAAAGGCTTATTTAATATAAATGCAAACACTTATTTATTATAAAAGTCCATAAATATACAATATGTGTTATGGGCTGAATTGTGCCCCATTGTTCCCCAAAAATCATGTTATAGTCCTAACCCCCAATACCTCAGAATGTGACTAAAAGGGCAGTTAAGTTAAAATGAGGTCCTCAGAGTAGACCTTAATCCACTCTGGTGTTCTTACAAGAAGAGACCAGGATACACACAGACACCAAGGGATGACCATGTGAAGACGCAGTGAGGAAGTAGCCATCTGCAGTCCAAGGAGGGAGACCTCAGAAGAAACCAGTCCTGCTAACACCTTGCTGTTGTACTTCTAGCCTCCAGAATTATGAGAAAATACTAATCTGTTGTTTAAAGCACGCAGGCTGTGGTATTTTATTATGGCAGCCCTAGCAAACATAATATAATCTGTACTTCAGCAAACTTCATAAACAAAATCAAAAGATAATGGTAACCTAGAAAAAATATTGGTTAATGTATAAAATAAACAAAGAAGGGCCTTGAATCAACACTCCAGTAACAATGAGGATACCAAGCACCCAGATCTTGGCCTTAAAAACCATCCTCTGATAAAAGAAACCAAGGCACCCTGGAGAAATAGTTGATTCTAGGAATGAGGCAGAAAGTACACAGCAGGAGCCTGGTATAGAATGTAGTGCCAGAAAGTAACAAATTGTTTGTTTTGGGGTTTTTTTTTTAAAGCCTCTCAATTACAGAGGCATGTAAAATGGACACAGGAACCAATGAAAGACCTCCCAGTGTTGAAAGCTTTGAGCAACAAAATAAACTATTATTGGAATAGAACCCAAGTGTAAAATAAACACATCTATAGTGATACAAATAAATCATTGGGCAAATAAATAACTAGGGGAGAATAGACAAAACTGTGCAGAAAAATTCCAAGTAATTTATGTAGATCCTCTGCCCTCACAATGGAGCATGACTCCCCACTAAAGTGTGGCCTGTGCATAGGGACTTCTAAAGAATACAGCATGGAAAAGGGGCAGGGGGAGTGCTTTACAGCGGCAAATCTAACAAATGCCGCCTTGGCCTGGTGGTCAAGGTTAACATCAAAAGTGATGTGTTGATAGAATGTGTTCCTCGATAAAACATGATGAAATGGAACTTTACCTCTGTGGCCTTCCTCCCAAAAACCTATACCTCAGTCTTATCGTGAGAAAAACATCACACAAATTCCAGTAGAGTGACCTCCTACAATTAACTTGACCAACACTCCATTAAACTGTCAAAGGTCATTTCCCAAGGAAAGCTTGAGAAACTGTTACAGCCAAAAGGAGTTAAGGAGGAAAGAAACAGTTTAATATGCACTTCTGGATGAGACCCTGGGACAGGAAAAAAAGAAAAAGAATACTGGGTAAAAACTAAAGAAACCTGAGTAAACTATGGACTTCAGTTAATAAATATTAATATTGGTTAATAATTGTGACCATACTAATGCAAAATGTTAATAATAGGGAAAGTCGGTACAGGGTTTATGGGAACTATGCTATCTTCCCAGCTTTTCTATAAAACTTAAAAATATTCAAAGATAAAAGATTCTTTTTAAAAACAGACCAAAAGAAGATAAGCAGATAACAGATGTCACACACTCCCAACATCAAAAGACCGGTAAACACTTGAAAAAATTCATACTAACTGGTGTTCAGAAATGCACACTAAAACATCTATGAGATTATTACTTTTCTGTTAATTTAGCTGGCAAGCTTTTTTTAAAATAATGATACCCATGATTGACAATGTATAGGAATGTGAAGTGGAACTACCTCTCTGGAGGTCTTTTGGTAATAGGTAAAAATGTGTGTATTCTTTGAAGCAATAACATCACAACCAATAAGTGAATATCAATATACACAGAAAGGTTTCTCAGTTCTATATGCAACAGCCAAAATCAGGAGATTAACCAAATGCTGATATATATGAGATTGTATAAATAAACAATGGGAACTTCAATGTAGAATATAATGATGATATTAAGAATAATACAGTAGAATAATTTTTGAGGACAAAAATTTCCATGATGTCATATGTGAAAATGGCAATTGTAAACCATATATATTTTGTGTCATGCTATTTCTGTGACTTCTGTTTCATTATCTGTGTTTATACACACATCTCTTGGACCTGGGATTTGGTGAAGTAATCTTCACAGATGGCATTAAAACAAGTCCTACTTGTGATTTATTCATTGTATAAATGCTCAAAGAGAGGTATTTTAATGGGTATTGCAATAAATATATCAAGTATTGTTTCCCAGCACTGTCATTACAATTAGAAATGAAGGACCACTTTTTCATTGCCACAAATTGTGTGTGTGTGTTATATTAAATGTATACTACACATGGATAAAAGCAGGATTTTGCATATAATAAAGTTTTGTCTGTGGTTAACTGACTAGTAGGGTTGGGGCTTTTTTTTTTTTTTTTTACAATTTTCTACTGGACTGTGGAAATTATTTTTTTATTAAAAGTGTGTTTTCCTTTTGTTTTTGGGAGAGATTTAGTTTATACACAAGTTTGTACTCATACAAATTTACAGTGTCATGTGTGTTCCATGTACTTTCTACTTTTCTGTTAGGTGATATTTTCATGAGCAGTTAAAAGTATTGTTTGATTAATCTCATACTTTTTACTTTTAGGTTGGTGTTTGGAATGCTGTATCCTGCATATTATTCATACAAAACTGTGAAAACCAAAAACGTGAAGGAATATGTAAGTATAGTTTTATGAGCAATTAATTTTAGTTCAGTGAACCTATTATATACAATACTAGAAAAACATTATTTTAGAAACAGCTAGCATAATGTTTTGGGTTTCAAAATGTAATATAAATGTGAAGTACTGATATTAGTGTTTTTTAAAAGTAATTTTTAATATAATTCCCAAGTGGAACGTCAAAAATAGTACACTGTCATTTGGCATTTAAGTAAGTATGATTCCCAAATGAGCAATTGGATACCTCTTACTCACTTAGTCTGTAAGTTCCAGTGTGAGAGATCGGAGGATTGTCTGATTTTATATCCTTATAAATTTATGGGTACACTGAGAATTTAATCACTTTGGCCCCTAAAACCTTTTCCTTTTTTCATAGGTGTCCTGTCATTTTCTAATCGATTTAAATATGTAGGTGTCTTATCACTATTGACAGTTGCAGTCACCAGTCTGCTTTCTGTTTGTATGGAATTAACTATTCTGGATATTTCATATTAATGGAATGGTGTGACCTTTTGTGTCGGGCTTCTTTCACTTAGCCAGTTTTCAAGATTTATCGATATTGTAGCATACCTGTATCAGCATTGAATTTTTTTATGGCTGAATAATATTCCACTGTATGCATACACAGCATTGTTTATCCATTCATCCACTGATGAACATCTGGAGTATTTCTGCCTTTTGGCTATTCTGAATGGTATCACTGTAAACATTCATGTACAACAATTTCTTTGAGTACCTGTTTTCAGTTCTTTGGGGTATATAGCTATGGTTCTTCGTAAGGGAGTTTGGATGGTTGTCCTAGTCATCCAAATGTTTAAATGGTCAGAGATCAGATGATGGTTCTTTACTGTCTTTGTTTAGGGTGCTTTTTCTTTCCGGGGTGGGGGGATGTGAAACCTTTATAAAGAACCCATTTTATTGAACTTTTATAATTGTTTTTTCTCTTTTCTATAAACTAATTTTTGAAGTAAAGTATATACAAATCAATCGGAATGGTAGAATATATCTAGCAATGGAAGAGAACTTGCTTAGTTGAGCTCCGAAATTGATCTTTTTATTATATATCTCTTAGATTTAGGATTGGTGAAATAGTCTTAAGAGATGGAACAACTTTATGTCCTAGTAATATAAAGTAATTTTATAAATGATTTGAAGGCACATATTTTAACATATGTTATAATATGTGCTCCAAGTATTTTTATAGTACTGGCATACATTCGTTTTTAGAAACAAGCACTTCCATGAACAGTGCTTCTCAAGTTATCTGTGGTAAAGGACCAGTTTTGATTGTTTTTTAATTTCCAGTAAGTCATAGACCAATATATTTATAAAATAAAATTAAAAACTAATCACTATTAAAATGACAGGAAAACCCAAATACATGAAATAACCCATACTTTTTTATTACTTTTTTATTTTTATAGATTCAATAGATGTGAAATTATAGTACTATCAATTTTTTACAAGAAAAAATTAAATATTGCCATTTGTGACAACATGGGTGGACCTTGTGAATATCATGCTAAGTAAAATAGGTCAGTCAGAAAAACCTAAGAACTATATGATTTCACTCATATGTGGGATATAAAACTGAAACTCACAGACACGGACAACAGTATGGTGGTTAGCAGAGGGAAGAGGATTGAGGGGTTGGATAACATGAGCCAAAAATTTGGTGACAGAAAATGATTTCGGTGGTAGACACACAATGCAATATATAGATGATGTATTATAGAAGCGTACACTAGAAACCTATATGATCTTATTAACAACCAATGTCACCCCAACAAATTAAAAATTATATAAATAGATAAAGCAGAACAGCCTTGCACTAATTCATAGACAACACTTTGCCTATTGTGTAATATTTTAATTTAATTGGAGTTTTCTTTCTATTAATAAATAAAGAGTTGTTCTTCATTTCAAAATACCATGAAAATATAAATTAAGATGGGATTATAACTACTGGCTTCTACTTAATAAATGTACTGCTCAATATATTGCTCCTTTTTTAGAATGATTGTGATACTGTTATTAAATGAGATCTTCTGAATCTAACTGTACAAGTGAAGCACAGGGTTATATGTTTCTCAATTTTGGGTCCATTTCATCTATAAATATTATAAACC
Source organism: Mormoops blainvillei (assembly GCA_004026545.1). NCBI lineage: Eukaryota > Metazoa > Chordata > Mammalia > Chiroptera > Mormoopidae > Mormoops > Mormoops blainvillei. Next base: position 265,411 of record PVJD01000093.1, on the reverse strand, counting down.
CAGGATATGAGTAACTGGTGTGGATCTGCATGTGTGTCTTGTGTAGATATTTGTGCTTAGGTTATTCTCCTATCTTCCTTCACAAATCTGAGTGATTTGGGGGTCGGTGGGATGGGTAGGCAGAGGAGTTAAGTAGAAACTGAAAAGTTGAGATGAGACGCTTAGATAATATGAGGGTTTTATCAGCATATACACAAATACCATTCCCTAAAATTAAAGGTAAGAAGATAACAATAAGAAATATAAAGGCATAATAAATTGTGATAAAAAGAAATAAAACCTTTCATGTATAAATTAAGTTGAAAGAGCAGAAAAGATGGTATTATTTAGGGATTGACCTAAGAACCATTATAAAATATTAGTCCATTACTTACTGTGCATCAGTTTAACTTTGTTAATGTTAACTTTTGAAGACTTAAAAACACGAATTTGTGTGTTTTATTCCCTTAATATAACACTCAAATTTTTATAACTGAATTATTCTGTAAATTTGGGATTAATAAGAATGGTCTGACCCTGAAATTTTAATTGTGCTTTATAAAGATAATTTAACCTATGGAAGAGAATCCATTAACATGCTTATTCAAACTGATGGAAAAACTATAAAATGGTGTGTTGATATATCTATACAGACCTGTTTGAGTGTGTGTATGTGTGTGTTTACTTATATCCATTACATATTGCCTTGCACAATTATTTTTAGTGATTAACTCATTATTAACAAAACAGGAATTATTTGTGCATAATTTTGCTTTAGTAGTGTGACTAAAAAAAGTTGTCTTAACCATGTCTTTAGGAATGTCAAAATAATGAGTAATTGAAGAGAAGCCAGGGAAGTAGAAAGGCAGGTGTCTGGAGTTGGTTTGATAATACCATGGTAGTCAACTCTGCTTGACAAATAGAATGAGAGCTAAAAGTAAAAATGGTCAGGTACTGAAACAGGAAAGGCAGGACATCTGCCTTTGATGAAGAAATATGATCCAACTCTGAAGACCTCCCGTTGACCAAGTTGCCTGCCCTCACGGCTGCTAGAGAGACAAAGCTATGATAGAATATTAGAATAACATCTTACATTTCTATAATTCACTACCAATTTCAAAATACTTTTGTATAGTATTGTATCCAATTACTTCTGTAACAAATTACCACTTACTGGCTTACATTAATACAAACTCATTTTCTTACAGTTTTATAGTTCAGAAACCTGAAATGGATCCACAAGGCTACATTCCTTCTGGAGGTGTTAGTGGAAAATCTGTTTACTTACCCTTTGTAGCTTCTACAAGCTGCCCACATTCCTTGGCTGATGGCTCTAGTTTTCTATCTTCAAAGTGAGAAATTTTAGGCTGAGAGCTTCTCACACAGGGATCTCTCTGGTTCCCTCTTCTGCCTCCCTCTTCCACTTATAAGGACTCTCATGATTACAGTGGGCTCACCTGATTAGCAACCTAAATTCCATCAGCAGCCTGATTTCTCCTTTACCACATAACCTAACATATTCACACCTCTCAGCATAGAACATGGACCTCTTTGGGGAGTTGGGGGCACATCGTTCTGCATACCACAATATCTCAGTGGTCCTCACTACAACTCAGTAAAGTAGGTGGGGAAAATATCCCAAAATTATAGTCTCAGAGAAGTAAATTAAGTTGCCCATGATCACATGGAATGTTAAAGAAGGAATTGGATGTCTTCTGTTTCTAATATTTTATTCTTTCTCTTCTTCCATGCTCTTGTACATTTAGAAAAGTAGATGAGGATCCTAGTTTCACTGAAAAAAGCTGAAATAGCCGTCACAACCAGCCAGTTACTGTGCTTCTGATTAATTACAAGGTAGACCTGCAGGGGCCACAACTCTATAGATATTTTTCAGGAAGGGCATTGAGACAGCTTAACCAGTTCTAGAGCAGGACACATAAGCATCTAAATCAACTATGATCAAAATGGTTGAAAATGACCCTGGCTGGTGTGGCTCAGTGGATTGAGTGCCGGCCTGTGAACCAAAGGGTCGCCAGTTTGATTCCCCAGTCAGGGCACATGCCTGGGTTGTGCACCAGGCTCCCAGTAGGGGGCACACAAGAGGCAACCACACTTTGATGTTTCCCCCTCTACCTCCTCCTCTCTCAAAAAAATAAATAAAATCTTTTAATTTAAAAAAATGGCTGAAAATGAAATTGGAAGTTTTTGAAAGTTCTGTAAAGTTTTGGCTGTTCTTTAAGTATTTCCAACTTAGATTTACTTCTGACAAAAAATTTGAATATTATTTTCTTGCTGAGTTTCAACTAAGCTTAGTTATCCAATTTAACCTTTGATTATAACAATTTTGTCAGAACTCTGTCCTCATAACATTTTCCTGTATGGTGATCCCATCCAAATTTGCTTTGTCTTACAGTTTTTTTTAATAAAATTAACCTTCTTAAAATTCCCCTGTTATATTTTTAATACCTTCTTATATTGTTTGATATAGTATTTATTTGGTTTTGTCTTCCCCACCATAGTTTTATTGTTTTGTTAATTGCTATATTCCCATACATGCAGCAGTACATAGTATATGGTAGGTACTCAGTATTTTTTGAATGAATGAATAAATAAGAAAAAGAAGAAGAGTTGACTTTTAAGTCTACATCAAATACTAAATTGTGTTTACAAGAGCATGTACATTTCTTAAGTAGGTTGGTCTAGTTTCTCAGCTTTGATTCTGCTGGGTTAAGGAGTATATAGTCTAGTCCAACTTATCCCAAAGACCACTTTCTTTGAGCTATTTGGTTATTACCTAAATAACACTGACATCTACTTCAAAATTATTTTCAGAAAGCAAACATTTTTATTAATTTACTTTTTTTCCACCCTACTACCATTCCCTGTAAGCCTTCAAATAGTAGATTGCACCTGATAAAACAGATGCTGTGTTCAAATCAAAACACATGGAAAGTGCTGTGTATTTTGGCACCCTTCCTTTCTTCCTTTGCCTATTTTTAAAAGAGAGCTTTCCTAGGATATAATTTCCTGTATAGTGTGGCTGATATGGCCTACTTAAAGTCTTTCAGTCTTGCAGTAATTGAAATGTAAACTTACTGAAGAATTAGTATGGTTTTGCAAATTTTTTCAGGCTTATACCATTTTATGACTTGAAAATAGAGTGTTTACTTCCAAGTGGTGTGTAATTGCTGTAGCTTTTCTAGGAAACCAGTGTTTTTATTCTAAGAATGTTGAAGAAAGTGGCAATGAAAAGATTGTCTAACAGCACATAAAAATCAAAATCAGACATTTGGTCCTGAGATTTACTGTGAGCAAGAACAAAGAACAGAGAAAAACTCTGGGAGATTACTCTGTTAAAGGCCTATAAATGGCTCTCTAAAACCCTGCTGACTTGGGTTTTGAAAGTGACCTGATTTCTGACTGAGTATTTGGGTGACACGAAAATGAACAAATAGCCCTGACCGAATAGCTCAGCTGGTTGGCGTGTCATCCCGAGGCACCCAGTGTGGGCTTGACCCCTGGTTGAGGCGCATGCAGGAGATGCCCAGTGAATGCATGAGTGAGTGGGAGAACACATCAGTGTTTCTCTCTGTCTCTCTCTCAATAAATAAAAAAAAAACTTTTCATTAATAAGTGGAACAACAAATCAGTGTTTCCCTCTTTCAAATGAAAAAAAATATTCATTTGCTTCAAGGGTTTTAATAATGTAGGGAGTGTAAAGATTAAACCAATAATAAAGGTGGGATTTTTAAAAGTGTTTTTAAAAATTAATTTTGTTAGACCACACACTTAACCTCTTTATTTTTCATCCTGATATACTTTTAATTTACTTTGTATTTTTATCAAAATTGTATTTTTTTATAATTTTAAAACCAAACCATTTTTCAAGGCTTGTGAAAAACAACAGTCCCCTACCCTCCCCTCATCTGTAGAGGCAACTACTTTCAGCACTTTTATCCAAATCCTTCAGTGTGTGTATTTCCATATCTAATTAACATGCTTACACCTTTGCTATTTCTTAATTTTTCAAATGGACATTATCAGTTGATTTCCTTCTATTATATTAAAGATGAGTTAGTAATTATCCACTGTCACTAGACCATACACATGCATCTTTTCCTGTCCCTAGAGCTTCCTAATGTCATTACAGTATAATTTGAATTGGACCAGTATTCAATATTTACATTATTTAGGCTAAATTAGAAAAAAGCAATAGAATAGGGAGATAAACAACACAACCTCTAGAACCATGCTGTCTAATCACAGCCCTATTCATTACTAGCTCTTTTTTTCAAGTTATTTGGCCTTTCTGTGCCTCAATTTCCTTCTCTGTAAAATGAGAACAGAAGTAATACTTACCTTCTCGGGTGGTTGTGAAGATTATATGAGTTATCATACATAACGCATTTCAGTACCTGACATATAACAGTACCTATTATATAATATTTATAAGATACATGTAAACACTGCATCTAACCTCTACTGTATTCCATTCTGTAGAGGAATTGCCATTCCTTTTCCACTCAGTGGTTTGTTTTCTCTGCTGTTATTCATGTCTTGATTTCTGTTTTGTTTATTGGTTTCTTGGTTTTCTCACATTCACTTGATAGTCTCTGTTTTATTGCAAATTTAGACCCCAACTCTGCCACAATTGTGTGAATTTCTTCTCAGTGTGTTCTCATCCATTAGGTATTCCAGACTGGCTCTTGTTTCAGATCCTCATGTTTCTTCATCTCCTGGCTTTCTCTTTCTTATTTTATTTCCCCATTTTTGATAAAATGCATCCCTTCTGAGAAGACTAATTGAGAGGTAAATTTTTTGAGATGCTAGGTTGGAAATAATTTTCCTTCAGAATTTTGAGGCCCTTCTCCATTGTCTTTTAAACTTTAGTGTTGCTGTGGAGAAGTCTGAAGCTGTTCTTGTTCTTACCTTCTTGTGGGATCTTTTCTACATCCTGCCATTTAAAATTTTTACAATGGTGTGTGTTGATGTGAGTGGATTGTAATTGATGTTGCTAAACCTTCAGTAGTCAGTTTTAATCTAGGAGTTCTTTATCCTTCAGCTGTGGGGAATTTGGTTAAAATTTATTTCTTTAATGATTTTCTCCACTCCATTTTCACTGTTTGTTCTATCTGAGATTCTTTATATTCAATTATAAAGCCATTTGGACTGATTCTTTCAGTTTCTGATCTTTTTTCTTCTTTCCCATCTCTTTTTCTTTTTGCTTGATTTTATGATAGAGTTCTTCAATTTTATCTTCTAATCCTTCAATTAATCTTTTTATTTCTGCACCTATGTTTTAATTTCTAAGAGCTCTTTTTATTCTTGAATGTTCCTTTTTCTATAACATCCTATTCTAATTTTGTTTAAATTATCTTCCCTTTTGTCAGAGGCTATGAATGACAGTTTTATAGAGATGTTCTTCTTTTCTTTAAATTTTGTTTTTTGTTTGTTTCATGCTCTACTTTTTTATATATGATTTCCTCAAATGTCAGGCGACCCTTGGTCTCTGCACATGTTTGATTATTATGTTAAAAAGCTGATTCGAAGCCTGTACCCACAAAGAGGTTTGCTGAATGTGATCTTCACTGCGGTGATCTGATGAGGCAATTGTATTTGTTCCTATGGCTTCCATAAGGAAGTATCACAAACTGAGGGGCTTAAAACAGAAATGTATTGTGTCACAGTTCTCTGTAGGATAGAAATATGTAATCAACATAGGTACTGGGCCGTGTTCCCTCTGAAACCTACTGGGGAGAATCCTTTCTTGCTTCTGGTGGTTGACACCAATCCTTGTTCCTTGCCTGTCAGCTGCAGCACTTCAGTTTCTGCCTCAGTTGTCACATGGTATTCTCCCCCGTGTGTCTAGGTCTCTGAGTCTTTTCTGTTCTTCTTTTAAGGACACTAGTCATATTAGGTTAAGGGCCCATCATACCACAGTAATGACCTCATCTTAACTGATTACATGCTGAGTGACCCTATTTCCAAATGAGGTCATATTCTGAGGTACTGGGGGTTAGAACTTTTTATTAGTCTGCTTGGACGGCCTAAATAAAATACTACACATTGAGTAGCTTAAACAACCCGAATTTATTTTCTCACAGCTCTGTGGGCTGGAAGTCTAAGTTCAGCATTGGTTTTTAGTGAGGCCTCTTTTTTTGCTTGTAGACGGCGACCTTCTCTCTCTGTTCGTACATGGACTTTTTCTGTGCATGTTTGGGGAGAGAGATCTCTGGTGTCACTTCCTCCTTGTATAAAAGTACACTGGTTCTCTGGAATTAGAGCCTTGCCCATATGACCTCACTTAGTCTTAATTACCTCCGTAAAGGTTCTGTCTCCAAATATAGTCCTTGAGGGTGAAGCCTTGAGGGCTTCAGTATATGAATTGGGGGGCGGGGGGGCACAATTGAGTCCATAACAGACTTCAGCATATCTTTCTGAGTAACATAATTCAATTCATAACAACCATTTCTTTGGAAAATTATTGATGTGTGTGTGTATGTGTGTATGTATATATTATACCAAGTCATATTCTTTAGAGGAGACTTCATTCCGAAAGGTACTTGGTTGCTACACGGTGGTGGGAGAATCTCTCAATATTCAATTTAAACTTTTACTTAATCCCTGTTAGCCCTACTCTAAACTGTGCCAGAGATTTGCAAATCCAGAGAACCTCCGATTCACTCTTTCCAGAGAATAAGCCCAGGGTTCTGCTGGGGCACAGAGGGGCACCCAGGCAGCTAAGATGGGGTGGGGCAGAGGGGCCCACCTGTCCTTATGCAGACTGACAGCCATTTTCTCTGCCCTTTACCCTCTTTGGCCAAGAATTGTGCCACCAATTCTTGAGCCCTTTAGGAGCTTTGCAGTGAACGTTGGGTTGGCTTCTGTTTTTCCCATTATTGGCTAATACTCAGTTTTCTCAGGCCTCCTAAATCAGTTACTACTCATCCATTTCCTCCTTGCTCCAGAAATGTGGTGCTCTCTTCTCTTTTGTATTGTTCTGAAATTGAGTCTTTTTAAAACACTTTTACTGTTGTTTTAATTAATTTGTGGTGGGGATACAATTAAATGTGTATATTCAGTCTACTGTCTTTACCCAGATTTCCAAATTGACCTTGTTAGTGGGATATTGTGGTTGAATTATCTTATGATATCAAGTAACGCTTATTTTATCGTTAACATTGGATTTTAAAATGTGTTCACATAAGAGAGATAGATTTAATGGCATACATATCATTTTTCAATCTTTGGCAATAATTTTAAAATTTAGTTTTAGCTGACATTAAATGAATATATATGATCTTGTCCTGAGTTATAGTTGTAAATCAGGTTTTGATAAATCACAATTTTCACTTGGAATAATTAAATAAAATCACTTGGGACAGTTCATTATCCTTTAATGAAGTAAATCTACTTACATTTACTTTAAGTAAAGTAGCTCATGACTATTCTTTGTAAACTTAATTTTTGATGTGTCAGGTTTATTTATTTTATATGTAATACATATCAGTCTGTACCTTTGCTGCTGAAATAATTGACAGTGTTATTCTTATCAAATGATATATACACTACCTTATCTTTTCTAAACACAATTTCTTCATAAACATCTCAGGATCATGACAATGGATCCACTCCAGAGAACAAGTATTAAATTTGAATAAGGTTGTATAATTGGGGAGTTTGATATGAATGCCTGATGCAGTTTCTTCTAAAATTTTAGCATGTGAATTAGAGTACCCCTTTATCTTTATAAAGTAAATTGAAAGCATTCCCACCATTTTCACGTCAAGATGTAGCTGACCAACCGCAACTGTCTTGTCCTTTTCTGGCATCTAGCACAAATGCTTTGGAAAACAGACACACACAAAAAATTCTCACGGTAACATTAAACCTATGAGGCTAAGTCAGGCATTTGCTAATATCTAGGAAAAACTTTACCAACGTTAGTGCCAATGGAAATAGATTTTTAAAAACAGGGACAGAAACTGATGTTTCCATTAAAGGAAATGTTAAGTAATAAATTGGAGGGAGGCCTAGCCACCTCCACCCTACTCCCTAGTGATGGAACAGCTTAAAATCATGTAACCTACAGCAACCAAGAGCCTCAGTTGCCACCCCCCGCCCTGCAGGGAGAACTGTGTTCAGAGGAGCCAGAGTTCTGCCTCCCCGTTATCAGTTCAGAAACCATAAGCTCACTCACACATTGAAGAAAACTCCCAATAAGTTCCAAAAGGGAGAACGAATAATTGCATAAAGAGAAAATACAAAAGTGCAGTACCAGATGAATTTAAAAATTAAAATGACGGCAATATATGTTAGAGTTTATATTCGTGAATATAATAGCTTTATAAACCTTTATTTTGACAAGGAAGGAAAAAATGAAACATTCAACTCACAAAGCAAGAAAAATATCAGAATTAAAGGAATTTGTAAAGAAAGCTGGCTGAATGAAACAATAAAAAAGCAGAAATAAAAATATAAATGAAATTGAGAGAATGACAATATCTAAGAGGTGTTCCCTTGCACAAGTCCGATAAGATAAACATTTCAAATAACTAAGATAGGGAGAAGAGTAGGAAAAAGTTTGACAAAATGAGAAACAAGAAAGGGGTTAAGCAAGCAGTGCTAAAGTTGACAGCAATGTTAAGCTATCTAAAATTTTTTATTTAAAAATAGAATGTTTTCTAATAATATAAGATATACCAGGTCTTTTTCCTTTTCAGCTGAAGGTTACATTATTCATGCAGAGAAAGCTCCTCTTTTACATAATACCAGGATTTGCCTTTGGAATGCTCAGATATATACATCATCTTTCCATTATGTAATTATAGAAATACAGTGCTTTACCAACTGCAGCTGTAATAATCATATTGTCAGCCAGATTGCCATCACACTGAAAGGACCTCCTAAAAATATAAAAGCTAGAGCTGCTCCTGAAGATTTTAGCTAAGTAAGAAAAATAAAATTTTTCCTCAAAACCTCGGGTAATTTTAAAAGCTCATGAGATTTGACTTCGGAAATGTAATAGAATTATAAAACGGTGAAGTTCTTTACAAAAGCTATAAGAAGTTTAAAATATATTGAATTATATAAATAAATGAAATTAATCTCTCTGTTAGCTAGAATAAATATAGATTGATTCCGTTTTTTAAAAAAACACAAATCTAAACTCTGCTGGTCAAAATGAAAATATTTAAAAGGTTTTGAAAAGTCACAGAAACAGATTGAGTAGAGTGGTTTTTAAAATATAACATTAACTTTCAAAGGTTTCCAGCAGGTATCTTTTAAATAAATATCTAACACTTCAGTTTTATTATGTGAAATCCTTAAGAAGATTGGCGAAATAAATTATGGAAGCCAACTGGGAAAGTTTTTGTCACTAACAAAGTGTTCGAATGTAATGTCAGCCTGGTCATCAGCATTCTTACCTTCTCTCTGTAGGAGGTGGATTTAGATTGACTCTCAGGGAAGACTTCCTGGCACTTCCTCCTTTGGAAGGAAAGGAGAGTCCACCAGGTGGTCGCTGTGCAGATAACTGGGTTGCTGGATTGGGAAAACAACAGAGACGGTCCTCAAGAAACTTTGGGGCAGAGAGCCTGTAGGGTTCCGTTTCCTGAGTGGTTTGCTTAAAGCTTGTGTCTGCTCAATTAATAGCCTTAAACAGTGCCTCCGAGAAGCAGACTAAAGGCCCAGCCTCTTCTCTTTTTTGAGCTTTTTGGTTTTGGTTTTGGTTCTTTTTTCATCGTGATGTGCCTGCACTGTTATTTTAAATAAGAGTGCATTTTAACTTTCTACACTCAACAAATTATCACAAAACATCTTTTCTCCAAGCCCAAGCCTCTTCTTGCATTCCCTTTGTGAATGAGATCACGTTTCTCTACATGGTATTGCCAGTACATGCACAGAGTAGCCTCCTGCTGCAGTGCTCCTCACACTTTAAGGAGGATAGGAATCCCCCCAGGTCTTGTTAAAATGCAGATTCTGATTTAGTAGGACTGGACTGGGCTTGAGAGTCTGCATTCCCAGCAAGCTCCCCGGTGATGCTAATGCTGCTGGTCTAGAGACCACAGTTCAAGTAGCAAGAATTTTGTGCGTGTTCTCAACGGTGCTTATGCATCAGAAACAGTCGTGAAGCTTCCCTTTTAAACACCTAGCTGCCCTTTCTGCACATTGTGATGATGGGACCAAGGAATTCTTGTAATTTTCTTTTTTAACCCTCAAGTAATTCTTAGCCATAGCCAAGGTGAAAACATTAAGTATCCTATTTTATTGTGAAAAGTGAGTAATTACCACATTGTGCCTTTTAAATGTTTATGTATGCAGATGGGCACTGCCTAACATTGGTTTAGAAACATCTGTATTTAAATGGACTGATTAACAACTTGGAATATATTTTAGAAAAATAATATTTTAACGCAGTTAACCGTGTGATAGGGTTGGGGGTAAGGATATTGAATTGGACTTCATCCTCGTTTTCCTGTTTTAGGGACGCCCATATAACAAAACTCTTTCATCAGTAAAGTTTCTCTTTAGAATCATCCATCTTTCTTTCTGCGTCTCCGTCCAGCCTCTTTGTTCCTCTCCCTGTGTTTACCCAGGGCCTTCGCGCTGTCCTGCACTCTGGCCCTCAGCCAGCCCTTCCTTACCCCAAGTCTCCTGTGTTCTATCATTTGCCTCTCTACACTCACTCAAATGTGAACCTCAGTTCTCTATGTGAGGTTGATTGCACTTGCTTTTGAAGGGAAGTAATTTGATAATACAGGCTTATTTCAATCATGACAGAGATCGATTCTTCCTGGAGTTTTTTCCTACCAGTCTGCTTCTAAAGGAGACTATGACCCTGGCCGCTGTGGCTCAGTTGGTTGGACCGTCGTCCCCTAACCAAAGGGTTGCAGGCTGGATTCCTGGTGCGGGCACGTGTGATCCCGGGCCCAGGCATATGCAGGAGGCGGTCAATATGTATTTCTCTCTTGCATTGATTTCTCTCTCTCCCTTCCTCTCTCTCCAAGAACCAGTGAGAAAATATCCTCAAGTGAGGATAAAAACAAAACAAAAAAAAATTTTTAAGACTTTTTTCATATGGTATAAAGGCCAGTTCTTACTATCTGAATAATTATTACATGTTTAAAGAATGCTGTCAAGCCTATAAGATAAAGCAACAACTTGTACATAAAGAGTGGTATCTTAGCTAAAGAATAAAATTTTTCATTTTCTGTACTAACCATATAATTTTGCTAATCACCTGGAAAAAGGAACATACCTGTTAGTGGCTAGGTTGTTAGTTCACTTGTGGAAGTAGCAAGATGGAATTGACCATGTGACTTTAGATGGGGCACAGGAGAACCTTGGTGCCTAAGGAGTGGTGCCAGCCCTTGGAAATGCCTCAAGTAGGAAACATACATAATGGGCCAAGACTTTGGGAACACTAATGGAAAAAAGAAGGTAGGCTGACAATTTAGCACGGAAACTTGGATGACCTCTAGGATGTCCATTTAGCCCAGTTTACTGCTCTCTCTCTGAGTAGGCTCTTTACCATGCTAAAATCTGGAGAAATTCTGTGTGGTATTATTAAAAGGGAATTGTGCCTCTTACAAAAATTTATTATTCCATATAAATCAGTATGACTTTAAACAATATAAAAAGTGAAGTCCTGGGAATATATCCAAAGAAACCCGAAACACTGATTTGAAAGAAAATATGCACACCTATGTTCATTGCAGCATTATTTACAATAGCTAAGGTGTGGAAACAGTCCAGGTGTCCATCAGTAGATGAGTAGATAAAAAAGCTGCAGTACTTACACAATGGAATACTACTTGGCCGTTAAAAAAAGAAAGAAATCTTGCTTTTTGTGACAGCATGGGTGCACCTGGAAGTTATTATGCTAAGTGAATAAGTCAGAGAAAGACAAATACCATATGATTTCACTTATATGTGGAATCTAGTGAATACAATAAACTAACAAATAGAAACAGACTCCTAAAAACAGAGTACAGACTGACAGCCCTCAGAGGGGAAGGGTGTTGGGGAATGGATAAAAAAAGGTAAAGGGATTAAGCAAAGGGGAAAAAAAAAACCTTCATAGACACAGACAACAGTACGGTGATTACCAAAGGGAAAGCGGGCTGGCAGGAGGTAGAAAAGGGTAAAGGGAGATAAATAATGATGGAAGGACATTTGACATGGAGTGGTGAACACAATACAATATACAGGTGATGTATTATAGAATTGTACACCTGAAACTTTACATAATTTTATTAAACAGTGTCACCCTAATAAATTCAATAACAACTTTTTAAAAAGTGAGGTGTGAATTCTCAGTCAGTGTGGATGGAAAGAGTTATTTTGGACTGAGAGGTTATTCCTTCCTAAATTTCGCTCCTGGAAGCAGTGTCTAAAAGCAGTCCCTGCTTTTGACATCTTCTTTTCAACACATTTTTAAAAATTAATTATCTAGCTTTAAAACATTTTTGCACTTTTTTCTTATCTCAAGTTCCTCAAGCTATCAGGGTCAGGTGATGAGTTATGTGGGGCTTCTGGGATTCGAGGACACTGGAGAAGACTGAGGCAATATTATGACAGTATTTCCAGTTACAGTCTGCCCTGTTTTAACACCAGAAATGTCTGTATAATGTGAGCCTTTCTCCTTCAAAACAGCAGGATATTCTGGGAGGCCTTTGGCAGTGGTACCTAGAAACTGCAGGTAAAGCATGTGTTGTCAGTTCAGCATCTGAAAATGTAACTCCCAAATAGATGAGTCCTGAGGAGCTGTAAAAAGTTGAGACCTTTCTTAATTGGGGCAGTGGGGCAGGAAGTACCCCAAAGTTGAAGAAGCCTATATCAATCCAAGCCTAAAATATTTACCCCCAACACATGCCCCATCTTTTAAAACAAACCAAAAAAACCCCAAAAACACTGTTTTCAACCATGATCTCTATTCACTTTGGATTGAACTTCAACTAGCTTATTTTCAAGCATGCTTGTAACTTAGCACAGCTCTGGGAAAAATCCCATAACCGAGCCATCTGGGTTGGATAAAAGAAGGAGTTTTTCTATTTGATTTCACATTTTGTTCCTTTTTGTTTTGAATGGGGGGGAAATCATTATGAAATAACCAAATTATTGCATAACATTAATGAAACAGGAAAAATCTTTTCAACTCTGTACTATTTCTAAAGAATTCTATATTAGAAGGTCTCTCTGTTGTCTCCAAAACGTGGTGTAGAGTGAATGTTTAGGGTGAGTTGACTCAAGTGAATAACTAATAATGGTCACAAAATAAAGTTCTCATTGGGTGGTCTGAAATTCAGCAGTGTTTATTTCTTCTCAGACTCAGCAAAGATTTTTTTTCCAGCGAAGCATATTTTAGCATTTTATGCTCTGGATTTACTTAAGTGTGGTTATCATTGAAGTCATTATGCATATATAATTTTTCATTTTCTCTTAAAGACCAACATTAATTGCTTTATGATTAAAGAGTCTGAGATTAAGAAATGTTGGAAAGTTATTTACTCTCTGATAACTTTGAAAGCAACTGTGACAAAATAGGCTATTTTATGTTATAAACTGCTGTTTGTAGTCCAGAGTTCCGTGATTGAATCTTGCATCAGTTCAGACCTTAAAATTAAGAAACTGTTAGGTAAAAACCTGTGCGTGTTTTACCAGGCTCCGGGTACCGAGTCCTGAGAACACGATGATAAGCAAGACAATTTCGGTCCGTGTCAGTAGCTGTTACAGTCAAATGGCAGAGACAGGTGTTACATGAACCATTACACAGATATGCTACAATGAGAAGTACAGTGCACAAAGAGTCTGTACGACCTTTGGAAGGGGTAGAGGTAGTTAGGGAAGGCTTTCCTTTGGAAGTGCTAGTTTATTCAGACAAAGCAAATGAATACTATATAATAAAATAACAGTTATATGATGGATCAGATACTGTGCTGATAACTACCTATTCTTACACCTTTTTTGTCCTTTTTTATTAATCCCACTCATGAAAGCTCTTGAGATTAGGAATGCCTTGACCTCAGGGTTTATGATGATTTCATGTCAAAAGACTTTGTTTATAATAAACCCTTAAGTAATATTTATCAAGTTAATATATCACATATTTTTTCCCTTCTTCATACGAGTATACTTTAGTACAATTATGTCATTTAACATATATGTTTATTGACATAGCTATTATTAATATCACACTAATCATAGCATACGAAGAATAAATTATATAAAGATACAATTTAAGAAGAATACTTTTTAACTAATATGCCACTACTACTGCTATTAACCATGACTCTTTTAAATCTATAGCAACGTGCCTCCCACCAGAACGTAACATCCTGTAAATATTTAGGACCTATGCATTGCTCTCAATTTCTGTGCTGGAAATCCTGAAGATTGTTTTACAGTCGTAGTTTACTTTTGTTTGCTTTATTGGTTCGTCTGGGGATCTAAATTAGTTTCCTAAAAATTGTCTAAGAATGTGAATTATAAGGGCTTGTTCTATTGAAAAATGTTAAAAGATCATGAAATGAGGTCAGCTTTTCTCTTGGCATCTTGGTAGGTAAATGCATACCTATTAAATGGAGCATGGTCTTTTGATAGTAAATTTAGCCGGTGGGTATATTCATTTTACAGTATTTCTCAGGCTTAAAATATCTCCTAATTCCTTTGAGAGAGTAAAGCTAAGAACACCATCACATGACTGTCTGGGTTTCTAAAATGCTAAGGCTTTATATATGACAGCCTTATGGATTTTGGGTAGTAATAAAACAAGTACTGAGAGTTTAAGTAAGATAATCTCATCTATGAACTATATAAACTAGAATGTAATTTTAGATACTATGGTTTTATATCACAGATGATGTCATAATCATCAGAAGAAGTCTGCCTCATTATAAGAGTATATTTTCCCAGAAAATAAGTGAATTTTGATATTTGAATGATTTTAAGATTCCATTTGAGGAATCTTTTATTTATATTGAATTAAATTTATATTAAATTAAAGCATTCATCACATTTCTCTAGTCATGAAAAATATATTGGGTAAACATTCCAAGATATGAGAACCATCGCGTTGTTACCACTTTCAAAAGAAGTCTATTACCAAATAATTAGGAAAAATGGAAATTACAGCCTTGCTTGTCAGTTAGCCCTGTTTATTATTCTCCCAATAAATATTTTTGAGCATCTGCTTTGTGCCAGGTGCTATACTAGGCGTTAGGTGTACTCTTGGGAAAGAAAAGAAGCAAGCAAAATAGACCATCAAACAACTCTTTCGTGTAGTCTTCATACCAATTTTTATGCATGTCAGTCTTTTTTTCTTTTTTTAATTTTCCTTTTTAGAGAGAGGGAAAGGGAGGGAGAAAGAGAGGGAGAGAAACATCAATGTGAGAGAGAAATATCAATTGGTTGCCTCTCATGCACTCCGACTGGGGACCCAACTGGCAGCCCAGGAACCTTCCGCCTTGTGGGGTGATGCCCAATCAACTGATCCACTCTGGTCAGGGCTGCACTTCAGTCTTTGGATATCTCAGTCTCCTACTCAGGGTATTTACTTTAAACTTAACTCATATTTATAGCAGCTTATAATTTATCTGATTTGGGGGCCTATCGAAAGTAGAAGGGAATTGCTACTGAAGTCATATATACTGACAATGCAGCTGGTAACTAACACATTCATACAGATAGAAGTCACATTTGCCAAGGGCTCACACTAAAACACAAAATAGTATTTCCCTGGCTTTGCCCCAGTCTGTGACATGAGAACATCAGTCCTTCCTATCCTTCAGTTTCTTCCCAAATCCTTTGAGAGTCCCCTGGGAGTGTCTCACCCAGAATTTCTTAAAATGGTAGTCCTCTTCTCCATTTGCAGACCATTGTGGTAATATCAGCCATCACCACCAGCCAGGGCACTGGGTGTGCTACAGATGGCAGCCATGGCATTGTGACTGACACCTACATAATTCTGGGACCATTGCTCCCATGGCCTTGTTCTCTCATCTCCACAGAGATTAGCTTATAACCCTTCATATTAGGGTAGGTTGAGCTGTTTTAATTATAACATACAACTAAAATGCAAAGGGATTATAAAAATGTATTTTTCTCTCACATAACAGTCCACCTTAAGTGTTCATTTCAGCAAGGAATTCTCCTCAGGCAACCACTTAAGAACTGGGGCTCTGCCCATCTTTAACGTGTAGCTCCCATAGTTGCTGTGTTCTATGTCCTCCTAGCCAGCAGGAAGGAGGGAACTACCCTATCAGGGAGATACATGTACTTCTCAAAAGCCTTAGCTCATATTCTGTTGGTGAGGACGGGACACATGTGGCCAAGAAGCATTGACCGTGGCTGGGCTACTTCCCAGTCACAACTCTGTTGTTATGCCTTTTTAGGGACAGCATACCGTCATCTCTGTTTCTCTCTTGTTTCACTGTCCTAGACCCTTCGTCGTAGTCCCCGTCTTTAGCACCCAGAGCAGCAGAGAGCATCCTTGGTTACATAATCTTTGCCACCTCTCCCCTAGGCAGTTCCCTTTCCCATCTGTGTAAACACCTTTTCTAAACCTTTTCTGCTCTTCTTAAATCCACTCATCCCCAGCCTTAAAAGATGGCCTGCTCTTCTACTGAAGAATAAAGGTAGAGGTCAACTATGAGGAGTAAATATTTGTTAGATGTGTCTATGATATGTGATCCATACTAGAGGGAAAAGTAAGCCAGAATCAGGGAATTGGGAGGATAGTGATATTTTAAGCAGAATGGTTAGGAAAGGCATCTCTAATTATATGAGCAGAGACCTGAAGCAAGTGAGAAAGCTCTTCACACGGGGGAAGAGCTTTTCAGGCACGGAAACAGTGTATCCTAAGGCCCTGAGGCAGGAGGATATCCACACACAAAGGACAAGGACAGTAAAAGTTCTGATGTAACTGGAGCAGAACAGGGGAAGGAGGAAGAGTGCCAGGTGAGACCAGAGCGGCAGCCCATGCCAGAGCCATAGGGCCTCCTAGTCCGTGGTAAGATTTCTGAAGGGGCCATCATCAGAGGGATTGGAACAGAGGAATGACACGAGCTGGCTTGTGTTTTAAGAAGTTAACTCTGACTGCTCTGTGCAAAACAGACCCAGTGAAGCGAAGTAAACAACTCTGGGAATAATCCAGATGGGAGATTATGGTCCTCTGGGCTGGGGAGGTATCTGTGGAAGTGGTGAGAAGTGACTCCATCCTGGGTGTTTCAAAGAGCTGACAGGCTGAGTAGTGCTGGAACCTTCTATCCTTCTAGTGGAGCTTCCTCTCCACACTCCACATTTCTTCTCCTTCCTTATGGCCCAGGCGGCTGATCCATACAAACTACGTCATCTCTGGCTTCCCTTTGCTTCTGGCCCGTGTGAGGGTCCTGCAGACGATGCGAAGGCAGGAGGAATGATAATGTAATGATGCCACATGAGTCCTTAAGAATTGCCTAAGTTATGTTTGATATGAAAGATTTAAAGCGGGGGGGTGTCTCCATCTCAGTGTTTATAAGCTTCACCTTGTTGGACAATGCAGTCCCTGGGATCAGAGAGACTTAGGAAAGAGTTGGATGCAGCTTTCTTATTATTCATTGTTTTGGAGAACAGTTTGGTGATTTTACCAGCTGTTTTTTGAACTGGAAAGAAATACTTGCACTGACTGGTGTGGCTCAGTGGATTGACTGCTGGCCAGCTAACCAAAGGGTCGCCAGTTCGATTTCCAATCAGGGCACATACCTGGGCTGCAGGCCAGATCCCCAGTAGAGGGAGTGTGAGAAGCAACCACACATTGATGTTTCTCTCCCTCTCTTTCTCCTTCCCTTCCCCTCTGTCTAAAAATAAATAAATAAAATCTTTTTTAAAAAAAAGAAATACTATTTGTTCACAGTTTTTCAAGAACATAAATTGTTACCAATAAAGATGATGCCAGTAACCTTTTTCCAGTAACTTAAAAGGTGGGTTGTGATTTATTAAAGTTACCTCTTAAATGACTGACTTTTATTTACATGATATTTTAATAGCACTTACTTCCATTATATTTGTTGCATACATTTATAAGATTATCAGTGTGACTGTTTCCCTACCAATTTCTTTTTAAGTACTGTATTTTGTTATTGATGTTTTCTGCTGATCTAAAGAATATTTTATCTTCACGTATTTTTAATTGCACTTATAATTTGGTGACTTGCCCTCCCTCCCTTCCTCCCTCCCTTCTTTCCTTCCTTCCACCTTTACTCCTTTCTGTTTTTCCTTTGGGCAAAACCTTACAGTAGGCTAGGCAGCCTTAAGGTATAGCTTTAATGAAAGCTTTCCTGAATAATCATTTGGTGTAAAATCCCAACCAAATCCATTAATGGAAAAAAGGAAGTAATATCTTTTCAGCGTTAACTTTCTTTGTGGTTGTCCCCATGAATAACACACGCACGTGCGCACACACATTGAATTCATTTAACTATTGCCCAGATTCAACTATATTTAAGCTCCATATTTCTAATAAGGAAAACAAATTCCATGAAGTTAAGAGAGTATACTGTCAGAGAATGTATTCATTAAAGATATTTTAAAGCCATGCAGTCTTGCTTATATAAAATTGTAGTCAATTTCCCAGGAAAATGTCCAGGAATACCCTATTGACTGGATAGTTTGTTGTTTTTTAACTAAAAAGCATACCCTTCTTTTTCTTCTTTTTTCTCCTTTTATTTTGGACATTATTAAATATTCTCACAACCTAAGTAAATAAGTTTTGCTTTTTAAGAGATAAACATTACATACAATATTTTAAAGCATTTACTCATGTTGTGGGTTTTACAATTAATTTGATAATTTTGTTTGAAAACTGAATAAGCATTTGACTATACGGAAGCAAGGGTATTTTTGAGATCTCTGGGATGTATGGCAGCTCTGCTCCATATGAGATCTAGACTCGCAGGGCATATCACCAGTAACTACCTGTAAAGTCCTTTTCACCTGCACTCAGCTCTGTTAACAGGCAAATTATAACTCTCCTTGGAGTATTACTTATTGTTATTTTTCATTTGAAAGATCACTATCAGAATGATGATTATGAAATTGTGAAATAATGAAAAATAACAAGGACTGACTTAAATAATTTAAATTTTCTTAAAGTTTCCTAACTTTCTTTGAGAGAGACAAGTTCATTTAAACATCCACTTTACTGGGAAAGATGGGTGATATACTGTTCTCTGAGATCTCTGTGCTGAGTACAAGAGAGGGAGGGAGAACTAAACAAAATTAACTCAGAGACATCATCTTTTGGCTGTGTCCTCACATAGTGGAAGGGGAGAGAGCTCTCTGGGGTCCTTTTAGAAGGACACTAATTTTTAAGGGCTCTGCTCTTATGACCTAATGACCTCCCAGTAGCCCCACTCCTGATACACATTTGGAATTAGGATTTTAATACATGAATTTTGAGGGGGACACAAACATTCAGTCTATTGCAACTACCGTTGTGGTAATGGAGTAGAAGAAAAGGGTGTATGAGAGGTGACAGGCTTATACATAAGGGAAGAGGAAGTAGATGCCAACCTTAGACTTTCAGTGTGAATAACTAGCATTATGGATATAAGAAATGCAGAAATGTTCTTTAGTTTCTGAAAAGTTTATGTATATGGAGAAAACAGGAATGCAAAATATCAAAAACTAATACAGATTAAATGTGGTCATACCATATTATACTATATTATTTATATAATAATTAAATAACTGATTGCCTTCCAAAAGAGGGATATCGATAAGAATAAGATCTTTTACAGAACTTTCCTTTGGTTAAGAGAACTGTATCCTATTTTTCCAGTTCTTTCGCTCAGATCTTTATATTACATTGTAATAGGCCCAGAGATTTGTTGGTCTTTGATTCTTATATTCCAAGACTGTTTTGTAGTGGTATAAGGAACTCAAACATGAAATCTGTTGAAAAGTAAACCATCACCTTCTGCACTTGATCCAACATACCGTATATTTAGAAATATACATGTATATGAGATATACATAATTATTCAGTTACAAATAATTTGACTGTTATTTCGTAAGTATTTTTATTATTTCCAGGTTCGATGGATGATGTACTGGATTGTTTTTGCTCTCTATACTGTGATTGAAACAGTAGCAGATCAAACAGTGGCTTGGTAAGTTGTAGTATTGAGAAAGGACCAGACCACAGATTTGTTAAGGGGTTGCCTGCTTTTTCATCCTGCTTTTGCTGTTGACCAAGTAACTTTGATCAAGTTGCCTAATTATCCAATGTCTCGTTTTCTTCATCTGGTTTCCCCGTAAGAACATTATTTTCCTTCCAGTCCCTCTCAAATAAAGGCGCGTGTTCTTCTCCCCACATGCCGCTTTCTACCTGTCTCCCGTACATCCTGTAGTCTCTTGGAATAGAGAAATTGTCATCTTTTCTTACACTGATGACTTCAGGCTGTTTATCACTTCCTAAAAGACGCCTCTTTTGACACCCACAGCATCTGGTTTTAGCACTCGCTCCCCATCCTTAGAACTCCCATCTACATTCAAACTGGATGACATCCACGCAGACACCCACTAACCACCAGCTCCTTGTCTGCTCTGTTCCAAACCTCTAAGGCAAAATTAAAGCATGTTTATATCCTCAAGGATTTAACATTTTACTGAGGAGCAAACACTTAGTGGGGCAACTTGAACCTCCTTGTGCTGTATTTCAGTAGTGCATTTCCATCTAAACCTTGCCATCACCTGGACAAGTCCTCCTTTCAGAATCTCTGCATTTACTACCTTGCCAACATTTTCAGCTGCCCTTGCTGCACAAACCTTTGGCATAAATAAGCCCAATTGCTCTTATTTGCTTCTTTCCCAGGCTACTAAATGAACTGAAAAAGTCAGTTGCTCATATAGATATCAATTTGACCTCACCTTTCCTTTTACTTGTTTTTGGTCCATTGCTACTTCCATTCCCTCTTATATCTGTTTCAGACATTTACTCCTCTCTCCTTAAACTGTCTTTCTGACTTTGCTATTCTCATCACATTCTCACGGCACATTAGGTCACATTGAATTGCTAGGGGAAAAAAATGAAGTCATCAGACTTAAATGTTCTTAGCATCTGCCCTTACTTATGAACTTCCCTGTAATGTATCTTCATCCATCGTTCTCTTCCTTCTTCTGTCCCACAGTTCATTCATTTACCTGTTATGTTTTTGATATAGGGGTTTGAGAGAGGGTTTTCTGTTTATTTGTTTTTAAATGACAGATTCCAAAACATGCTAGGTCTCTGAAGTGTCAGAGTTCTCTTTAAAGATTTCAGTTTTTTTGCTGATTGCAAAAACAGCATACATTATCAAAATATGAATAATGCAGGAAACGTTTACCACAGTGAAAGTCCAGACATCCCTCTGCGATTGCGCCATCATGGAGACCTTTTTTTGACTGCGCAATCGTCAGTCATCATGCCTTGATGCCCGATAACCATCTGCCTCTTCAGAAAAGTCCAGATTCTTCAGTTATTGTGTATCTTAGTGCTTCTTTGACCACAGTATGTTGATTGCCTCATGCCGTATTAGTTAACTTTTGCTCTGGCAACAAACAACCCTAAGCAGAATAAGTTCAAAACACAAACATTTATTTCTTGCTCAAACTACATGAAGGCAAATGGCCATTGCTGCTTTGCTGGGCTTAACTATTTTAAGTGTCTTTGCTTTTGGGGACCAAGGCTAGGGGAGCATTTGCTGTCACAGCAGAAAGCAAACATTTAAATCGAGAGCGGAGGCATTGGGGTGAGGGAGTCAAGGGGCATTTAAAGCCTGTGGCATGCCATACTTACATTCTGTTTCCAAAAGCAGGTCACATGGTTAAACCCACAGTTATTGCTTGGGGAAGTGTACTCAGCCTGCAGGGCAGACACTGCAGAGTCCCATGGAAAAGGGCACGGGTTCAGTCTAACCCTAATTCCCAGTCTACCACAGTGGTAATTCCATTCCTTTTGCAAGTAAACAGTTTAGGTGTGGAAAGTGACCGATTCTGGCCAAATGAGATGAGGGGGAACGTTTTCTGGGAGCTCTGAGAATGAGAAAATGAGTGTATGGGGTAACAGTGTGCACTTGGAGCATATAAATGTGTGTCCTGCTATTTAGAGGTGCATCAGGTACTGCTGTGGCAGCGGGCTCTGCAGACAGAAGGGTGGGTCTTACCGCCCTGGCTAATGCTGTCAGTGTCCTCTCTGAACTGTGCACTCAGTTGGCAGCATCCCTGGGCTCGCTGAAACCGAAGAATCTTGACTAGAAGGTGTGAATCTCTGCAAGGATCAGGTTGCTCTTGCGTTGACTGATCTATATTTAACGAAATTGATTTTGTCTATTCAGACATAGTCATTTGAACTTGTTTAAGTTTTTTGTTCTTTGCTCATTGTCTATAGTTTGTTTTCACAGGTATTTTTTTTCCAAATTTTTTCTCGTTAGGTTCCCCCTGTACTATGAACTTAAGATTGCTTTTGTCATATGGCTGCTCTCTCCCTATACCAAAGGAGCGAGTTTAATATATAGAAAATTGCTTCATCCACTTCTTTCTTCAAAGGAAAGGGTAAGATATATAAATTATTTCCACAAATCATTTGTTAGAAATGTATATCATCACATGCTTTATGCCATAAAATTTGTGAAATGTTTATATTATGGGGGAAGTACCATTTTGGGCTTCTGGACACTATGCTTAAGTAAAATTAATATCTGTGTGTTTGGGGTTTTTTTTTCCAGGAGATTGATGATTATATTGTACAAGCAAAGGAACGAGGCTATGAGACGATGGTAAATTTTGGGCGGCAAGGTTTAAACTTAGCAGCTACTGCTGCTGTTACTGCAGCAGTGAAGGTAATTTTTTATTTACACTTTTTCTCCAATGGCACATTAAGTCAACAGATAAATTTGGGTCGCTTTTTTGTCAGATCATTATTAAATGTTAGCAGAATTTTGCTTCTGTTTATTTTCGTAATACTGGAAAGAACAAGTACCTAATTTTACAAGCATTTTTATGCATTTTCTATAACTAAATGTTTTGAAACAGTTGATCACAAAATGAGAGCTAGTTATTAAACAAAACATACCAGGAAATGTCATTTTGTCACTTTTCTACTTTATAACCTTAAAATAGTTTGAGTAAATCACTGTTAGTAAAGATGACCAATCTTTCTTTCTCTGTCTCTGATGTTCTCTCTCGGTGGCAATATCTGGGTAGGATTTCTGGCTTACTTCTGCACCCCTACTTCAACCAATTTGAGGTAACTGATTATTCAAAATAAGGCATGAAAAAATTCTGTTTTTAAAACTTGAGATTTTACTTAGCCAATACTAATGTCATGTGTTGTGTTTTGCAAGCCAAGTTATCAAATGAGTGCCTCTGTGAAAACTTGCATTGTGGCTTTTGGATTTCTTTGCATGTAGTAATTAGTGTGGTTTATTTTAAATGTGATAGCATAATTGATTTTGGTGTGTAATATATGGAAAGGAAACAGACTTCAGACCCAGAAAGTACAGTGTGTGCCTTTCTAAATAACCATCTGCAATTTACTTCTGTATTCCTTTGTTGCTTTATGTATAAAATAGGGATAATATACTTATCTGTGAGAGCGTAGTAGGAGCCCAATAAACATTAATATTATTTATCTATCTCAGTTCAAAGGAAAATTTGAGTTTGTTGCTTTTAAGTTGAGACTAAATAGTATTCTAGCTTTTGAGTTGGGCTTTTTCAATTTAGTTATCTTGAACTAAAACAACAGTGCCGTGGAAATAAATATTCTAGTCAAGCAGTGATTCTATATAGGAGTAATGGTAAAAGGATGTAAAATGTCAAATGGAATTCCTAAAATGAGCCCTCTCTTTTCAGAGTGATCTTTGGCTCAAGTATCCCAGAGCCTAATATGATCAGCCCTGGCTGGTGTAGCTCAGTGGATTGAGCGTTGGCCTGCAAACCAAAGGTCACCAGTTCAATTCCCCAGTCAGGGCACATGCCTGTGTTGCAGGACAGGTCCCTAGTAGGGGGTGCGTGAGAGGCAACCACACATTGATGTTTCTCTCCCTCTCTTTCTCCCTCCCTTCCCCCTGTCTAAAAATGAAATAAATAAAATCTTTAAAAAATATGATCAACAAGATAAAAAAATTGACATTATACACTGGAAGGGTTACATTGAGAATTAAGTGGAAACAGTAACTATGCAGCACTAGTGATTACCAGCACTTTAGTACATGTTGCCTATTATTGGCTTTTGAAGGCTTTTTATTTGTATAGATATAAACAGATAGTAAAATAGCAATATATTCAACTTATTTAAGGACTGTTTTCCATTTTAGAAGAAGTGCATTTGCTTTTTATTTCTTGCTTAATGAAAATGCATTTCTGATTTCCATATCTACTAAAAAAGATCGTCCAGAAGATCCAGCATTCAACAAGTAGGAATGCTACCAAGAGACAACAGATACAATCAAAGAAATAATATTTCAACATGAATGTTCATGTTGAACAGGCCCAGAAAGTACCCAGCACAATGAATGAAAAAAAGGCTAAGCCCGGGTTATTGTGGCTCAGTGGATTGAGTGCTGGTCTGTGAACCAAAGGGTCACTGGTTCAGTTCCCGGTCAAGGCACATGCCTGGGTTGTGGGCTAGGTCCCCAGTTGGGGGTGTGCTAGAGGCAACCACACATGGATGCTTCTCTCCCTCTTTCTCCTTCCTTTCCCTTCTCTCTAAAAATAAATAAAATATTTTTTTTAAAAGACTAAGTGGATCTACTCTTAAGCAAGGTTATTACTGTGTTTTGCCATGTATAATGAGCACTTTTTTGCCCAAATTTTTGAGTGAAAAATGCAGATGTGCATTATACATGGGCAGTATGAATTCCATATCTATATAAATGTTTTTAATTCTTTTATTTATGTTTATGTGCTAAAAGTGTAACTCTAGAAAGCAATAACGACATCTGTATACAAAATAATACCCTGGAATACAATAATCAGTTTTTCTAAATATAAATAAATACATGAATAAATTTAAAAATTAAAATGCAAGATTTTTTTCCTGAAAGTTTGGTCCAAAAATGTTAGCGCACATTATACACAGCAAAATACAGTAAAATATTCCAAAACACCAGAGATGAGGAAGGAATTCTTAAAGAAATTCCAAATGAAAAAAGTATGTCACATTCAAATGACCTAAAATCAGAAAGACATTAATTTCTGGGGCAGGAGAAAGTGGTGGCAGGAAAATGGAGACTGCTGTACTTAAACAACAATTTAAAAAAAAAGAAAGAAAGACATTAATTTCTAACTAATGACAATGGAAGCTTTAAGATGGAAGACTGATACCACCCAAGATACCGTAATGATTTTCACCCTCAAATTCCAAAACAGTCAAGCTCTCAGTCACTTGTCACCTTAAAATAAATCTTTTATTTTATTTTTTTTTAAGCATGCATAGTCACAAAACTTACCTCTCGTGCATCCTCTGTCAGGGGTGGATGTGCTCTGCCAAAATTAGGGAATAATCCATGATAAAGGAAAACCCATGGGACCTGGGGAGTTGGGTATCCACCAAAGAAGGCAGGTGACAGGAATTTCCGGAGTGAGCACTACATGGCAAGTTCAGAGGACAGCCAGCCAGAATTGGATGTGATTGGGGAAGAGTGCTGAGACAGGTGTCTCTGGGAAGGGTTTGGAGATGAGAGTAATTTATAGGTTTAATCCTGTGTAGGGATGATATTTAAATCATTCAGCATGCACTGTGACCAGTCAGAGGACAGACTGGCTGTCGGTGGCAGGTACTACATAATACAGCTGCACCTCATCCCTGAGCACCATGGAAAATGTGGTGGAAGCCACCTGAAGGAGAGCACTGGACAACTAAAGCAAATGAAACATGAGAAAGGGATCATTGTAACTCTGGCAAAAGTTACAATACAGAAGGAAGGGAATGCAATATGAAGCATGACTCAGTTCAGCAGTGAATAACATTTACAACACAATCATGAGAATACCCTATGATTGAACAACTATGATTTTTCTCTATTGGAAGGACGAAGGAAAAAGAAGGGGAGGTAGAAGAGGATTAAAATCCTCATCTGCCATGTAGGAAAGTCAAGGGTGTAAACCGGTTGCCTGCTGGGGAATATAGAGGAGAAGGGGACCAAGGGCTTGTATTTTTTACACCCCAAAGAAGATACTTTCTCAATTTGTCATGTTTAAAAGCATCATTCAACTTGATTCTGCAGTGAAAAACTAAAAGTTAAATTTCAGCTTGAAAAATTGTTTAGAAAGTACAGACATTTTGAACATTGTTTTGGGAAACATAGAAGCATACAAATCCCATTTTCTTCTGCTCACTTAAATATAGTTTGTAACTCTGCTACTTTGTGAGACAGCTTCCCATGTTTTGGCTATTTTATGGGATATTTATTTTATTTTGACTTAGGCTTACCATTTCCAAACTCTTTGTGTAGGGAATCAGAAGTTCCCACTATATTATCTTATCCTTATCCCCTCCTCGTTTATTTTTATTTTATGCTTTTCTGCCGTCTATATTTAGCATCCTATATATTCATTCAACATTGATTTATTTAATACCTACTATATGGGAGGTGCCAGGGATGCAGCAATGAACAAGATGGACACAGTCCCTACCCTCACAGACTGAATGTCTGTATTCGCCAACTGAACATTCTCTCATCATTGGTTGCTAAGATCCCCCCCTTGCCTTGTTATCAAAACAAGCATTATGTCACAGAAATACCATTCTGTAAAAAGTCTATAAAAGCAATCCTATGCCTATAGTTCTCTGTCTTTTTCTGTGGTTCATTGTTTGTTTTTATTTATATATTTAACAACTTAAAACCACCTCTTCCCTTTAGAGGCAGGAAACAACATAAAATCATCTTAGGTTACACTGCAAAACAAGCACTTATCCCATAATTGGAATTCGTTATGGGACTTCCCTTCTTGCCCGTGATGTCTTGATCCTTTTGTTACGAAGATCACTGCATATGAGGCAGCCCTTGCCATTCTCTGGGTGAGCACAGGAAGGTTCACTTCCACTACCCTGGATTTTATTCATTAGGAATATTCATTAAATATGCTGAACATAACTTAGTGGTAACACTCTGCTTCAAGTTGTACTGGACCTATTTTAAAGTAGATAAAATTAATTTCATCTCTGGAGATGTCAAAGAAAGACACTGTGATGGAAGAATCACTGAAGCAGACACTTCATACCGAGGAATAAATTGAAACTGAAATAAGAAATAGGTCAAGTTTGAGGAGAAACTACAAGAAAGCCAGTAGTAAGACTTGAGAATTATTTAACAATTTTATAATATATAGTTTGTTAAAAATATCCTTTAGACTAAAAATGTTGGGACTCTTGGTGTGACCTTTAAATATTGGCAATGCCCCTGACTACATTTCCCAGGTTGAACCACCAGAGCATGTTAAAGATGAAAATAGGAATTTAATCAGAGCATTTATTGCACCGTAAAGCAATTTTCTGAAAATGTTACTCAGTTCTATGACCTCATTATCAGGCATCTGTTCACAAGGTCAGTGTACAAGTTTATTTTGGCTGAGCAAAGCATAAACATATGAAGGACTGTCAAGGATTTTGCTGAGGATGTTCAGCATTCCATAGCTTTTCATGTGAGAAATGCAGGTGGCTTGTGTAGAGCTGAACAGCACTGCTGCCAGTCATATTAACCACCGCTTAGGTTTCTCCCTGGCAGCCTTGGGTGAGTTCTTCAGCAGATATTATTTTCAAAAAATCAATTATCGCAGAAATTAGAGCCATACAGGTAAAATTGATGAACTCCAGTTGACGTTAAGTGTTCATGATTAGGTCAAAGACCCTGACATCTTGCTATTTTAGTGGCTTTCTGTTTGTGAAAATATTTAATGATATTTAGCTGCTTGTTAGTGATTTTTTTAAAAAGCAGTTGTTCAGTCAATGGAGGAAAAAAGGTCAGGCTATTTTTCTATCATCTAGGAAGCAGATTGTTATAATGAACATGGAATTCTCTAGCAGACAATTTATTTGCATTCTTTAGCCCTGCTTCTGCCATGAATTAACCATGAGATTTTGGACAAGCCTTCACTGATCTTAAGTATTAACTTTCTTTCCTGTAAAACAAAGGGGTGAAACCTGACTTTTAAAACCCCTTGTATCTCTAAGAGTGGTTCTCAGTGGAGTTGATTTTGCCTTCCAAGGGGCATTTGGCAGTGTCCGGAGACATTATGGGTTTTCACAACTGAGGGGTTGCTGCTACTGGCACCTAGGAGGGGGTTCCTCTGCCAGAGATGCTGCTTCATATCCTACGATGCACAGGACAGTTTTCCCACAACAAAAAAATTATCCAGCCCAAAATAGCAATAGTGCTGAAGTTGAGAAAATATGATGCTCTAAAAATATGATGAGTCAGAAAAAGCTACATGGATGTATAAATATGTATAGGTAGTTTTGATGGTAGTTTGCAAATAATTTTTCTTTTGTATTTTTTGTCTGTGCAAATATTCTTTGATAAGTATATGTTGTTTCACCTTAAAACCACTAAAGTGTATTATTCACTCAACGCAAATGCAGTCAGTTATATTCTAATCTTGATCAGATTAATCGTTGAATGTCCATAGGGAAAAGAGATTTCCTAAAAACAGGGAATTAGCCTTATCTGCAATTATAATGTAATATGTCCAAGATCAACAGAATTAGAGCTTAATGGCTATCCATTATTGAACACTATCGTAAGAATTGTTCTGTAAAAGGTTGTTTATATGCTTGTAAGCTTATAAACCATTATTGATTATGATTTTAAACTCTTAATTAAAATGTAAAGATAATAGAATGTTTTATACAAAGATGCTGAAAAGCACAGTAAATTTCCCTTGTTTAACACAAAATATAGTAATTTTAGTGATGTTTGACCAGGAAATGAAGTTACTTCAACAAAGGCAGCATTATTTGGGTGTAAAAAGTTAGAATTAGTCATACGTGCAGGGTCTCTTTTTACAAATGCCAGCTGTGTACCTGGACACTTGAGTAACATTTAGATGTCCTGGCGCCCTTGGATGTAAACGAGCTCTCTGTGGAGATCAAGGGCTGGTTCTCAGCCGAAGAACCCTTCCCAGAGCTTCAGAGTGCTTGATCTGGCCCGGCCCTTCCATCCATCCAGTCAGCCCCTACGGTGTTCTCAGCTTCTTAAATGGGTGTTCCGGGCCCATCCCAGTTCAGACCCTAAGAACTTTGAGCCACTGAAGAGTTTAGGAACATTTCTGCTAATGACCAGTCTTAATGTAAAATATTCTACAGGATACTTCTTCATTACTTTGACTTTTATGTTCTTATCGTAATCTTTCTGTTACTTGCTCTTTGATTTTTAGGATCGATTTTCACATACACAGTGTACATACAGTTCTGCATAAAATAGGATTTAAAATGCTGGGATATAGAATATCCTTAATGGATGGTAATTCTCTTTCTCCTTATCAACTAACACTGCTGTTTCCACACATATTTTCCTCCTCGACTAGAATCTTTCTTCATGTTTCGTATACTTTGGGCTTAATATTACATCAAGCAAATAGAAGAAAATAAACAAAGCATTATTACTTTGAACAGAAGCTCAATACCTTTTAACATTGTTGTTGATAATGACTATAATATCCTATTTGTGCCCTCAAAATAGATAAACAGTTTTTCTTTTAATAGAGCAAAGAATTAGACATAGGAAAAATGAGTAGGAAATGAATCAGAAATATTTATTATGCCTCTCATTAAAATTAAAATTTCACTATACCATATATGACTAATTTTGTAATATTAAAGAAATTGTTGAAAAAAGAAAAAATATCACCCATCCCATCTGCCTGCACATCACACTTTTCATTTTTGCATATTTTCCCCTGCCTACTGCAAACTTGTAATCATATTATGTATGTGATTTAGAATTCTGAGGTAGAGGAGGGAGGTATTTCCACTTATTTTATTACAAACGTAAGTCCTTTATTAATGGACTTTTTGTGCTAAAGATATAAAAATTGGAAGGAATACGTCTGCATTTAGCTGTAATGATTTTATAATTAGACCCCTGCTTGGACACTTAAAATTTATATAATGTTTTTTAAGTTCACAGAACTGCATTAATTTTCTCTTTCTGTGTTAGCTCTGTTTTGGGCCCATAAGAAAATATACAGAGGAAAGTTTCGATTTTTCAAGGTGATAATGGCCGTTAAAGTGTTGGGGAATCTTCAAAGGGGGCACACAGACTTGCGCTTTTCCTGGCCTTTCTTGAAACCTTGAGGAGATTGATAACACTTAGGGCTATAAGGTTGGTAACTTAAGAGCTACATGAAAATCTATGGTGCAAATAGATCATCCAGATACCTCAGAGTAGGTCCTTGCTTACCTTTATTTTAAACCTGAAACAAACCTCAAATGGGTGGTGTAGTCTACCCATGTAGATACCCATGACCATGCCTGTAGTTTAGTACTAAACCTTTCTGCATAAAGAGGCCGGTGTTTGCACTTAAACACGCTGCTGTCTGTGGAGAACTCTAGCAATCAAGAGTAACAAAAAAGTAGGGATATCAAAAGAGTAGATTAGTTATTACCTGCTCAATATCAGTACCACACCAGGTACATTAGGAGAATAGAAGCCTAAGGTTTATCCATCTCATCTAGTTTATTAAAACCTTGTTCTGGAGACAAAATATACACAGCACAACAGTAGAACTGACGAAGTGTGAGTTCATTTGTGAGGAATGCCCTAAGCAATTAGTTGATTAGGCTCAAAGATACCAAAGTTTGTATACGATTCAAAGCTAGACTGATTTAATGGCACTTTGACTCATTTGCATTCTGAGATGTACTATCTTGAGTAGGAGGGTTTGTTTGGGAGTTACAGCCGGACTTGGAAATTGTACCTGAGTCAAGCAGAGGGTTTCATGGATGAAAATGCCGTTTATCCTTTGTGTAGCAGTATGTAGAAGGTCAAGAACTTTTGAGAGGGCACAGAAGCACAGAGGTAGGCTAAAGAAAATGACAGTTTTGAGAAAACAAGGCATCTGTTTCAGATGATCAGCTGGTCACCACCTTTTAGTATGTGTCTGAAATCTTCTGTCAGCCCTCTGCTTAATTAGTAAATGATATAAAGAGGAAAAAAAGTATAATGAATTAAACTATGCTTTAAAGTTTAATGTTTAAAGATGTGTGGAACCCAGTTATTTTTATTGAGGACATAGATCCTTTAATTAAATAATTCCTTTTCACAATTCAAAAAAGATACAGTGGAACTACAAAGCTTAAGGTGGGGTAAGGCGTTTGTTTTGTTTCGACATAATAGATCACTAAATCAGAGTAGCTGAATGAAGACCTTCATCTTCAGTGTAAAATGCACATTAGCAGTAATACTCAAATGTTTGTAGTGCCATAGGCTTTGAAATTTAGAGATAAACCTTTATGGACAAGTTTCTATGGTAACTTTATAACTAGAGGCAGTCATAAATTGACATGTGTGAGAAGAAGAAATAAATGGAAAAAAATTAGAAGAGTATTTTTAATCCAGCTATAAATAAGAAATGTGTCATCTAAATGCCATGCAAATTTTCAAAGTGAGTAAATTCAGATTTGTTTTTCCTTTTTACAGAGCTGTATACTTTGAGGGGAAATGTAGTTTGAAAGATTCAGAAATATCCCTTTCAGAGCTGGGCAATGATATACTCATTGAACTTTCTGCAGTGATGGAAATGTCCTGTATCTGCATTATTGAATACAGTAGCCACTAGCCACATGTGGCTATTGAGCATGTGAGGTGGGGCCAGTGCAATTAAGGAACTAGATTTGTAGTTTATTTAATTTTAGGTAATTTAAATTTACCCACATGTGTTTAGTGCCCGCCGTATTGTTAAGATGGCTTAGAGTCAAATTGCATAGTAGTGGACATGCCTTGAGTTATGCGGATATGCAGACAGTGCATTCATTAACTGAATGTCATTTTGTAGCCAAGATTCTTAGGCTCTTAAATCCTTTTTAACCCTGGTCTAGGTAGCGACATTACCACTTCTGACTTTGTTTAGCATAAAATCGTGTCTCTCTTACTTTAAAACGTTCTTCTAAATCATAAATTTAAGTCCTAAGTGCTAGTTTTATGAGGGATAAAAATTATGGGTGCTATTTACTCCGAGGGTAAACTCATCATACATTTTTTTACACTTAAAAATTAAACATAAAGCTAAAATGTTTGGGGGTGGAATGTACTGGTGTCTATAGTTCACTCAGAAATGCATTAAAAATTGTTTGATGATGGATAAATGGTAGATATGTGATAAAGAAAATAAAGCAAAATGTAAAAAGTGTACTTTTCTTTCTCGGATTTCTCACCTCTCTGTCAAATAGAGCCAAGGGGTAATTACTGAGCGATTAAGGAGTTTGAGTATGCACGATCTAACAGCTATCCCAGGGGATGAGCACATGGGACAAAGACCATACCAGCCTCTCCCAGAAACAAAAAAGAAAAGTAAACCAGCCTCCAGTGAATCAGCAGGTGTGTTCCTTTGTTTTAATATATCATTCTTGCACAATGGGGATTTTGAGTCAAGATGGGTAATAAAATAATTCCTGGTAGCTCTGAATTTGGGCAGACAAAATTTACTTTTAAGCTTACATAGTTGAGTTTTACACTTAACGGTAGTTAGTGCATGCCTTTTGTCGACTTTGGAGATAATCCGACTAAGAAAGTGGCAGCATCCCTTTATACTGCCATGTATTTTTAGAAGCCACGGGTGTGGTGACCACCACTTCCTCACCACCAGCACTCATTCTGACCTGTGATCGGTGCTCCTTCTCCTTAAGCTACAATGAATCTGTGGAGTTTCATAGTTAAACATTCGTTACTGTAAGTGCTGGGAACAAATAAGGGCATTGACTCACAAGATAGAAAGTTTTAAGGAGGTGACAAAAGATGACTCAATTTGAAAATAGGATTATTCCAATGGAAATCGTGTTGCAATGACATGTATTTCTAGTTCAAGAACTAACTTGTAGGCATATTCTAATGTAAATCATGAGCATGTCATAGTTGGTATATTCTAAACTTTAATTTAAAAAATGTTATCTTACACATAAATAAAAAAGACAATATTCTTTAGTCATTTTATCACATGTACAAAAGTTTTAGTTCAAGGCTTAGCTGAGAACGAAGATCTTCGGGACCTGTGTTATTAATGCATTATTAAGTCTATAAGGTACAGGGCTACTTGATCTTGTTTTTTTGGTTTGTTTGTTGGTTTGGTTTGGCTTGAGGTAGAAGATTTCTTTTGAGGAAGATTAAAAATCATCCTTTATAATTAAACCAAATTTGAAAAATAAAATAATAGTCTCTTATAGATGAAAAATAGTGACCTTTCTCCTAAGTTCTCCCTAGAATGAATAACTTTACAAAGTTGGTAGCTATTATCTAAGAGGTAATAATTATAGCATTGGCCATTGATTAGGGTAGTACAATCTTTAAGAATGAGGAATCATTAAACTTTGAACCATCCTTCTTAATACATAAATAATGTAAAAGTAGTTTCTACTATATACATTTTCTTAATGTGCACCTAAAAATTAGGTATACTCATTTTGATTATGGGGCCTGCTGTATTATTTAGCTGATTTGGACTAGTTGTCTGGGTCCTTTATCAGCAATTTATTCATAAGTATACCTTGGAATTGGTTAAGAATTATATTCCTATTACTTAAATGAAAACAGGATTTTATGTAGGAAAATCCCTGACATTATTTTTATGATATCGTCTATTAAATTTTAAATGGTGTGACCAAAAATATTTTAAGATAGTGGTATGCTATGTAGTTCTTTTGTTTAGTTCAAACCGTGAAGTTGAAATAAATGAACACTTATAAAAATATGAAGTAAATGGTACAGAACAAGAAAGGTATCTGGTCAGTTACAAACTTAAAATTTTAATATTCATTACTTTGCCCAACTTTCCTACAGAATAGTATATATTCAAGCTTTCTTTCCTGAAGAAAAAATTAAACCACAGCTTTCTCTTTAGACAGTATTTTTAATAAAGTAGGTTCCAGGAGAGGAATAGGTAAAGAGAAGATAGTAACAGATAATCTAGAGAGACATGAGTCCAGATATACTGAAAATTTATCAAATGAGAAAGGTGGCCTCTCAAATTGATGGGAGAAAGGCAGATTAAAAAGTGGCGCTAAGCCCTTGCCGGTGTGGCTCAGCTGGTCGGAGCATGATCCTCTAAAACAAAAGGTCACGGGTTCGATTCCAGATCAGGGCACATACCCAAGTTGTGTGTTTGATCCTTGATCCAGGCGCTTAGGAGAGGGTAACCAGTCAGTGTTTCTCTCTCTCCTTCTGCCTCTCCCCCACCCTACCCTCACCCTCTTTAAAAAAAAGCAATGACCAAATGCCCTCTGGTGAGGATGAAAAAAAAAAAGTGGTGTTAAGATAACTGCTGTTCTTAGAAGGTTAATGTTTCTCTCTTCCTCCCTCCCTCCCTTCTCTCTCTAAAAGCAATGGAAAAATGTCTTCAG
Source organism: Mormoops blainvillei (assembly GCA_004026545.1). NCBI lineage: Eukaryota > Metazoa > Chordata > Mammalia > Chiroptera > Mormoopidae > Mormoops > Mormoops blainvillei. The sequence goes on along the minus strand of PVJD01000093.1, from coordinate 230,862 downwards.
GTGAGGATTAAAAAAAAAAAAGTAAAACTACCAAATAGAGGGGAAGCTCCACATAATAAAAACAACAAACTACAAACTATAAGAAATATTTTTGTTTCATGTTACAGGCAAAGGGTTCAGATTTTAACAGTCTGAGGACTTTTATGAGCCAATTATCATCAATCTTATCAAAGAATACAGCTGACCAATTGATACATGAAAAAGATATTTAGCCTCATAGAGAATCAAAGAAAGAGTAAACTAAAATCAAAATAATAGTAATTTTTGTTCACCAGATTGGCAAAAAAAATTTTTTTAATTAATAATGTTCTGTGCTGTTACTCTTCTAGTTTTCTGTTGTTGCATAATAAATCACCTCCAAACAGTGATTTTTTTTTTTAAAATAGTGGTCATTAATTTCATGCAGGAATCTGGGAGTGATTGGGCTCAGCAAGGCAGTTTTTGCTCAGGGTCTTATGCATCTATATCCAAACAGCAGCTAGGGCTGGAGTCATAATCTGAAAGGCTTCTTCACTTACATATCTGCTGTTTGAGCTAGCAAGAGTCAAACAGCTGGTGGCTTGAGCACTTGGGACTTCTCCAGCATCTCCCTCTCTGCGTGGTCCCGGAGGATCATTGGACTTCTTACCTGCAGCCGAAGGCTCGCAAAGCCAGTGAGTGTCCCAAAAGAAAAATGTCAGAGTTTATGGACCTGTTTTAAAACCACCACAGCAAGCATGTTGGGAAACAAACATTCTCGTATACTTTTTATAAGAGTTTAAAGCGGAATAATCCTTCTGGGTGACAACCTGGCAATAATTATTAAAATTTATTCCCATTAACTCAGCAAGAAACTTCTAGAAATATGCCATAAGGAAATAATCAGACAAGGGTTCAAAGATATATGTACAAGAATGTTCATCTCATTGTTTATAGTAACAAAATATTGGAACAAACCAATTATCTAAGAGAAATGGTTGAGCAAAAAGGTGGTTTATTAGCTATGAAAAATAATAATGTCAGTCTATACTTACTGACATGAAAATAACCAGATTGTGGGATAATATACAATAACAATGAAACAATATGCATGTTATAATCTATACCACAGAGACACAAAAGATAGATAAAATGCATTAATATATGTAAAAGTTATTTTTCAAATGTATTTATGTAGTAGAGGGTCTGGAAGGATATCACTACAATATTAATAGTGTTTAGCTCTGAGTGGTAGAATTTTAATGATTTTTTAAAATTCAACCTATTACTCAAAATTAGAAATAAAACAACAGCACTCTCCCTTCTGAAAAATAATTAAGTACTCATTTTTTTATCATGACTTTTTTTCTATTTCATTTACTTCCAAATTTCCTCAAGAAAAAAAATTCATTTGTTTTTAATTGTGGAAATTGCATTTACATTGCAAAACCTGTTTACTGGTTCATGGGATCAATACATATATCTCAGAAGCTCTGATTGTTCACACAGCAAACCCAAATATCAGGAAAACTGAATCCCTTCTGAAAAGACATCATGGCCTGCACTGAGCAATTTGAGGTTAGCATATCAAGAGGAATCCTCCCGTTTTGATGAAATTACTTAAATCTGCATGTCGTCATTATGGGCGGAAAAAAAGTTTCCTGCAAATGCTTTCTTGTAAGAAAGTGGACTCCTTGAACATGATGTACACATCCCTTGAATGGACACCACGTTTTGATAAGTGGAAATTTTTTTTTTTCGAAGAACCTCCTGCTCCCATATTAGTTACAAGTGTTTCAGTATTGTTTCAGTACCAGTGCATAAAGAGATTTTTTTGTTTGTTTTAGGTGCTTTACATATTTATTTAATCCTTAAGATGACTATGCAGGTTTAGTATTTTATCTTTATTTTGTAGATGAATAAACTGAGACTTAAGGAGATTAAATTACTTGTTAAAGGATACATACTCAGTGACAGAAATGAGGTATCTGAGGTTCCTAAGCTAAATTTTACTTTTTTAATTTAGAAAGAGGTTACACTTAGTGAGACAGTCGGACTGTAACCATGAATTCAAATAGTTTGAGCAGGAAAGGACCTTAGAGATGCTTTAGTCAAAGATGGCATAGGTGACATGCCCACTCCCAGCTCCCCTAAGCGTGGTGGCAGATATTGCTGATGGATTCTGGCACTGTCCCACACTGGCTCAGAATCCCACTTCACACAGTGCCCCAGACAGCTGGCTCCGAATTGGCATTGACACAGACACCTATTCATCATCTCCTGTATCTCACCACCTTACCAGATAAGAAAACAGACCTGGAGAAAGGCATGATTCAGCTCAGGGCCTCACAACCAATAGATGGCAAAGTATTCATTTCTCTTAACTTGGTCAGGACTCCTTCCACCACAATAGCTAAAGCTACTTCCAAGTCAAGCTTTTTATGATTCTACATTTATATTAATACATCGAAACACAGTGCCTGGTACATGCTAAGTACAGGATCAATATTGACTATTATCATTTTAAGGAGAGAAAACTTAAAATATACCAACCCTAAGATGTGCAAACTGAATCAAGTCAGGTCATTTTGCGAAAGGATCTGCTAGTTTTCTAAAATGGTTAGAGCTGTGGGCTGAAGGTAGGGAAACAGCTGCAGCCTCAGGCCCAGGCCTCTGCAAACGCGGGCTCTTCACTCTTTGGTACCCAGCCACTGCTTCAGAGGAATATGCTGTGGAAGGCACCGTGCTGAGGGCTCTCTCCAGTCTAGATTGATGATGTAAGGCAGCCGACCTTCACATCGCCTTTGTGGGGCACCAGCAGTATTCCACTAGCTTTACGTTGCCCGGACTTGGCAGAACGGTAAACCACTCAGCCAGCTAACTGCCTGAGCTCCTGCTCGATTCAGCACCCGGATTTGGATTTCTCTCATAATCCCGGGTCTCCCTCTCCTCTTCCATAGACTTTTTAAATACGTAAGATTGACTAACATTATTTACAGCGCTCACAGCAAAATTTCCATACATACTCATTTCCAGGTATAAGTTGAATAGAAAATGTGTATTTTAGTGCGGATATTTGGCTTGACTCCTCCCTTTTGGGTGCAGGGATTGGTTTACTAAACTTAATCATTTTAACTCCCAACTTTTGCTGCTTCCCTGTCCTCACTCCTTGGACTTCGTCATTTCTGACCTGCCATACTGCAGTAACCCCACTGTTTTCAGTGTCATCCACCTCTGACTCATTCTCCAAAGCACAAGGAGAATCTTCTAAAGAGCCCAAATCGAATCATGTCACCCTTCTGTTCACCATGCTTCAGTGGCTCCCCATTGCTCTCCAGTGAAATCCAAACTCAGTAGCATGTGGTATATTAGCTCCCTGGACTTTCTCCCACACCATCGTGTGCTAGCTATCTAGAACCATGAGCCTTTCAGGATTTAGCTTAGTAACCACCTCCTACAAGAAGTCTTCTTTCACAACCCAGTCCCCCACCCCAGGCTAACTCTCTTCCTATATGCTCCCATAGCAGCTTGTTTTTATCTTCCACCTGCGGCATCTCTCGCAGCAGGGGCCACCAACCCACCGGGCCGCGGACTGGTACCCGCCCTCGGCCCTTTAGAAACCCCACCGCGCAGCAGGAGCTGAGCCGCGGGCAGGCGAGCGTAGCTTCACGGGCATTGCCGCCTGAGTTCCGCCTCCTGTCCCCCCACCCCACCCCACCCCACCCCTGCGGAGAAATTGTCTTCCATGAAACCGGTCCCTGGTGCCAAAAAAGTTGGAGACTGCTCTCTTATAGCATGGTAAGGCCCAGGAGAGTCCATTTCCCCATTGGACTGTAAGTTTCTTAGGGTAGAAAATGACAGCTGTGTCTTTCTCATCATTTTATCCCCGTGATTTAACACACTGCCTCACACATACTAGAATTTTTAAAATATTTGTGGAGGAAAGAATGATGTCATCATTTTTCCTGAAACCCTAATTAGAAAGCTAATAAGATTTTTTTAACTGACATTAGGAAACACAGAAAGAATAAGATTTATATATAATCATCTTATGATTGAAATTCCAGTTCCTAATCGTATAAAACGAGGCAATTAAATTAGCAGGGGCCATGTTTTTTGAACTGTAGTCTTATGCTTCGTCTGTGACCTTAGAGAACTTTCAGGTCACAGATGCTTCCATTCCGACTCTCTCTTAATTCCTCATTCTCTGTTTTATCTTAGGTTTTTAAAATTAGGATTGGGAATATTATGTAGGCAGTAACAATAGAGAAAAATCTGGAAATGACAACCTAAAAACATTTGTTCTGGTTTATTGTCCCCAATTATGGAAGTAATATAAATTTTATTTTTTAATTTTTTATTGACTTTAGAGAGAGAGAGAAAAACATAGATTTGTTGTTCCACTTATTGATACATTCACTGGTTGCTTCTTATATATGCCCTGACTGGAGGTGGAACCAGCAACTTTGGCATATTGGGGCAACACTGTACCACCTGAGCTACTCAGCCAGGGCAGGCTGAAGTAATACAATTTTTAAAATAAATATTTGGCAAAATTTTTTTTAAAGGATAAATGAACTTAAAATCACCCAAAAGCCTACTTCCAAGAGATGCAGTGGTTTCATTTCTGTGTTTTTTCTTTGTTTGTTTCTACATGTACATTTTTTCCCTCCTTAATATTGCATCAGGGGTGTTTTCCTATCCCCTCCCCAGGCCACTCTGTTCTCCTGCCCTACCGCCTTTGCACATGCTGTCTCTTCTCCCTGGAACACACTTCCTTGGACTGCTGCAGGAAAACAAATGACCTGGGCCTCAATAATGACTGATTATACTCTTGAATCCTTCCTAATCTCAAGCCTAGAAGCCTGGCAGCATAAAATTGTACTAGCTTAATACACAAAGATGTTTATCGTATTACGAGACTTAGAAGCTTATTAACAACCCTTTGTGGCTTGCTTAGTGAGCCTCAAGTTACATGTGTCCTGAGAGAACAGATTAATGAGCATTTATTTAGTATATTTTTCTTCACATGCAAGAAGTCCATCTCTTGTCCCCTTCTGATCCTGGAAAATCTGCTACTTTTTTCTCACCTTAAGATTCAGATATTTATGTTTTTTTAATAGGAGAATTTGAAACTTAATGGAAAGTTGTAACCTCGCCTCTGTCTTTATAACCCACCTAGTACTCTGGTTATCTTAGACTTGGGCCTGTCTTTTGCTCCATCCAGGCCACGGGTCTCAAGGTGTAAGCCCTAGACCAATAGCATAAGCATCACCTGGGAACTTGTTATAAGTGTAGATTCTCAGTTCACCTCAGGTCCAGCAATCTGTGTTTTAACTAACAAGTTCCCCAACTGACTAATAATAGGCTAAAGTTTGAGAACATCTGCTTCAGGAATAGGAAAGCTCTGGTCCTTGAATCCCAGTGTCAGGATGCTCTCAGACTTCCTGACAATAATTAGCCGGACTGCCTGGAAGTTTGCATATTTGCTAATGTTGAGCCTTTGTAGCTACAGAGAGCAAGCAGCCTCTTAGCACACCAGCATAATCTCTTACTGCCTTTTCTGATGCTGCCTCTTTTCTTTGACTAACATCTGTCGCCCTGGCCTGTGGTGTTTCTAATTACTGCACCCTGTCTGGCTGTGTTTTATCTCAGCAGCTGCAGCAGTGTTGGTTTAACATCCCTATCACCTGCCCCCAGTGTACTTAACTTGCCCAGAATTATAGCCCTTTGGGTCTTATATGACTCTTACCAATTCCCAATCTTGACAAAAGGTTTGACACAACGTGTAGGGAAAACCCTTAATTCCTAATTAAAGTCAAAGGTACAAATGACAGGCTAAAACACACAATTGCTTAGGTTATTTAGAATTCATGAAAAGGAAAAAAGGCAGGAAGAGACTTTTCACTATATATCTATTTTTATTCTTTGATTTTTGAACAAGGTCAATGTGTTACCTACTCAAAAATGATTATTTTTATTCTGAAAAATGCATAGTAGAAAGGAAAGATCAGGGAAAGCTTTCTGGAAGAAATGAGTTGTGAGCTTCATTTAGAATAGTGCAGGAGGCAAAGATTAATGATGAAGGGTAGGGAGTGCGTTACAGATGAGAAAGGGAGAGGAGCAGCCAGGTAAATGCAGACCATGCAGAGATCTGCAGAGTTAAGAGGCGGTACTGACTGGTATCTTCTTACCAAAACATGCTGGTTTTGACAACTCATTTAGATTATAGAATTCCACTGAAAGACGGAGATGAGAAAACGGATGAAGAAGCAAGTGGGCCGTATTCAGATGATGAGATGGTAACACACAAAGCGCTTCGAAGATCACAGAGCATGAAATCTGTGAAAACCGTGAAAGGCCGCAAAGAGGTTAGTCAATTATAGAGTTGTTTTCCTAATGATGAATAGTAAAGGATTTCCCTGCTGCATTATCATTCAGGATGTTAATCACCCATAAATGAAGGTTTGGAATAGTAGGCCCACAGTTATGTTTAAAATTCTTTATTCAGACCAGATATATTAATTTTTTAAATGGTAAATTCCTAGTCTTCCACTATACATAGAAATGGTATTCTTGCATTAGCAAATGACATGGCTGTCATGAATACCCAGTGCCAGCCCTACTCATAAGCAAAGAAAGCAAAAAAAAAATTGCATAGTTTTGCTTTGAACCAACCCTTTGTGAGGATTAAATAGTAACCGTTTATCTACAATTTATTATGTATCGTCTTTGTGCTCAGAGAGCAGTGGAGGATTCCAGCAAATGGCCTCAGGTTAGTTACTATGAACAATGTACCAAGCAAAACATAAGTAATAACACTGTTTCTGTTATTAGACATAATACATCCAACATGGAACCAAATGCATTTTTTAGTATATAAATAGTGTTGTCTTTAGAGTGCATACTTATAGGATAATTGATTCTTTTTATCAGAAAAGTTAAAAATTATTACTGTGATTATGAATTCTTAAATCTTACATAATTTCAAAAAGTAATCATCTAATTTGTAATAACACATTTCTCTCTTCAGGTGCGGTATGGGTCACTAAAATATAAAGTGAAGAAGAGACCACAGGTGTATTTTTAGTCATGTACACTTCAAGTATCCCAAGACAAATTATGTTAATGTACCAACTTTTTTTTTCTAGCATTATATATTCAGGATTTACACATTAAAAGAATTCTTTAAATTGTGGTGGTGATAGGGTTTATTTTCATTAATTTAAATACTTTTTTATTTCTTTAACATTTTCAAATGTTGACTACTAAAGGTAGTTATGTAAAATATATATATATCAGAAATAATAGAAAATTGTGTTGTCTGTTTTCAAATACATCAAAAACATGGAGTGCCTGGGATATGAGAGGAAGCACAAACCCACAGTATACTTGAAAAGAGTCTTTTTATGGTTCAAGATACATCAGTCTTTGTGTTATTATATTGTTTACCTCCGTTTATGTTATAGCTATCACATGTGGATAGAAATTAAATAGACCTCTAATCCAGCAGTGATAGCACAGGGCATAATGTGAGATAAAGTATGTTTTATATATTCTTAAAATTTTTACTTTTTTAATACTTTATAGTTTTTCCACCATCAACTCAAAGTTTTCAAAACAAATAATTGAAAACCAGGTATCCACATAGCACTTTTATTCCACACTAGTTTTGCACACTTGAAAATTGTTTACTTATTTTATGACTGTATGTTTTTTTACTGACACTATCTTTATTATTTGTCATATTCTGACAAGTCAAATTTATGCCTTGAATTACGTCATCTCTTTTCCTGTGGGTTTCATTCGTTAAATTTGCTTGATTTTAATAGTATAAAAATACAGCTAATTGTTCAGTTCTCACTCTTTTAATTATCTTCTTTACAGATAAGAAATTATTTAAGTCGCTAACCAGTTTTCTGTATTTGGCTATATATCATAATTGAACTCAGCATGTTTTTATTAACACTGATTACATTCTCAGATTTTAAAAAGTGGTAGCTTTTGTGAAATAGAGTCAGAGACCAGTATAGCACTTAGGTCTTTTCTAATTTGTGGAAATATCTAACAGCCAACATATTCACAAGCTTGGAACTTACATGTGCTGCTGATTTATAAATTTGGCATTAACTAGAATAATTTGGATCACTTCATTTCTGGCTGAAATAATTTCCTGAAGATAGTTGCCAGTGGAAAATGAGGATGTTGTTAATATCACATATTAGAAGCCATTAGAATAGATATTAGAAAAATATCATTTTTTTAATCCAAGATATTTTTGAGTTACTAGACTATGAGGCATTTTTAGGTTGCATTGATAGCTACACATTATGAACTTTAAGTCAATATATTTGGTGATGGTTTTAGTGATCAGTAATGCAACGTGTACAATTATACTAGTCTAGGTAATCTACTTGATAATCTACATGTTTATCCAAAAGTAAAAACAATAAGAAAGACTTGTAAGATCTTTGACTTTTCTACCTTTTAAGACAGGAAGCCATCTGAGAGTGTACATTCAAGACCCCCTCAGAGTGCTGACAGATAACAGAATGCTTACTCAGGAGCACCTTAGTGTAATGCGTATTACACTATGTAACACTAAGTAACTATGTAACACCAAGTAAAATTCATTCAATTTCTTTTATCCCAGCTTATGTCTATGAGTACTTTCATCTACTTTACTAATTTTTAGCCTCTTAGTTTCTGGAAAGACTCCTTAATTTGTGTTCAGAGCTCCTGCGAATTCTGATTATAAACTTTGGAAGAGTTTTATTTATATTGCATAGACCTAGACTCATCAGTACAAATGGTATGCCATGTTTTTCTTTCCTGCGCAAGACCTGATCATCTCAAATTGCCTGACCAGGTCTTGTAAATGACTTTGTATAAAAACATTACCTACAAGGGCTGATTTGCACCATTATGTCATTTTCAAGTCTAATTTCATTATTATATCTATTCTTTAATTATAGTATACTCATACTTTTCTAAATTTGAAGAGTTATGAATCCCCATACACTTCTAGAATCAAAACATTTAATCAAAGACAACACCAGTTTCAAAGAGGTAATGCAAGTCCTTCTGTTTAATTAATCTCCTCGCACTTAAAATGCTTCCTCTGATATATTCCTCCTGCTTACATCCTTATATACAGTGATGTCATTTTGCTGTTCTGTCATTTCCTTTCTCTCCTTTTCTTACATTTCTTAAAGTTTGCTTCTTTTCTCTTACATGTTTTAGCATGGCTTTTTCTTTGAACTTTGTATAACAAGCTTATACATTTTGGTTTCTTTTAAGGTACAGAAGGTCATTTCTGGTTCTCTGCTATTTAGTCTACTTCTTTTAAAAGAGAAGTAAATTTATCCCTAGACCACAGTGCCTTGCTTTTCCCACCACCCCTGCCTGGTAAATGGGCATCAGATGCTGCCCAAGCCTGTGCGGGGCACTATTTTGGTAGCTGTTAAAGTTTGTCCAGAAATTGTAGCCATTTTATCATATATGCATTCAACTCGTTCAATAATATTAACTATTTCCAGAGTTTGTTTGGAAGTAAGAATTGATCTGTTCTTTAATTTATCATATATTTTCTGGTATAAAAATGAGCCAGAGATAAGCCTGATTGTGTGAAGCCACCTAAGTCCTGCATAAGATTTCCTCCACACACTTCCCTATATGTGTGTGGATTTGGCTAGAAAAACGATACTGCCAGCATTTACTAATTATAAATACTTGACTACACAGATTGATGGAACAAAATTGTTAAAGTGTTTTCAGGGAACTTACTCCATATGTCACCACCAAAGATTTCTACAGTGTTATAAAGTATGTAAATATTCCAAATTTCTGTAAGAAATTGGTTAGACAAATATATTGTCTTTTTTTTTAATAACACAGTTTATGCTTCTGGGATGCTTGAGCTTTTGTGTTGTTAAAAATATTAGTAGTATCTTACCTTTAATATCGATAATTTGTATTTTTAATTGGAATGGACTCAATTTTTATTTTGATGTTATAAGGAAAATTAAGGAGTTAATGTGTATTGGAAAGCAATTTCCTGTTTTCTTCTGTGTAGGCTGATTTGCAAGGCTAATAGATAAGTTTTTAGAAGGTCATTGTTAGTGCTGTATGCAGTATACATTTCTTAGTAAACATCATTGAAGAGTAAAGTTTTCTGAAAGGAAAATACAGCTTTTCTCTCTAAATGTTTTTAAGATATAATTTTCTAAGGTATCCTGTAGATTTAATGTGTGTTAATTCTTCAAACATTGACCATGAATTAACATTTTTTCCTAAAAACCTTTTTAATCTATGTAGTTTAATAGTTAAGAGCAAGCAGTTTTGCAGACTCTTTGTAAAGGCCATCTTTAGGCCTAGTATAGGGGTAACTTTACAAATGTGTTTTTTGAAAACTTTAATATAAAATAAACTTGTTTAATTAGTGACAATTTGTCTTTTTTTCTTGTCAAAGTATGTATGTTGGGTTCCATGAATTGAAAATTATCTATTATTAAGTCTGTTTTGATTAAATAAGACAACGTATGTCCACACTTAAGATTACAAATGACAGAGCAAATTATAAAAATCATATACATTCTGTAATGTTCATCCATATGATTAAAAGAAACACTGAATTGTTAAATCTGGATGTTGGAAAGGGAAAACAGGATAAAACAATTAGAAGAGAAAGCCTAGCCATCAATTTGTATTGGTAAAATGTCTCAGACATAAAATGTAACACAAAATTCAGTTTTATTTATCCTGGGGAATGTTCTGGGGTTCCATCTGTTGTAAAATCATATGTCTGTTTGCCTCACATCACATTTCAGCTTTAGAGATATCCTATTTTAAAAAGTTCCTTCTGATTCTTCGTTATGACATACAATGTGTGATAAAGTATTTCCAAATGGAGGTATACTTTCCTTTTTATTAAGAGGTATATCCTCTTATGATCTGAAGTTAGAAATTTAAGTAAAAATTCTAAACACATCAATATATAAACTTTGGCATTTTTTTTCAGTGTTTTATTCTCCCCTTAAGTGGTTCGCTGTTCTTGAGAAAAAGGTTCATTGAACAAAAATCATGTCAGAGACTGATTTATTGTTCCCTGGAAAACACTGCCCCTTTACCTACCAATCAATATTCTAGCCTTGAAACACTCCTTATGATCTGGTTCTGATAATGTTTTTTTTAATTGCTTTTTATAAGATAATGCTTTGAACTGAAATTTTAAAGCATAAGATTGATAATTGTGTACAATTCTAGGCTACTAAAAGACTGCTCACAAAAGCAGAAAAATCACCATGTTTACCCTTCGCTTGCCTGGCAATCCCAGATTAAGGGCAAGAGGAAAGAGAAAGAAAAAGGAAAGTATGGTATTTTGGCATTATGTGCAAATCAAATTAACATCCATTTTTTTTCATTCAAAAATATTCCTTGAGTGCCTGCTGTGTACAGGAGCACTGGTATGTCTCTGCATAATACCTGTATCCAAGTAGGATAATATGACAGTTTAAGGAAAATAATTCTTGCTTTAATAAAAACAAATTTACTGTTACCAAATCTTTGGATTGTTGTAGTATTATTAATGCTGAGATTACTTCTTGGTTATTGAATAATTTATTTGGTTTCTCTTAGAGCAGTATTTTTTTCTTTTAATCTTTGGGTCCCTTTCCCTTACCTCTTCAAATATATTAGTAAGTTCTTTTGGCTCTCTCCAAAATATATCCTGAATTCAACCATTAAATTCACCTCTTCTCCAACTTCCCCTAATTTAAGCCATCATCATCTCTCATCTGGAGTACTCAGGGTGTAACTTTTACTTAAGTCAGAATTCCTTGAAACCTTACTACATTTTTTTGTAGCCTTGCAAATTTTTCAAGGTGACTTTTGATCTTGAGTTCCACAGAACCATCACAGTTTCTTATCTTTTCAACTGGTGCCTTTGAGAAATACAAAAAGAGAGAAGGTTGTGAAGAAAGAAGGAAGGTGAAAACAGGAGCAGATAGTTTTGTATATGATTCTTAGAAGTATTTCTCTTCCAAGCACTGTTGAAAGCTGAAGTTTGGAAAAGTTGAGTGAGAGGAGTTGATGAAGCCAGGTTAGAGTATCTGGTTGAATTATGTTTTGACATGATGGTCTCTCAAAGGACTGGGAAAGAATCTGCAATATATGTGGAGATTTTTTCCCTTTTGCAATGTTAGGCCTGATTTAAGTTACTCTAAGCTTGATTGCTAGGAGTCAACAGTAGTCAGAATTCTCTAGAAAAATGGAACCAATAAGGTGTGTATGCAAGTGTATACAATAAGTCCTCACTTAACTCCATCAGTAGGCTCTTGGAAACTGTGACTTTAAGCAAAAGGATGTATAACGACACAAATTTTACTATAGACTAATTGATAGAAAAAAGAGTTAAGTTTCTGTGGCATATTTCTGGTCACAAAAACACCAAACTTTTCAATAAAGACACAAAACACTTCTAATATTAAACATGGAAATAAATGTGAGTTATACATACATAACATTCAAAAAAGATTTATAATAAGATAATTCTTTTCCAACCAGCTGATACCAATTCACAGTTACCAGTGGCTGAAGCCTGTCATGGCAGCCCAATGAAAGGTGGTAACCAGCCCTGCAAAGGATGTCCTTCCATCACAGCGCATGCTCACACCCACACTCACTGCGAAAACTTACACGTGCCAATTAACCTCAAGTGCACAGCTTTGGCAGAAGGGTGGAAACTGTAGTCACCAGAGAAAACCCACACAGACAAGGGGAGAACGTGCCAACTCCACAAAGATAGTGGCCTCACCGAGAACCTTATTTTTTTTCCCTCATTAAGATTACAAAAAAGCACCATTGAAGAAAACAGTTGTTTGAGGACCTGCTATATACAGTTTCCCACTGCTTAACGACATGAATGAGTTCTGAGAAATGCCTCCTTAGGCGATTTTATCATTTTGTGAACATCACAGAGTGCACTTGCACAAACCTAGGTAGTATAGCCTTATACACCCCTAGACTGTATGGTATGGCCTATTGCTCCCAGGCTAGAAACCAGTACAATGTGTACAAAACAACATGAGATTAAATCAAACGAGAGAATGATGCAATGAAGAGATGCAGTAAGCACGAGATGTATGAGGCTGTTGTTGGCCTAACATGGCATACTGTTTCACAGCAAGCTTTTTACATAAGTAGAGTACACTAAAATAATAGTATAGTATAGTAAGTACATAAACTAGTAACATTATCATCAAGTATTACGTGCTGTATATAATCGTGCTATCCTTTCATTTGACTGGCTATGGTGTCACTAGGCTATAAAAATTTTCAGCTCCATTATAATCTAATGGGATACTTTTGTGTATGCGTCCAACATTGACCAAAACGTCCTTATGCAGTGCATGACTGTAATATATCCATAGAGAGGTAGAGGGGAGATTGATTGATAGATTGATTTTAAGGAATTGGTTCATGTAATCATGGAGGCTAGCAAGTCCCAAATTTGTAGGGCGAGACAGCTGACCGGAGACCAAGGGAAGAATCGATATCGCAGCTCTAGCAGGAAGGTATTCTGAAGGCAGAATTCCCTCTTACGGGCTTAATTAGGCCCACCCACATTATGAAGGGTAATGTGCTTTACTAAAAGCCTACTTATTTAAATGTTAACCTCATCTAAAAAATGCCTTACAGTAACATCTAAACTAATGTTTGACCATATATCTGAGTGCCATGGCCTACCTAGTTGATGCATAAAACCACTTCAATCTCCGTAAAATTAAGTTTGAAAGAAAACTCTGTTTACCCTGAAATACAAAGTTGTTTGGCTAATTCGGTATGTAGAAATTACAAATCTTGGATCTTAATGGTTTATCTTACCAAAAAAAAAAAAAAAAAAAGGAAATATTGCCACACATGGTTTATTTGGAAGAGGAAAAATTCTCTTCCAAAGGCTTGTGATACCCTTTGTATTCAGTTGTGGTAACTAACATTTGTGTATCAGCTGGTTTTCACACTTTGGAAAGAGGTATCATCCCTATGTTATAGATAGAAAAACCAAGACTCAATAGTGATTAACCCGGGAACCAGCCACAACAATTTTGGCTTTAAGCTCTGTGTTGTTAATTCCATTACACTTGGTTATCTTGGCAATCACAGAATACTTAAACAGCTAACATAGAAATCACTCTTACCAAACATGTACTATTATACAAAAATTTTGGATTATTTATCAGAAGATTAAACAGTGAAGTTTTAAGTCATTTGAAGTTATAATAGATTTGGTTCCAAGAGTAGCTTTACTAAGGAAAGAATGCTTTTATAATAAATAGGAAAAATAAAGACAATTCATTATCAATTATTGGTTAAGACAAACAGGAAGAGATGTGAAGAGAGGATGTAGCTTTAAACAGGAGGAGTATCCTCTCAGGAAGTGCTTTCCTTCCTTTCTCACCTTCCCACCAGCATTTGCTCCGAGGCTTCCTCCCTTCAACCACACCTTGTAAACCCTTTTTACATGCTCTGTTGACAAGAAGAATTTTCATGTGTTGTTCTGTACTGGGGTTTAACTAATAAAACACACGAAAGGGGCCAAATGCCTTTTTACACAGGAGATGAACTTTATTCAGTCTTTAAACTGTAAGCAAGTACAGTTAGGGTATATAGCAGGCGACAGTTTCCACATGTTCTGGGGAAGTGGAACTGTATTATTTATAGTTTACAGCATGTGTAAAATTAAGGCTTGCAGGGGGGCTCCCAGGGAGGTAAATTAGACAAAGAAGGAAAGACTTGGGGAACTCTATTTTGTTCTGAGCAGATGCCTATAAAAAAAAAAATGATTTTTTAAACATTTAACATTAAACAAGATACAGAAAAGGTTGTGGTCTTTACCTTGCAGTAACAAATTCAAAAATTCAAGACTTTGAAGGTGGGGGGCGGGGGAAGGGAACTTACTCTGTAACCTTAATACAAAAAGGGTTTCCAAAAAGCGGGGTGGGGGGGGAAATTGTCATGAAAACGATGTACCTCCCAAAGTGCAAAGTAAAATTACATGAGATCTGGTTGATATTTGACCCGACAGTCTCAAAGCACATTAGACTGCAGCAAGTAATTGCTTCCTCATTTAGATTAGACAATGAGTTCTCTCTGCAAGCTGCTTTCCTCTAAATAGATTGTATAGAGTAATTGAAACAAGTTCTACTGGGAAGTGGAGTGACCCATTCCTCAAAGTGTGAGAGCAGAGCTATGGTAACCTCTTAAGCCTGGCCTTCATCCTGTTCCTATTTAGGGAATCCGCAGGGCAGCCAGCGTGAAGTGCAGTCTGCACTTCGCCAGCTTTATTGTTTAGACTTGAAGGGAAGGTCATATGCCCTCTTTGACAGAGAGGTTTATGGGCTCTCTCTAATTAGCAGCGCCCTCCACCAGACAGACTGTTGGCCATCTTCCAAAAGCAGGGTTTGGTAGCGGCCACTGATGAAGGAGAAAACAAGGTTATTTACCCTGTGACTGTAATTCTTGGCACAAGTTCTCTCTTTACACTAAGACACGTTTTCCTTTTGTTCCAAATTGCCTTTGGAATTCTCAGTAGGGCGTTGAGGGAAATGCGACTATATATTTGGTAGTATAAGCAATCCATATGTTAGCCACACTTTTTTTTAAACTGTTTTAAGGCTTCACAGTTCAACATCATTATTTTTAAGGCAACATATTCAGAGCGTTGCTTGCAAATGCAAATGCCTGAGCACAAGCCCACACACAACCTCAGAAAAGAAAGTTTAATTTGCAACATATATAAAATAACGGCTGTTTGTACGTTAGGACACTTAGAAATCCCAGCGGTAAAGTGTGATTGGGTTTAGCTAGTACCGGAGTGTTAAAAGGGTAGTGGGAATATATTTGGCTTGTCCTGTTCTGTCAGTTCCGTAGGATGGTGGGTTAAGCTGATAGAAATGCTTTATGGTTGATTTAAACCAGATGCTCAGACTATTTTTGTCCTGTTTGCCGGCGCAGCAGCACTGAAAAAGGCAATACTGCCCCCCTCGGCCGTGCGCCAAGTGCAGGCGCAAGAGCCTCGTCTCCTCCACTTCGGCCGTAAAAACCTTTCAAATCCCCATTATTATTCCAGGCACATTCCAAGGGGGTGAGTCACAGGGTTCACTTGGCTTTTCTCCCGTCCCGAACTGCCTGTACCGTGAAATACGACCTCCGACTTCAAAAAAGGAATCCATAACCGGTCAAGGAGCGCTTTAGGGCAAGCCCTAAATACAACCCTACTGTAACTTCTCCCCACACACCTGGGGTTTGCTGGCTGCACACGTGGGGTCCCACGGCCAGAACTAGGGTCTCATGGTCAAAACAGAGGGGCTTTTCTGTGGGGAGTCCCGTAGAGCTGCTCTGTTTTCCTTGATTGTTTGAGAAGCTCCACGGGCTGCTCGGTGGTGGGGCAAGAGCTAGGATGGAAACTTTTCGTTTTGGCGGCCGGGAGCGCTGGAAGGCCAAGGCGGGGTGCCCTGGGGGCTGAGGTTCCGCCGGCTTTTAAGTCAGCTCGCACGAAAACCTCCCAGCCCCTCCCACGCGCCCGCCTGTACTCGCTGGCCCCCAGGCCATGGGCGGGGGAGCGCGCACATCTGGCCGCCCAGGAGCTACATCTGGAAGACTAACCCCACGCACCCAGATGTTTAACGGGCCGGGGAGTCCAAGAACCCGAAGGGCAAGGCTACCGCGGCTTGTGGCTCCTGCCTGCAGCCCAGACAGCAGGGGTCTAGACTTGGGAGCCTAGCCGGAGGCTCCAGGTGGACCAGCCAGGGTGGCGTTTGGGGGTAGGGTGAGGAGGGCCCCGTTCGCCTGGAGCGCCGTGCCGAAGTGCTGGAGCCAAGCTGGGCGACTGGAGCTGGGGTGGCAGAGAAAGGCTAGAGACGGGATGGGGACCTGGGTGGAGAGAGGCCGTTGGGTGCGCGCGGTGCTATGGCCTTGTCAGTGCCTCGCCATGCCCCGCCCCCTCACTGAGTCCGACCCACTACGCGGGACTTTACAAGCCAACTCCCCAGGAGGTGGTAATGGGGCGGGGGGTGGGAGTAGTGACAGGCGGTCACGTTTCCGGGGGTGGGGAGGGGCGCGCTGATCGTGCCACGGCTTTTGGGCGGGATTCCTTCCTTGTAGTGCTGTGCTCCGACGCTAAGGAGCAACTCGCCCAGCGTTCCCTGCACCTCCTTGGTACTGGAGGGTCGTCATCCTCGACAGGGCCTTGCGCGTCTTTCCCTCTCTGCTCACTCCATCCTTAACCCGGAGAGGGAGGAGCAGCGTATGCCCTCTAGACTTTCTCCAAAACTTGAGCTGTCGGCGAAGCCTGCGTAGCAAAGGCGGGCGCGCCCTTTGGACGTGTGTTTGCGTGCAGGAATTTGACGTCTCGTTAAGCATCAGTGTTTGCCAAGTAGTCAGGGCAGTTTTCGAAGAGCCTGTATCTATTGGATAACCCGACCAGAAAAAAATCGTTTACAGTTGACTTGTTTAACCAAGACGAGGGCAGACCGTGTTCTTACTTAAAAGTTGTCCTTCGTCCAAGTTGTCCTTTGATTTTCATCTAAGGGTGTCAACACCAGGTCATCACGCAAACGTTTTGTGACAATTTGGAGAACCAGAGAAGGGAAATATCTTCAAGCAAACAAACAAACAAAAATCACAACCGACAGGAAAATGTTAAAAGATATTCATCCTTTCTCATCTGAAAGTCCCAGCCATCATATATTCTCCACCAAAATAAAATAAGGAACTCTGTTTACAGCCTTCTTCAACTTACGGGAAGTCTCCCCCGTTAGGGGCAAAGTGCATGAATCGGGTCTGACCCTACCTCAGTCACCAGTTGAAACTGAACAATCTAGTGTTTCCACTCCCAAAGACTGCTTGGCTTCATTGAGAACAAAAGAATACAGGGTACCCCAAACACTACTCGAGATACTGTGGTTAAATAATAGCTCTTCTATCGCTTATGTCTGTGACCTGTGGCAAGTTACTCTACCTCTTGGTGTCTGGTGCCTCCGTTTCACCATTTTAAAATGGAACTGTATCTGTGTCCTGGGGTGGTGTAAGGATTAAGGATTAATGGGATAGTGTAAATCAAGTGCTTAACACAAAGCCTAGTGCATAGCAAAAACTCAGTAATTATTATTATTAATGACAATAGGCTCTCTTTGTCACTAAAATAAGTTGTGGACATGGGCAGTTGGAAAAGACCACCTCCAGAGTTAACCCCTTTAAGAGTATGAGTTTTTACATCTGTTGAACAAGTAAAACCTGCAACCTTGGTCACATCTCCAAATCTGTACCCTGGAAGAGTTTTCAGTCTAATTAGAGGAAATTGGATGAAAGATAATGATTCATAGGCTTTCCTCATAGTGTAACTTTTTTTTAAATAAAACGAATTGGACTTCTAGGTTTCCCATTGTAACCACTTTCCAGAGAAGATTACTCTTCTTTGAGAAAATTTCACTAGGGTGATGATATATCAACAGATGTGTGCAGAAAACATTTCTTTCTTTACCTCCTCTTCCTTTTTCTGCACATCTCCCTCTCCCTTTGCTAATTATAGAGGAATCTAACTAGGGCAGCCTCTGTATCAAATGAAAATGTGGGAACCTAGAAATATTTAAGAATGCACATGAAATGGAATTCCGAGAAAGTCAAGGCTCTTGTGTACACAGGGCAGCTGCCGGAACCTTATTGTGAGTCTTACATTCTCCAGGCTCAGCTTCCTGCACTACGAAGTGAAGGGGTTAGACTGGCTTTTCTTTCCTTCACAGACACTGGTTTCTAAAGGAAGCTCTGCCCAGGTAATATTTCTTGCCTATACCTGGGCTTGCAGGGATAAGAAAGGAACTTTGAGCAGCTTTGGGCTTGAGAATGATCATCATTGGGTGATGAGGCTAACACAGGAGCTCAGACCAGTACCGAAGAACAGTTGACTCCTGAACAGCGCAAGAGCTAGTGGCGTGGGCCCTTCCCCTCAGACAGGAAAATCTGTGTAAAACTTTTGATTCTGCAGCTGTCCCTTCACATAGGCAGATTCACCCAACCAACCGCAGACTGAAAATAGTATTTTTGATCCTCGGTTGGGAATGTGAAAATACTGTTTCTATCGGGTTGGTTGAATCTACAGAGCCAAACCCCACCAAACTAAAGTGCCCACTGTATTTATTCAAAAAAATTCATGTATAAGTGGACCCATGCTATTCGAACCTATGTTATTCAAGAATTAATCAATCATGTATAAAGCAAGGTAAATTACTTATAACCAGGTAAATGCTAACATATTTATATACATACAATGGATATATTCATATCATATACATTGGTATGTGTACTTTAAATATATGAGGTACATGTGTATTTATATACCACAGTACATCCACAGTATAGATTCTATATACACACAGATCCCTCCTTTGGTAAGTTTTTCCACCATCTGCACAAAAGGTAGACTTTTCTCCCTCTGGGTATGACTGGTCTGACTTTTCAGCAGAAGGGCTTGGACTGGAAGGTGTCCATGATTCTGACTGGATAAGAAAAGTGTGCCCTCTTGTGGGTTTCCTGTTATGTTAACTAGAAAGTCCCCCAAGAGAGGATGGTGGCGGCCCTTATGGTCAGGGCCCTAATCCAATTTTACCTTAAAACATCTCCCATGCAATTTCCCCTCATTATCTTACTTGAGAAATATTTTCCAAATAATAATGCACCCCCTTTCCCATCACCCTAGATTCATCTCCTTCATGTTTTACTTCCAATCAGTCAGCCCCTCCTATCAGCTCTAATTTAGAGCTGTGAATATGAATATGGATATAAAGATATCACAAACCTCACCCCTTTTTTCTACCTTTCACACTAGCAACTAGTCCAATCATTATCGTTTCTTGGCACACCTACTGCAATAGCCTTCTAATTATTCATCCTGCTTCCACTCCTTCACCCTGCATTTCACTCTTACATAGCAGCCAAAGTAGCCCTTTTAAAATGTAAATAAAATGTGTTCACTCTCCTTTTCAAAATTCTCTCATAGTCTCCCATCAACACTTGGAATAAAACCCACTCTCCTAACCATGGCTCATATGATTTGACTCCTGTCTAATTCTCTCACCTCATCTCTGTCACATTCTTCTCTGTTTGCTCCCCTTTAGCCACAGCAGCCTTCTCACTGTCCTCAAAAAATATTAAGCAGACTCTTATCTGGGTCTTTGCATTCCCTGTTTGCCCCGCCTTCGATCCCCAGACTTTCTCATGGCTTTCTCTAATTCATTCAGATCTCTGCCCAAATGTCATCTCAGAAAGGATCCCTGATCATCTCATATAATATAGATGCAACATCGCCATAGCTGTTCTCTAACAAATTGCCCTGGTTTATTATCATATCTCTTATCAAATCTCTTAAAATTTTATTTGATTATTGTCTCACTTCTAGAATGTAGCTAGAATGTAGGCTCTGTGAGGGCAGGGACTTGGTCAATGTTGTTCAACAGAACATCTCCAGTCTAAAACAGTGCTTGTGCCCTGACTGGTGTGGCTCAGTTGGTTGGGCATTGTCCCAAAAGCAAAAGGTCACTGGTTCGATTCCTGGTCAGGGCACATGCTTGGGTTGTGGCCGGGCCCCAGTTGGGATGCATGCAAGAGGCAACCAATCAATGCTTCTCTCTCACATCGATGTTTCTCTCTCACTCTCTTTCTCCCTCCCTTCCCCTCTCTCTAAAAAATAAATAAAATCTTAAAACAGTGCTTGTCTTATAAAAGCACACAATAAATAATTGCTAAATGGATGGGTAAAAAGAGTCTCCACTCTGAAATGCAATGGGGAAACAAGGTATCCCTTCAGTGTAAACTCAAGTGAATTTCATGCTCCCTCAGTCTCATGCGTTTTTTTCCTGATTGGTTCCTGCTCCAAGATGGATCTTGGCTATTGGAAAGAAGTTTAATCTGACACACATATAAATATGTGAATCAAACTGCATTCACTCAATGGGAGAGGCAACTGGGGAGAGAGAAATGGAGAGAGGGAGAGAAAACAATGTAAATAGCATGATAATTCTGTCTACCATTTTTATCAGAAAGTGTATGCACTTAAATAAACATGAGACATGAATCTGCTCTCCTCAGTTACTCCAATTTGTCTGTGCTCTTCATACTGTGGTCAGTGTGTCATGCTGGGTATTGGAAGATGCTGATTGTCTAAACAGCATGGCCCTCAAATGTAAGGCAATTGGGAAATGAGTTTGAATCCACAATACACCACAACAGTGTGTGACCTTGAGCAAGTTACTTACCCCTTCAGTACCTCAGTTTCCTCTTCTGTGAAAGGGGCCAATAGTAGAGCCTCCTTAATAGGATGTTATAATTAATCTTTGTAAAGTACTCAGAAGAGCCCTGGCTGGGTAGCTCAGTTGGTTGGAACGTTGTCCCTACCTGCCAGTCGCGGGTACGATCCAGGCCAGGGCACACGTAGGGAGTCACTGGGGAGTGCGTGAATGGGCGGGGGAGCAGTTTGATGTTTCCTCTCCCTGCTCCCCGCCCCCCATTCTTCTTTCTCTAAGCAATGAAATCAATTTAAAAAATTAAAGTTCTCAGAATAGTATTTGGAACACAGTAAGCTACGTGTGGGCATTTTTTAAGAAAACATTTTAAATATTAGACTATCCTTGGTTTTCCCCTTTCTCAGTGACTTTATAACCTAAGATACTACTCCATCGTGATTGGCACGGGAGATTTCATTACGGTTTTAGGCCAGTAATTTTAGTTTTAGCACCAAGCACAATAATTATTTTGCAGTTATTTCTACTCTAGCATCTACGCTTAGCCATAAATTCCATTTAGGTCAAAGTATCTGTAACTTTGCAAAAAAAGAAATTGTTTCTTCAGGAAATCACCCACTCTATTCTAGTTGAACAAAAGATGTTCCTCACTTTTTAGTGCTGTAAGTTTTTCTTGGCCGACTTTTCTATAACATAATAGTGTTATATGGTAATGGAGTGTCAGTCAGCTCTACAGAAAAATAAATATCGATGCTTTTCCTAAACCTGTGTGCCAAATCATCACTGAACCAGAGGAATTGAGCCAGATCATCTCTGCAAGGCTCTTTAGCTCTCCCTTTTCCTGCTTTTCATGAAAATGAAAATAGCTCAGAAATGAGATTCAGGACTTAGCACTATGTTAACTGTGTCTGGTTGCTCTGTGAATCATGGATAATTGAGATGGTTTAAACTCCACTGTATCATTTGGAACAGACTAAATTCATGTCAGAGTAAACAAGAATAAAATCTGTTTGAACTGTAGACACTCTGTCAGTACCTGTCTAGGCTCAACATGTTACTACTCTCTCCAGGGCCTTGACCACTCATTCATACATATCTGCATTAGAGCTTCTTAAGAAAGAACTGGAAACCTCCCTGCTAATGTTTGGTATAATCTCCTTGAACTTATTCTACATATGATACATTAATAAACATACCACCTGTATGGCACCATCATTCATGTATCCATTCATTTGGTAAACATTGACTGAAGGTTTAATATGTGCTGGAAATTGTAGCAGTGCTGGCCACCAAACCGGTGCCAATACTACCAATACTACCTTCTGAATATCCTTTTAATTTTTGTTCTCCTATCCAGTCAGTCCCCTTGTCACTACCTTAGTCAAGCTAAGCTAAACCCAGCTGCTATAGAAAGCAGAGCGTGAGCCACTCTATTTATGGGGTGCCAGCCCAGAATGGTGAGAGTGACGGGGGAAGGGAAGATGTGACTAAGGCAAGAAAAGATGTGACTCAGTGAGAAGCACTGTGTTACCACACTGGCACTGTTGTGTAATGACACGACAAGTCACTCCAACAGGCATGGGACTTCTTCTGAAAGGGTTATAAGGAGGAGCTACATCTCGGACTTGTCCATAACAGAGAGAACAGAGGGTAAATTTATCTACTGACATCTCTCTTGGCTCCATTTGCTGTTGGCGAAGTTTTATCTCACAGAGAGCTAAATGCCCCCAAGCTTCTCAGTTTTAGCACACCGCCACTTCGTGGCTCTCAGGAAGGCAGATCCCATGTCCAAAGTGTGGCACTTCATACAACTTCAAAAGTAAAGCAGCAAGTTGGCACTGATGAGTCTCTGACCTAGAGGCAGAGAAGAAGGAGGCTCGGGGGATCTGAGGAGGTACACCAGGTGTATGTCTCAACATAAGCAAAGGCTTCATAATTTTTCCTTCAGATTCTTATAACTGCCTAAGTGGACTTTGCACCAATCACACCCTTGTAAACCATTCTTCATGCTCTACCTAACGCAATCTATCAGACTCAAAACTTTCACTAGCTCACCTTAAATTCTCTAATAAGATTCCATCCTTATCCCATGGGATGTCAGACTCCTTGGTCTCCCCTTGCCTGCTTTTCAGGCTTCTTATTAAAAAGAATTTTTCGCCAATATAATCATATGCTCATTCCTCTCAAGCTCCTTGTTAGCGTTTGTTGGATTTTTTTCTGACTAAAAAATGTATACACTCTCTATAGAAAATTTTGAAAATACAAAAATACAGAAAAGGCATAACGATCAATTACCTTGAGGAGAAAACTCTTGTTAACATTTTGGAGTACGTTCTAGCCATATTTTTTTCTATGTGTATATGTGCATTTTTGTTTTAAATCTCAGAGGCATATATTAAATAAAAATTGTACTTCAAGAATTACTTCACTGAAGTTTATATTTAACCAGAAGTACATATTAAGACCACCCAAATGCTTCAATTTGATAGCATGCACTTTACTGCAGTTTTTCATAGCTTTGATTTATTTCCTTAACTGTTACTTAAATATGCATTGAAAATGTATGTTTACATTTCAGAAATAAAGCACATTAAAAAAGCCCTCTGTAAACATAACCTCTTCTCAATATATTTTCCTTCTATTAAGTAAAATAGCTTAATAATAAATTGACTTAATAGATAATCTAAAAATCATAAATGCAACTATTAGCTTTTGTTTTACTGTATTGGGAGAGATAATTTCCAGTAATTATAATAAGCCAATTTCCACATCAGGGCCTAAAACTAGGTACAAAATTTGCCCTATAATGAGGGCTTGACAAAAAAACTATGATTCTATAAATACAAATGTATTTTTACTCTTTTTACTATCAATAAATTGACATAGTAACATCACAAATTGCTACTTTCTCCCAATTTGTGAAGTATGGACTTTCCGTAGTAGGGGATAAAATTGCTGTGTGTTAAAAAATAAATAAATAACATGGTCAAGATTTTGAAAACAAGGGCAGAGAGTGTGATCTTTAAAAATCATTGTCTTATTAAAATTGCATCAGCGTTTCTAAACAAAAATAAAGCTACTAAAAAGTGAGTGCTTACATATTCACATAAGTTTTAGAAGTCTGAAATTTAAGAAACAGTGAAATCAGGTTAAATCCATATAACTACTATGAAAACCCTTGTATCAGGGTTCTATCAGAGAAGCCGAATCTATACCATTCTAACTTCTCTAGAAATTATTTTGAACAACCATTTCAGTTCGATAAAACCTTTAGGGTGCAAGGAACATCACACAAAACGATGTTAGAAAGGCATTGTTATAATTCTCACTGTTAGGGCATTTAACTACTTAGTCTTTTTTTAATGACAGGAAATTCTTATTCCTTGAGAAAATATTAACACAATTATAAATGAAAGCCATTTTTTGTCTGATTTTTTTAGAGAAGCACTTATGGTTCATTAAATAAACACTCAAATTATTTTACTTAAGACAATTAGAAAAAAATCCTGCATGTTGGCCATGTTTCATTTTATACATTACATTATTCTCTTAGGCCTTCAATTAAAGGGTATAAATCATAGACACCAAAGCATAACATTCTCAACTAGTATTCTAATTATATTTAAAGGATTCAAGCTGAACATAAGTAAGTATTTTTAAAATCTAAGTTTTCAGAAGTTTACTTTTTTAAAAAGTATAATCTGATTTATATTAACCAACGGCATAACTTAAACTATTTTTTAGTTATAAAAGCAGATTTTAATTTTGTCCCGTGCTCTTACAAAAAACAGGTTCTGAAGTGCAAACTGACTCTAAGTTAGCATACATGAACACTCTGAAATTCTATCAACTTTTAGCCCAATGTAAAGTAAAACTATAGTTATACATAAACAATTCAAAATTAGAACTTACAATGGAAATATCAACAAGTCATAACTTCCATATCTATAATGGTGGGTTCTACTAAACTTCCCATGAGATACAACACATTACAAAATTTGATAGAGTCTCCAGAAAACTAACGCTATAAATAAGGAATACATTGTCTACTAGAATATAAAAAGGCCAGAGCATTAATGCTGTTGAAAGTCAGTGGGATTTGAAGTAAATAAACATCTCTGAAACATAGAACATAAGCAGATGACAAACCAAAACATAGAACTCTTTATACTTATTTATACATCTATGTTTTTAATAATTATTTTTTTAAAGATGTTATTTATTTATTTATTTTTAGACAGAGAGGAAGGGAGAGATAAAGAGAGGGAGAGAAATATCAATGTGTGGTTGCCTCTCGCATGCTCCCTACTGGGGACCCCGCCTGCAACCCCAGCATGTGCCCTGACTGGGGAATCGAACTGGAGACCCTTTGGTTTGCAGGCCAACGCTCAATCCACGGAGCTACACCAGCCAGAGCTTTAATAATTATTTTTAAAAGGAAAACATCTTTCCACACCGCAATAGATAGTGATTTTTTTATACCTCCCTGAATACTGTGCAATTTTTAACCCCTCTTCCAAACTGGCATTATCTCTTCAAGATGTCCCCCCAAAGTCCGCCTGTCATAATTTCAGCAGCCTTCTGTGTTTTGCAGAGTGGTCTTGCAGAGTTCCTTCTCCCCTTCCCAACCCCAGCAAGAGGAAGGGTGGGGGATGGTCTGCCAGCCGGTCCCTATCCTCAGTGTTCCGTCCTCCCTTAGCTGGAGCAGGCGGAGGGCATGCTTAAAATTGCCTGTTTTTCCACCAGCCACAAGCAGGGCTTGGGAAACTGGGTTGCTGTCTGCCAATCCTAGGCCGTTAGCTCCAAGCTACACAGTGCTAAAGCAGTTTCTCCTATCTTTTAGCCTCCGTCTGCTTATTTCCAGAGCAGGCAGCCACTAGCCCTAAGGTTCTCAGTCTCACCTGAACCTACGTGCATGCCTCTATCACCTGCACACAGACTTCACCCCAGGATGGGTCAAGTGTGGACACGAGCATCCAGCCTCCTTTCCTAATCTTTTCCTTTCATCTCTTCTTTCCCTTCCTTAAAGTGAAATTTTCCTAAACTTTCTCTTTCTGGGTGGAAGGCGCCGCTCTTACATCATATCCTACTGCGCAACTTGACATTTGCACTTTCTCTTCCCTGAGGCCATATTGGTAGACTGAGGACAATTTATGGGAGGAATAAAAAAAAAAAATACATCAGCTCAGTATTTTCCAGATAACCCTCATTATTCAATAGTAAGTGATATCCAACATTGCTGATAATTTTCTTATCAGTGATCTATCTTCATGCTACGACATCCTGGTTGAGTTCCCAGAAAACAGACTCTAAGACGGAAACTTGCATACAGGGAGACTCTGAGGGTGAGTGCTCTTAGGAAGGGTATCTGCGAGGGAGCGAAGGAAACAGGAGTGGGTGGAGAGAGGTCGAACTGAGCTGCATTATAAAAGAGGGCTCAGCCAATCTCATAAAGAGCTCTGGAGCTGAGACAGCCCTTCATATTTTTCCCAAATTGAGGCAAGAGGGCCTATTCTTCTTAGCCCCGAATTGACAGTCAATGAATATGAGCTGCTTCCTGGGCCGGGGACAAGACCTTGGAGAAAGCAGCTGCTTTCAGCATCAAGGAATTCTCTACAGCAGCAATTTTCAGCCGGTGTGCCATGGCAGGCACACTGGTGTGCCGCAAGAATTTTTAAAACATGCAGTACCTGACTATTTATTCAGGGGCATTGACCTCATTTCCCTTAAACTGTCAAATTTAAAAAATGTCAACAGACAACACAACAACAGCTCTCCAGTGTGAATAAATCAAAGTTATACCCGTCTTTGGTCAGATTCGCAAAAAAATATATTTTTTGATGTGCTGCAGAATTTTAATTAGTTTATGTGTGCTGTGAGATTCAAAAAAAAAAAAAGGGTTGAAAATTGCTGCTCTAGAAGGACTAAGATGAGAGCTGTTATGCAACAAACCCCAGGCTGCTAAGGAATGAGGGCTATAGCCTGGGACGGGGGCGCATTTGAGCTATATCACAGCATTTGCTGTATTTTACCAAAACTGAACTTGCTTCCTGCCTGTTATCCATATTTTTATGCATGGGAACCTGGGACTCAGGGAGAGCAATTAGATTAAATTCCTATAAAAGTAAGTGACTTCATTTTACTTTATTTGGCCTGCAAAATAATTCTATCAGGTATTTCTTGTTAACGCCCTATTACGGACAAAGCTACTGCAATTGGGAAAGTTTAAAGGATTCCTCCAGGTATTTAAAATTAGCAAATTGTAGAGCAAGGATTCACATGATCTACCTCCAAGTCTGTGCTTTTCATATCTCACACACTGACCTGCTCCGGTCAAACTCTCTCCGGGTAAAGGAATTTCAATGCTGGAAGAGACTTCAGAAAACAGTCCTCCTAGTTGCTCATTTCCCAGAGAGGTAAAGTAAGTTGGTAAATTGTTCAAGGAAATGAGGCAGGTGAATAACCTCTATGGGTCTCAGTTTTCTTTTCTATTAAATGGGATGAGCTGCCCACAAACAGAGTGGTTTGAAGATTCAAATGCAGTAATGGATGTGAAATGAACTTGAAACTGATTTAAATGGTACAGGATAGTCAATGTTTATCCATTCGGACGCTACCTTGTGGGTAAGAAGGGACACCCAACTGTTAACAACAGCCCTTTCAGGCTAGTACTGCAGAGTACAACATTTTAAGCTTTGGGAGTGGTGAAAAAAATGACTTCTTATGATTTAAGAAGCCCTGTTAGTTCAGATTCCTGTTAAACGTGGATAATTTTCCATAAAAACAAAAGCAAAAGCTAAAAAAAAACCCTAAAACACTTACTTTCTGGCAGGCTTTGATTAACGGTTACATCCTGGGATGTACTTGCTGTGAATAATTCTGACTGATACCCAGAATTCAAAATTGCATAACTTCCTATTCTCAGATAAGTAGCCTGGTGTGCTTTGGTGTTAAGGAAACACCAGAGTTCCTTCCTCTGAACTTTGGAATTACTTGTGACATAAAAACAAAAGAACCAACATAATTGTGTGCTTTCTTTTGTCATGCAGGCTAGGTTCCTGCAACACCACAATTTAACAATTTAGGTTATGTGGCTTCTTTATCCACAAATAATCACAACTGCTGTATCAGTTCCTTAGCATGGAGTTTGGAATGGGAAAGTCTGTGAGTTGATTGTTTCTCTTCTGGAAAACTCACAGTAAATTTATTTTTCACGTTTTTAACATCACAAAATGGAAAATATAAGTCATAAGTTTGTTCAAAACAATTTTAAAGGACAAAATGGACATTATCTATCGCTGCCTGGAAGTCACCCCAAAACTTAAAATAATAATCATGTATTATCTTTCACAGTTTCCCTGCATTAGGAATTCGAGAGCACTTTGGACAGGTGTTTCTGGCTTGGGGTTTCTCAAGAGGTTGTAGTCAGATGTCAGCAGAAGCCTTGCAAAAGTTTGATTGAGGCTTGAGTACCCCCATCCAAAGGGGCTCATTTACATAGCTGGCAAGGTGGTGGTTGTTGTTGGTGGGAAACCTTGGTTCTTTTTCACATGAGCTCTCCAAAGCCACTTGGTGTTCTCAGAATATCTCAGCTGGCTTCCCCGAGAGTGAGCAATCCCAGAGGACAAAGTGAAGCTACAATCTCATTATGACCTAGCCTTAGAAGTCACCCATCTTCAACTCATTCATCCTTCATCCCTGATTCAGTGTGGGAGGAGACTACACAAAGACATAAATAAAAGGAGGTGAGACTCACTGAGGGCCATTTGAGAGGATTAGTCAGCTAATGTGAGAATTCCAGTCATTTAAATGATCATGAATCAAACATGCAGTGAGAGAAGTCTGACAGCTCTCTTTGCCTTCCTCCAGAGGACAAGAAATGCCATGACAGCTAAGAGAGGTTCAATATGGAAAGTCCAAACCCTCCAATAACATTTATTCAGTACTCAAAGCCTCGGTCAGAGACGGTTGAGTGGTCCATCCGGTTGCCTTCTCCACCTTCTGAAACCATTATCAACCCTCAGAATCCCAAGTCAAGAGTTAAATTCGTGTTACTTACCTATCTGTTTGTTTATTTATTTGAATTAACATTTATTTTTTAAGTATATTTTTAAAAATTGATTTTGAGAGAGAGAGGGAGGGAGAGAGAGAGAGAAACATAACATTGATTTGTTTTTTCACCCACCTGACTGGGGATCTAACTGCACCCTTGGTGTGTTGGAATGATACTCTAACCAACTTAGCCACCCAGTCTGGGCAAGTAGTTGTGAAATTTATAGGTAAGTAGACACAGCCCTGGCCAGGTAGCTAAGCTGATTGGAGCATCATCCTGTACACCAAGAGGTTGTGGATTCGATTCCTGGTCAGGGCACATACCTAGGTTGCATGTGGGTTTGTCCCCATCAGGGTGGATATAGGAGGCAACCATCAATATTCCTCTCTCTCTCTCTCTCTCTAAAAAATCAGTAAACATGGAAGGAAGGAAGGGAGGAAGGAAGGAAGAGAGGAAGGAAGGAAGGGGGGAAGAAAGGAAGGAAGGGGGGAAGGAAGGGAGGGAAATAAAAGAAAAGTAGGCAGGGCCAGCAATGGGAAAGATCAGTTGTGGTGTCTACGCTTCAAGCACTCATGCATGAGAAATTTTTCCTTCCTACCTGATAACTCAACTCCGCGAGAGCCATCATGCCATGACTACACCTTATGTGAAAGGATTTGAGTGGGTGCTGAGAAGTCTAAATATATGACTCTCCACCACCAAATTCCAACTCTAATCTCCAGTTGGATGGCTAATAGGTTATCTTCAATATATCATGTCGAGAACAGAACTCTTAATATGTGGTCCTATAATACTCAAAGCCTGTTCTTCTCAATCTTAATCAATCTTACACACAAACACCAACCAAGCAGCCGCTCAGGTAAATGACTTAAATAATATCTTCATTCTTCCTATTCTTCAACCCTTAAATCTAATTCATTTGTACGTTTTATTATTTCTCCTCTAAAATCTATCCCAAATTCCTCCACTCTTTTCCATCTCTACCACCATTATCACGACCATTATCACCACAACCTCAAACTAAGCCACCACATCCATTGAATAAAGCAAGCATCTTCTAACTTGGGATATCATTTATCACCCTTTGAGTTCTCTCCTTTCCATTTTCCATTCAACAAACAGTGGGGGGGCCCAGAAAACCAGCAGACAGCACCGTGTCACTGAGCACCTGAGATGTATCAGGAGAGACCGCCTCCTTTCCCATTTTAACCAAAGTGGCCTAAAGGGAGTGCTACCAATATTTACATCACCTTTGTTTTGTACTTTCATTTAGACCTGAAAGTGGACACGTACACTCGTTCTGTTTAGATAGGATCACTGTAATGCAAATCTGTGAGCTTAGAAAATTGAAGCAGATTTACTTACAGTTTACACATTAGGTATTTATCACAATTTTTTGTTGCCCTACAGTTCACAGTATGTGGTGAGAAGACACGCATGGATAAATTTTGCAGGCCATCAACCTTTTCAACAAGCCAACCTTAACCCCCAAGGTGATAGAAACCAGTGGTAGAATAAGGGTTGAAAATGGGGGTGAGAATCAACCTATAATGTTTTAAGTAAAAAAGAAAGGCAAGTTCTGAGTATGTGTGACAAATAAAGAAACCCCATGAAAATGATGATAGATGTAGATCTTTAGTCAAACATAAATGGTGTGTTCCTTTTAAAATAGACTTAGGGCCATCTCAGTTTATGCTTATTATTTTGGGGGGGTACAGTGCCAGAGGTTATCTTGATCAAGACAAAAGTCATATGAATGATGAAAAGCTCACCAAGTATGTTCACCTTACAGAGGAAATGACATATGTAGTAACTGGGAGAGGAAACTAAAAGCTTCTTGTGAAATATGAATTTCTCAGGCCTTTCTTATTACGCTATTTATTTGGAGTTCAAAAAAGACATTGATGGTTGAATTATTTTTGAAGGGATTATGTACACAATTAGAAATTATATTTTTCTTATAACTAAAAATATGAGAAATATTCTTTATAAATGAAAAGGTCTGACATTAGGATCAGTTCTTTTGACTACATTCATAATGAAACTGTCATCAGGTGGAATAAATTTAAAATAAATTAACACTAAATGATTCATAAGATTGCTCTTACATTTTCCTCTCCGAATTTTGAATTTCCCACCTTGACTATTAAGAAAGGTCATTATGCTTGTTACCAAAGTTTAATCCAAATAAGAGTATGATTCAGGGTTGATGAAAATACTTTATTTTCTGCTTGCACTCGCTCTATTTTTATTCACTGTCCTAGGCAAAAATGTGTAGTATAGTTTACTTTTTAAATGGCCTGTAATTGTTCATGTATATTCTGCTATAACAAATGAAGAGATGATTATTTACCATAAACCAGTAATGATGCCAATCCCCAAAGCTAAATCAACATCAGACAGAGATTTTTCAGTCCTAGTTTCAAAACACTGTGAATATTATCTAAAACTACTTCCAGCTATATTATAGAATAAGATTTCCCAAATATTTTTATTTCACTCTAATCTTGGAGCTCTTTGAAACATTTTTTGAAGAAGGAAAAGAGTCTTTAATTAAAATAAATAGTAACATCATTTGAACTTGTAATATATTTGGGCATCATAAGGCCACACGGTGAAGAGGGAGAAGTAGGGATTTATTGCGCTTTGTCCTTAGTTGATAAAATTGGGAAATTTAAAAGAAAGGCCAAAGAATAAAAAGGGTAGGTTTCTTTCAGCCCTAGTTCTGTCACTTTCCCACTGGGTGTCCCATATATATTATAAGACACTGACCACCTGTGAGCTTTATTTTGTCTTTTCAAAACAGAAAGAATACTGCTGACCTCCTGCAATTGCTTTGAAACTTAAGCAAGATAATGAATGTGAAAGCACACTGTCCTATACAAACATGAGACATTCTTAATCTCTTTATGTGAGGATGAATATTTGGGAATAGATGCTACCTATTAAATAAAATATATCATTATATTTTAAGAACAAATACATACTTGAAAATATCTTTTCAGTCTTTAAATTTTAAGTCAAGCATTAATGAGTGAATGAACTCTTTGAAAAATTATAGAAGGAAAACATGATTCAAAATTCAAGAAAAAGAGACATCTTAGGACAGACAGATTAATTAGAGAATATAATAAAATGTATACATAAATGAAGGACAATTCATTGGAGAGAGTTAGAAATTTTTCTCAAAACAGAAATCAAAGAAGTATCTGAGCATTCCATAAATTGGTAAATCTCAGAGGGTTTTAACAGATGAAAGGAAAACTGACAACCATGTGCTTTGTATTGGCCTGATTTTTAGGAGCTTTGGAATTATTTTTATATTTTGATTAGTACTTAGGATATGAGTAGGACAGCCTGAAAACAGCATGAATGTCTTCCTCACTTAATGCACATAATGAATCACCTTGACTTGATATAAATTAAGAGAGTGATCTGTATGTGACTGTACGGCCACTGCCACTAGTTTTTGGTTTGGTTATTTGCTTTTGCTGTCTATAGCTTTTGCTCTGCCACATCCAGCACAAAGCCTGTGCTAGGAATAAACCATATCTGTTTAGATAGGCCCAAACCAGGTTTTTATTTCTCCCACTCAATACTTTCCTCTCATTCCAATATTGTTTCACATGTGCATGATATGCGTTTATAGGTGTGGTTGATGTTGACAGGCAACATAAACTGATAAAGATCATCAAAGTACCCACATTCCCAGCCTTGCATCTGCATGGAAAATTGGTGAATAAATATACATTCTTATGTTTTAAGTTAAAATAAAATGTTTAATGTATATATCTTTTAAAACTGTGACCCTTTACTTTAAATGAATTTTTATTGTAAAGTAAGCAACTACCAGTCCTGATTATGTCAAAAAGGAGGCTGCCATGTGTTTCCCCAGAGGACAGATCTAGAGATCTCTATTAATTATAGAGACAGATAGGTACTGGCTCAGTATAGACAGGCATTTCCAATGATCAGGACTGTCTAAAAAATGCTTTCTTAGTTGGTAATCCTGCACTTGGGAGGTTTTCATCAGAGGCTGGAAAATATTTGTCATGGGTGTTCACTCATCCACACACCCATTCACTGATCTAATCACAAAAATGTATTGAGCACCAGCACATGCTCAATATTTATCTGGTACAATGGAGGATTTCGTGGTGCGAGCCTCCAGGAGGTACAAACTCATGGAACTCAGCCTAGAAGACTCAAGTTTGGAAGGTGGAGGGGGTGGAGAAAATAAGGGGCTGAACACAATAGCCTGATCTTCTACTCAAAGTGTAAAGTTCCACCCAGGACCTTGTTAGAAATGCAAAATTTCATGCTCCACTTTAATTAAAATCTGCATTCAACAAGATCCCAGGCTGATCTTGTGTTTGAAAAACACTGCTCTTGGTTTCTTTCTAACCCTGAGATTATATGTTTCTTTGACTTTACACCCTTTTGTGACAATAATGAAAGATCCTGGAAGAGTAGGTGACTTTGTAAGGATTAGAGCCATGAAGTGGCTTCCCAGTATGGGACCCAATTTTCTGGGTGTCACCTTAGTCTAGACCTAAGTTTCCAGATCAGCCTGGAAAGCACGTACATTCAACTGTCTTTTTTCTAGGTGGCTCTACTGGCAGCCTCTCTGCTACCTCGGCTTCCCCCTTCGCTAGAGCAGTGTGTGCCTGACTCTGGGATTCCATGAAGAGTCAAAGGCCGAATCAAGCCCATAAGAAAATTTATTTACACTTGAGTCATTGCAATGTTGATACCTCTCTGATATTTCACACTTATTGTAGGAAACCTGGATTTTTGTTAGTAAAAAGTAAAATCAAATACATGTACACACACACACACAAACATACATCAGATTGTGTTAGTTTATGGTTAAACATACCGTTCTCAGTCCTCATGCCACTGTCTCCCTTGTCCTTCATGCTAGTCATCTGTCCTTCTGTCAGTTACTAGAGCGTTTTTCTGCATTAGGATCCTTGAATGTGTAGTTTTCTCTGCATAGATAACTCATTCCCTGGCTTTCAATGGGACTGTCTCCTCGTCACTGAGGTGTCACTGAGGTGTCACATTTTCAGTGAGGATTTTCCTGACTACCTAATCTACAGCAGGTCCCTTTATCATTCTCTCTCCAGTGCCATGGTTACTTTCTTCACTGTGCTTCTCTAATAATCTCCATGGTTTCATTAGGTTTTGACTTGTTTTTTGTCCCTCTCCTCCTCAGTGATGGTAAAGACCTTGTCTTATTTTCATAGCACAGTGCCTCACTCATAGTAAGCTCACAATACATATTTTTAAGTGAATTCATGAATATAGTAAAGTCACTTTTTTATTTGAAAGTTTCATTTGCCTCTATGAAGTTATAGCCAGTTATTACCATTTGCAGAAAAGTTTCACAAATATGAAATAGAATAACTTCAATCTTTGATTGTAAAAGTAAGATAATTAAGGGAAAAATATAGATGATACATTTTCTTTTTTAAGGCTAGAATGTCTGTTTTGTCAGCTGTAACCTTGATATTACTATAGGTATGTCATAGTGTAGTCTTTTCCGTAAGTAAGATGACATCATTTTAATACATCCCCCCCTTTTAAATCTCTGACAGTGCTATTAATTAAACACAAAGCCTATAAAATAAGCCTAGTGTCATCTTGTCCTTTGCTGGTTTCCTGATTGGAAAGTTCACCCTTGACCCATGATCACATTCATTTGGCAGAAAGTCAGTTTATTTGATGGGTAAGGGCATCAACATGTCTCTTTTCTTGGTTAAATTAATTCCCCTCCCCAGAAATACAGTATAAATTGAATCAACATGTCAAATAAACCAGCAGATATTGTTTCTTCTAATTCTCCAAATGCTAACTAGCTTGCGTCTGAGAAATAGAGTGGGTAACAATGGGGAGACTAGCGACAAAGGTAAGCTCGGTGAATTGATCAACCCGATACTTCACTTGGCTGGCAGAGCTCCTCTTTTTTCCCTTCCCCTTCACTAAGATTTTTTGAGGATAAAAATATTGTCTTCTTTTTTTTGCAATTATACATACATCTGTGGTGACTGCTTGACTCATTTTTAGTATTACTAACTATGCGTTATAAAGTGATTTGGACTTCACTAAAGAATGTTTCACATAATACAAACTTAGAAGTAAACACCGTTTTCTTACATAAAAAAACATCCCACCTGCTTCGTTGAGCAACACTAAGTAATGCATCGTTATTGCAACTGATACGATATTGGTGAATGCATACTGTATGCTAGGCAGTACTGTATATAATTCACATATATTATCTTATTTAATACCCTATTGTAGCATGCCAGCCATTTAAATATATGTGGGAGAACTAATGTAGCAAATGGGCCACTGTAAATAACTTTATCGTTTACTTATTTGTTTTCCAGATTTATTGAGATATGGTTGACATACAACACTGTATAAGTTTAAAGTGTACAATGTGATGATTTGATATTCATATATATTAGGAAATTTTTACCACAACAAGGTTAGTTAACATATCCTTTACCTCGCATAATTTCCATTTTGTTTTTATTATGGTGAGAACATTAAAGCTCTACTTTCATAGCAACTTTCAAGTACATAATACAGTATTGCTAACTATAGTCCCCATGACATACATTAGATTTCCAGAAATTATTCATTTTATGACCAGAGTTTATACCCTTTGACCAACATGTCCCCATTTCCCCCACTCCTTGGCCCCTTATAACCGTCATTCTATTCTGTTTTTGAGTTCCGTGTTTTTTGATTCCACACATGAGTGAAATCATACGATTTTGTCTTTCTCTGAGCTATTTCACTTTCCATAATACCATCAATGTTCATCTGTATTAGAGTAAATGACAAGATTTCTTTCTTTTTTATAGCTGAATAACATTCCACTATATTTTTACAGTGCATTTTATCCATTTGTCCATTGATAACACTTCCAATGTTTCCATGGTTATTGTGAAATTAAAATGGGAATGCAGATGCCTTTTTAAGATAATGAGTTCATCTTCTTTGGATATGTATTCAGAAGTAGGATTGCTGGATCATGTGGCAGCTCTATTTTTAATTTTTTGGAGAACCTCCATACTGTTTTCTGTATTTGCATTCCCTCCAACCCCCCCCCCCCGGGGCTCCCTTTTCTCCGTGTCCTTGTCGTCACTTACTCTCTCTTGTCTTAGGCTTAGGCTGTGGTCCCTGTGATTGCAGAGTCCACGGGCTTGACAAATGCCCTATAAAATGCCCCTAATGCTTATTTAAGTTTCTGATCATTGATTGTGGTTTCTTTTATTATTCCCCCAAAGTAAAATTACTTAAAAAATAAAATCAAGAAAATATTTGAAAGAACAGTAAGATGAGAATTTAGAGACATGGGTTCTAACCAGGACCTATCATAAAGGAGATGACCCTTGGAAAGTTACTTAACTTTTACCCTTGATGAGGCAGTTGGATAGACAATTCTATGATTTCATTTCAAGGCTCTTACAAACAACTTTACAGAAAAACAAACAGATCATCTGTGGCTCATCTACACACACACATAT
This sequence comes from Mormoops blainvillei, assembly GCA_004026545.1. Lineage (NCBI taxonomy): Eukaryota > Metazoa > Chordata > Mammalia > Chiroptera > Mormoopidae > Mormoops > Mormoops blainvillei. The sequence goes on along the minus strand of PVJD01000093.1, from coordinate 194,014 downwards.
TTTTTTTACTTCTTTATAAATGCTATGTAGACACTATCTTTGTTTAGTGGTTGTAATTTTCTAAAGCATTAAGTTCTGAGAATAGTGACTTAGAATGAATTATCATGAAAGAAATATTTTATAAGTGTATCTGTCACTCTTCATTGCTTATATCGATTATAAATAATAATGCAACATGATTAAAAAGCTAGACAACTAATCTAGAGCAGGAGTTTTTAACCTGATTGCACATTAGAAACACCAGCATAGGAACGGGGTGTGGGAGTAGTTTTGAAAAAATTATGATCTTAGAGCCCCCATAGACCAATTATATATGGAATATCTGCATAGGGCCTGGGCATCAATATTTTTTAAATGCCCCCATCTTACACGTGATTTTAATGTGTAGCTGGGGTTTCCAACAGCTGGTTAGGCTAGATCAGTGACTTTCAACCAGTGTGCCACAAGAATTTTTGAAACATACAGTACTTGACTATTTAGTCAGGAGCACTGACCTCTTTTCACTTAGATTGTCAAATATAAAAATGACAATGGCCAGGACAATAACAGCCATCGGGTGTGAATGAATAAAAATTATGCCTATTTTTTTGTCAGATTGGCAAAAAAATGTAATATTTTTTTGTCGCGCTGCAGAATTTTTATTTATTTAATCCTCACCTAAGGATATATTTATTGATTTTAGAGAAAGAGGAAGGGAGCAGAGAGAGAGAGAAAAAACATTGCTTACAGCTGTTTGAATCTCCTTCCTCACTGATTCTTGGCCTTGGCTTGGGACTGCTAAGCTTTGTCTCTCGAAGTCTGTTTCTCTCCTTATACCATGCTAGCAAATCATCCAAAGTTCCAGGCCATTGAGATGTGTGATGGAAATCACTACAACGCCTAGTTCTATTCCTCTTTCAGGTACAACTGACAGTCCTTCTCAAACCCCTTGTGTTAGAAGGAGCCATGAAATTAATATGAGCAAAAGTGACATATGTGGGACTATCCAGACTACCTTTTCTTTCACCACCTCTCCCTGGCAACATGTTCCAGAAGGTGCAGCTTTAATCTGCCTGACTCCTTTAGTTATTGCTGATTCACACGGAGCATGTAGTGTGAGCAAGAAATAAACCTGGGTTGGGTTGATACAGTGAAATTTGGGGATGGTTTGTTATCTCAGAAAAACCAAATCTACTCAGACTGATAGAAGTGGAATTTACTTGAAAGAAATTTGCCCAAGGCCATCTCTGTCCTTGCTTATTAAGTTGATAGCTGCTGACTGCCCTAGAGAATCCGGTCCATATTGGGCCGGCAATGTAATAAGTTGTCTTCATTTAGCGATAATGGTTGATGGTGCTTAATAAAATGTATTTAAATAAACATGTCTTTAGTTTGAAACAGAAGTGTTCAGGGAGATCTCCTCCTGACCAATTAGACCTTAAGCTTCTTGAATCTGACTAGCTAAGTACTGATGAATTATTAAGCATTTATCTTTTAATATATTGCAAACAAGCAACTTTGAGATCAAACACCTATCATTTGCACTAACTTTAATTGGGACAGGATTTTCTACATTTCTTCTGGGTGTTTGGTGTTGTGGAGGCACATTGACTTGATGTATCTTGTCAGTTTAGATAAACAATGCAACCTGCCCTGATAAAATATGTTGAAATGACCGAGTCACATATTTTTAAAATTTAACTCCTGTGAAGGTAGCATGGAAGCTGGGGACAGTCACAGTCCTGAAAAAGCATTTATGTTTGACTTTTGTGTATTTGTATTCTGTGTGTACTTTTAAAAAACTTTCATTGTCCATACAAGCAGGGTAGGTGCTGTAGACTGTCCTTGTCTTACCTTTGTAAGGTTTAAGTTGTGAAAATGGAAGAATGACCTCTAAACACGCTTTGCTGGAGTGATTGTGTCTGATTCTTGGTCCAAAACAAGATGCAAACTGGTAATTTTCTTGTTTTCTATACCCTCTCCCCTACCCGTTCCCCTTAATTCCAAATGGCTAGTTGTTTTGTAAGGTTTTTGTTTTGTTTTGGGCTTGTGCCTAGCTGTGCACACTCCTAGTCCGGCTGACTTCCTTGGCTCTGACCTCGTTTCGTTTAACACCGTTTACCCTCTTTCAGAGCCATCTTGGGAGATTGGTATTTTAATTAAGAGCATATTGGTTTTAGATACTAGAAAATGTCATTTGACCCAAAATGTCTCTCCATTCTAAACCTCCTCAACAGACTTCTCACTGAGCTTTAATATGCCCCCCAAATTATGGCGATCTATTTGTGCATATTTACATTATTGAATGTAGTTTTTCTGATAGCACTAAATTAACACATTTCATATGTGGTGATTAAAATATTCTCCTCACTATAGTTTGCTAGTTTTTCTCCTTTTCCAAACTTTTGTGTATTTATAACTCCAAGAAAATCTTTAGCACAATATGACACACTCAAAGAGAAGGCAATTAACTTTGAATATAATAGTTATTAACAACTTTTGTTACTGATTGTTAAGACAACCTGGGGTAACTGTAATTATTTATTAAGCTCCTGATTTGTGATCTGTCAGGGTTGCCTTTCACAAGTATCCCTTCCTTCTTAATACTTAGAGAAAATCTAACTCCAATATGAAAATGGGGAAAAATTCATGAGTGATCAGATAATTGATTCAATAAGGGAGAAATAAGGCTCATATATTGTCTCGGGTTGGGTTCACCAGCCCAGAAGACCCTGAGGTAAGGATTCGAGTTCAAGGAGTTTATTTAGGAAATGGTCCTAGAAACCGCTGAGAAGTGAAGAAGCGAAACAGGGAAAGGAAGGAAGCCAACAAATGGTGAGTTATCAAGCCATTCCCTCTGTGGGCAACTGGGAACTGAGGGTGTGGAGCATTCCCCCCACAGGTACCCCATGTAAAGGGTACAGTTGGGGTATTTATCCCTCAACTTGGTTTCTGCTTTTGGGGTTATTCATTCTCTGGCAGTTGCCACTTGCCCAGCATTGCTCACCATTGCTAGGCAACCAAGGAAATACCCTCGACAGTGGCGTGAGCAGCCAGAAGCGGTAGAGGTGAATACGGAGGGATGTAGGAGGGTCTTTCAGTGTTTGCTACTCATATGAAAAGATAATCAGTCTCACGAGTAATCAAATACATGCAAACTGAAACAATGTAATATATTCTGACATATTAGAGTAAAAAAGGGTGTTTTTTAGTTTTTTGTTTTTTTAACAAAAGGGAGATGCCGGAAAACATATGACTGGTGAGGTAAACATTAGTGCAATCTTTCTGTAAGGAAGCCTTAAAAATATGCTTCTGGCCCTAACCAGTGTGACTCAGTTAGTTGGGCATCATCCTGCAAAGCAAAAGGTTGCCAGTTCAGTTCCTGGTCAAGGCACATGCCTAGTTTCCTCATTTGGTACCTGACTGGGGTGCATGTAGGAGAGGCAACTGATCCATGTTTCTTGCATCAATGTTTCTCTCCTTTTCTTTTTCCCCTCCTTCCCCTCTTTCTAAATAATTAATTAATTAATTAAATTTTTTTAAATGTGCTTCTATTTGATCCAGTAACTCTGCTTCTAAGAATGTCTTCTGAGAGGATAATTAGATTAGTATGCCATGTTCATTGAATCATTGATTATAAACGTAAAACAATCAGAAAAATTTAATATGGAAAACCACTTAGCAAGCGACTCCAGTATTTAACTACATAGAAACTATACAGAAGAGAGTAATTTTTATTAATCAGATAGAAAGGCTGCACTGGAATATCATGCAGCAATTGGAACTGAAGACATTTTAGTGTGGCAACAGAATATGCCACACTAAAATATGATTGTAGGAGTTTAGGACATGGCATTCCAAAATATTTGGTATGCTGATTATTTTGAGCTGCAAGCGCTTAAAAAGCAGCAAATTCAGGGAGAGGCTGTCTCTGAATCCCCCTGTCTGCTTAAAGACAGATCCTCCCAAAAGAACTTAATTGTCATAAATCCCTTCCCCAAGGACGATTGATTGACACACCACAGGACTGGAGACTAGACTTGACTGACACACCACAGGACTGGAGACTAGACGTTAACACTACACTCAGACAAACATTGTCACAAACTATCATATTTACCAGGTATCCTTCAAGGATCTCTCCATCTTTCCTAAAAATCATTTATTCACCTCTAAGAAGCACACATTCCTCCTTTCCCTTCCCTATTAAGGTTATATTTAAGCCTGAATTCCAAGCCACCTCAGGGGGCTACACATTTTTCTCTGGGTATCTCCTACGTACACATGAAGTACATATGCTAATAACTTCTGTTTATTTTTCTCTCATTAATCTGTCTTTTATTAGTGGAGTTTTAGCCAAGAACTCTGAGGGCAGGGAAAATCACGTTTACTCGTACAGAATGAACGAACATGACTACAGGCAACAACATATATGAAATCTCAAATAGTGTTGGCCAAAAGAGACCAGACATTAAAAAGTAGGTACTATGACTATATAAAACTTATTCGTATAATTTGTTTATTAAAATTTTTAATTAAAAAAAAGAAAAATCTAAATGTCCAATAATAAACAATTGGGGAATAGCTCTCATTCATCTATCTAATCCATCCCCCCAATGGAATACAATGTAGCCATTTGAACTAATGAAACAGAAATGATTACCTGGAAATATTTTCATAATATACTAATAAATGTTCAAATCAGATGCTTCCATGTTGTCAAAATGGGTGTGTCATATGTATATTAAAAATTCTGGATAGAGGAAAACCAAAATGTTAAAACTGCTTTTGTCTTTGATTGGTAGAAATACAGGCTTAAAATCTTTTAAAATAAATTTTTGTAACTTCACAGTTACTAATAATGATAATACCTTATAATAAAATTAAAATTATTTTTAAAAAGTGAACACACACACATATAGTTTATGAAATTATTATATTAAGTCCAATGAGGATGTAAGAAATAATATATTTAAAATGCCAGTTCTATAAAATAAATGTAGAATGGTAATTCGCTTGCAAAAGTTACTTACATGAACTGAAAAGCCTAAGATATACATCACTCTAATATGAGATTTTTTTTCCTAACTTTAAAATCACTTTATTCTTCTCTAGAAAAATGCCACATAACACTATCTCTTTTCTCTGTACAAAAACATGGGTGATAGTAATTTTGTCTTGAGCAGAGTTATAGCTCATGTAATACTACAACTCGGAGGAAAAACCATAGCAGAAACCAAAATTAGAAGTAAGTCATGTTTAAAAGTTCACGTAAATCCTATAGTTAGAAATGTGGAATAGCGACTGCGAGTACATTTTCTCATAAGATCAAAAGGCTGTAGAAATAATGATGACCAACATTTTATGACCCTTATGACCTAAAACCATGGTTACATAAATTATCTAATTTGTTTCTCACCAAAACCTCTTTGAAATTAGTACATTATTACTATTCCTACATCATGGACAAAGTCCCTAAAACCTAAGAAGTTTTACCTAATTATTTTCTACCTCAGCTAAGAAAACCTCCATCTTAGGAATCAGCGTTTTCTGCTTCTTGAGCTGACTCTTTTGTTCCAGTGCTGCACACTGGACTCGGAGTCACAAAGCCTACTCTTGTCCCAGGCTCCGTTAGGTGGGCGATGTATGAGCTCATGTTCTCTCATTTGGTAAAATGAGAGTAGCAATATGTACAGATTAAAGCAGTTGTTCCTAAACTCCAGTGTGTATCAGAATCATTTGGGGGGGCTTGTTTTTTTGTGTTTTTTTGTTTGTTTGTTTTAATTGAGATGCAATGGACAGATAACAATGTATAATTTTAAGGTTACAACTTGTTGATCTGATCATTGGAGTGCTTGTTACAGCACATTGTTGAGTCCCAGTGCCATAGTTTCTGAGTCAGTAGGTCTAGGGTGGAGTTCGAGAATGCATTTCTAACAAGTGCTCAGGGTATCCTGATGCTGCTGGTGCAGAGACCACTCTGAGAACCGCTGGGTCAGGCTCAGCTACTACTCTACTGGGAGTTGGTTATATTTATTTGCCCGTGGCATTCTATTTGCAATTTAGACTGCAAATTTTTATATATGTGTGCATGTATATAATATATAAACATATATTTTATATGTATACATATATTTATATGTATACGTATGCATATATTGTATTTGAGGTACTTTCTGCAGGTACTTTTTGTTATTTTTAACTGTCAGGTTTTCCCCAAATTATTTGTCTTTGCTCTATTGTGTCTTTGTGTTGGAATTATGAATAATAACTCATAAGAAAATTATTTGAGATAATGATTCTGGGTAAGAGTAGTGTTTATAGCTAGCATTGTTTATTAAATAAATGTATGCTAAAGACCAACTTCTATTGTCTGAAAATAACATCTGAGTTGCTCACTCAAAATTGCACCTTGTACCCTCTCAGGACTGCTATTTATTGGATTCTTTATGTCATAAAGAGTGAGAGGTGAAGTATTATTGTTATGGAGACAAAAAACAAATAAAGCAAAGTGACCTAAGTACAGTATGTGCTGTTTATTTGTTCCTCTCCTTTTCTCCAGCTACCCTTGGAACTTGAAAGTAATTGCACAATCTTCCCATGCTAGGAGAAATCTTAGTATCTGGGTCACAGAACACAGAGTCTCCAAGAGACAAGTAGACCTAGAAAGTGCCGTATTAGAGAACTAAGGTTTATCAAGCACCTTCTACGTGCCTGGTACTGTATTAAGTTATGAGGGAATAATGGTGACTAAGACCCAGCCCATATGGAACTGATAATTTAGACAAGTAATTAGAAAATTAGGATACTTGTGCGATAAACAGTATGATACCTTCTGCCTATGAATCCCGTGGTTCAAAGTAGAACTTAACTTTTGTTTCTCCTAAGTGTACCTCGTTCAAGCTTCAAGAGAGAATCTCATTTTAGCAAGTTAAAAATTGTCATTTTTATCCATACAATTTATTAACTTTTGTATCTTTTAAGATTATCTTTTCCAGACTAAAGGAAATCTTTTTATATTTTTAAATGTGAAAATAGAAACTAACTGCTGTTTGTAATCCTAAAGTGTGCCAACTGAGCTTCACCAACCAGATGTAAAATCTTAAGATCGATGTTTTGTGCTTTGGGGATAGATGAAACTGACTGTTGGGGTTCAGTGGTCAGCCCCAGGCTAAATATCTGCCGGCCCAGACCTCAGAATATTTCAGATTTAGATCAAGGACTAGAAACTTCTGATGCTTAACCTTTTACTTTGAAAATGAATCAGGAGGGTACATCCTGACCCTTAGGGATCTCTACAGGCTCTGTTGACAATGGGACCCACTTACTAGCTAATATAGCTTCTTTATTTCTAATCATGGAGACCATTTAGCTATCTGAGCTTTCTGTTATTTCATTTTTGCAATGACATATGTTCTTTGTTTAGCTTCACTCTCTTTCAGGGGGCTTTGGTTTGAAATACGTTGGAAGGGGGTTTCATGTCTTGTAGCTGTCTAATTTAGAACTGTCCTTTCATTTCTCACAGTAATTTTTAGCATAATACGTTAATCAAAGTTGTCTCACTTATTTCCTCCTTGTTTCTCTGTTTTCACAAGACTTACTCCCCCTATGTCTTGCACAAAGAGCCAAATATCCCACAAAAACCATAATATTTGGACATATTAAAATAATAATGATGTTAGGACAATATAGTGTTTATTTCTAGACTTTCTGTATTAAAAATAATACCTCGGGCCCTGGCTGGGTAGCTCAGTTGGTTAAAGTGTCCTCCTGATATGTCTAGGTTGAGGGTTCAATCCCCAGTCAAGACATATACAAGAATCAACTGATGAATGCATAAATAAGTGGAACAACAAATCAGTGTCTCCCTATGTCTCTCTCTCTTTCTCTCTCTCCCTTCCTCTATCTCTTTTTAAAGCCAATTTAAAAAAATACTTTGGATTAATGTTGTAACTGTTGCAGATATTTATCTTCCTATTATCTTAGGAGGGAGACATTTATTACTATCCCAATTTCATACACGGGGAATAAATGATTTGTCCCCAGTTTCCAAGTTAGTGAGTGGCAGAGGTGAAACAAAGTGTCCAGTTTCTTGATTCTCATACTAGATGGTATTCTTCATAGTAGATTTTATTGCTGTTATTTTAAGAATATGCTTTTATAATATAATAATGGCCATTTAAAAGAGGCATTGGTTATTACATTGGTTATAAATTAGATCTTATTCTTCACAGAACCTTATGTAAGTTTTCTCTAATAATTTCAAATGGATTTTCACTTTATTTTGAGGTTCATTTAGAAAATTGCAGGTGGCACAAAATTCTATGTGGTGTTAGGTTATAGTATCATGACTGGCCCATCTTGGCAGATGGATCAATTACCTCTGAAGTTATGTCCATCATACTTCTTTTCATGTTATTGAAATACTCACATGGAGTGAACCAAAGCTTCTGTATCTTCCTAGGAGTTCATTATATTTTAAAAACAAAGAATTATGTGGAAAATTTGAACATGGCATACTGGGGAGCATTCACATTACATTCAAAATTTGGAAAAGGGTTTATTGGGGCTAACTGTGTGAGTTATGGGGGGTTTGACTGCAAGAGAGCACAGGGGAATTTCTTGAGATAACAGAAATGTTATATGTCTCGACTGGGGTGAGGGTATGTGCATATATACGTTTGTCAAAAATCACCAGCCTATATACAGAAAATGGTACATACTGTTGTATAAAAATTATAACTCTGTCAAGTTCACTTCTTGATTTCACCCCTTACAGGAAGGTGGAGATCCAGGAGAAAATGAACACAGGCAAGAGCAAGTCTGTATAGATAAACATCTGTCTTTTCCCTGGTGTTTGATTTTCCTTCATAATGTACACAAGGATCTCATGGAAAAAAAAATTATTTTTCCATTTCCAGAAGGATGGAGATGGGATATATCGAGCTGAACTTCAGAGAATGAACTAAGAGAAAGCACAAGTTTAAGTTCTGTAACATTCTCAACTTGTCCCAATGGTTTTGAGAAGGTGAATGCAATGGCCGGTAGCTGCTCTCCAATCATTTGCCCTCGAGTCTTCACCACAGCGGGCGATTCTGAACCATACCAGGCACAGGTGAAAATAAAGCCCTGCCAGGTGGTACCTCATGTCCACATTTAAAATCACAAATCAAGAGTTCGTGAATCATCTGGCTTTCTGGTTTCAGATTCCACCACTTTGCTTACCTCAAACTATCCAATATTTAAAATTCATTAACATAATCACTGGAGAATAGTGTATAGTTGAGGATAGTGTTTCTGCTACTAAATTTAAAAATGTGAGAAATGTAACCTTGCTCTACTTGACTTACTTGCTTTTTACTCAAGTATTTACAAATTCTGTTTATATTCTCGAGTAAGTAGATTTTTAAAAATTTCTGTGGAAAAAAAAGATAAGTAAAAACATTCTGGAAGATCCATTTATTCAGAAATACTTTCCCAGTAGCTCAGGTTGTGTGTGTGTGTGTGTGTTAGACATTTTATGGAGTTATTTGGCAGAATTTTAAAACTCCGGGATATAAAAACTTTTTTTTTTTTTTTTGCTTTGAAAAAAATCTGTCTGAGTCCTCAGTTTTTGAAGTCTAAAAATGAAAGCTTAATTAACTTATAAGCTATTGTGCTCGTTAGTTTGCAAAAGAGAAAAGGCAGGGAACTAACTTTGCTTAAATGAAAGGAACTTTCACAACTGAATCCTTTTTTGGGTATCTGCCTCCTGAATCCCTAAGATGGCTGTGTTCACAAGGTGACATAGAAAAACAGAGGAGATGTTGCAACACATCACTCATAAGAATGGAAATGTAAGTCTGAGTATAAAATTGAAGACATCTGCAGGAACAATGAAAACCTGTGACTTAACATGTAGTGTTCCAAACCAAGTGAAGCACCCAAGTCTTTCCTGGCAAACTATATCAGATATACTTGTATGTAGCTATAAGAGGCCTGTCTGGAAAAAGTGCAGCCATTGTTAACAGAATGAGAATGGTTTACATGACAGCGACGTAACCTGGCAGCCAAGCGGACTGGACTGGAATGCACACGCACGAACTGTGCTTCGCTATGACTTCACTATGCTAGTCAGTGGGGGTGGTAGATGCCATTGAGTGAGCATGTGTACTGTGTGGCCGTCACATTCAAAATGACTGAGCGAGTAGAGCAACAATTCTGCATCAGATTTCCTGTTAAGGTTGAACATTCCTCCATGGAAACTATTCGGGTGATTCAGAAGGCTTTCAGGGACAATGCAATGAGTTCAGCGCAAATAAAAGTGTGGCACAAACACTTCAAAGATGGTCGAGAATCTGTCAAAGATGGTCCACTTTCTGGAAAGCCTGCAGAATTTTTTTGAAAAACATGAATATCACGCAGGCGACTCAACCCCACTACAGCCCAGATTTGGTGCCCTGAGACACATGACTTTTCCCAAAACTAAAATCACCTTTAAAAGGGAAGAGATTTCAGACTATCAATGAGATTCAGGAAATTATGAGGGGGCAGCTAATGACGACTGGGAGAGCTGTGTGAGGTCCCAAGGTGCCTCCTTTGAAGGGGACTGAGGTGTCATTGTCCTATGTACAATGTTTCTTGTATCTTGTATCTTCTTCAATAAATGTCTCTATTTTTCATATTCCATGGCTGGATACCTTCTAGGCAGACCTGTATCTATTTTTATATATCTATCTACATCCATACCTATCTATATATCTCTTTAATTAAGTGATATGTACAGGAGAAGGCCTGAACTAGCCCTGATTAACCAACCATGAGAAATTAAGATTTTCCCATTTTGTCACTTATTTAAAATATATCTTTCACATACAAATATCTAGTAGGTTGATTGTTTCAAGCAATGTGCATAATTTTAAGTTCCTCTTGATTGTGGTGTGGTTGGTGGAATCTATAAGAAATTTGAATGATTTGAATGTTGTCAGTTGGAAAAACACTAAGCAGAATAACTAAATATTTGGGGAAACATTTTACTATGAAGAAAAAACACTAGACTTAGGTCTCTGGAAACTTAGCAAAAGAACTTTGACCCATAATCAGGATATTTTATTGATAATTGACTTTGCTAGGCATGTTCATGAATGAATTATGTCAATTCCCTAGACAGTTTGCTCTTCTTGCAAAGAATTGGGAGAGGGTGGGACTTTATGTTCTCAAGCTCTATAATTCTGTACTGTCTAAATATAGGTGAAATTTTCAAGATATCTATGTATAAAGAAAGAATCTGATGTTTCTGTTTAAATGTTCTGACTTTAGCATAGTTTCTCAAACCTTTCTTTAATAAATTATGTGACGGTTATGATAGACAAAAAATATAAATAGTTAAACAGTAGTTAGAGCACTATATAAACTTCCAGGTAAAGATGATGACTTGCATACATACATACATTGATCATTTCAATGTCTCCTGAACTCCCACTTAAACTAGACATAGACGAGTTTTTAACGAAGGGCATAAACCTACAATGACAAGGAGCATATGATGGTCTCCCCCAACTAAACAGTGAAAACCTACCTACAAATTACATGTAACCGACCCTGTATAGTTGATCTCTCTCTCTCTCTTTTTTTTTTTAAGGTCCAGGCTCAATTCGTATTTTGTTTCACATGCCAAGGGAATCCACAGCAATATCATTTTAGAAACTGAAAGGCAGATGCATGAGTGGGAACTGACCTACTAAATCTGAGAAAGCCAAATCCTAAACTGACACTGGGAAAAGGTGAGAGCCAATTGAATTTATACCACACAATCTAAAAAGCCTCAAAATTGGTGACAGCAGGGATGGGGGGTGGAAAGAGTGATCAGGGGCTCAACCAAAAAGGACTGATGAAAAGCGAAATAGGACTGGTAAGAAGCATTCAGATCCTGTGGTCCCCATTACTATGCCAGCAGAACTGTGGACACTTGCTCTCTTTGGAGATGATAAGGTAGAGTCTATGAACTGGAGAAAACCAAACACGGTTGGTTGAGCATGTAGATACTATACGTGAAAAAGGGGGTTGATTAAAGAAATGCAAGTATTGATTATTGAAACCCCCTACCTCTCTTCTCCCACTCAGCTCTCCAAATAACTGACAGCTGTTCTGTAGCCTGCTGGCAGGAGTGTAAAAGAAACATCTTTGGGGAATTTGACTAGTGAAAGAGGAAAAACCTGAATACATTGCATCGGAAGTTTCCCCCCAGAAGGTTCAACCACCTACATGGAAGCCCCCCCAATCTCCTTACAGGGAAGCTTCACCCATATGCTCAGAACTTCCAATCAGCTTTTCCCCCTCACATTTAAACATAAGAAGACAAACAAGGACTAGCAGATACCTAATGAAAGTTTCTAACATAAGAGCTAGAAAGTAAACAAATAAAATGAACATCTTGGAGGAAATGGTGGCTTTTCAGGCTAAAGATAATTTTAAGAAAATTATTATTATCTTCTGAGAGCTAGGAGAAGATACTTTATCTGTGGAATAAGGGTAGAAATCTATAAAAAGTCAACATTAAAAGAAAACAACAAAGCTCATGAGAATTTAAAACATGATAAATGAAAACTGAACAGAAATGTAAAATAAAGTTGAGGAATTTTCCCAGAAAGTACGCCAAAAAACAAACAAACAGCAACAAAAACGAGAGAGAGAGAGGATGGAGAGGAGGGGGGAGGAGGAGGGAGGGGGGCAGGGAGGAGGAAAGAGAACAGAATAAGAAAAATAACCAATGGTAGAATTCCAAAATCTGAACGAAAGAAGTAGCAATAGGGGAGGAAGCTATCAACAAGACGACTCAAGAACATTTCTCAGAACTGAAATGCATGAGTTTTTCAAATTGAAAGGGCATAATGAATTTTATATTCAAACTATTAAGTGTCAAGGTAAGACATTTTCAGACTCAAAATATTTATCTCCCCAAAATAATCTCTTAGAAAGTTGTGGGATGATACGTTCCAACAAAACGAATAAATGAAGAAAGAGGAAGACATGGGATACAATGACAACAACAACAACAAAAAAAAAACAACCCAAAAAACAGGATATGCAACTCAGGGAAGATGAAGGGACTCCCCAGGATGACAGTGAAGGGAGCTCCCAGGATGACAACTGTACATTAATCTTAAAGTCCAGATTGCAGCAGTGTGACTCAGAGGCATGTATGTCATTGTCATTTCTACTAAAAATGGCTGAGTAAACCTTGCCCTGTCCTTATCTATAAGGTGGCTTTCTTGGGTCACATGCAGGTGAAGTTCCACCTCTTCTCTCCCTGCTTGGGTCAGCTGAGGACACTCGTTTCCCCCATATACATTCTCCTTGGACCTGTTCTTGAGAGCTGAAAGTTAGCCAAGCTGAGGTTAGAAACAGCAAATACAGACAATAGTCCCAGCTGATATCATTACCTGGCCCACACTAGGCCAATGTCCCAGTTGCGGCAAGATAAAGCCAGCCTATGACCCAGAATGATACTGTAAGTCTCCTTCTATAAATTCCCCTTTTCCATATAACATTATTTTTGTGCAATTTATCCATATATACATTTAGCTCCAGTTCATTGATTTCATAACTATATAGTATGCTGTTGCTTGGCTATAACTTACCTGCTCTTTGACTGTTTGGACTTTGTTGTTTACTTTTTTGTTGTTACAAACAACACTTCATGAATATTTTTGGGAGTGTGTACCTGTGAACACATGAAAGAGTTTCTCTTTGGTATTTACCTAGAGAGGGATTGCTGGATCATGGCATTTGTGCATAACTTAATGGATATTTCTAAAATTTCCCTAGTAATTTTTGTCAATTTTACTTCCATCAGCAATAGATAAAAGTTTCTGCTGGTCTACATTCTCATTAATACTTGGTCTTATCAGACTTATTAAAGTGTGTGAATTAAAAGTGTGTAAAATGTTTTCTCACGATTTTTATTTTCATTTACATGTGACCAATGAGACTGAACACCTTTTAATGTTTATTAGCCGTTCAGGTTTCCTGTTTTATGACTTACCTCTTCATATCTTTTGCTCATTTTTCTATTTGAGTATTCATCTTTTCCCTAGATTTGAGAAAGTGATTTGTATGTTCTGAATAATATCCTTTGTTGGCTGTAGATGTTATGAACATCTTTGCCCAGAGTGCGGCCTACCTCTTCACTTTTTTTTTTATAATGTGTTGTTCTTGTAAACTTTAAAAAAATTGAAGTATAGTAAACACAAACAGAGTACATAGACTTTAAAAGTATAGTTCAATAAATTTTTGCAAGTAAATATACCTCTGTAAGTATGTGTATTTTGATGTATTTTAAAAATGTACAAAATTCATTTGTTAAATGAATTAACAAATCTTTTCCATTATGGCTTCAGATTTGTGATTTAAGAAACCCCTATCCCAATGTCATAAACACATCCTCTTGTTTTTCTTTCAAACATTTTAAAGTTTTACTTTTTTACACTTCACGGACTTGAAATCTTTTTGTGGCTGTATAGTTTAAAGCAGTGATACGGTTGGTTTGTTTGTTTTCACGTGGAGACTAACTGTGTGCTCAAGCGCTAATTGCCTGGCCACTGTTACCCTCCAATCTACAGACCTACCACTCGCGTGCATTGAGGTTCCACATGCACTGCGCCTAATTCTTAGGTGCCCCATGTGTTTTGTGGGTCTCTATAAAGCTTTACACCATACTCGCTATCTTAATTATTGTAACTTTATCATAAGATTTAATATTGGGTAGAGCAAAAATTGCTCCAGGTTTTACACCATAAGCTCCAGTTGGGCACTGAAGTGGGAAAGCACTCAAATGATTATTCAAGCTCAGATTGGAAAGCGAGAGACTACACCAGACTTGTGATATCAGGGTCTGGCCTCAGTTTTGCCTCATTTGGGTATGTGGCTTTTTGGGCAGGTCCCACTTCTGTCTGGGCTTCAGCCTTTTAACTTTAAAACATGTAAATTTGACTGGCTCCATAAGGTCCCTTCCAACACGGAAAATCCTGACTCCAGCAGATTCATTTTGCCTATTTCCAACAACTCATTCCCTGTGACCAATAAGAAGCAGTGTGTTGTGAAATTCACCACTGGAAACAAATGTATTCAAACCCTGAATTTTTTTGTTGTTGTTGTCCTTATGTTTGGGGACTAAACTGGATTATCGATTTTTTTTCCTTTAAAAAATAATCTGGCTCAGCTATCTAAACTCGGAAGAGAAATGACTATTGTTGATTTCTCATAAATTTCTCATCTATTTTGTTCATACTTTCTAAAACTTGGTTTACATAGAGATTTATTTGGTCTCATTGGGACTGTAAAAATACCTCTTCCTCTTTCAGAATGGATTATTTTGAGTAGTGATATAAATGAAAATCAGCATGTCTTTTTTTCTTGGTCAGTTTGAACTAGAACCACCAGAAGAAATGTTCCTGCCCTTATAAAGCAAATTAGTTCTATAGTGACATGCTATAACTAGTGTGCCTTATTTTAAGAACTATATTTATACATTTACATTTATGAAATAAATACTTAGTTGAATGGTAGATCTAATTAACCATTCACAGTATTGAACACTTAAAATTTTTAAAGTGAGGAACTATGGCAAGACAGGTATAATGTCAGGATTTTCTGAGTTGGAAGGGATCTTATGGAGCCGGTCAAATCTGCATGTTTTAAGATGAAAAAACTAAGGTCCAGACATAAAAAGAGTGACTTGCCCTAAAATTCAAACTAGTGCACCCCTTCTGCTCCAGGAAACTCTTCTAGTGAATTGAGATTTATCTATGTGGTTTCCTCATATTATTAAATTATAATGTTTAACCTACATTTAAGGGCAAATCCAAGGATTTGGATTTGGGAGTCTAAAATAATTCAGTGGAGGGGGGTGTGCTTTAAAACAAAAGGAATAAAAAGGAATATTTATTAAGAATAGAAAAAAGAGTACAACAAATTAGTGAAGATTTACATATCGTAGTCCCTTCCTTCTGAGATCTCCTTCAGCAATTTACAGTAAACATGTACAATGTTTCCAAGGGCAGCCTACCTTTCCTTCCTCACTGAGAACACCACAAGACCCAAGAACAACGTTTGTAGTTTCATCCGCTGTGTGGTAAATCTACTTCTGCAAACATCATTCACATTATTTCACTACTGTCAAGAAGCAATACAATACAGAAAATATAATCATCTATATTTTATTTTTATGTCATAACAAAGACTGAAAGCACATTTGTTATCATATGTAGTGGAACACATGGACTATAGCTAAAAATAAGGATAAGAAACGATGGCTTTTATTTTTGTCTGTTACATGCTAGACTCTCTCTCATTTTTAGATGAGGAAACAGAGGCTCAGAGAAGTAAAGCAAGCTGTCCAAGGAGATTCAGTTATTTGCATTCTTTCGCTGCAGCCTCCCACCAATGGTTCCAAAAATGACTCTGTTCAAATGCTCTAGAGGACCGGGTACAAAAGATGCAAAATGACAAATGAGGCCATTTCCTGGTGGTGGAGCTCAGAAGCACGAAGTAGTTCCCCAGATACTAGACTCACATCCCTTCGGAAGCTTTCTTAACAAAAGTAACAAACCACACAACTGGTGGGAGGTAGAGGTTGGGTTATTTCCCAACATTTTAGTTTTAAATACATTATATAACTCTAGCCTGCTATGTAGCACTGATTCCAATATATTTCTTCTTAGCTTGTGATTTTATACTTTTTATCAGTTAGTAGAATATACTAATATATTCAGAACTTATGATTTCTAGATTGTATCCTTCACCTGGTAGATATGGTAAGTGCCCCAGAGCATGCTGTCTGAAAGTTGAGAGAGCGAGTCTTGGCCTTACCCCTGCTACCAACTGCTTTTCTGAAGCTGGATGATTTCTCTCCTTTGGATGCAGGCTACAATATTCTTAATCTCTTTCAATGTAGGACCTTTGGCTATGAAATGAAGGTATTAGACTTAAAACTCTGAGACAGTCCATGATTTTAAAATATTTTTAACAGAGAACTGGTATGTAGGAATGTTTATTCCAGCATCATTCATAGGGATGGGATGGGATGGGGTTAGAAGCAACCTAGGGAACCTACTGTGAGAGAATGCCTAAGGAATTTGTGTTGCGTTATTACCATGGGATATTACTCAGCTATTTCAAGCACCAAACTAGAAATACATGCTGCAGGGCATATAGATCTTTAAAAATAGCGTACAGTGAAAAAAGTAGCAACAATCACTTCTATAAAATAATACTAGTTATATAAATTACAAATATTTATTTTTAACACAAAATAACCCTATGTATTTGCAAAGATAATGAATATTCAAATATATTGGGTGCCACAGTTGGGGCTGGTGTTGGGCATGGAGATGAAGGAAGGAAGGGTATGTTGGTGGAAAGAAGGGGTTTGCGTGGACCAATGATTGTAGGATGCTAGAAAATGAAAGGTGTGATTAACTCAATACCGTGCACACACGAAGTTCTGTAATAGTCACTTGCTCAAGAGAGACTATGTATTTGTAAGAGTCGACACCAAAAATAATCAATTGGGAATAGTATGAAATATAAAATAACAAATATAGGAAGTATAAACCTCATGTAAATTCAAAATTACTGTAAAGTAAGGGTAGATGAATTTAAGCTCACAATCATAAATTATAACTAGAATCAGGTCCTTAATTTGTGTGTGTAAACGTGGGTCGAATTTGGGTCTTGAAGAATTTACAGGAAATCTGCATGTGATAGTGAGGAAAGGTTAAATGCTCTCCGCATTGGACACTCAACCAGCTTCATTGTCTCGGTTGCCTCCTCCGCCCGGCCGCATTATTTTTGGCTCTGCTTTCTCTGGCTTGCTTCTATAGCCAGTGCTGGGCTTCCTCCTCCTTTGTCTGCCGTCTCGACAGGCACTTTATTGATATTTCTTTTAAAGAAGTACATAGTTCTTGTTTCAGCCACACACAATGTTCTCTCTCTCTCTCTCTCTGTCTGACACACACACACACACGCACACACACACAGAGCTACTCCTAAAATATTGAATAAAACCAACCCTGCAATCAGTGGCTTAGGAGTGAAATTTAATACAAGGGTAAAAGAGGGGGTATAAACATGACGATGTGAACAAAAATGTTCCAGAGAATTCCAAGATGTTATGTGTTCCATAAAAAAAGAGATGACTAGCACCAAAACTTTTTCTTATTCTTTATCATAGTCTCCATTCTCACAGCCTAAATCTAAGAATTCAAATTATATTATAAAATGTATTAGGTTTAATACTTTATCTAGAAAAAAACTTCTGATGATCATAAATGCCATTACCAGGTGGGGACTAGGTTTTAAACCCCCTGCAACTTTTTCTGTGACCACAAACTAATGATTTATCTCCTTTGAGTACATTTTTGCCCTGGTATTTAGAGACTTTGTAGGATTAGCAAATTACAATAGAGAGGTTCAAGATAATATTTGTTGCTTAGAATGGAAAGAATTTGAAATATGCTGTTATTTTACTTATGTCATTAACAGGAAATGAGGAGGTTCAGGTTAACAAACTTCCTAGATACCTCATGTTTTTATTTTAATTTAATTTTTTTGCTATAACTATCATGTTTTATAATCAGCCCACATGTATGTTACAGTTGATAAAGAGAAAATCCTCTGCATTTTAACATCCCTATGCAAGTGTGCAATGTATGTGGCTTGGTTATGACCTTTGTGGAAATTTTTTTTTTTTTTGAGAATTCTTGCAAGGGCTACTTTATTAATAGTTCACCGTGCCTTAAGGGTATAGCCATTCATGTTCTTCTTTTAATTGAATATCTTGGAGTGACATTGACTTACAAAATCATATAAGTTTCAAGTATACAACTCAACAAAACATCATCTGAACACTGCATCATGTGCCCATTGCCCCAAGCAAAGTCTCTTTCCATCCCCATTTCCAACCCCTTTGCCCACTTCCACTCCCCCACCCCCTTTCCCTCTGGCTATCACCACACTGTTGTCTATCTCTGTGTGTTATATACATGTGTTTTTCTTAATTCTTTCACCTTCTTTCACCCAAGCCCCCAATCCCTCTCCTCTTGGACATGTATCATGTATCTGTTCCATGTATCCAAGCCTCAGTTTCTAGTTTATTCATCAGTTTGTTTTGTTCATTTGATTCCACATGTAAGTAAGATCATATGGTATTTGTCTCTTTTTAAAAATATATTTTATTCATTATGCTACTACAGTTTCCCAGTTTTATCCCCTTTGCCCCATCTACCTGGTACCCCCCCATTCTCTCTGGCAATGCCCCACCTTAGTTCATGTCCATGTATCATGCATATAAGTTCTTTAGCTACTCCATTTCCTATACTGTTCTTAACATCTCCCTGTCTATTCTGTACTACTAGTTTGTACTTCTTAATCCCTGCACCTTTGCCCTCATTCTTCCCTTTTCCCCTCCCCACTGATAACCCTCCAAGTGATCTCTATACCTATGATTCCGTTCCTGTTCCACCTGTTTGCTTAATCTGTTTTTTAGATTTAATTGTTGATAGTTGTGAATTTATTGCCATTTTAATGTTCACAGTTTTGATCTTCTTTTTCTTAAATAAGCCCCTTTAATATTTTGTGTAACAATGGCTTGGTGATGATGAAGTCCTTTAGCTTTGACCTGTCTGGGAAGTACTTTGCCTTTCCATTCCAAACAATAGTTTTGCTAGATAGAGTAATCTGGATTTTAGGTCCTTGCTTTTCATCACTTTAAATACTTCTTACCAGTCCTTTCTTGCCTGTAAAGTTTCTTTTGAGAACTCAGTTGACAGTCTTATGGGAACTCCTTTGGCGGTAACTAACTGCGTTTCTCTTGCTGTTTTAAGATTCTCCCTTTACCTTTAAACTTTGGCATTTTAATTATGATGTGGCTTGGTGTAATCCTCTTTGCATCCATCTTGTTTGGGACTCTGTGCCTCCAGGACTTGTGTATCTATTTCTTTCACCAAATTAGGTAAGTTTTCTTTCACTATTTTTTCAAATAAGTTTTCAATTTCTTGTTCGTCCTCTTCTCATTCCAGCAATGCTATGATTCAGCTGTTGGTACATTGGAGTTGTCCCAGAGGCTCCTTAGTCTGTGCTCATTTTTTTGGATTCTTTTTTCTTCTTGCTTTTTTGATTGAACGTTTTTTTCTTCCTTATTCCAAATCATTGATTTTATTCTCAGCTTCATCAACTCTACTGTTGGTTCCCCAAATATTTTTCTTTATTTCACTTAGCATAAACTTCATTTCTGCCGGGGTCTTTTTATGCTGTTACAGTATCCAGTGAGTTCCTTGAGCATCCTAATAATCAGTGTTTTGAACTCTGTATCTGTTAGATTGCTTATCTTCATTTTGTTTAATTCTTTTTCTGGAGTTTTGTTCTGTTCTTTCATTTGGGCCATATTTCTTTGTCTCCTCATTTTGGCAGCCTCCCTGGGTTTGTTTCTGTGTATTAGGTAGGGCTGCTTTGATTCCCTGACTTAGTAGCATGGCCTGTTGTAGAAAAGTGCACCAGTAAACTGGGTAGGGCAGAGCCTTAAGTAATCTCCTGGGCAGGGAAACCTCTATGAACCAGGTTGATGGAGTCTCTGACATGGCGTCACCACTCTGTGGTTCTGTGTGGGGGAGAGCTCAGAAAGGAGACAATGCCACTGCCTGGCCTCTGGAGTTTTGTCTGGGAGGAAGCTGTCCCCTAGTGCTCACCCTGATGCCAGACACTTCAATGTCCCCCATATGCCACTGGTGCCCTTCCAGCTGCTGCCCCAGTGCTGAAGCCCAGAGGGAGTGAGTCTGCATAAGTCCTACATCCGTTGCGGATGCTTTAAGAGGAGACTCCTGAGAATCCTGCATTTTCTTCTGCTGCCGCAGCCCCCACTGATTTTTATAGCCTGAAGTTATGGGGACTTACCTTCCTGACACTGGAGCCCTGGGCTGGGGGTCCTGATATGGGGCTGGGATCCTTTGCTCCCGAGGTGTGTCTCCCAGTTTTTATCTAGCACACATTGTCGTGGCATCACCCCTTCCACATCTCTGTGTCTCTGCCCCTCCTACCCATCTAGATGAATGTGACTTCTTTAATTCCTTGTTTGTCAGACTTCCATACAGCTCAATTTTCTGATGATTCTGGGTGATAATTGTTTTGTAGTCTAGTTGTAATTTTTGCTGTGGTTGTGCGAGGAGGCCAGCCGTGTTTACCTACGCCTCCATCTTGATCAGAACTCACAAATACATCCGACATCTACTGAGCAGCCCACAGCCCAGGGCGGACTTCCCAGCACTTGATTTTGGTATAGAAGATGAACTAGTGAAAATTTCCCGACACCTAAGCCTCCCAACACCAGTACCTTCACCTGATCGAGGGACGCCTTTTTTATATTTGTCTTTCTCTGACTAGCTTATTGCAGTTATCATAATAATATCCAGGTTTATCCATGTTGTCACAAAAGTTAATATTCTTTTTTCTTTTTCTTTTTTCTTACTTCAGAGTAGCATTTCATTGTGTAAATGTATCACGGCTTTTTTATCCACTATTTATTGATGGGCATTTGGGTGTTTTCAGATCTTGGTTATTGTAAATAATGCTGCAATAAACATAGGAGTGCATATATTCTTTGAATTAGTGTTTCAGGTTTCTTTGGATATATTCCCAGAAGTGAGCTCACTGGGTCAAAAGGCAGTTCCATTTTTAATTTTTTGAGGATGTTCTATACTGTTTTCCACAGTGGTTGCACCAGTCTGCATTCCCACCAACAGTGCACAAGGGTTCCCTTCTCTCCACATTCTCACCTGCACTTATTGTTTGTTGATTTATTGATGATAGCCATTCTGACAGGCATGAGGTGATATTTCATTGTGGTTTTCATTTGCATCTCTCTGAGATTAGGGATATTGAGCATTTTTTTCATATGTCTTATTGACCATTAGTGTGTCCTCTTTGGAGAACGGTCTGTTCAGTTTTTTAATTGGATTATTGGTCATCTTGGTTTTGAGTACTATAGGTTCTTTATATATTTTGGAAAATACTCTTCTCAGATGTATCATTGACAGCAATGTTCTCCCATTCAGTGGGTTCTCTTTTCATTTTCTTGATGGGTTCTTTTGCTGCACAAAAGCTTTTTAGTTTTGATGTAGTTCCATTTGTTTATTTTTTCCTTTTTTTCCCTTGCTGAAGGAGTTGTATCTGCAGAAGTATTGCTGCAAGAAATGTCTGAATTTTGCTGCCTATGTTTTGTTCTAGAATTTTTATGGTTTCTCAGCTTACATTTAAGTCTTTAATCCATTTTGACTTTATTCTTGTGTGTGGTATAAATTGGCAATCTGGTTTCATTTTTATTGCATATAGTTGTTCAATTTTCCTGACATCATTTATTAAAGAGACTTTGTTTTGTATTTGAACTGTAAGGGGATAAATAAGTGGGTGCATAACATCAGAGATGCCTGCAGGGATTACACGAAAGGATATCATTACAGGTATGAAATCAATGTGGATCTTAGGTTAACAAACCTCAGTTCTAATTCAGATGTTTGAGAAACACTCGAACAAGGACAACTATGCATGAGATGTAGACTTGATTAAGCTTTTTCCTGTCCTAGGCTTGTTCCACCTCCACCTTCCATTGTAGACACCACTGACCTTGACTTCAAGCAGTGAAGGGAATTTGTTCCCTTGTCATGTTAAGTGCCTTGGTGTGGCCTGTTAATGTAAGATGATGAATAATTGCATAGTCTTTTACCTTCTTCCTTTTCTTGGGACTCAGCATGTGTGGAGGGATTTTTCAGGTTTCAGTATGAACATGGACTCCTGGCTGTCTATTTCTGTAAGTACAGCTCAAGGTGTAACAAGTGTACCAACACAGGTAGCATTCAACAAGAGCTGTCTCAACATTTTTGAAAAAAATACTCTATTCATAAGTAGTAATAGTGTCAGTTTTATTCTCATGTACCTAAATTTTGAAGAAAATGACTGCATTTCATAAACTGCCTGCAGACCTTAGCAAGCAAGCTCTTCAGAGTAACTGCACAGCCTAGGAACACATGCATCTGAGAGCACGCTTACATTTCACTGTTCTGTCTATTATAAAAAAGTAACTTGCAACTTCATATAACTCCTCTGACAAAGTAAATTACTTTTTGATTGCATTTTATATGAAACTATACAGAAGTTGTTTTGTAAACTGCACTGAGATCCAACAGGCTAAGTTGTTTTTAAAAAATTCAATAAAGTTCCTTAAAAGATTTTTTTAAAAGTGCCCAACAACCAAAAAAACAAACAAGCCATTCTTTTGGAATTATTCTTGGCTTTGTAGTGAATGGAAAAAGTGAACTTAAGGGTGATCTTGAAGGTAGCTAGAAGACCTTAATTTAAGGCATAATCATAAAATTTTACACTTGGAAGGGTCCATAAAGCTTATTTATTTCAATTTCTTGATTTTCCAATAAGCAAACTGAGACCAGCAGAAGTTAAGCAACCTGATAAAAATCACAAAGTTAGAACTTGATATTATAAATGTTGATGAGGTTATAATTCTTTTTTTAATTAATCCTCACCCAAGGATATGTTTATTGATTTTAGAGAGAGAGGAAGAGGGAGAGGGAGAGAAAAACATCAGTGTGAGAGGGAAAAACATCAGTGTGAGAGAAAAACATCAACTGGTTGCTTCTCCTATGCTCCCTGACCTGGGCTGGAACCCGCAATGTTTTGGTGTACAAGATGACATTCCAGCCAACTGAGCCACCCTGCTAGGGAGGTCATAAATTATTTTTTTGCCATGATACTTACTACAGGCCCTGAAATATATCATAAGTTGTATCAATTTGGTTTATTCCTGTTGCAAGCGATTAAACAAAACTCCCAGGCCCTGACTGGTGTGGCTCAGTTGGTTGGGCATTGTTCCACCAGGCAAAAGTCTCTGGCTCAGTTCCCAATGAGGGCACATGCCTGGGTTGCAGGTTCGTTCCCCAGTCCGGGTGCGACAAGAGGCAACTGATCGATGTTTCTTTCCCTCTCTTTCTCCTGCCCTTCCCCTCTTTCAGAATACATAAATAAAATCTTTTTAAAGACCTGCAAAATCCCTGAAACCTAGCCTAATAATTTAAGGAAAAGGGGAAAATTATTACTTCTTGTAATTAAGAAATCTAAGGGAGACATAGCTTCAGGCATCCCATGATCCAGGAGCTCAAATAACGTTAACACACCTGTTGCTTTTATCATGGATTTGCTTTACTCCGTTATTTTCAGTCCGATTCTTGCTTTGTATTTGAAAGATGGTGGCAGCAGCTTCCGACTCTATATCCTGTCAGATTGAAGTCCAATAGGAAAGAGCCAGGGGTTCCAGAAATAGGTTCATAACATCTGACTGACTCTGACTGAGACTATGTGCCATCTACAGAGCAATCACAGAGACCAGGAGAAATGTGATACATTGGTTGGCTCAGGCTTGGGCCACATGCAGTGAGAATCAGTACACAAATGATCTGAAAAAAGTAAAATACAAAATCATGATGGAAGGAGACGTGACTCGGGGTGGTAAACGCACAATACAGTGTACAGAGGATGTGTTGTGGAATTGTGCACCTGAAACTTGTATAATTTTGTTAACCAGGGTCACCCAATAAATTCAATAAAAAGGAAAAAAATTAAATGCATGATGCGTCTTTTATTATTTCCTAGCACACAATTATATAGCATTTACTCTGCCAGGTTTTTCTAAGAACTTCACAAATATTAACCCATTTAATCACCTTAACAACTCACTGAGATAGGTACTATTGCTAGCCCATTTTAGAAATGAAAAAACCAAGTCATGGAGAGGTTAAGTAATGTGGCTAATACTGCAGTTTGTAAACTGCAGAGTAGCCTCAGTTCCATCTGAGGCAACCTTCTCCAGAATACCGGCTTTTCAATTGCTGAGTAATTTCATTCTTTCTCTTTACCTAGTATAGCTATCTTCTTACTACAACAGTTTACTAAGCTTAGCTCTTCTTGTCATGAGGAGGCCGATTACCAGAAAGAGTAATTGGTTTACAGGTGGGCTGGCAGGACCTGAGCTAAGAGGGAGATCTAGTTCAGTGAAGGTAACAGCTAGTTCTCAGTGTCCTAGGCCTCCTTTTTAAAAGAGTCTTTCGGGCTCTTGTAGAATGTGCTCCCTTGCACACTGCATTTGCTAATTCTGGGAACTGACAAGATTTGCCAATAAGTTTCTTGGAGATGGATGACTTTTTAAATGTCAAATGCAACATTGAGCCGTTAAGTTGTGCTGTTTAAAATGTCAGGAAAAACCATTATTTTTGCAGACGGAGCTTCAGTGTGGTCTGATTTCAAGTTTGTGAAACGACTCCTGTTTTGAGAAGAATCCTTCCTTTCTTATTTGAAATGTTGCTGTTGTTTTGTCCAGAGAAGAGTGGTCGATGAGGCAGTTCTGGCCTCCATGTCCAACCTCACTCAGGGAAGTAGTTGAGTTCCTCCAAAGTGCTTCCATCCCCTACTAGCTTAGTCTTAGAGATTCAGTGGACAACCAGCCACTGTCCTCCCCTCTTTCCACCTTCCTTCTTCCTCCTCCCCCAATAGCAGAGCTGTGGGTGGTATTCTTTCCTGTTATGTGGTTTGTTTTTTTCTTCAAATCCTCCAGTTTTAGAGAGAGAGAAACATCGATTGGTTGCCTGCCGAATGCACCCAATTGGGGATCTTACCAGCACCTTAAGTATGTGTACTGACCAGGATCAAACCCGCAACCTTTCGCTGTACAGGGCGGTGCTCCAACTGAGCCACCGGCCAGGGCTCCGGTTATGTTATTTTAAACCACTTTTGTGCAGAGCATAGGAGGGAAGAATAGAATAGATCTTATCCCCCAAGAGAATATTATATTTGAGGGATTTGGAGAGGAGCAGCCTTCAGCCAAGTACCAAATAATGACCAGTCCCAGTGGAGAGTTAGAGCCTCGAGGCTTTGTGTCTACTGCTCCACTGCTGTCATTTTCATCCAGGTATTGTCCCATGATTAGGAGCTAGAAGTTAAATCACCAAAACGTATCCCCAAGTTCTTTTGATATGTCAAAGTGGTGGGAAAAGAGGTCTGCTAACTCCCCTCGTTGAAGGGGAAATAAGGCTGGAAGGGCTAGAGCCGCCCCTGTGGTCTGTGAACCTCCAGCCTCCTAAAGCACTATTTTAGTGCAGTCGGCCCTCCTCCACTTGCCTCCTCTCTCATCATGACCCAGCTTGATCATCTCAAATTGTTAGGTTGTAGGAGATGACTCCCAATCCGTCTCTGTAACTGAAATTATATGGTAAGGTCTACCACATAATTTACAAGAAACAATTAATTTTGGGGGAAGAAGGGGTAACTCTGCCTTGATAGGGTAGGAGACTGCCATCTTGTGTCTTACCATCACTCAGTATGAGTATGTTATTTACGTGTTCTCTGTCGTCGCATTTCTGAAGCACTTTGATTAGACTGAGCAACATGGCATAGAACCTAAAGAACTGGGTTGCACGTCAAAGGCCCAGTTTTTAGCCTGAACTTAGAACCACACTAACTGGATAACATTGAACAAATCAAAATCTTTCTGATCCTTTTTTTCTCTCATGAAATGAGAAAATTTTCAAGAAAAATAAAAAAATATCTGCTTTCTATCTGAAGAATGAAATCTGTATCTAAGAAATCAGATTTTAAAAAAATATTATTTTCTATCTCACCAGTCTTGGAAATTTATATGAATATTTGCCCTTATGTAACAGATAAGAAAACCGAGATATGGAGAGATTTATAGCTCACTTAACATCAAACCCCAAGAGAGCTCCTGTTCTCTTGTGTGCTGCTTTGTTGATGAGTCACTGACCTACATACATCACACAGGTCACCCCGGCTCTCCCACCCTGGGAGTAACACAGTAAAGTCAGTGCGTATGAATAGCTTGTTTCCCAGATTGCTCAGCTGGGAGATGATATTTAGAATGATGGCTTGAAAACAATCTGACCAAGCAAAGCATTAGTCAGCTTGGGAAAAACTTCATGGCTTGGGAGGAACTTCTCAGGGAGGGAGAGGTAACTGTGTTCTATTCATTCCAGAAGGACCATTTGCGCAAAGTCAGTCAGGGAATAGTTTGTTTTGGATCTACAGAGAAAAAGGAAGCAGTGAGGGAAAGCAGACCAGACTGGATGTTAGAAGATTTCACTTAGGAGTGCAGCTCTGCCAATTAGTGCAGGGCAAGCTACATAGCCTTTCTGACCTTAATTTCTTTACCTATAAAATGAGAGGATAGGACTAGATGGTCTCCAAGCTTCCCTAAGCACTGACATTACTAGATTCTTTCCCAAAGTGTAAACTGTCTCAATTCATAGCAGGGATTCAGAGTCTTCTCCTTAATTTTCAAAACACGTCCTAAAGGATCCGAGAGCTCTCCCTTTCCACGGTCTCCCTCCCCCTGGCTCTGTGTTCTCTTTAGCTTACAGGCAGCCTTACTTATAAGTAAACTTATCGGGGCCTGATTCGTATTATTGAAAGTGATATATGTTTTGCTCTCCTGAGGTGAGCTCCACAGGTTTCCAGTCATTCATTTTAGGGTCTCCTAGAGCACTATACATGGTGACCGCTGCCTTGGCTTTTGTTTAGTGGAATTGCATCTCCAGAAAATTGCAAGTTTATGATTGCTCAGTGTTTCAGGTATGACTATTTCTCAAACTTGAATGTGAATTATTTAATAATTTATGGTGTGACTTTCATGGTGTGCTACTGATATGTAAATATAGAATTCTGTCACTTAAATGTACAAGTGTTACTTAACTATTACTTTTTTTCATTAAAGGAATAGCAACTTATATATGCGTATGTTAACATGTGCATACGATTTTTTTATACATACACATTTTCTTTTGTACCATTGTATATTTTATTGGTGTAAAGAACTGAACAATTTACATATAAAAAATAAATATTATATACGTATGTTTTTAAAAATTTTATGCTGGAGCTCTGGTTAAAACTATCTCCTTGTTCTTTCTACTATTTGATTATTATGAAGCTCTTATGCAGAGCTGAAGTTGGAAGTGTTCTTTAAGGTCATCTGTGTTCCAACCTCTTAATTTACAGTTAAGAAAACTGAGGCCCTGGGGGTTAGGGTGTCACTGTTGGTCATTGCCCAGCTAGAGCTAGAACTGATGGGTCTTGCTTCCCAGCCCAACGATTGTTTCCCTGATACAGTACAGTAATATTTATAGACATAAAACATAACACACATATGAATATGTTTGTAAAAATGTAAACAGAGAAATATTTATGTTTTGCTTACATTCTGCTACAGAAAGGTAGAGGAATTCGGGCATGAATTTCGCTCATGAACGTCTCAGAAATGTGCATCTTAATGAATGTTATTCATTGGATGAAGAAAATATTGCTAGGTAAGTAGAAGATATGTATCCTGTTTCTTTAGAAGCCTACTTCACGCTGTGCCAAGGGGATAGAGTAGAAGTGCTGGTTAATAATTTATAGTATGCATTCATCTCTAGTCCTCTTTGACTAAAATATTAATTCTCCATTGATCAGCACTATTTGCTTTTTGCCCAGGCAATATGCAATGTGCAGAGAGTTTGATGAAAGGGTTATTTCCTAGACTCGTCACGGTCCTCTGTGCTCTGCCAGTAATTTACTGACTTTATTTATTTGTGGTAATGAGCACACCATGTAGAGGATGCCAGCTGCTGGGATTGTCTTGGGTGCCTTTTTTCTACAGCAGGACAATGTCAAAGGCACAGCTGTTTTTTTAATAGTATTTGCGGCATGCGCCTGCTTTTTTTATTGCATTTTTAATGGAACAATGCAGGTGAATATAGAATATAAAAAATCTCAGCCCACTTTCTGTTACTAAAGTGAGTTTATTTAAAAATATATTGAGAAGTGTTGGGGGGATTGTGTGTATATGCATTCTAAAAAACAACGGGTTCTGGAAGACAGGACAAAAACAATTTGATTTAGTGATCTAGAACTTTATAATCGTATAATGTGTATAATTTTTGTAGATATAGATACTTTTAATATATGCATACATTTCATATGTGTATGCATAATTTTCATAAATTATAATCCAAGACAAGAAGAAATTTAGTATGTAAGCCATCCTTTACTATATGTGTTAAAAGAGAGAAACTTTTTATATTTTGACTTGCAGAAAGGAAGTTAATCTGCAAATCATTTTTCGTTTATTGTGAAATGCAGTTTTAAATTTTTGTCTGAGAATATGTTTTTCCAAATGTGGGCATTTCAACTAAATTGTGAAGCCTCAAGGGTAACCTAATAAGGAGGAACTAGCACTTTTACTGCTTCCTCATTTGGCCATTTGTTCCTTCCCTTTCTGTCCACAGCGGGGATTGAGCACATTGCCCTACACACTGAGGGTCCCCATGAGTGGCCTCCCTTCACCCCTTCTCTTTCTGACTTTCATCTCTGCCTTCCTCTTTTTGTCTTTTTTTCAATAGAAACTTTACTACTTTTATCTTCTCTCACTACCTCTTTAAATTTTCTGTTAATTTAAATAAACTCAAGAATTGCAAGGGCTCTCGGCACACCCAAGTTTGCGGGCTGAGCTGTGTGCACTTTACACACTCGTAGTTTCTCATAGATGATGAGCCAGTGATATGACGACTGTGGGACACTCGGTTGCTTATAACACACTTTGAGGACAATGGATTCATATTACGATTGCTCCCACTCAGCTGACGGCCCGGTTTTTCCTAAAGCTCTGTGAGAGAGGTTTTCTCTTTGAATAGTCATTTATGCAATTCCTGCTTATTGAGGGGGAAAAGACTGAGTGATTTTGCTCCGCTCTTGAATGTTATAACTGCACTACTTGGCAAGTCACCATTTTCATATATCAAATATATATCTCAAGATCTAGCAAGGAAATCCGAAACCACTTTAAGTATTTACAAGAGAAGAAATTAAATACAGGGATTGTTTACACAGGTGATAGAGAAGCTAGGAGCAAAACAGGTATATCAAGAGAGAGAGAAGTGAAGGAGGTAGAGTTTCAGGTAAGGCTGCAGGAACCAGGGTCGGCGGCCAGTAACTGGAACTATGACAGCTTTATCCAGCAGGAGCTAAAACCAGAGAGGAGACCCATCAGGAACCCGAGAAGTCATCCGAGGGGGCGGGAGCTGTGGACTCCGGTTCCTCCCCACTCCCCACGTCCTTCACAGTCTTAGGCCAGTGCCTCTGATTGCTCAGTCACAGAGGGCAGCCGGTGACAATGGACCTCAGGAAAAGCAAACTGCAGAGTTCAGCTCCCCGCTGCCCACAACACAGATTTGAGCAGGATGGGGAAGGGTGGATGAAACAAGAAGGGAAAGAATGGATCCTATAGTGAACAGGCTGAGAATACTCACACCAAAGTAACCACCTAGCCCTAACTGAGCTCTCTGGTTCCCCAGTACTGGCAAAATCTTCCTGTGGGCTAAGGTATCTGAGGGGTCAGGGGCCACAGACACTGAAGGTTATCCAGAGCCTGCCTGGGGTTCTTGAGGACCTGCTTAAACTCCCTTTTCTTGGGGACTTTCTGGCTTTATTTCCCTCTTCCCTCTCACCCCCCACCGCTACTTCCTTGCTTAAACTTTCCCTGTGGTCACTAGTCAGAATTATGTAGGTTTTGTGGGGAAAACATCTACTCTTCTTCTGCTGGCTCATGACTTTGGTTTAGGGTTAGAATCATTAAGTCTAAGATGATGTCTACCGAAGAGTTGCTCAAACCTCAGAGGTGGGATCAGGTCTTTTCCAACACCTGCACAGGAAGTGATCTCTGAGTGCTGTGGGCGGTTCTTTGTCCCACATAGCATCACATGTTGTCAAATATTTGAATCGTTTGGTTAGTATCTTTGTAATCCTAATAAAACATAGATTTTTTTATATGAAATTTTTTAAAGATTTCACTTACTTATTTCTAGAGAGATGGGAAGAGAAGGAGAAGGAGAGGGAGAGAAACATTGATGTGAGAGAGAAACATCGATTGGTTGCCTCTTGTACATGCCTTGCCCAGGGACTGAGCCTGCAACCCAGGCATGTGCCCTGACCAGGAATTGAACAGGCGACCTTTTGTTTTGTGGAACATGTCCAACCGACTGAGCCATACCGGTCAGGGCAAACAGGTTTCTTGTGGATAAAGACTTCCCTATAGAACATTACATCCCACAACACAGAGCCACTCAAATACTAGGTAATTCAATGTTTTGACTGAAAATGAAGATTCTGATGGGGAAATACAAGCTCTAGTTTCTGTTCTTTGGGATAAGCTATATAAAGTCGCTGAGGCTCATTTTAATACTTTTAAAAATAGAATTTTGAAGAAAGAACTGCTTCTATGACCTGTCCAGTTACAAAACAAGCAACTTGAGAGCAAGGGCAGTATCTTATACTTTATGTAGAGCATTAGCACATTGTCTTATACAAATAAGATGCTCAATACATATTTAACAAAGAAAGATCTGACTGAAAAATTGAAAACAAGATCGGCCAAGCTGCAATGTGAACAAATTTTCAAAATACTTACATTCTTTTGAAATTTTCTTTTTTAAAAAGTGTATCAGAATTAGTAAAGTTAAGAATCTACTTATGGGTTACAAACTCAAATGCCTACCAGGGATCAAGCAAGTAATGAGAAATGAACCTGGTTAAGACAAAAGAGAATGTTGGAGACTGTGGAGAACTGGAGATGGTTGGAGAAAGCTTGAAATGTCATCTCTAAAGGTCTTAGCTGATCCTCTGTCCCAGTCAATTGTCATATGAAAGAATGGCAGCGATGTTGTCAGAACTTCTGGATATTCATGTGAAATTTCTATATGTTCGTGGCTAGATCAGCCACATAGGGGATTCTGCCAAACACAAAGATATGTCAAAAAATAATTTATTTCAGACTTCCAGGTGTTAATAATATTTATAGTTCTTAATAAGGTCCTTATTTAAGATGCTTTGGGAATTAGCTCATGATTTTGGAGCTCTAATTCTCCCTGTCTTCCTTTCCAATTTTAGCTGGAATACTTTATCAGTGCAACGTTCTGTCGTACTCAGTTTAGTTCCAGAGGTAACTACAAGGCAGAAAAGAGTGCTGAACTTTGACTTGCTGTTGACAGAAGTACTAGCTGAGTAGTTGCTTTTTCAGATTACCTTCTACAATAAACATTTAAAAAAAAAAACCCACATGAGTGATAACAGATTTTCAATCAACCAATAGATTATCAAGAAATGTGCTTACTATATAGACACTATAAAGATTATGGACACTTTTATGTTTAGAAGTGATCAACTCAGATAAGTGCAATACACTGTTGACAAGGCTGGGCTTGTGAGTTCCCGTGGCCAAACAACCAGCAAGTTTTATACGCAGAAATCCTCTGCGTACCAGAAGAAAGTAATGGCTCAAGCAGAGCCACTTGAGTTTCATAGGAACTATTCCAATTCGCAGTTGATTTGATGTTGAGGGGAGCTAATAAAGGTAGAAAATGACTCATTTTCCAGCATGATATAACTAGAATTGGTTCTTGGCCCAGAAAGACATGAGTCAGTTTAGTCCTGATTCAGTTCCCAGTCTGATGCACAGTGACTCACTTCCCTGTGTGATGTCATGTTTGTTCCTTGTTAGATTTGACCTCCTCATTGTTTCATTGTATTAGGGTTTTTTTTTTAAAGAATAAAATGAGAATATTGTAGAAAAAGATGAAATACACCAAGGAATACATAATTAGACTAATAAAGAAAGCCTTGATTTTCTTACAATGAGCCTGAAGGAGAGATTACGCTTTAAATGCTTATATTGTTGTCCCCATCTATTAGGATTGTTAATTTCCAAATAGCCTAGCTATTAGCCAACATTTTGTAAGTAAAAGAAGAAAAATTGTATGACAACAATTCAATCATTTGGTGGATGTATTTATAAAAGTCAGTTGCATTTGGAAAAAGTTAATAATAGATGGTCAGGTTAAAGAGGACACATGGATTGAGCTTTCTAGAAAGACACACTGATCTTCCTGTAAAGATACAGAGAGTAAATAAAAAAAAAAGAAACATTTATTATGTAAACCATGAGCATTTGTAGGATATGTAGAATTTTTAAAAATATTATTTAAAAATTTTTATGCTTATATCAATTGTGAATGAAGTTCAGTGTTCACAACTGTGTGGAGGGCCAAGTTTGGAAGTTTGGAGAAAAACAACTGAAGTATCTCAAACACTCCATATTGAAAAGGATAATTTTGGCCTTCCCCCCAAGGCAGACCAACCGTTCTCATCCTTACTAGATAACTATACTAGGAAAGTCAAAGCTATGTAAGTTAAGATTGTTTTGATGGCAACTGATAGAAATCTTTTTTGAAAGACTTAAGCAACACAAGGGATAATTTTAGGGGATGGTGAATTAAAGGAGTTGCTAAATAACCAAGTCTCAAAATACTTCTGGAGTTCCTAGGACTTGTCAGCTTGCAACTCTGCTCCAATAGCCTTCTATATTTGTTTCTCACTATTCATATTTCAAATGCCCGGAAGGATGATCCGTTAATGAACCCACCTTGGCAGGTGTACCCCCCTTGGATGAATCATCTCTGATAGAGGGCTAGCTGCATAATTCCCCCTGGGAAAACCGTTATGATCTGGCAGTCATCCCAGTGTGCGTCTGCTACAGAGCCCATTTGGCTTGCTCCCTGACTCCTTTCCCTTATAGCCCCAGTCATAACAATGTTTTCGTCTATCCCGTAGATGAGGGATTCTCAAAGATTTATGTTCACGTGAATCACTGGGGAATCTGGTTGAAACTGCAGGCTCTGGCCCTGGCTAGTGTGGCTCAGTTGGTCGGGTGTTGTACTACAGAGTGAAATGTTGCTGGTCCAATTCCCAGTCACAGCACCTACCTGGGTTGTGGGTTCTATCCCTGGTCAGGGCGCATACAAGGGACAACCGATCAATGTTCTTCTCTCACATTGATGTTTCTCTTCCTCACTTTTTCCCTCTCTTCCCCTCTCTCTAAAGATAAATACAATAAAAATCATTTTAAAAAAAATACAGATTCTGATCCCATAGACCTGGAATACTATCTAAAATATTGTGTTTATAGTAAGCTCTCAGGAGAGGCCAACACTGCCAGCCCATAGACCACCCTTTCAGCAGCAAGACTGCAGGAGAGATTTTTGGCGGCCTAACCATTATCCATTCCCTCCTCCCCCTTTTCTAATAGCACAGAAGTCTTTATAAAAGTACTTACTTCTATCCCTATACAGTTTATGTGCTTTGGGGAAAACTGAACATAATCCCAGCTCATAGTGGGTACCAATTGGCTTAAGCCAATCAATCATTCAAAGCTATTTCAACTGAATCTTAAACAGTGGCTGGCAGGTAGCAGGATTCAACAGATATTTGTTAAGTGAACACATGAATTGATGTGAGCACAGATATGTGACACGAGCTTATCTAATTAAGATCAATTTCAGGACTCTGGCTGAGAATGCTGATCTGAAAGCCCTTTCGGCCATTGGATGTGAATGTTTGAGAAGTGATTATGACCGGCAGCCTTCCTACAACTATTAGGGGAGTCTGCCTTAGAATGAAACAGACACTAGAGAAGGCAGAGTAAAGAGAATGAAATGGGCCATTGATAAGTGCATTGAAACATTTAACTACCTTATGGCCACCCCAACAGTTACTTGAACCAAAAATTCCCTTCAATTTTAAAGCCAGTTTTAGTTGGATTTTCTGTTACAACATAAAGAGTCTTAATTGACAATGGCAAAATGTTTATTCCATTCCAAGGACATCCTATTTTGGTGCAAATGTGGGAGCCTTTATGGGTCACTGTGGTCAGAAAGCACCAGGGTCAGAAAAACCTTCTACAACATCCTGTGGTATGGATTTAGAAACAGGTTTTATTCAAGACATTTACAAAGAAAGTGCCAGCAGGAAGAGCAGAAGTCGCTATCTCAGCTTTTCATTGATCCAAGGAAAGGCGTCTACTGGAACACGGATATATGTTTCTTGAGAAGGACCCTAAATTAGGGAAAGTGAGAGAATAACTTATCAGTGGGGGTATAAACAGATATGGGGTACAGGCAGGCTTTATTAGGTATCAGGTATTCTCAGGAGTTGTCCAGGAAAGCCAGTTTTGAAGGTCAGGAGATTTGGTGCCTGCAGGGAGGTCTATAGCTTGTCTGGTTTAGGGGTGGAGTGGAGTAGGGGGTGGGAAGCCGCCAGTCCTGTAGGAAACTGAGTTTGGGCTGCCCATCCCACTGGGAGAAAAGGGAGGCCCCTGCTCTAGTTGGTCTGCCCAGGTCACCTAAAGGGAACTTCCAGAGTCATTTCTAGACAACTTCGCTTCTTAAGCACACTAACTTAAACCCTTAATCTAGCCAGTCTTTCAAAATCCTTCCCATGCTTTACCGCTGCCTTCAGGATAAAGTCTAAGGAGTTTGTTTTCTAAGGCAGTCACCATCTGGACTAACCTTTCTCTTCAGCCTTATGTTAGCATGAGCTCCAACTATACCCTACGACCTGCTATGCTCTAAGCGTATCACCACTTCTCAGTGTCTAGAAGGCTTCTGCACCATGCCTCTTCCTGGAATGCATCTTGCTGAGCACTCCGCCCACTAAATTTCCTCCTGATCAAAGCTGGCTCTTCCTTTAAATTTCAGCTCCACTATGACTCTCTCCGGGAAACATTCCCAGATCTTTAATCCCCATACCTAGCACAATTAATCATTGCTTCCTTTGAGTTCCCCTAGCACTTGGTTCACACTGTTAGCTTACACTTATCACCTTGTTAAGCAACATATCTATGGCCTCCCCCAGATTATGAGTTCCTCCGGGCATAGAGACCTTGTTTTACTTGTCTTTATAGCTTAAACCCTACCGGGCGGCCCTCCATGGGACTGATCCCGCTGGCCCCGCTGTGGGCTCCGGCCCTTTATTCCCCTCCGGTAGCGTGCCTTAAGGCCAAAATTTACTGAGAAGTCGTACAGACCTTTCCTGGTGATGAAAGAATCTAAAGATGGACTAAATGCAGCTCATCAAAATGCTGGAATTTGTACCCAAGCTGGAGAGGATCTAACATGTTTGGGGAGGGAATGATATTGAAAAGAAAGGAAGTTTCATCTTTCGGAACAAATTCCCAGAGGGTCGGTGGACCGGTCACCTTGGAGAATAGCCACTGACACAGAAGGTGATCTAGGATTTAAAATGAGTGG
Organism: Mormoops blainvillei; assembly: GCA_004026545.1. Classification (NCBI taxonomy): domain Eukaryota; kingdom Metazoa; phylum Chordata; class Mammalia; order Chiroptera; family Mormoopidae; genus Mormoops; species Mormoops blainvillei. Next base: position 157,814 of record PVJD01000093.1, on the reverse strand, counting down.
TATAATATTTTTAAAGTAAAGATTTCCCCTTTTTGACCTTTTCTCAATATAATTGCATTTGCTGTTAATTTTATTACTGAAGCTTAATATCCAAGATACCAGGAAACACTCCCAGAAACAGCTGTGAATTTGGCCATTCATCAGTTTGCCCCCACCATTAACGATACGGGGGCACCCGGGACCGTCCTTGTTCGAGTACTAATGGTAGGTGCTTAAATTAGACCACACAGAGTTAAGGGAAACAGTTGATTCTTTCATTTTTATCGGGCTAATGAACTTCAGAGAAGATTTGCAAGTATACACCTTGTCCTCTACGGACTTTTAGGACAACAGTGTAATGTCCACAATGATAAGAAACAGCAGGTCGCATGGTTTTTCTGCAGATTTATTCAGTCATCTCAGGACACACCAAAAGCCAGGCTGATGCCAAAGTACACGGGCCATTGGGTGTGAGCCTGCCGGAAGCAGAGAGACTGGGAGGCCTAATGGAGCGGCTGGCACGGGGACAGCTTGCAGGCCCAGTCTGGTCTGCATAGCAGCTGCACATGTTCCTGGGACCAGAGCCAGCTGGTGGCTCATGGCAATGGTTTTCTGGGTCCTGGCTCCCTCCCAAGGCCAGCCCCAGTGCCTTAGCCTTGACCCAGCAGCGGCTTTGTTCTGGCTCCAAGCTGAAGTACGGCTCCCGGAGCCAGAAGGTGAGGGCAGGCCCTGACCCATGCCCTCTTCTGGGTCTGACAGGCACCCTGCTCTAGGTGGGGCCACGGGCCAGCGAGAAAGGCCAGTCCTCCAGGGTTAACCAGGGTCACTCTAAGAACTTTCGTAGTGGTTCTGGCCTCCCTGGGGTTCAGAGGGCACTTCAGTGTTGCTCTGTGTGCAGTGGGCCCGGAGCTGGTGTAGAGATCACAAGGGATGGAACAGAAACTTGGTGAACATTCCCCTGACCCTGACCGATTCAGGAATACTCAGAGGCAACTCAAGGACTGGATTTCAAAACTGACCTTGCTTTTTGCAAGAGCGTCATCCCCAAACAGGGTCTCCTAAAAAGGAGATCAGGAAAACCACAACATTCTCAAAATAAAATGGATTTTCATCTCTGTTAGAACGTTTCACAAACGCTCTAAGTAAAAAAAAAAAAAAAAAAAAAAATCAATCAACGTTTCCAGTCTCCGTCAAGTGTGGCTAAAGCTTCTTCAGAATATTTTAGCATCTTTATTGATTGGAATGGGCAGTCTAAGTAAAAGCAAAGCGCAGAGTGCTTGCTATGCAAATACAGCTCCCAGACGAGTCTCCTGTCTTCCTCCCGGAACAGATTGCCATCCCAAGCCCCTCCCAGGTGGAACTTTGAAATCTGCTTTTAAAATCCAGTCTTTATTTGCATGCTCCTCACCACCCATGTTTCAGTCTAATTCTCCCAGATTAAGAGAAACACAATAAAAGGGAAAAAAAATCGTTTTCAGGGCTTCCCTTTTCACAAACTCCTCTTTTAGAAACCGCAGCCGGGGACCCCAGCAGAGGTTCCTGGGGGCTTTAAGAACATCAATCAGTTTCGCAGCTGGAGGCTGAGGCTTTCCTCAGGGAAGAGTTTTTACATAAAACAGATTGTACTTTGTCCTTGCCAGGGCAGACAAAGGTTTAAATTAAATATGCAGCAAGCTGCAGTTGGCCGCTTGCCACAGTCTGCGGGAGGAGGGCGGGGAGGGAAAGGAAGATAGTGTCCCTGCTCTCCTTCCTCGCTCTGTAGTTTTCTCTGTAGTTGTTTCTGCTTCCTGTTTCTGTTTTTCCAGGAGAAGGAGCCTGGAATTAAGATACAAGTCAGAGCCTCCTGGGACCTCAGTTTCCTCTTCTATACAATGAAGAGTCTGAGATGCTTGGTGAAGGCCTTTCGCCACGCCGTTAACCTAGGTTATTTCCAAATTCAGCTGCATGGAGTTCCAACAAATGCCCCAAGCCTCATCTATTATTAAGCATCCTTACTGTTCCTAAGGTGATCAGACTCTTTTTTTTTTCCCCACAGACCTCAGAGGCCAGAAAGGCCAGGTTATGAGAGGAGGAGGCCCAGCAGAATGTGGTTAAGTGGCAATTGACTCCATATCTCAGTCCTAGTGGGTAACAGTGGTAGGGATTGTCATGAATTGAAGAGAAAGAGCCCTCAAAAAAGGGGCAGGCTCTAGGTCAAGCCAGTTGTTGCCACTTGGGAACGTGGGTCACTGAGATACCAGTTCTTTTTTTAGTGTAAAAGTTCTAAAGTTTTAAGTATTGGCAACTAATTAACTAAAACAAACAAAAAACCTTGTGGCTCTCACAAAATAGACAAGTACGTCTGTGAAGTGACTTCAGCTTGAAAAGTCACTTGGACAGGTTCATGGACCTTAATTAAAAAAGAATTTCTGTCCTCTGGAGTTCACAGAACCGTGTAGGGAATATGTATGTTTAAAAGTGTGTTGTAACCTACAGCAAAGTACTACAGACCTGAACAGTAGAACCTTAATAGGTTCTTCACACATACTTCAATATAGAATTGTTCCACTAGAAGTTAAGTTTCAAGAAAATAACTAGCCATATTTAGGTCTTTTATTGGTTAAAAATAATTTCTAATATCTACCTCTATGGGCCTGCTATTAGTCTTGTGGGGAAAGTAGGCTATGATGGAATATATACGTAAACTTCAGAATTCCGTTTTGCATTCTGTAATAACAACAATCTTCTATGTTATTGTTAGCATATTAGATGATGATATTTTAGTATAATTGAAGATTAAAGATTTATATCATATAATGTAATATGTATTTTAGTTAATATTTCTATTATTTAGATACATGTATGTTCTACAATACTCTAATAATTGCAATAATAAGCCTGCAAAAGACAAGAAACTTGAGAGAAGTATTGTTCTCTTTATGCTAAAGTGTTAGGCATAGTGTTTTTGTCTTGAAAGAAAGAATCAAATGAAAAAGGGATTTAATCCTTTAAAACATTTGTTAGTGGCTAGGTTACCTCTTTTGCTATTTTAGCTGTATAAGAGATTCAAATTTTAATTTTAAGAATGTATATGAAATGTATTACAATTGTTCTAAGTTTATTTAACTAATTAATGTTCAAGTAACAAACAGGCGCAGGTAATCGATTGGGAAGCAAGATAAAATGAGTTCTTTCTTGAAACACCTTAATTTTACCAATGAAAATAATTGAAGTGGTACCTAAATATTAAAACATCTCCTCTCACGTGTTAAAATAATGATTCTCTATTTTCAGTTTTCTTTCCTTCATCTTAGTAAATTAAGACACAAATTCTTTATTTCTTTTGTTTTCTTCTGGAGTTTGTCGCCTTTTCTTCTCCTGTATTTAAGCTTTTAATCTTTATGTCTAATGTACATAGTTAAGTCTCTTGGATTTGATTAATTAATTTATAGTTTCTGACTTATAATTTAAAAATGTATTTTACATTTTTCAGCTTTCACTCATAGCATAAATTGAAGAATACAAGTAAATAGTTTCCTTGTAAGCAGGGCAATATGTGACATCTTCATCGAATGAGACAGCCCGGGCACCATCAGAATGGAACCTGCCAATGGTCAGGACAAACAGCAGATGTAAAAACAAACACTGTTCCAGACTTACTGGTTCTTCTTAACAAGTTGTAACTGTGCAGTTATTATCACTAGAATAATTACAGCATGGAAAACACTGAAACGTTTGGTTATTCATCTGGATAACTACCCACTAGCTTCCACAACAGACTAACTAAAATCTCAAGGGCTTTATACAACACAATTTATTCCTCACTCACACAATCTGATGTAGTCAATCAGTCAGCGAGGATTCTCTTCCACTCGGAAAGGACTCTCTTCCACTCAGAGACCCCAGGTTCCTCTCTCTTGTGATGCTGCCATATTAACCCATGGCTTCCAAAGTCAGTGCACAAGGGATGGAAGAGCTGGGGAGTTGCCCTGGATCCCACCAATCCCTCACACTTCTGCTCACCTTTCATGGGCCAAAACTAGACACATGTCTCTAACCTAACTGCAAGAAAGAGTAGAAAATGTAAGGGAACACGTCAATCGTTTTGTGACTCTACAGCCCAAGTACCAATAGGGATTTCTCTCCCATGGCACACATTTATTTAATTGATGGTGCCTCTGACCCATGGGCTGGTTCTGGACTTCTTTGCTTCTCTAACCAGCTCTATCATACTCTCTCCAATCTGGGAACTGGTGTCAAGGGGGACAATCTGATTGGCTTGTTTGTCATCTTTGTGCATTTGAGCACAGGCTTCATTCAAAGCCCGGTGAAACACACTGGTCAGTCTACAGACAGACTCCTTGATTATGTGTCCCACCTGTTTTAGCCATCTAGGGAAGAGTTTTGGAACTAATTGCATTGGAATTTGGAGATAAAATAAATCACTGTATGGTGTGGCAAAAGTAGGTTTACAGTTGTGAGTACATGAAACAGTTTATTCTTGTGTTGTTATTTATTAATTATTTTATTATTTGCCACAAGAACAACTGGAAACCTACTTTTGCCCCACCCTGTAAACTTGGCAGAATAATTTCGAATAGCGAAGATTTTAAAACATATCCAACAATGCCTTCATTGTTATTATATTTGTTACAATATCATAACAATTGCAAAATCAAAATTTGTCAAGATTTTGTAAAGAACTACAGCTTTATTTTTTCAAGCTACTCAAGTAATATGAATTAAGAATAGCTGTTACAATTGTTAGTCCACAAACTAAGGTGTAAAAAATTAACTTCATTTTTTTAATAGCTGAACTTAATTTCTATTTTACATTTCTGTTCCACTGATAAGAAGAAACTTAATTTTGCAAATTTCAGGCCTCCCCATATGTGTCCAAGTTTGCATCTAAGATTCAAGGGGTTTGGGTAGTATCAGCATTTAAAGGAGTGTACTCTCGCCTTCGGTTTATATCCCCCCCCCGCCCTCCACTGGCCTTCATGAAATGCCAATTGTGGCAGATACCATCACTAATCCATTTTCTCTTTTTTAGTCAAAAAATCACCTTCTTTCTATCTGGACAAATGACTGCCCACCCAGGGACTACATTTCCTAGGCTCTCCTAACGCCAGGTGTGGACATGTGCCTGAGTGCTGGTCAGTGTGTGGCGGATGAGTACAAAGAGTCTACTTCTGCATCAAGCCCTCAGCGATCCACATTCCTGTTTTTCTTTCTTCTAGGCTGAAATGAAGATACGGTAATGGTGAGCCAGCTCTTTTTCTGTGAAGGCATGGGGACAAAACTCTGAGGAGCGGTGGACCAACAAGATAGAAGGAACCTGGGCTCCTGGGTGACCTGGTGGAGCAGAACAACTCCAGCACCCTGGATGGCTTCTACTGCACCAGACTGCTATGTGGTAGGACTGAGTGTTCTATGTTAAGGCTCTGTTATTTTGGTCTCTGCGAAAACAGCGGAGCCGGCATCTTAAAGGGTACATCTACTTTCTGAGGTTGCTCCTGCAGCATCCTTCCTCGTTTCCTATCGCCAAGTCTTTCAGTCCGTTGATTCTCAGCTTCTTGATCCTGTTGCTTTCCGGACTGCTAATATTCTAATGCTTGCTCTCCGACTGTACTATGAAAAACTCTGTTTCTATGCTTGTCTCGCATTCCTGGCATCACTCTGCTGCCACCATCCCACTTTGTGGCTTTGGGAACTCTGTGAGACTCTTGTTGGACAAACTGCCTAGACAAACCATGCAGACTTTCCATTTACTTCTGTACAGCTGGACACAAGAATCTAGAGAGTCCTGCAGCTCCCAGATTCCGCCTGGAGAGGAGGTAGCGTATTGTGCCCCAGACATGTCTGGGGATTCTATTATTCCTCCCTCTGGCCAGAGGACTCAGTTTAAGATCAGACTCAAGGTTCCTTCTCAAGAGTCCACATCTCTCTATCCCTCCCCGTCGGACAAAAACTTTTCAGTCTTGAGAACACAAGAAGCTCTTTTCCAACATGTCAGGTTTTCCTTCTAAACTTCTTGACTTAATGCCTGGGCTTAAGCTTTAAAAATATTCTGTTTTCTGGATTCTGTGATGTCACTCCTTCCCTGAGCCAGTTAGGGCAGATTGCCTCATGAGATGGAGGGCTGGCTATCTAGAGTAATGTAGATGGGTGGGAGTGTCTCGTCCTATTTCAAAATTTCATCTATCGTTTAACTAGCAGCCAATATTGCCAGAGACTTGTTTTCTAGGGCTTTTTTCAGTCAATAAACAAGAATTATTTGTCATAGTGCAGTGTAAAGTTCATTGGATTGAAATTTAGGTTTGTGTTCTAGTCCTAGCTTTCCCCTCTTCTTTAAAAGCTTAACTTCTATGTCAATAGTAAAGTGCAATTCCAAATGTTTGTCTCTTTTATCTGTGAACTTTGATTCTGTTGATTGTGTAACCTTGGGAAGTTGACCTAGATTTCATGATTCGGTTTTTAGTCTGTATTTTCACAGCACTTTGTACTTCAGATACAGGGAATATAAGTGGAATAGTAATAATAGTTAATATTTAAATAACATTTCTAAGTAACAAGTATTACTCCTAGGGCTTTACATGTAATAGTTCATTTGTGGCTCATTTATTGGGTAGATACTGATATATAATCCTAAGTAGAGCTAGGATTTAAACCTACACAATCTGGTTTCAAGGCCAGTGCTCTTAATTATTAAGCTAGATAATCACATAACAGGAAATAATTTGAAGGAAAGGAGTAAGAAATGTATTGTAATTTTTCATTACTTTCCTAGTTTGATTTATAAGTACCATCTTTCAAAAGTAAACTGACCCAACTCTTCCTAAATTATCCCAAATTTCAGGGAAGCTGAGGAATAGCTGAATGGATGTTCAGAGTACATTTATTTAAATTATTAAACTAATAATTTTTATAAAGTGAAAAATAAATACTTTAAGCTGCCTCCTCTCAAAAATGAGTTTAGGTCAGGAATCAATACAAACGACACAATTTTAGTTCCCACGTAGCAATAATTATTCAAGTACTATTAACTAAGTAATAATCAAGTAGGGGTGTCCTTAGCTTTTTTGAGTTTTGCTCGTTAAAAACATACCTACCCAGGCCAAACTGTGTAATCGAAATATAATTACATGATAAAACTCTGTCTCCATCTAGTGTCAGTAAAGAACATTGCAATAATATTGCTTTTTTTTTTTTTTTGGTCCCTCTTCGTCTGGCAGCTTCCTTCTCTATCTGTATCAATATTAACCAGCACTCCCAAGTAGTACTGTCTGATTCTTTTACCACCAACCATTGATTCTGTAGACTGTTTTAATATTTTGATTTCAGTGAAATTCATTTCATGACATTTATCATTTCATTTTTTTAAAAAAGATTTTATTTATTTATTTTTAGAGAGAGGAGAAGAGAGAGAGAGGGAGAGAAACATCAATGTGTGGTTGCCTCTCACATGCCTCCTACTGGGGACCTGGCCCACAACCCAGGCATGTGCCCTGACTGGGAATCGAACCAGCAACCCTCTGGTTCACAGGGTAGCACTCAGTCTAACACTACTAAAGCATAGTTTATCTTATGAGAATGCTCTCAGGCGACCGTAAAAATTTTCATCTAAATTAGAGACAGTGTCAAAATCCTTGGAATGTGCTCACTCCTAAAGATCCCTTTACTTTAGTTCCAGGATGCTAAACATGGGAAAAATTATTATGAAATATTTTAGACATTCAGAAGAATATAAAGAATAATATATAAAATATTTAGGTAACGACTCACCATATGAGTTATCTATTGCTATGTAAAAAATTGCCTCAAAATGCAGTAGTTTAAACAGCAAACATTTATATCTCACAGTTTCTAAAGGTCAGGAGTCAGAGAGTGGCTTGGATGGGTGGTTCTTGTTCAGGGTCTCTCTGGAGGTTGTGGGCAAGCTGTAGGCTGGGGCTGCACTCATCTCGAAGCCCAGCAGGGGTTGGAGAATCTGTTCAGAGCTCACTCCTCTTACTGGCAGGTTTCACTTTCTTGCTGGCTGCTGGCCAGAGGCTCAGTTCCTTCACAAGTTGGCCTCTTCCTAGGACTTGCTTCCCCCAGAGCAAGAGAGGAGACAGAGCATGAGGGAGAGAAAGAGAAGGGGGGGGGGGTGGAATGGAGGAAGGGTGGGACAGGAAAGCTACAGCCTTTTTTTAGAACCTAATCTCAGAAGTAACATTTCAGTTCTACCATATGTTATTGGTCACACAAACTGGTACCATGTGGCAGGGTGCTACACGAGGGTGTGAATAACCGGAGGCAGACATCGCTGGGGCCATCTTGAAGGCTGGCTACTACACCCACCATCATGCTTTACAAAATAGTAACATTTTGCCCATTTGTGTAACTGCCTCAGAGAATGAGTTTAGTCCAGGGCTAAACTCTGAGAGATACAGGCAGATCGCGTGTGTTCAGGGTGGTATGACCGTAGACTAAACTCAGAGATACAAATGGGAAACAACTTTTTCTCCCAAAACGGCTTCCAACCACACTATGCTAAATTCCTCTTCCTTGTTCTGTGACAGACATCTCTGGTAGATCTTAAAGCTTTTCTCTCACATGTAGCTGTACCTAGAGCCCTGTTTTCAGATATGAAAAAGCTTATAGGCAGCTCACATCTTATGTCCTTAACTCTTCTTACTGCGGGTTCTGTGAGGAAGGCTATCATCCTCCTGTCAATAAATTTCCTGACTCTTCTTCCCCCACAGGCGTACATCTCCTAAATTCTAAGGGACCCCACGGCTTGCAACCAGGGAGCAATGGGCAGTGGCAGTTTGTCCCGGGCTAACCCTCTGAACCTGTCTCCAAGGCCCCCTTTTCTCTGACTTTCCAGTGAGCCAAAGCAGCCCCACCTAGGGGCTTGCCTGTTGCTCCTTGTATCCTAAGCCCTTCCTTGTTTCACTGTCCTCAGCTTTAATAAATGTACTCTCAGAAAAATATTTTTTTTTTCTGGCTCTTCCTTGCCTCTTACCTGCTTTCTAATTGTTCTAGCATGGAGCCCAGCATATGGATGAAAGAGCAGCAAAAAAACCCCTTTGCATTTAGGTAGTGTTGTATACAGTCAGTCCTCTGTTGGTTAATGCTGGCTGGTCCCCATTCCTGCCGTTAATCTAAGCATCCAAGCACAAGCACATCAGGTGGGCATGTAGATTATTTGGAGAACTCATGAATGGGACTTTATACAGTTCAAGTCATTCGCCAGTCAGCTTCTTGAAATCTGCTCTCAGCCCTTGCTCCACACGTTCGTGCTTCACCTTACATGGCCTCTTCCTGCTGGGGACCCGTGGCCTTGGGAAGCAGTGGTCGTGGGTGGCAGGGCTTCTTCAAGATGGCTCATGACCAACCTATCTTTTATTTTATTTTATTTTTTTAGTCCTCACCTGAGGATATGTTTATTGATTTTTAGGGATAGAGGAAGGGAGGGGAGAAGGAGGTGGGGCGGGGCGGGGACAGAGAGAGAAAGAGAGCGAGAGCGAGAGACATTGACTGGCTGCCTCTCATACGCTCCCTGACTGGGGATTGAACCCCCAACATTTTGTTGTATGGGACAATGCTCCAAATCAACTGAACCACCCTTCCGGAGCACCTAGTCTATCTTTTACATCCCTGCAGACACGTTTTCGTCAGTGGGGAAACATCACGCACCCTTTTCCTGCCGAAAGCTTAGCCGTCTAATAAGCCCTTTCTCTCTGCCCTGTGACTGTGTGCTGCTCCAGCCAATCTCCGGCCTTTGGAGTTCTCCAGATTGTCTCTAGAAAAACTCGACGTGAATCTAGGCTTCCAGCAATTGATAAGGCTCCATCAACAATAACCATGTCTCACTTTCAGTGATACCAAAATGTGAAAAAAATATATCATAGAAACAGCAAAATGCAGTTGCTGCCTGAGGAAAAACAGACGAACATGCCTTAAAATTAAGCCCTTAGGCTTCAAAAACAACATCCAGATAGAAAACAAAAAGAGACAGCGTTGTCAGAAGCAGATGCAAATTACAGGAGAGGCTCCTCCGTTTACTCCTCTGTCCGCATTAGAAGTACAGTACACACTTCAGCAAAAGGTCACGTTCTCACATGTCTCAATGACACCCTGGTTAGCCCAGGATTCTTGAAATCAGGAGGTCAGTGTGGTTCACCACAATATCCCAGCTCCTAGCAGAGTGCCTGGTGTACAGCATATATGCCAGTTAGTCCGCTGGGGCTGCCATAAGAAGGCGCCAAAGACTGGGTGGCTTAAACAACAGAAATTTATTTTTCCATACTTCTGGAGGTCAGAAGTCAAGACTGAGGTACTAGAGAGGTCAGTTTCTGGCGAGACCTCTCTTCCTGCCTTGCGGACGGGGACTTCTCACGGTGCTCTCACACGGCCTTTCCTCTGTGCGTGCATGGAGAAGGAGACTTCTAGTTTCTTTTCTTATAAGGACACCAGTCCCATTGGATCACGACTTTCTTTAACTCTAATTGCCTCCTTAAAGGCCCTATTCCCAAAACAGTTACATTGGGGATTAGGGTTTCAACATACGAGTTTTGGGCAGGGGGCAGGGGGCATGGTTCAGTCCCTACGAGCGTGTCTTCAGTAAGTACTTGTTAACATCATTTATTTCCATAGGTCCCCCAGTTTCTGATGGTCATATTCCCTTAACACAGCAATTTTCAACCAGTGTGCTGCAAAAGGCACCCTAGTGTGCTGCAAGAATTTTTAAAACATGAAATACCTGACTGTTTAGTCAGGGGCACTGACCTTTTATCCCTTAGATTGTCAAATAAGAAAGGGACAATAACCAACAGGTGTGAGTGCCCTGTCTTGAACCATAAATGTATAGGTCATATAATAGAGTTGCATCTTATTGGTCATGTCACATAAGAAACTTGTGTCTGATTGGTTAATTCTTGGTACCAGAAATCCTTACATACAAGTACAGGCACCTGATTTTTAAAAAAATCGCTTTGGAGCAAAAAGAGTAGGTAGTTAACTACTATTATTATTTTTTAAATCTATCAAAATTATACCTAACTTTTTTTTGCCATATTGGTAAAAAATAAAAAATATATTTTTTGATGTGCCTCAGATTTTTAGTAATTAGTTTATCCGTGCAATGAGGTGAAAAAGGTTGAAAATTGCTGCCTTAACATAATCTAGAGCTGATCTTTTAGGCCCTTATGTCTGTATGAGTTTGATATTTTCCTTCCTTTTGTGGATCCCTTTGGCAGAAATTGATATCCCTAATCTTCCAGATATTTCCCTGTATTTAATGATTTTGGGTATATACACCATTCTTTCCAGAAGGACCAAAAGGAAAAGACAGAAATCCGCGGCAAGCATTGGCAAGGATGTGTGGTGGCAGGAGAGCTGACACACTGCTGGTGGGACTGCAAGTTGGTAAAACGTTTGGCAAACTCTTTGGCAGCATATTAAGCATATTACAGTCCAGCACATGTATACCCTATGACCTAAAAAGTCTACTCTTCATTATTTATCCAACGGAAATACATCCATACGTTTGCCAAAATGTTCAGAGCAATACTATGCATCATAGTGCCAAACTAGAAATTACATAAAAGCCCATCAAAAATAAATGAATAAATAAATTTTTGCTATGGTCATGACTCAGTGAAATCTTATACAGCAATGAAAGGGAATGATCTACATCTCCGTGCAACTGCGTGGGTGAGTACAATGGAGAGTGACACGGTGGTGTAGAGCCTGAGTGGCTGGTGGAAGCAGTTCATCCCCGGTGTGGGCACTATGGGTGTGCATTGACTGTAGAGAATAAATAAGAAAAATGAATAAATAATAAATGACAATTAAGAAAAGACTTAAACTGGTTTTTCTTTTTTATTATCACCACGTGCTACCACTCTAGGCAATATTAGTGATAAAACATTTCTTCCAACTGGGGCAGATCATTCCTTCCCACTCCCTACCCCACTCCCCCATCACTGGAGTGAAAGATGCCTGCCATAAAAGAGTAAATACTATATGATTCCGTATACATAAAGTACAAATACAAGCAAAACTGGTCTACACTGTTAGCACTCAGGATAGGTTTTTTTTTTTTTTTTTTAACTCTTTGGGGTAGTGTTTGGAATGGAGCATACTGGGACTCCAGAGTCTGGAAATGTCCTGGGTGCTGGTTACAAGGGTGTATTCAATTGTGAACATTCACTGAGCTGTACTCTTATCATATATGCACTTCTCTGTATATTACACTTCAATAAATTTTTTTTAAAAGCTGCAACATATTTTAAAAAAATTAGATATACTTAAGAATTCTCATTCTGCCCAGGAATGTATTTCTGGCTTGATTTGGCAGGAAATCTTGCTGCCGGCTTTGAAGGAAATTTCCATCAGGATCACTCACCAGCCTATAAATGATACTTTCAGAACCAGCTCCTAAAAACTCAGCACAGACATTTACTGAGTGACTGCCACATGGGAGAGGTACTGAGCTCTGATGATAAGATAGAAGAACTGCTTCTTTTGCTGAGAAGAAAAACTGATTTATAAAGTGGTTGAACTGCTTGGGACTTAATCACATGAAACTAGGCATTTACCTTTAAACACAGATGGCAGATAACTATTGTAATATCTCTCCCTTGCTATTTCTGTGGAGTGTGAATTCTTTCTGTGGTCACTAACTTTGCAGAAGAGAGACAGCATTGGAGCAGGGAAGAATGAGAGCGAGTGGATGGAGTAGACAGATGACAAAAGAAAAAGCTGAGGAAAAGTAAGAGAGAGGAGAGGAGATCCTTCTAACTCCGTCAACCAGAGTCGTTAAAGAGATTAAACAGAAGCAAGCCATCATTCATTATCACCGAAGAGCAGAAAGGACGTCTCTTTACTCCAGTAAAAAGTAGGAAGGATGTCACCTCAGGATAAAGGGCTCATCTTTCAACTAAGTGCAACTTTATGAAAAATCCATTTCTCCATACTTATCTTTTATATTCTCCTGTGAACTGGTAAAACTTCATCACTGTCTGGTGTTTGAGAGGGCCTTCTGCTCTAGCCCAGGGGGTGGCTATTTTTTTTTTTCTGTAAAGAATGAGACTTGAGATAAATATCTCAAGTGTAGGAACCACTGGCACTCTGCTGCAGCGACTCCATTCTACTCTTGTAGCATCGAGCAGCCAGGGGAGATGTGCACATGAGTGGGTGTGGCTGGGTGCCATGAAACATTTGGACACTAATATTTTAATTTCGTGTGACTTCTTGGGTCCCAAAACATTATTCTTGTTTTAATTCCCCCCCACTACAATAGCCTAGGTCTTCATCGAAAGCCAGTGACATAAATATTGAATGTAAAAAGTTAGTTAAATGTAAGAAAATTAAAAATTTCTAGGAAGAGTTACATAGAAGGTAGAAATTAGAGCAGCAGCCCAGTCCATACCGACAGCTGGGAACTATCAGGCAGGCTCGTAAGACCTTCCCAGGCTCTCATTTCGGTGCCCTTCAAATTCCTGTTCTTAATCCACTCAAGATCTCTTCAGTCAGAAAGGTCTGTGGGAGAGGCAGAGCCAGGCCCTTCAGCCTCTTAGCTGTTGTCAAGAGCACTTCCACTCTAGCTTCAAACTTGCTCACCGCCCCCAACAAGTCAAACTCAGGCTAAGTAGACTCCTCTTCCTTAACAGGCAGATTGGCCACCATCCCCCTACATCCCCGAGGGATCTTACTAACCATCTCCAAGTGACTTACTAATGTATTCCTCCCACTCATTCGCCACTCCTTATGGAAGGAATTTTGGTAAATACAACATTCTTTAACTGGTTATATTTCCTGCACTATCTTAGGGCTCACCTGTCTCTTAATCCAGCTCGGTGTGCAGCAGCCAGGTTACTAGTGGGCTTTGGTAAAAGGTGGATAAAAGCCTGAGCTCCTTGGGGAGGAGCATGCGGTGCTTCGGACTTAGTCCTCTGTTGCAGCATAGGGAGAGCGGGGTCTCAGGTAGAGATGGAGATGTTTCAAAAATGCTCTGTGAGGCACTGGGATACACCGCTGTTTGGATGTTACAGAGGGGCACTGGGTTGGGTGAGAGAGGCATTCTCTGCATTCCTGTACAGTTCTTCTGTGCCTGAGATATTGGAGGGTGGGCACTAGTGTGCCCTCTGTCTGAGGGGAAGAGGCTGGCAATGGGCTTCAGAGGCGGGGAGAGGTGGTTTGTGCACCTTTGCAGGTGAAGGAGGCCTATGCGATAAAACTCACGGAGGAGCTTGTGACTTGGGACTGCAACCTGGTAGTGGACACCCAGAAACCATTGGTGTGGAGACCGTGTGGGTATTAAGATTAGGAACACGGGCTTTGGTGTCCCATGCTCTACTGCTATCGATCAGATGCTCCACCACTTACTAATGACTGGGGCTATTTCTTCATCTAGAAATAGAGATGATAATACCTACTACATAGGACTGTCGAAAGATTAAGTGAAATAATATGTGTAAAAAGTGTGGCGATTTAAAATATCAGAAAGAGACATGAGTCAGTAACATATGAGATATTCCTGGCAGTATGTCCCCATTTGAATCTATAAAAAGTGGTCTGGCATTTAGACACATGAGTCACATATGTTTCCATGTGCCTTGGGTGGCCATGAAATTAAGTGATTTTTTTTCCCCTTTAAAGACCACATCCCTTTAATAGAAAACTACAGCAAACACCATGCAATATGTGAAAAGGACCACTTATTTATTATCGCTACATGTCAAAAACCATCTGGACCATTTTCTTGTAGCAGATGTTTGCCAAATTAACTTTGGAAGCAGAGAATTCATGTAGGGTATTTCTGTTAGCACAATGAATGCAACTAGGACAGATACGGATAAATTTTTCAAAACAACATTAAGCCATATTACAGTCAGGTAAAAAAACCATGGTGACTGCACACATTCTTAGAATTTGCAGAGTGCTCAGGAAATGTCAATGAGCTATCTCTTAATCTAGAAGAAATTCATTTAGTATTGATCTGAAATTCAGCAGAGCTTTAAAAACTTGAACAAAAAGATTTAAAAACATTTAATTTATGTTGTTGACGGTGATGGTAATTATTAAGCGTGATACTACGATTTATAATTAGAACTATATGTTCGTTCTTTTTCTCCTTCCTGGCATGGAGCTCCTGAAACCCTTGAGATTTTCTTGTGACAGGGCCATAAAGGTGTCTTTTTAATGATACGACTTTTGAAAATTTCCTAAGTTGGGGGCTAGTTGCCAGTAGAGACAACCGTGTGATGAGAAGGTTGGAACTTTCAGCACCCCTACCACTTTCTCAGGAGGGGAGAGGCCCTGGAGATTGACTTCGATGATCAATGACCAATGATTTAAGCAATCATGCCTGTGTAATGAAGCCTCTACAAAAACCCAAAGGATGGGGTTTGGAGAGCTTTTGGGTTGGGGAACACGTGAAGATTTGGGGAGAGCGGCGTGCTCCAAGAGAGCATGGAAGTACCATGCCCCTGTCCACCTACCTTGCCTTGTGCAGCTCCTCCATCTGGCTGTTCCTAATTATACCCTATTAATTGGTAACCTAGTAAGTCAAAAGCTTCCCCGAGTTCTGTGAGCCACTCGAGCAAATTAATCAATCCAAAGAGGGGAGCACTGGAACCTCCAATCTATAGTCAGTTGGTCAGAGGCACAGGTGACAACCTGGATTTGTGACCGGCGTCTTAAGGTGGCAGTGTTGTAGAACAGAGTGCTTAATTTACAGAATCTATTGCTCTCTTGAGGTAGACAGTGTCAGAATTGCGTTGAATTGTAGGACTCCTAGCTGGTGTCAAGGGAACTGCTTGGTATTGTTACCGGCTTTGGAGTTATTAGGTTCCCAAGACAGAAATTGAGAGGAAACTCCAGAGACATTTGTAGACAGATTTTATTAAGCTTATGTTCAAGCACAAGGGAGGCAACACATAGGAAAGAAGGTCCTCTGAACTGGCCCAGGGGCTGGCTCTGCTTGGTTGCTTTAATAAGCCGGGGACAAAGCGGGATTATGTGAAAAGGCGGGCTTACGAAGGGTTTGGGGTATGGAATTTCCCAGATCAGTGTGGGGTTACTTCCTCCTTTTGTGGGGCTGCTTGGCAACTGTCTTATTCTGTGCCTGCCCTGTGGGGGCAAGATTAGGCTGTTGTTCATTACCACCACCCCAGGAAAATCATGTAGCTGCCAAACATTGATCAGCTGTGCACGTGGAACAGTGGTTTAGCATCTTCTGGCCACCTGATCTTAACTTGGCTTCCTGGTCCCTTGGTAATTTTTCTTTCCCAGGCTCAAGTCCTTATACTGTCTCATTTTGGGGAACCCCGCCCTCCAATTTGGAAGTGGGTGCAGCTGATCTTATTAACAAAATTACCTTCTGTTGATTTTTAAGGAGCATGTAATTCACAAATGCATTGTGCTAGGACCTGGGAATAAAAAGTCTTATTAAGATTTAGCTTCTGCCATCAGAGATCTTTTAGTCTAATTGGAAAGCAGGTAAAGCAACGTACCCAGTGTGGCGAAGGGTGAGATTCAGGTGTGCCTTGGATCCTGTGGAAGTCCAGAAGACAGCCTTATAAACCGGGCTGATGGGCCAGGGAACACTTCTTGAAAGGGGTAAAAACTGAGAGATGAGGGGAAGTTCGCAAAGCCAAAAGCAGTCAGGGTTAGGTTGGGACATCATTAGCCACTTGTCTTTATTTTTGTATGCAACATAGACAGGGCAATAAGATAATAATGACTATGAGATGTAATAACTTTAAGAATGTCAATCTCTAATGTTGTCAACAAGCTCACGTTAGCTTGGATTTAACCCAACGTTTGCCTTCTGCAGAGCTGTAGATTTTACTAGAACACGAAAGGCTATATAATGTATTAATTCCATTTCCAATATCAAAATCTTTTTAAAATACCAAAGCAGTCCGTGCTTTTATAGATAAGAAAGAGAATTGAAAAAGCGAGAGGCGGCGGGCAGCAATGGCAGGTGGGACGGACTTTGGCCCCTCTGGCCCACTGCCCCTCGGAGACACGTGGCCTCCGCGTCAGGCTCCACCCTCGTTGACTGAAAGAGCGGGCGCAGGCAGGTGGGTGAGTCAGCGGTTACCTGGGTCTAGCTGGATTCTTCTCTTTGCACCCTCGGAGTCAGCTGAGCAGCTGCGCTGCACACCTGCGCACGTTGGGGGTCCTGTGCGGCCTGCGGGGAGGCCGTGTGCCTGCTGGCAAGGAACCCAGGACCTGTGCCCAGGTTGTTTTCTTCTGAGAAAGTTGTTCATAAGGACCATTCTCTCCCCAGTGCCAGCGGGTGCAAGGACATAAGACTCCTCTTATGTCCTTGAAGTTCATGAAGAAATGCGAAGATGGCTCCCGGACACATTTGCCTTCATATAATTAATTGTAAATTAACTCAAAGGCGTCAAGACTTGACGACCTTTATTCATGCTTATTTCCCTACAGTCTCAAAGCTTGTAAAAGTAGAAAAAAAGAAATGTCACAGGCTTGGCTTTTCACCAGAAGCCTTGAGGATGGCCTGAGCTCCTCAGGCTGGAGCTCCAAGACAACCAAACAAGCTTCTCCCACACAAAATTTCTTCACCCCTCCATCAGCCGCTTCTGCACAGGACCCTGGGCAGGTAAGTCCAAGCCCCAGGCCTTCCAGAGCTGTTCCTCAGTTCGTTATAGTCCTGTGGGTTTCGTGGACCCGAACACCTATTGGTTTGTTTTCAAAGCTACCATAAATGTTTGGGGGGCCCATCTCTCAGATGCATGTCTTAAAAGTTTGGGTGCCCGATGTGGGTTTCAAACCATTTGAACCAGAGGGGGTATCTTTTTGAGTTCCCTTCTGACTGTGGGTCGCCGCACCAGGAATGGGGTTTACAGTGGGATTGTGTCCCAGCCTCTCCTACCCACTTGCATGTGGGCCTTCTCTCGTTTGCTCTGATGAGTAGGAGTTGCTCAGACAGTTTTTAGGTTTTCTTCAGAGGAAGTTGTTCCATATATAGCTGTAGATTCCATATTGTCAGTGGGATGAGTTCAGGATTCTCTTACGTTGCCATCTTGAACCAGAACCTGATTTTTAAAATGTAAGTACTTAATGATATATTTTAAAACAAAGTCTGAAATAAATCAATATTTCCATCTTTCTCTTGAATAAGACCAGTAATTTTAGAATGCTTTAATTTCCTTCAAATATTCCTTCCATTATCTGCCTTCAAAGAGCTTTTCTGAATTCTGTGCTATTTTTACTTACTGGAGCAGGGTTTATTTCATTATTTTTCATGATTTATTTATTCTGTTTTTCAGTTGTGCTATTTTATTTAGTAATTTAATCATATTTTGTTTTTCAGTGCAAAAAAGTTATCACCATCATTATTTACTTTTAAAACATAGACTTTATTTTCTAGAGCAGTTTTAGGCTCACAGCAAAACTGAGTAGAAAGTACAGGGAGTACCCATAACCCCCTAACCTCACATTCATCATTTTTATAGTCAATTCTTATTGAAATTGACCAAAACGTGTTCTGATTTATTGCTTCTTACTTCATTCATACCCTACCTTCTTTCTGGACTTATTTTAAGTCATGTACAGTGAACCTCAATTATAATTTCTGGAAATGAAAAATAAATATACTTACTGTTTGTCTGTTGGGAAAACTTGTTGGGCCTGTGGATCGATGTAGTCACTGGACTTCCTCCCCCACCCCATATTTTTGGGAATGAGCTCATCTTCATGGGCATTATCTCTTTTGAAAGTCCCATGCATGCCTGGGAGGGGAGGCTTCCCATGGGAAGGCTTTTTCCACATTCAATAATATTCATGAGTCCCCAAACAGTTTTTGCTTTAAGTAATTTTAAACTTAGAGAAGAGTTGCAAAAATAGTACAGGAAGTTCCCATATACCTTCACTCAGCCTCGCCTCTTTCTGTAGGCATTAGCCTTTAGCAATTTCATTAAAAATTTTGAGCTCAAATCTTCCTAATGGCTTATATGGTATCTGGAGGTGCCTGTCCCAGCTAAGCAAAGACCTGGGTCCTGTTTCTCGCTGTGGACACCTGTCTTTCTCAGATTTTAGCTTATTTGCTGGCTCTGTGACCTCAGCTTCCTGTTGGGCTCATAAAAAGCTGTTAACTTGTAGTTTGCCCAGCTTGTTTTTTTAAGTGTGGGAGTGATGCTTTCCGGCTCTCTATTATCTCATCTGGTGGGATTTTCTTCCCTAACTGGATTGTTAACTGCTACATCGCCGTTAGCATAGTCCTGTGCTCACAGCAGATGAAAATCATTTTTGGACCACACTTCTTCTGAGCACTCTGTACGTATTTGTTTTCTTAAGTTGGACAAGAAATATTTTCTTTTTCTTTAGACTTTTTCAAACACTTCTTGCACTTTTGGCCTATTGGTAGATACACTACAGTGCATTTGGCATGTGATTATAAATTCAAGTTAATTTTCCTCTGCTCGTTGATTTTTAGTTTATAGTAGAATTGAGTTACTGGACCAGCAAAAAGCTAAGCGCTTCGTCCAAGCCTGGTATTCGTATATGTGAAGGAAGAGCCACTGACGAACACATTGAAGCATTTTGTGCATATGTTTTTCTCTTTTGCCTCTGCGGTAAGACATTTTCCTAGCTGTGCTTTGGATCTTTCCCATTCCAGTTTTGAAATTTCCACATGGGGTTTAGCCCCTTGGTGACATACTCTCAGATTACCTGCTTACCACCAGGGTCAGCTTCGGCTGCACGGTCTTTGACATCTTCCAGTTTTTCTGAGCCTGGGTTTGCTATATTACTTGCTGGCTGCTTTGCCTTTATTCTTCTGCAGTATTTTATGGTTGTGAGCACGGGCCTTTCCTTTCAATAGCTCTCTGTCCTTAGGGAAGCACTCCATCTTGTCCGTTCCATGGTTTTTGATTGTGGCTCCGCTGCTACCCAGCTGTGCTATTACAGCTTGAATCACAACACGCCAGAGCATGGGCCATTTTTCTTTAGTTTTGCCTGTTTCTCACCTTCCTTTGCCTTGACTTTGTCTTAGACATAGTTTTACATTTAGCCGATATTTTCTCATTATTCTGTTTCTTAGTTGCTGATTCTAGTCTGTCTTTTTAAAATAAAGTCAATTTTGTCAATTTCTTCCTTTTTTTTTTTTCTTTTTTCTATTTGGCAATGTTGAGATTGCCACCGCTCTTGACAGCTGTTATCCAATATGTCATTACTCAGCCTTGGAAGTAATTTCAGAATATTGTATGCCCCTCACTGTGGAACACAGTGTTACCAATATTCTGAGGGCTGTACATTTAAAGGTGAGGATGACCTGAAGAAGAATCTGTAACATTTGTACAGTGCCTTACAGCTTACAAGGGACCTTTATGTGATCTTGCTTAGTGCTTACAATAAGCCCAGGGGGGTGGCAGGACATTATAATTTCCTGTTTCAAAGTCAAGGACCTTGAAGATCCTAAAGTTGAATGTCTTCCCAATGTTGTATAGCTAGAAGGTGATGAAGCCGAGGTTTGAACTTATGTTCCACCAGTGCTCTTTATATTATAGGATCTTATCTTTTTAATACCATCGAAACTTCAGTTTGGTATGTATAGGTAGATTTCAGGCACAATTGTATCCAACTCAGTCAACATTATCAGGGCCTCGTTTTTCTCTCTCTTGGTTCTGCCTTCCTCTGAGTTGACTTTCCCTTTATTCAGGCTCTTCCCTTGCAGGGCAGTATGGCTACCAGGAGCTCTAGGCTAATATCCTCCAAACCAGAGAAAAGGAGAACATGCCTTTTCTATAGAAGTACAGAGATTGCTTCACATTGTCTCTAGTTAGGTTATATGTTTAGCTCTTAGCCAGTCACTGTGATCAGAAGGTTGTGAAGGCCCTGGCTGGCTAGCTCAGTTGGTTAGAGCATTGTCCCGCTATGCCAAGGTTACGGGTTCAATCCCTAGTCAGGGGCACATATGGGAAACAACCAATGGGTGTATAAATAAGTGGAACAACAAATCTCTCCCTCAATTTCTCTCTCTCTCTCCCTTCCTCTCCTCCATTTCCTCTCTCTCTCTCTCTCAAATCAATAAATTAAAAAAAAGAAAAGAAAAGAAAAGATTGTTATAACCTGATTGGCAGGCCTGGGCCTGAGTCATATGACCTCTCTTGGAGTCAGACGAGCAGTCACCTGGCTCAAATAACATGGCAGGAAAGTGGGAGGGAGGTGGTTCCCCAGCGGAAAACTGAGATACTGTTACCAGACAAGACATGAGAGGTCCTCAGCGCTGGGTGTTTCCATTCGCTCCTCAGATCCACTAACCACCCTGCTGTCTGCCTTGGGAATCTGACTTGTGTAAATTGCATTCATGGGATTCTTTTCTTCAAGCTTCCAGTTGTGTTTGGCCAATGGAGAGAGCTCTGACAAAAGATCAGACTCAAAGAGAAGCATGACAGAGGGCTATTTGTTCCAATAGCCCCTTTTCTGTGAGGGCGCTATTTATCACTGAAGGTCACAGCTCCTGTCAGGTAGCCCTTTTTACTAAGCTTGCCCCTGCTGCACGTATAAACCAACTCTCACTATGTTTCTCTCCATGAGTCCTTATCCCTAACATGTGAAATTGTGGGAGAAGGGCTCCTAATGGGCCATTTGAGTCCCAAGCCCATCTTTGGCTGGAGGAAGGCAGGGCACCTTGACTGGAAGTCCCACCAAAGCTGCATACTTTGGGAGGGGTAACACCCCTGCATTTTGGAAAATGGAGACCTACTGACCACATCGACTCCACAGTAGTTTAAGGCTTACCATATAAAAATGGAGATTGAAACAGTTGTCACGATAGTTCTGAGGTGGTATAGCAGCCTATCCTAGAAAAGTGGATTATGGTTAATGTGGAAAAAGTACTGACTTACAGACATGCATTTAAGAAATATCCTTTGAGAGAAATAACATTGTTTCAAAGGATTATGATTCCACTGTTTTTCTCACGTAGTGGTTTTAGGAGTTTCCTGGGGGTAATGAGATATTTTCCAGCACAGTATAGGTCTAGAGCAGGGGCCAACAAACTTTTTTTCTGTAAAGGTCCACCTAGTAAATATTTTAGATTTTGCAGATGACACAGTCTCTGTTGCAACTACTCAACTCTGTCATTACAATGTGTAAACAGCCACAGACAATATGAAAACAAATCGGTGTGGCCGTGTTCCAATAAAACTTTATTTACAGTTAGTGGTGAGATCTGGCCCATAGGCTGTTCTTTGCTGAACCCTCGTCTAGGGAGATACTTTATTATTATGGTAGTTTGGTGGAGCCCAGTCAAGGCCAGTAATTGCAGGCTCAGTGTGAGTAAGTAGTTTGTGCAGTGGCTGAGTCCTTGAGCACATGTGGTGGATCCTGGAAGACATGTCTGGTACAGAGGGAAGCACAAGGAATTGACTGAGTTCATATCCTGGCTCAACCACTCTGTAATTAAGGGCGAGGTGCTAGACTTCCTTGAGTCTCCATCTTCTCACCTTTAAAATGGTGAATATAATTAGAATGCCTTATATATTTGTTGTTTGTATAAATCAAATAATGTATGAAAAATAAATACAGCATGGAACTTGACACAGTACTCATTGAATACTCTCTATTTTCTCTCTCCTCCCTTCTGAAGTTAAATGGAAAGCATAAATTGTTTAATTTGGGCATGATTGAAAGATTACTGACATTTCATCCAACTCAGGAAATGTTTGAAAAAAGCTGATGCTATGTCTCCGAAGATTCTCAAAGTCATAGAGTGGCAGGGATGGGAGTTTATAGGTAGAAAGATGAAGAAAAGACTGGATTCCCTTGTCTTCTCTAGATTCTTTTTTTTAAAAAATATTTTATTAATTTATTTTTAGCAAGAGGGGAGAGGAGGGAGAAAGAGAGGGATAGAAACATCAATGTGTGAGGGAAACATTGATTGATTGCCCCTTGCATGCCCCCAACCGGGGACCTGGCCTGCAACCCAGGCATGTGCCCTGACTGGGAATTGAACTGGCGACCCTTTGATTCACAGGCTGGGACCGAATCCACTGAGCCATACTAGCCAGGGCCTCTCTCCTTCCTGGCTTCTCCTCAGGACTGGGCAGACTTCCTTCAAGGTATTGGGTGGTTCTGAAGTGTATTAACAAGTGGGGGTTCCTGTGGAGGGGACTTTAAAGCAGGCCCCTGGGTTAACAGTTTAGGAACACGGAACCCTTCAGTCTAAACATGAGTGTCTTTACATGTCTGAAGAGCTAAACCCGTGGAAGGAGTGGGGACCTTCTGCTGGGTGGCCCTACAAGACAGAGAGAGAACCAGAGGGCGTGGAAACCATGGGCCATCCAGAGATGACATGGACAGCTTGAGGAAATGGTGACATTCCTGATGCAAGAGATATGAAAGCAGAAGATTTTTGAGGACGTTATACAGGGAATAGGCCTGGGTAGGGCTCTACATCAGCCCTTCCAGCTCATAAATCTCTTTTGAGTCCGTGGAAGTTGAGAAGAGACAGTCAGGGAATGAGGGGTCCCTGAAGACCAGTTGCCAAAAATATTAACGGTGGTCCACTTCTGACTGGGGACAGGCTCTTCTTCATGATTGAAGGTTGATCAATATGCCCCTCTTGGGGAAGGATAGCAATGGAGAATATATACTGAATTCTTCGAATATGCCAGAAACTCATGTATGTGCTTTAAAGATTTTACTTCATTTTTTTTCTCATAATGGCTTTAAGAGATAGGTGCTTATTTTTATGTCATTTTATAGTTGAGCAAACTGAGATCAAAGGAGGTTATTTATAGTGCTTAAGATCACACAGATAATAAATGATGCCAAGATTGGAACATGAATATTCTTTTTTTAATAAACATTTTTATTGTATTTTTTCCATTGCCATTTATCCCCCTTATACCCTCTCCTACTGCCCTCACTGCCCTTCCACAATCACCACACTGTTGTCTATGTCCACGAGTCTTTTTCTTGTTTGTTCGTCTCTCCACCCCAACCCCCCTGCAACCCAGAGCTGTCAGCCTGCCCTTTATCTATAAACCTGTTTCTATTTTGCTTGTTCAGATTATTCATTAATTCCACATATGAGTGAAATCAGATGGTATTTGTCTTTCTCTGACTGGCTTATTTTCACTTAGCATAATATTCTCAAGGTCCATCCATGCTGTTGCAAAAAGTAACATTTTCTTCTTTTCTTCTTCTTTTTTTTACAGCCAACTATTATTCCATTGTGTAAATGTCCCATAGTTGTTTTACCCCCTCATCTACTGATGGACACTTAGGCAACTTCCAAATCTTGACCATTGTAAATAGTGCTGCAATGAACATAGGGCTGCTTGTATTCTTTCGAATTAGTGTTTCGGGTTTCTTCAGATAAATTTCCAGAAGTGGAATCGCTGGGTCATAAAGCAATTCCATTTTTAATTTTCTGAGGTATCTCTATACTGTTTCCCACAGCGGCTGCACCAGTCTGCTTCCCACCAGCAGTGCAAAAGGACTCCCCTTTCTCCACATCCTCACCAGCACTTGTTTTTGTTGATTTATTGATGATAACTCTTCTGACAGGAGTGAGGTGATACCTCATTGTGATTTTAACTTGCGTTTGTCTGATGACTATGGATGTTGAGCGTCTTTCCCTATGTCCATGGGTCGTCCTCTGTATGTTCTCCTTGGAGAAGTGTCCATGGCGGTGCTTTGCTGATTTTCTTAATTGGATCGTTTGTGGTTTTGGTGTCGAGTTTTATAAATTCTTTATAAATTTTGGATATTAACCCCTTATCAGATCCTGAACTCCAGATCCCACACTCTTAATCCCAATTTTATGTGAAATTGAATAAGTAGGGGAGAGAGGCCTTTCTGGCATGACTTTGTGCTGTGTTAGGTGCTGCTAATGGCTAAAACACCAACATAAGCCCACATTTAATAAGAAAATTATATTTTGGGAACTGTGAAAATTTAATAGAAACAAATGGTCCCTTTTAGTAAAACTGACGAGGGGTGGATCCAGTGCTGGCATTCAGTTTGTGGTAACCCTCTTGGAGCAGGAAGGTTTTGGCTTTAGTTCTGGCGGTGACGGCCACTTATCTGCATTATGACCTTGAGTTGAAATATCTGTTGGGTGCCTAGTGCAGACTCTGCTTTTTGAGGAGGTCCCTCAAAAAATGACCCTTCCTGGTAAGTAGGGTATGGAGGAGGGAAGCAGAGAAAGAGGGCAGTGAACTAGCAAGTTCAAAAGAAGTCCCAAGGCATATATGCAGTTGGGTAAAAAAATGTTATTTAGGCAGCTGGCCTTGGGGGATAAAGGTTTTTGTTTAGGAAAATGGCTTAATCAGCTCTCTGTTGCTCTGTAAGGTGAGGGCTGGAAGGGACGACCTGAAAGATGGCATCTTAGATAAGCGTTCAGCCTTTTGGTTTGACTCTCAAAGGACATGGTGACTTCAGGTGACATGCAGGTTGCACATACAATCTCTTAATCATCCGTCCCCTCCCCCAGGACAAGGCAGAGTGTGCCATTTGGTGACCTCTTACACATGCAAGGCGGCATATTTGGACTTTTCCACTACAGCTGCTCTAGAGATGTTAATTTTAACTTAATTTTCCTTGGATGTGAATACTGAAAAGCTGAGGAGGGAATGGCTGACGCTGATTTGCAACAGGCCTGGAAGCATTTTAGGTATGTTGATCAGGAGGGGAAAAAAGCCACAGAGAACACAGTTGGAGCTTCTGTCATGGAAAACAGCTCCCAGCCAGCCCTGGGCTGGTGCTCGCCCTGTGACCTCGGGAGAGGTGTTTAGTCTCAGGCTGGGTTTTCCTTCAGCAAAACAAATGCAGTTGGACTGAATGATCTCAGGTACCCCTTCACGCTGTAAATTCTGAGTCTTCAGTATTTCTTTCTTGGTATTGAAGAATTTATATATTTTTTAAAATTCTCTTCTATTTTTAAAGGAGATAATTCATCGAAGGAGAAGAGTGGTGACATGATTCTGGGGAAAAAAATCAATGTGATTTCTGACTTTTTTTTTGTATGTGTTTAGTGTGAATTCTGTATGTCTGTGTGTTTCTTGCTCCCTCTTCTGTCCAAACTCTAGTTTACTCTGTATATTTTCACACTTTGAAGGCCACTGTATAAACGCAGGCTTTCCTGTTTGAAACCTATGCTATTATTGTAATTGTTCATATTTCCTGTCTCTTTTTATTTATTGAAGTGAAGTTCAAGTAACATAAAATTAACCATTTTTCAAGTGTACAATTCAGTAGCTCTTAGTACATTCACAATGTTTTGAAAACACCACTGTTATTTAGTTCCAAAACATTTTCATTTCTACTGCATAAAACCTAATATCCAGTAACTAGTTGTTCTCCATTTCCTGCTGCCCTCAGCCCCTGTCAACCACCAGTCTGCTCTCAGTCTCTATAGATTTACCTTTTCCCAATATTTCATGTAAGTGGAATTAAACAATATGTGACCTTTTGTGTCTGGCTTCTTTTACTTAGCATAATGCTTCCAGGTTTATCCACATTGTATCAATACTTCATTCTTTCTTCATGGCTGAATAGTGTGTGTGTGTGTGTGTGTGTGTGTGTGTGTGTGTGTGCGCGCGCGAGAGAGAGAGTATGAGTGTGTACATCAATTTGTCTGTCCACTCATCTGTTGATAGATATTTCATTTCTTTACACCTTTTGGCTATCGTGAGTGGTGCTGCTGTAAACATATGTGTTTAAGTATTTATTTTAGCACCTGTTTTCAACTTTTTTTGGTTTATACCAAGGAGTGTAGGAAATTGCTATGGAAATTCCATGTTTAACTTTTTGAGAAATTGCACAGTGGCTACATCATTTTATATTCCCATTAGCAATCTGTGAGGGTTCTAATTTCTCCACATCCTCCCTAACGCTTGTTACTTTCAATTTTTTTTATTTATTATAAGCATCCTAGTGAATGTGAGGTGGTATGTCATTGTGGTTTTGATTCTTTCTTTTAAGATGTCATGAGGTATCTTTCATATTCCTACTACCCCAGCCCGGCACAAGGTCTAACAGATAGAGGTGAATCCTTTGGTAAAATTCATTTGTTCCATCAATTTGATCTTATTTTCCAGTTTTATATACCTGGCCACTTACTTTCATACCTGTCTCAACTCTGCTTCAAGGTACAACTCCATGCTTTGGTGTGAAAATCTTTTACTGACTCTTTGCTTATCCTGAACAGAAAATATGTTTAAAAATCACATGCTAAAAGACGGTATGAAAGCCAAGAGGAGGGAAATATTTTGGTTTTAGTGAACACTCACTGTAAGATACAGGGTTCTTCTCCCTAAGGTAGTAGTACTAGGTGAGGTAGTTAATTATTCCTGGTCCTCTCTTCTTGGACAGGCATCCAAGAGGGCCACATCAACTGTGTTAGCCACCTGCTGTCTTCATGGGGACCTTGAAGTTGGTTTTTGTTCCAAACTGAAAGTGTAGCCTTTATCCTCATCCACCTGCAGAACTGCTACTTTTGCAGTGAATGCATTTGGGTTTCTAACTCTAGTGGTTACATCTTGAGGTAACTACACTCAGGTGGTTTATCTGGACTAGAGAGAGGTAAACATGACTTCCCTTTCTGAACTCCAGACTTCGTTGTAACATAGTCTGTGAGGTCTGGCAGGCCAGCAGATGGCCAAGGTTAGCTGGGACTAGTTGCTTCCCATTGCCATCTGAGTGGCCTTTCTAATCAGTAATTTTTCCACTTTTCTCATCTGCCATTCCTCTTGCCAGTCAGTCAAGGCAAAGGTCAACGTTTTCTATGCACAGTTTGGTTCTTAAAAAATGTGAGAGGGAGGTTCCCCAGCTCCTGAAGTTAATGTGATTTCCCTACCCTCTGTTACAAAATTAAGCATCAAGAAGTTAAATATTATTTGATACTTGGTACTAAGACAAAAATATAGGCAACCTGTCCTTTTACCTATATGGGGGCATGATTTTGCAGGCCCACCCATGGATTATTTAGGCAGGAGAATATACTTTGTTCAACCCCTCAAAGTTTTCAGACTCAGTGAAGTTGCATGTTAACGTAGATTTGGAAAATAATTTCTGCACAATAGAAAAGATAACTCCAAAGGTCATGGCTTATTGCTCTGCAGGTCATTAGCTAGTTTTGTATTTAACCTAGTGATCTTATTCTAATGTTATTCCAAATACTTATAAAATCTAGATCTGCAAAATGCTCTTTGAATGAGTTTTACCATCTTATTGGTTCCCTCAGTAATTAACAAATTGAATAACATCTTTGACACATATTCACTTTATATTTATGTGAGGGCCACCTTTTGAACGCACTGAAAACTATACTTTGACAAGGGTTTCACATGACTTTATTGGAAACTGAGGGGAGGATGGAATTGGGTCAAAGTAGCATCTGTGAAGGAATTATGGCCTATGGGGACTGTCGTGTGCTTTGTTAGACAAGATGATCAATGATCCATTTGCTGGCTCTAGCTGAGCACTGCAGATTTTTTGGGGGTGGAGAGGGGAACATCTGGTTCCTTTAACTTCAGATCTATGACTGGAGTATTTTGAAACCTTGCCTTCCGTTGCCGATGTTAACTCTGACCAATACCTAGCAGTTCCGAGACTTCTGCTTCCAACTTCTCCGTGCCCTTTTAGCTCTTCAGGATCTTTGTATTTAAAATGCAAACAGCTACCTGGTGGTCCTTTCATGCCCAACTACTTTTCGTCTTCCTCTCCTGAGTATGAGACTTCTGTATTTAGAGGTTCAATGAGCTGGATTTTCAAGCCACCCTGGTACCTGTTGAAACCCTATTCTTCTGTTGTCTGTGAGGCACACACCTGACCTGGCCAGGGAAGAAACTCTGGAGCAGAATTTTTCACAAGAGTAACTTGTGAGTTCTAAAGTAAAACCTTGGCTTCGGACTGATTCGTGTCTTCTCTAGTCTTAGAGGATGAGTGAGCCTATTGTACTCGGAAATAACACTTCTTGCATCCGTTCCTCTGGCAGTTTAATCTCTTAGTTACTCATCAGCAACTTGCACTGTTCTTTTCCCACCCCCCGCCCCCAGTTATCTCTTTCCACAGTTCAAACCAGAATTTTCTGGAATGTGGATTCACTTTGATATCCCTTGTTCTTCTCCCACCTCTCAGAGAGCTTACTCCTCTTTCTTTCAGTTTACAATTTGTCTCATCCTCTCCATGCTTCTTGGATAGAGTGGTCTCTTGGGAACCAGATCATCCTTTACTGATTTAGGCTCAGGAAATCTTATTGTTGGGATTCTTTCTTGCCTTTCTATTCTTCTGTATTCTAGCAATGGCTTCCTTGAGGTGCCTCTTTTCTTTAAGTTCCAATTTTCCATGGTAGGTTGGGACCAAACAGCTGAGGGACTAGCTGTGCCCCCAGAGGTCCTGCCTGCCCTGAGGTAAACTCAGCCTTCTTCTCCAACCATGTATCCATATTGCCATGAATCTGGGAGGATGCTGATGCCCTCAGTTGTCTGTCCTTGGGTAAGTAGTCTTACAAGGACTGCGTTGGCCCAATCTTTTTAGAGGCTAAGGGAGGCTATGACTCCACCTCTATTTCTCAGGTCATCAGAATCTTTGTAATATGCATTTAGGGGAACAGGTCACTGTCTTCATGCCTCTCCAGTAGCACTTTCCATACTTTGTCATGGGGCATGATGACTAGAAGCTTTATAGATCCCCTACGGCGCCTAGAATAGCTGCAAGAAATGTTGCCCCACCTGTGTTCTGTGAATAAATGAACAAATCAAATCAGTGGGATTTATTTTGACATTTGGGTCCCACTTTGGATTGGGCCCTAACTAGTTTACATATACCATTTCCATGGATCTGGCTTCATAGTCTTCATTATTTAAAATATTATTGTAATATAAATTTAAGAAATTTCATTAAAACCTGGGGCGTTTTTATTTTTTAAATTTTGCAAAACACAATTCCCATCCGTATTGAGAAAATTTCAGCTAAAACATGGCAGGTCTGTTAGGCACATGTCAGACAAGGACTGTGCTGACAACTGAGCCAGGATTTGTGGTGGTACCTGTGGAAAGAGGTCAGCTATGGAGTTTTGATGTTGCATTCCTGGCTAAAGACTAATTAAAGTATAAAAAAAGAATAGCATCTTCCTTGTATAAACTGAGTACTTACTGAGAGCTAGCACTTACTTTGGGGACTTACAAGGGATAGCCCCCCTGAAACCGGACTTATCTTCTGAGGGGGGGCCCCTTATAGTACAAGCTCCCCTGCTAGGTGAGTGTTCCTGGAACCCATCTGTATCAGTGTGCCAGCTGGCGTTGTTGTGAGAGTCTGCGTTCGGCTGCAGTGAATTTATTTTGAAGACTCTTTCAGTGCATTTGCCCATTTCATGATGGGTGATTTACAAGTGCACCTGCCCACACCATGCTGAGTGTTCAGCAGTTTTTGACTAAAACTGGCAGGGCCCCCATGCCCCACCCTTCCTATTCACCTGATCTTGTCCCATCCCCAGACAAAAAAAGTCCTCAAAGGGAAATGTTTTGCCCATGTAGGAGAGGTGAAACAAAAAATGGCAGAAGCACTAAAAGGCATCAAAATCGATGAGTTCAAAAACTATTTTGAGCGGTGGAGAAAACATCTGGATAGGCGTATTGAAGTGCTCAAATGGAGAGTACTCTGAAGGTGACTGAAGTTTAAACACATGGGAATACACACGCAACTTTTTAAATACATAAATTCCATTTTCTTGGACCCCCCCTCGTAGACTGAAGAAATATTATTTTAATTTTAAAGACTTCTTTCTTCGTTTTCACTTCTCTTGATCCTATTCTCAAGCTGTTGTTGATGAGATCTAGGTTTTTCCAAATGGGACAACTCGCAACATAAATGAATTCATTCTCAAATGCAATATATGAGAAGAGCAAGCAGCCCTGGAATGTATTTTGGTGACTGGTTGTTCAGCCAGGAGAGAAAGGGCAGCAGTTGGCTGGAAATCATCGTATCAGATCTACATTCATTTAGCATTCCTCTTGGTACATATGTCACCTTCCTGTTTTAATGGAGGGAAAAAACCAAACATTTTTAAGCATGCTTTTTTTTTTTTTCTGGAAAAAGATTCAGTCTTAAAATAAGATTATGCACAGTATTCGTGAAAAGCGAATTTTGAAATTTGTAAGAAATGAAGTTAGGCTCGAGTCTTTCATGGGCTGGAGTGGCATGGACAAGCAATGACAACGGGGATTTCTCTCATCACCTTCACGGGCAGGCTCTAGGAGATAAGAGGAGAATAAGTTTGGAGGGATTTCACGAATAACATTTTTGTGAGAGGTTTATGAAACTGGACAACTTTCAATTTGGACACTGATGTACTTGGAAAAAAGAAGCAAAATTTGTCGTCAAAAGAAAAGGTGGAACAAAATGTGACTCATAGAGTGCTGAAGAGACTTCAGAGGTTATTTTGTCCCATCTCTTTATTTCACACAAAGGAAATTGGTGCTTAGAGAGGCTGAGTGACTTGCCCAGTGTCACCCAATGATTCACTGGCACATCCTGGGGTTAAATCTAGTCTTCTCTTTAAGAAATCAATATTCCTGTGTTGTTATGACTTCCTACTGCAGTTAATCCAATGCGGGCCAAGTTAAAGGTTTGAGAGAATCCGAAATGCTCCAACTGAAGAGTCAGAACTGCAGAGTAATTTATAATTCCATGATCTTGCTGTGCAACAGTGGTGTTCACAGCTCATGATATTTAAAATATGCTAGTCTCTAATGGGTAATTTTATGGTACACTTCTATTTTTAAGTTTTCGTGTTAGCCCTTTGGAAAGTACTGGAAGCTCCCATGGACACTGTAGATATTTTGGACTGGCTTTCGCGGTAATTAAAAATTTTGGGTTCCATTGTGCATTCAGGTCCATGTGAAGCGAGAACATTTAGTTTTTCCTTACCTGAGGACATTTTTCATTGCTTTTAGAGAGAGAGGAAGGGAGAGAGGGTTTTAGAGAGAGGGGGTGGGGGGAGAAATAGAGCAAGAGAAACACTGATGTGAGAAACATCGATTGGCAGCCTTTCATATGCCCCCTTCGTAGCCTTTTGTACAGACCGCGACTTGGGGACTACCCTGACCTGGAAACGGACTTGCAGCCTTTCAGTTTGCAGGACAACACCCAACCATCTGAGCCACATTGGCTAAGGCAAGGACATTTTAACTTTTCTCCTTCACTCTTTTGGTAGCTGAGAATTTGGACTTTTAAAAATTATCCTGGTACGTGTCTTCGTCAATACATTTCTAATTGGTAAACATTGCATTTGCTTCTTTCTGAAAGGGCTTTTAAATTCCTATGGATTTTTTTTTAGTTTTTTTCAGATCTTCTGAAAATTTATCAATTTTTTCTATTTGTTGCCTAAATGCTCCACACGCCCCCACTCTTTTGAATAACTGAATAGATTCTCTTCTCCCTGTTTCCCTGACCCTTTTCCAATTTTACTATTTTATGCTGAATGGGCAGAAATTTTCTGTAAGACTTTATTGCCTCTTTGAGGCTGGATGAATTTTTTTATTGTTCTGAAACATATATAGCATAAAATTGACCATTTTCACCATTTTAAGTGTACAATTCAGTGGCATTAATTACATTCACAATTTATACATTGTTGTGCTACCATCACCACTAATCATTTCAAAATTTTTTTTTATCGCTCCTAAGAGAAACTCTCTACCCATTAAACAACAACCCCATCTCTCCCCCCTCTCAGTCCTTGGTAACCTCTATTCTACTTTCTGTCTCTATGATTTTGACTATTCTAGGTATCTCATATAAGTGGAATCATATAACATTTGTCCTTTTATGTCTGGCTTATTTCACTTAACACAATGTTTTTAGGGCTCATCCATGTTGTAGCATGTTTCAGAATTGTATTAAGGCAGAGTCATACTCATCTGTAGGTAGCTACCACCTTTTGTTTATCTTTTTATATGTTGATGGACATTTTGGCTCATTTCTTTCTTTGGTGATCATGAATAATGCTGTTAGAAACATTGACTACAAGTATCTGTTTGACTCCCTGCTTTTGGTTATTTTGGGTACATAGCTACAACTGAAATTGCTGGGTCATATGAAAATTCTGTTTTAACATTTTTGAGAATCACCAAACCATTTTACATTCCCAACAGTAATGAACAAGGGTTTCAGTTTCTGCACATTCTCTTCTATCCTTGTTATCTTTCATTTCTGTGTAACAGCCATCTGAATGGGTGTGAAGAGATACCTAATTGTGATTTTAATTGGCATTTCCCTAATGGCTAGTGATGGTGAGCCTCATCTTTTCTTGTGCTTGTAAACCATTCATGGAGCTTTGGAGAAATGGCAACACAAGTGCTTTGCCAATTTTTTGGATCGGGTTGTTTCTTTTTCATTGTTGAATTGTAGAAAGTCTTTATGCATTCTTGATATTAATCCCTTATCAGATATAATAACTCGCAAATATTTTCTCTCATTCTGTGTCGTTTTCTACTTTCTTGATAGTATCCTTTGGTGCACAAAAGTTTATAATTTTAGTGAAGTCCAGTTTATTATTTTTTGTTGTCGTTGCCTGTGTGAGGCTTCCTGCATTTTGAGTGTCGAGTAGGCTGCTGACTGTGTTAGAGCTGTGAGGTGTGGGGATGAGCAGCGATAGTGGTCCACTGCCTCCACAGCTGCAGTCACCAGCATGGGTTCTGCTTCACCATGGGAACGCTGCTCAATCCGTGGCAGAAGGACAGGCCATTCTCAAGTCAAAAGCCCAGTTCTACCACTGTGCACACTAGGGGGCACAGACCCCTATACTGACAGGGGCCAACAAAGAAATAGCAGTGTGAATTCGGCTGAGTACAAGACAATGCTGAGGAGTTAACAGCATCTTTGGGCTAATACTTGCACCTAAATCCTGGCGCCACTATTTACCAGCTGTGTGAGCCCAGGCAAATTACTCAGTTCTCTGTGCCTGTATTTCCTCATAGGGAATATGAGCATAGGAATGCTAAAAGCACTTATGAGTTAATACACATGAAGTGCTTGGAATAGTGCTTGGCATATTGTAAGCACTCAACAAATGTTCTTATGACGATTTAATGGATTCAAATATGCCAAGTGCTTAGAACAGTACCTGATGCAGCCAGTATTATTCCCAGCTTCTGACATTCAAATGCAAAGGTCTAAAAAAGTTTTAAAGAAAGAGCGAAGACCAAACAACATATTTCAGTGGGCTGAATTCAGCTCAAGGACTGCCAACTTGCAGTGCCTGAAATGAGACCAGAGAATTTTGTCAAGCCTCCCGGTCAGAATTTACTTCTAAGGGTGTTTCCTCTGGCTTTATTGGAATCTTGGATCCTAATCCCACCTCTACCCACTTTAAATTCTCATGTGAATATAGCTTCTGCCTCTGATTTAAACTTTGCTTCTAGTTTCTTTAGCATGGCGACCTTCCACCATTCTTCCCTTCCCTTTGGCCAGACCCTGTTCTGACTTCCTCCTCCACATTCCTGCGTCCAGCAGATTCCTGGACATTATCTGCTAACACCATCTCTGGGCCTACATCCAGGCCTGTCTGACCACAGGTTGGTCCTAACAAACAGACATACATTCCTAGGGACCCAGCCAATTCAAATGCTGTGGTCATTCTCAAACATGCCTATATTCAAAACACATCCAGGGTGTTTTGAATATAAGCATAACTGCATTTTGACAGGCTCAGGAAAAAAACGGAGACTCAACATGAAAAATCTAGAAAAATTAAGATTCTGGGAAACTACTCTATTGCTTTTACTCATTAGTTTCACAGAATTTTTCATTTCTGTAACTATTCCATATCCTGAAGGAATTATCATTATTGCTTTTATAAGTTTAATCATGTATTTTTAAAAAAGATTTTATTTATTTTTAGAAAGAGGAAGGGAAGGAGAAACAGAGGGAAAGAAACATCAATGTGTGGTTGCCTCTCATGAGCCCCCTACTGGGGACCTGGCTCCCAAGCCAGGCATGTGCCCTGAGTGGGAATTGAACCGGCATCCCTTTGGTTTGCAGGCCGGCACTCAATCAATCCACTGAGCCACACCAGCCAGGGCATAATCACTTTTTTAAAGAAGACATTGCCATATTTGATCAAATAGACTAAGGGAAAAAAATTTTGTTTTTTTAGTGTATTTGTATTATGCATTCATTTATTTATTCTAAACACATATATTTGATAGGGATCAAGAATGTGAAGATGTAGAGATATGATTCCTACATCCCAGTAGTGAAGAATTTAGTGTTATATGGATATATTCTCAGTCTGAATTCAATGGCATACTTGGGAATTAATAGCTAATATCTATTGAGCACTATCAGTTACAAATGAGTGAAATACAACCCAAACTGATAGCACTGGATTTGGGGGTTAAAACAATATCATTGAGATAATTGAGACCACGTCTCCCTGTATTTCTCAATTTTACTTGTTTCCTTTGGCTTCATTCATTTTCTGGCACTTTATTCTAAAAGTGGTGGCAAGACGGGCCCCAACAGCTATTGTCATACTTGGTCCTTAAAGTTGGTGATCCCAGAGTCTTCCAGTCTCCATGTTTTTAGTCTCATGGTGGGATATGGATGGGTCCTGTTGCACATATGCCCACCTCTTGGACCAGCCCCTGTAGTGAGTGTGGTCAGATCTGGGTCGCATGGCCATTCACATGACCTCATACCAAAAAGGGGTTTATGCACACAAATTTAGAGATGTCTGCCTCAGGCACTTTCCATAAATGACTAGAAAGATACATTTAAAATCTTGAGATGGAATGTTCCTCCCATGTATGCTTGTTAATTTAAAAGTAGTTTATTTATACTATCTCAAGTTCGTCTACTGGTCTTCAGTTCCGTTGGAATTGTTTTACATAAAATTAATAGTAATCATTAGGCATTGTTTTAGTGCAGGGACGTGGTGATATTAAAGTGAAGGCCCACCCTGAGCTCTAGTAGCCCATCCTGTAAGGTGAAGTTGACCTGGGGATTGGCTTTCCCATACCATTGGACTCATTTACTTACTGGGCTACTACTGCTCCCCCACCCCCACCCCCTTCATTGGGACATAATCTGACAGGAGAGTAGTCTATAACTTTTTATAGACTGTGTTTTTGGTATCCACTGTGATACAAAATGTGTGATGCTTATTTTGTTACAAAGCAAATATGACTATGATTTGTTTTAATGAATCACATTTCACATTAAATAATATTAAGGACAGTTCGAAAAATAAAAATGGCTTCAGAATTTTTATTCTGACTTGAAAAATGATAAATGTTTGTTGTAATAATTCAAGAAATATAGGGAACTATAAAGAAGAAAGGAAAATTGCTTCAAAGTCTGTCACTCAGTGATAAATACTGTTAACATTTGAGGACTATCCCGAATAGCTTTCTGAATATTTCTCTGTGTATATATATTATCATGTGTCTAAAAAGGCAGGAACGAAT
Organism: Mormoops blainvillei; assembly: GCA_004026545.1. Lineage (NCBI taxonomy): Eukaryota > Metazoa > Chordata > Mammalia > Chiroptera > Mormoopidae > Mormoops > Mormoops blainvillei. The sequence goes on along the minus strand of PVJD01000093.1, from coordinate 121,407 downwards.
GCTACATTTTCTCAAGTGCCTTCTGGAGTCCTTTGAAATGCTCATATGAGCTGTTGAGCATTTTCCATATTAACCTATTGAAAAATGAAGAGTATTTGTCTACATATTTATCCATTTGCGTATTTTCCTTATAGAAGCTGCTGTTGGACTTAGTTGTCAGCCTGGCTTTTGAATTCCTTGATTTCTGCTTTTTCCCTTTTTCTTAAGATTATTTTTATTGTATTCTATTACAGTTGTCCCAATTTTTCCCCCTTTTCCTTCCTCCACCCATCCCACCCCGCCCCCCCGCTCCCACAGGATTTCTGCTTTTTTCTACATTAAGTCCCTGTTTCCTTAAGCTTTTGCTGTCCTTTTCTGACTTCTCCATTAAATTCTTAGTCATGCATTATGGCAACCTAAACTGCATCTTGTTTTCTGACCCTCCTTTTACCACTAGAAGAAACTCAAGAGTTATACTAAATAAACATCTTTCTGTTTTGTTAACTCTTAGCTTGGAGTAAAGAGACAATGGGAAAGGCTGGTGACCTTTTCACGTAGCCAGCTGTAACAGATGGTATTGCCATTTACTTTTGTTTTGAAAGCTAGAGGCAAATAACTATATCATCTGGGGTGAGCTCAGTTAAATTTAAGAATGGAAGAAAACAATTTGGGTTTTTCTGCTAGATGAAGATGTAACGGCCCACTCTAAATGTCACCACCAAAGGAAATGTACCCTCTGCGTGAACTTCAGCAGCGCGGACTCGCCAGCAGGCTTAGCATTTGGTGTGGATTGTGGACTAAGGGGCCTGATGCTCTTAACAAAGTTTGGTGATTTCTCTTACCTATTAAAGCAGGAAGTTTCTGGAAATGATATTTCCTCTGATTTACTTAGTGTGGCTATTCAGGTCCAGCAGTTTCCAGCATGGGAGCTGCACTTCTAGCGGGGACCAAGAGTTCACCCTGGAGTCAGATAGAATCTGTGCTCAGCCACTTCATGAGCTGTAAACTTGGTCAAGTCTCCTACCTTTCTGAGCCTTAGTCTCCTCTCCAAGAGTATAAGAATAATGAAAGAATTAAGTTGGCTAATTTATTGAATATATGGGTGGTTTTCAAAATATTTAATGAAGACTTTGACCAATCAGAAGCGTTACAGGTCATAACATTGAGGAGGGGCCTTAGAGACCTCTATTGTGCTTTTAATTTCTGTGAAAGCAGACAAAGGAGGTCCTAGAGGAGGAGCTTGGATGATTAAGCTGCTATAACAAATACTATTAACGGGGTGGAAGATTTGTTTCTTGGTGAGGACTCTCTTCCTGGCTCGTAGGTTACTGCATTCTCCCTGAATCGTCACGCGGTGGAGGGTGGGGGAAGGAGTGGGAAGGGTGCAAAGAGGAGGGGGCAGGGGGAGGAAATATGTGTGTTCTGGTCTTTTAAAAATTTTTATGAGGATGCTAACCTCATCAGGACAAAAGCATATTTAGTAATGGGGAATAAGCTCTTATAATCTAATTAGTTTCAGAGTTAAAGTTGCATAGCATCACCTAGATTGCTATTCAAATTTAGTAAACTCAGCAATGTGGAAAACAAATGAGGGCTGTTGAAAGGATTTTCTAGTCCCCTTTTTGGTACTGTTTTCAATGCTCTTCCCCAAAAATTTTCAGAGAAGGTAATTTGGACATTGAAAGTCAAGAGCTTGATAGTTATTGGCCAAAAATAAAACCGAGACACTTCGATGCACTATGCATGCTGAGAAAGGTAATACTTAGTTGTACTCTACAAACATGCATTGCACTCCTATCATATGAGAGCAGTGCTAGACCCTGTAGGGAGAACAGAGAATGAGTATGACTTCCCTGGTTTCAAGGAGTCCTTTTAGTAGAAGCTTCTGGTTCAGTTAAAGAGGGCTGACGGTAAACATTCAGTTATCTTTTGAAAACTCTGAAAGACAGATCTTCGGACATACTATGATTCCAGCATGGCACAGGGCAGATGAGTTTGCATTAGCAAGGTGGCATGGAGTTGTCCTCACTGTCTGGGCTCTGCACCTGCATACACCCCAGTTTGAGTCAGGCTCCATTGCTTACTAATTTCATGAATCTAGGCATGTTGTGTAACATGTCTCTGTGAGGTTTCTCACCTGTAAAATGGGCCTAATAATAGTAGAATACATGTGAGGATTAAATGAGATCATCTGTTTAAGTGCTTATAATAGAGCTTTAAGGAAGTGCTCAATAAATTTTAGTGTCGTCATCATAGCCAAGAAGGAACCAATGCCACAAAGCTACTAGTAGTTCTTGGTCTCGGAAACTCCTTGATACACTATTATTCAGTTGTTCTTCGGCCTTCTCCATTACTAGCTATCAACGTAGCTATACTTAGCAAAGTGTAGAACATCTTGTGAAAATACAGGACACCCAGTTAAATTTGAATTTCAAATAAGCAATGAATGCTTTTTAGTATAAGTATGTCCCAAATATTTCATGGGTCATTATTACACTAAACATTAATTATTGTTTATCTGAAATTAATATTCAGCTGGGCATCCTGTATTTTATCTGGCAATCCTAGTAGCCTAGTAGCTGTATGACTCAGGCAAGTTACTTAACATCTCAGTGTCTCAGTTTCCTCATCTGTTTAATGGGTGATTAAATGGGTTATTATATGTAAAACATAGAACAGTAACTAATTTATAGTAAGTACTCTATGAATTATTATAATAATTGTTACCATTCAGTTGGGGGTTGTACCTGGTTAATGCCAGGTTGCTGGTGGTAAGGCCATAATCTGGGGGATTCCAGAGACATTTAAAAAACACACGTTCACTGTTACTGCACTTAGCATTCCAATAGACATTGTCTTTAGAATATAACCTTAAAATGAAACCAAAAGAGACCCCATCCTCATAATAGCTCCCTTTAGCTTTAATGATTTTTACTCTCCCACAGATTCTTTTGATAGGATTGACAATCATCAAGGAAAATTTGTTAATCTCCATTTTTCCAGTTTTGCCCTCCCAAGCAGTACTGAGCTGGAGTTGAAACTGAAATGAAATTGCCCAGTCTCCTCATTTTGTACAAGTTTCAAATAGCTTGTCCTAAGAGTTTTAAGAAGTTTCAACCCCTTCAGAACTGTTTCTTGAATATAGGCCCTATAGGTCTTTGGCCTTCACAATGTTTTAGATGAGAGGCTCTGAGGTGAGTTGCGGGCCTGATGTGGGAGATGTTTATTTATTAATTTAACCTAGATATTACATTTTAAATTTCTTAAAGGCTAGCATTTGCGATCACTTTTTCCTATCAGAGCCTTTATTAAAGTCAATGACTTCTCAGTCTTTGGTTGAGAAAGTAGGTCATCTAAAATTATTTCTCCTTCACTTGAAGTATCCCTCCAACTTTCCATCCGCCCCAAGCTTCACTTGTCAAAGTTCTACTTACCTTTCTAGATTCTAATAAATTCCAGTTCCTTGAGGCCATCTCCAAGTCCTGACAAAATGAATCTTTATGAGAACATTTATCACTGTCCATCTTCGGGTGGTGGTACACTCTCCCTGGGGGGAGGGACAGATACCACCTGGGATTCATCTTTGGATTCCCCATGGTGCCTGACAGGTAGTAGGCTGCTCAATGTTTGTGGTATCGAGCTGAAAACATTGGAGCACCTGATAAGATTTCAATGTCATTAGAACCTAAGCATGTTTTAATCTTTGCAAACTAATCTGAAAGAGTTGCTTTCAACAGACTAGGTAAAATTCAAGTATGGAAAAAAACAGAGATTTTCAAAAAGTCCAAAACATTATAGTGTTTATATTCTCATGTTCCACAGATAAAATAGCTTGGCATATGAATAATTCACAGTAGACACAGGAAATATTGGTTTGATGGAAATTCTGTGAATTAGTAGTAAGAGGATTCCCTCTCCTCCCCTCAGGGGGAGAAGGATGCTATTTAAGGTACGGACGAGGGTTAGCTCGTCTTAAGACTCCAAGCTATGCTGAAGGATTGGACCTCTCCATTTACCCTACTTGCTTTGCCTTCTCCTCCCCGTTTCTGCCCTGCGTGTGCCCGGGAGTCTGACCCTTTCAGACTGTATCCCCCTTGGTCACCTGCTGGCTACCTTCTAAGTGGTTTGGTCGAGAGACGGCAGCCAGTAGGACAGGAAAAATAGGTTGAGGTATACTTTTCCTGTCCGTTTTCACATTGCATCCCTGGCAGCAGCCGAGTCCCTCCACAGCAACAACTCCCACTGGGCCTCTTCTCCATAACAAGTTTAGCTCTTCCAGGTCGTATAGGAGATAACAGTTTCTCCTTCTCACCAGTCTCTGGGTGCCTCATCACCCCTGTTTCCCAAACCCTACCTGCACATCTATGACAGGGCCTTTCATTAAGCTTTCTTTATTTGAAACATCTGAGTACATTTCTCTTTGTTGCCAGGTGTTAATAGCCACACCATCGAAAGCAAAGGCTTAATAAAGGTTAATGCCCTTTGAGTAAAGGCTTAGCAATCTTTACTTGGTAAGTCTTCCTAAGGTACCTACTATGTCCCAAATCCTTCTTTAGGGGTTGGCAGCAGAGGCAGTACAAAGGAGAAGAAAACATCATCTCTGTGTTAAGTTAATTACAGTCTAGTGCTGTGATCTCTAAAATGATTTTTAGGCTCTTGGAAAAAATTTTTATGTGGAATATAAGAAATAAGTTTGAAGTATGTACTGATAATAACCTGTAGAAAAGAGAACAGTCTTGATGGATGAGGGGGAGTTCCCCAACCAGAGATGTTGAGCACGGTGTCCCCTCTTTCCTTTCCTTTTGGCATATCGGGCCTAATTACAATTTTTGTGTGTGTGTGCTGCAACATATCATTAGCAAGGTTAATATTATTTACAAAAACCTTTAAATGCAATGAAAGAAAAACAAGATTAAAAACTAATCTTAAAGACATTAGGCATTTTTCTTTCATAAAGCAGGCTAGTGCTCAAAATTTACTTTTTTTCTTCCTTTTTGGTGAAGACAGGTGACCATCAGGTATACTCCATTTAGTAGAGTCAAAAAATTAAACATGATTAGTCTGTCCCTTTGAGTTAAAAGTTGTTTTAAAATAATGAAAAGTAACTGTTTTGCAAAAGAAAATCATGCTACAGAGAGAACATTTTGAAAATATATTTGAATTCTTATTCATCATTTAGTAATTTTTGGCCAAAATTAATGTAGTAGTTTTTATTGATTAAACATTTTTACAGGTGCACACTGAAATTTGGAAACAAAATTTTCTAACTTATACACTAACCTTTTAAATGAAGAACCTCAAAGTGTTGAGCCCATTTGTTAAAAATATATATTGTACCATTTTCCAATGAGTTTGGTGATGACTTCAAGAAAATGAAAATTTGGGGACTTCAGATCGAGATGGCAGTGTAGGTAAACACCGTACTTACCTCCTCCCATGACCACATCGAAATTACAATTAAACTACAGAACAAGCATCAATGAGAACTTTCTGAAGATTAGCTGAACAGAAACCCTATAACTAAGGATATAAAGAAGAAGCCATATCTAGACTGGTGGGGGCAGAGACATGTGGTAGTTTAAAATCAAGAGGGATATCTTCATAGCAGAGGTCCCCTTGCAGAGCAAGGGGGCCCAACCCCACACCAGGTTCCCAGGTCAGGGTTAGTACCGAGAAGAGAAGCCCTCATAACCTCTGGCTGTGAAAACCAGAGAGATTGTGGCTGAATAAAATGGGTGGCTTCTGGACTCCCAGGCGTTCCTCTTAAGGGGCTGCACATGGGGTTTCTCACTGACAGACTCACTAACTCTGAGCTCCAGCACTGGAATAGTAGGTTGGAAGGCACCAGGGACATATGAGGAGGAACTAAATTGTCTGGTTTTAGGGTGAGTGCTGGAGAGGCAGCTTTCTCCCAGATAGAAGTGCTGGCAGAGGCCATTGTTCTTTTGCTGAACCCTCCCACTGCAGGTACATGTGGGTACCAACCTGGCTAACCTGTTTACCCCACCTTGGTGATTCCCTGAGACCCTGTCCCACCCACTTTGCATTCCTGCTCAAGCTACTTCCAGTGGTTTTTCCCTACAAATTGTCTGTCTTGGCTCATGTTGAGGACTTTCCTGAAATCTCTCAAAGGTTCACAAACCCCAAATAAGCAGCACCTGGCCTCAGCATGCCCCCATACCTCTTGTTAAGCAGCCCCAAGTCTGGCACTAGCAGCAGCCAGCCTCAGTGTGCAGCTTAGCCCCCCTCTGGCACCTCCAATCCCAATACAGGTGGCAGTCATCTGCAGATCACTTTGCAGCTCATACCAAGTGGTTCCAGGCAGGGCACAGGCAGTGACTGAACTTGGCCTGTACCAGAGCTTTTCCTAACAGGCCCCAGAACCAACACACCCAGTGGCTAACTTCAGATCACACCAGAGCATCACCCAACCACCTCCATAAGCAACACATCCAAAGGGCAGACTCAGCAGACACCAGAATTCCTCTGAAGCAAATCCTGCTCCATTGGGTAAATCTGGCACAATAACTCCTCCACTGTAGTCATAGCCAGTCTTCACAGCCAATCAGCCTAAGGGTTAATCTCTCCTGCTGATGTATCAATAGCAATTAATTCTCTACTACAACAGGAAGACACACATAACTCAAATAGGAGACACACCTGGAGTACTGGGTCAGGTAAACAAAAAGATGGTGCCCCTAGGCCCTGCAGGGCACCTACTGCATTAGGCCATTCTACATAATACATAAAAACACAGGGAGGCAATCAAAATGAGGCAGAAAAGAAACATGTCCCAAATGAAAGAATAGAACAAAAGTTGAGGAAAAAAGCTAAATAAAATAGGGATAAGCAAACTACCAGATACAAAGTTCAAAACACTGGTTATTGGAATGCACAGTGATCTTAGTGAGATCTTCAACAAAGAGCTAAAAAACATAAAAATGGAGACAGAAAACAAAAAAGAACAAGTCAAAATGAAGAGTACAAAAACTAAAATGAATACAGTACAGGGAATCAACAGTAGTGGATGAAGCAGAGGATTGAATCAGTGATTTAGAAGATAAGGTAGCAAAAAACACCCAATCAGAAGAGCAAAAGGAAAAAAAGAATCCAAAAACATGAGGATATTTTAAGGAGTCTCTGGGACAATGTCAAGCATACCAACATCCACATCATAGGGGTACTTAGGAGAAGAGGGAGAGAGCAAGGAATTAAAAACCTATTTGAAGAAATAATGACAGAGAACTTCCTTAACCTGGTGAAAGAAATAGATACACAAGCCCAAAAGTACAGCAAGTCCCAAACAAGATGAACCCAAAAGGCCCACACCAAGACACATCATAATTAAAATGCCAAAGAAAGAATCTTAAAAGCAGCAAGAGAAAAGCACTTGGTTACTTACAAGGGAGCTCCCTTAAGACTATGAGCTGATTTCTCAACAGAAACATTTCAGACCAAAAGGAATTGGCATGAAGTATTCAAAGTGATGGAAAACAATGACCTACAACCAAGACTACTCTACTTAGCCAGGCTTTCATTTAGAATTGAAGAGATAAAGAACTTCCCAGATAAGAAAAAGCTAAAGGAGTACATTACCACCAAACCAGTACTACAAGAAATGTTAAAGGAACTTCTTTAAGAAGAGGAAGAAGAAGAAAAAGATAAAAAATATGAATAATAAAACATGAATAACTACATATTTATCAACAGTTACTTTAAATATAAATGGATTAAGTGCTCTAATCAAAAGACATAGGATGAATGAATGGATAAGAAAACAAGACCCTTAACATATGCTGTCTACAAGAGACTCATTTCTAATTGAAAGACACACACAGACTGTAAGTAAAGGAATGGAAAAGATATTTAATGAAAATAGAAACTTTAAAAAAAGCTGAGGTAGCAATACTTATACCAGACAAAATAGACTTTAAAATATAGGCTGTAGCAAGGGACAATGAAGGACTCAGAAATTCCACTTCTGGGTATTTATCTGAAGAAACCCAAAACAGTAATTGAAAAAGACAGATGGATTGATATGTTCATTGCATTATTTGCAATAGCTGAATATGGAAGCAACATAGACAAATGGATAAAGAGACAATGGAATATTACTCAGCCATAAAAAATAAAATCTTGTGATCTGCAACAACAGTGATAGACCTAGAGGTATTAGGTTAAGTGAAATAAGTCAGACAGAGAAAGACAAATACCACATGATTTCACTTATATCCACTTAGTGGAAACTAAGAAACACAATAAACTTATAAACAAAACAGGAACAAACTTATAGATACAGAAAACATTTTGATGTTTCCCAAATGGGAGAGGAGTTGGAGGCATGGATAAAAAAATGGAAGAGATTAAGAAGTGCAAATTAGTAGTTACAAAATAATCACGGGGATGTAAGGGATAGAATAGGGAATACAGTCAGTAATATTGTAATAACTATGTATGGTGTCAGATGGGTACTAGATTTTGGGGGGTGATCACGTCATAAGCTTTACAAATATCTAATCACTGTGTTATATACCTCTAACTAATATAATATTGTATGTCAAATGTAATTGAAAAATAAAAAAAAATATTAAATTGAAAGAAAGGTGAAAATATACTAGGAAAATCTCAAAAAAGATATTTTCAAGTTCAACGTATGAAATTGAAAATTGAGTATGATGATTCAATAAGTATAGCTAATAACACCCATCTTCCATTTGACTTGATAAATTTTGTGAGTTTTTTTCCCCAGCTGTGACAGATATTAAAATCAAATGCTGAAATTAACTGAACCTAGAACCAGAGCATCTGCTTGTTTCATCACTAAATATTTTACTAAGAGTTCCAATAATGAAGCATATATAATCTCACTGTTATCACTAAATAATACTAAGTATTTTATTAATTTGATTATATAATTTTTATTTTAATAATTACTAATTTAAATTACTACTAATGGTTAAAGACTCTTGCCACTAATTAAATAAATAAAACTTATTGAAAGTGTGTTGTTTATGATATCTTTTATCATTTAACTGTTTCTTTATTCTGTGTATGTTTTATGTATGCTGCTCCATGTGATTGGAGCTGGAAGGATCTTTGGAGTTCATCTAGCCCAGCCCTGTCATTTCAGCAATGAAGAAATGGAGGCCGAAGTGGTCAGAATACATCTCTAGGACCAGAACCCAGGTTCCCCAGTTCCCAGCACAGAGTCCTTTTCTCCACATCAGCCTGCTTCCTCCAGGCTGTAGTATTGCAGGAACAGTAAAATACAGGCTCCACTTTCCGCGTCTTGAAAGTGGCAGTCTGTTGCTGGTGCAAAGCCTTGAGTCCACTGATGGGGGAAAATAAGAATTTTCCAAACCTCCAGAAAGCATGGCTTTGCGATGACAGCTCATTCCACTCTGTTGTCTTTGGAAGTTCAATAAAGTCAAGGCTGAGACCATGAACTGGATCCGGAACTTGGGATTTGTGTCACAGTCTACATAGTCCCAACTCAATGCCAGTTACTCATTCCTTCCATTTAGGCAACAACAAACAGTAAAACCACAGACAGGGAGCAGTGTGAAAAGTCCTGACTGAGAGGAGAGAGGTCTCTGACTGTTATGCAGAAGCATTCACTTCCTGAAGAGACACCCAGCTGGACTATGTGTTCTTTGGGGGATGGTAACTTGGGTGTGAAAAGGGTAGCTGGGGCACGGATGTTTTCTTTCTTCATTGAGAAGGCAAAAGTTCATTAACTGGGAAAAGCAGCCACAACTCCTAAGATAGTATTTCCAACAGATAGAGTGCCCGTGCTTGGGGAAGGAAAATGAGAGTCAGTGCATACTGTGAGGACAGGTTGCAGTTTGATTCTAAAACGTCTTCTCAGACCTAGTCCCTGGGCTATTGAGTCCTTGGTGTATTAGATCCTTGAGGGCAGTGCTGTGGGATGGAGACAGATTTTAGGCCTTCCCCTGCCAGACGCTAGTTGGGCTTATGATTGAAGGGGACTGAGCTGGTGTCTTCATCTGCTGCAGTGTGACAGTAAAGCCTTCCTTGTAGGGGCATGGAGAACTGCATAGTGCCAGATACATAGTAAGTAATCAATAATAACTACAGCATGAAATATTTCACATATAGACGGGGTCTAGAAAGTAATACAGTGAACATTAGTACATTCACTTTTCAGCATAATTAATAAAACGTGAAATCCTGACTGCATTCCTTTCTCTGCATTTTCCCACCCAGATAACCACAGTCCTGAACTGGTGCTTACATTCCCACATCTATATTTTTACTAAAAATGATGAGTAGAATATTGTGTGAATGTTTTTAAACATAAGGCACCCTATATATTAATTCTATAAGTCCATCGTTTCACTTCAGAATTTTGTTTATGAGGTTCATCCTTGTCGATTTGTGTAACTCTGGTTTGCATCATTTTTATAAGCTTTTCACTCATTATCTTAATGAGGAATATTTAGGTTGTTTCAAGGGTTTTTTCCCTACTACAATTAATGCTGCAATTACAGTAGTTTCTGTGTGCCTCTGTTTTTCTCATTTCTAAAATAAAGTCAATGCACCTTCCCTGCCTATATTCACAGGATCCCTTAAAATGACATTTTTAGATGCCCTGGCTGGTGTGGCTCAGTGGATTCAGTGCCAGCCTGTGAATCAAAGGGTCGCTGGTTCTATTCCCAGTCAGGGCACATACCTGGGTTGCAGGCCAGGTTCCTAGCAGGAGTCGTGTGAGAGTCAACCACACATTGATGTTTCTCTTCCTCCCTTCCTCTCTCTCTAAAATTAAATAAATAAAATCTTTTTTAAAAAAAGACCCGACATTTTTAGAGCATTTTTTTCCAGTTTACAAAATGCCTGTAAGTTGATTATAGCCTCCCACAGATGGAGGCCAGACTCATACTGGGGTTTTCCGGGTCTCAAACTAAGGCTCATTACAGTACCTTATGCTGCAAAAGCTCTTTCTAAACAGAAGAGACTTTTGCAGTTTGAAATGTGGCATCATCATTTCCAAAAAGTACGTTTTGCTCAAAGCCTACTTATTCTTTCTGCTTATCTTTCAAATAGGGTTTCAGATTCCACAGCTGAAATTTCCCAAACCAAAGTCTTGCAAAACAAATTCAATTTTCAATTTTCCATCCTGAGGTAAAAAATAGTTCCTTGCAATAACCTTGGCATTTGCTGCCTGGTCAATGTGGCCTTTTAGTGAGTTTCTCTATAATCAAGATTTCCATGGATTTTTTTTAGTTGAGTTTTTCCAACTATAAAATTAGTACAAGATTGTTATATAAGGTCTTGTAAACTGTAAATGTGGAAAAAAGAAAAACTCACCCAGAAACAAGTACTGTTATCATTTTGGCACATTTCTTTCTAATTTTTTTCAACATGTTTATATAGCTGGGCTTGTGCTGTTGATCTAGTTTTGAACCCTGAATTTTCCACTTAACATTATAATGTAAGCTTTCCCTCTATGGACTTCTAGTGGCCAAAATTTACCCAGAAAGGAAGTCTGAGTCTCCAAGGAAGCTCATTCTCAGAAAGGAAAAAATTCTGTTCTTCACAAGGTTATGGGAAAAACGCCTCTTTGTTGGTTTAGGCTGCCCCTGAATAACTCTTTATTAAATTGTGCAAGTAAATTTCTGCTTTCTGTACTAGTTTGATTTCCATAAAGATAATGGCTGGAAATAAATAAAGTATGTAGAATGTGTGTGTTTAAACATACATTTATATGGTAGACGTACATGTAAATATGTAGATAAATGTGTATATTTATGTGTGACTAGATATTTGCATTTATACACACACATGCTCACATACACAGAGACACACAACCCTTTAGGGAAGGTGATGCAACAAGAAAAACAAAAAGTATGACATTACTATTATTTTACATTTTGCCGAGTCAGCTTGACTTTATTCTGACTCTATTATGATCTTAATCTCAGGATTCTCCCTTGAAAGGGGTGAAATAATTATTAAAGACAGCTTGTAGTCCAAGTTAATTTGTTGTTGGAAGAACTAATTTTCCATTCCAGGTGTTCTTTATCAAGTATAACAACACAACCTGTAACAATTGACTATTTCATTTATGAAGAAACTAATTAGAACTAAACAGATTTAAGTTTACAATACAACTAATTAAGAAACACTAGGTATGTAGTATCCATAGAATAACTAGCTTTGAAACCAGAAAATAGTTTACTTAGATTCAATGAACATGTTTGTAATCTAAGTAGGGATCAAGTCAAGAAATATGCCAAGGAAATTTTCTCTTAATAATCCATCATCAACTTAAAAGAAGTTACCTTATGGAATATAGCCTAGTATTTTAACTCATGAAGTATGTAAAGGGGCAAATTTCCCCAGGTAAGATACATACAGAGAAACAATTAGCTGTGAAGTTATGGAATAGATTATTTTTCAAAGTGTTGAAGTGGTTTTGAAAGTAATAGTGAATAATACTGAGATATAGTCTCCAGTTTACCTGAATTCACTGCAGCATTTTTCTCTGACTCCAAAATGTGTAACAACTTCACCTCTGTTGCCACATTTCTTTTTAAAAAAAGATATTTTATTGATTATGCTATTACAGTTGTCCCTGTTTCCCCCCTTGCCCCCTCTACCCAGTACCCCCATTCCCTCCAGCAATCCTACCCCATAGTTCACGTCCATGGGTTGTGCACGCAAGTTCTTCAGCTTCTCCATTTCCTGTACTGCTTTTAACATCCCCTTGTCTATTTTGTACGTGCCAGTTATGCTTCTTGATCCCTGCACCTTTTCCCCCATTCTCCCCCTTCCTCCTCCCAGCTGATAACCCTCCAACTGATCTCCCTATCTATGGTTCTGTTCCTCTTCTGGTTGTTTGCTTAGTTTGTTTTTTTAGATTCAGTTGTTGATAGTTGTGAATTTGTTGCCATTTTAATGTTCATAGTTTTGATCTTCTTTTTCTTAAGTCCCTTTAACATTTCATGTAATAATGGCTTAGTTGTGATGAACTCCTTCAGCTTTACCTTGTTGGAGAAGTACTTTATCTGCCCTGCCATTCTAAACATTAGCTTTGCTGGATAGAGTAATCTAGGTCGTAGGCCCTTGCTTTTCACCGCTTCGAATACTACTTGCCAGTCCCTTCTTGCCTGCAAAGTTTCTTTTGAGAAATCAGCCGACAGTCTTATGGGAACTCCTTTGTAGGTACCCCTGCTTTTCTCTTGGTGCTTTTAAGATTTTCTCGTTATCTTTAACCTTTGGCATTTTAATTATAATGTGTCTTGGTGTGGTCCTCTTTGGGTCCAACTTGTTTGGGGCTCTCTGTTATTCCTGGACTTGTATGTCTATTTCCTTCACCAAATTATGTAAGTTTTCTTTTATTATTTTTTCAAATAAATTTTCAACTTCTTGATATCCCTCTTCTCCTTCTGGTACCCCTATGATTTGGATATTGGTTCATTTGGAGATGTCCCAGAGGCTCCTTTTACCATGCACATTTTTTGAATTCTTTTTTCTTTTTGCTGTTCTGGGTGAATGCTTATTTCTTCCTTATGTTACACATCGTTAATTTGAATCCCAGCTTCATCCCCTCTACTGTTGGTTCCCTGTAGATTTTTCTTTATTTCACTTAGTGTAACCTTCATTTCTTCCTGGATCTTTTTAATTTTGTTGCCCTACTCAGTGAGTGTTTTGAGCATCCTACTCACCAGCGTTTTGAACTCTGCATGTGATAGGTTGGTTATCTCTGTTTCATTTAGGTCTTTTTCTAGAGTTTTGATCTGTTCTTTCATTTGGGCCTTGGTTTTTGCCTCCTCATTTTGCAACCTCCCTGTGTTTGTTTCTATGTATTAGGTACAGCTGCTTTGACACCATGTCTTGGTAGTGTGGCCTAATGTGGTAGGTGTCCTGTAGGGTCCAGTGGCACAGCCTCCGCCTTCACCCAAGCTGGGTATTTGAGGTGTGCCCTTTGTGTGGGCTGAGTTCAACCTGTTCTTGTAGTTGAGCCTTGGTTGCTGTTGGCAGATCAATAGGAGGGATTTAGTCAGGTCAGTCAGCTGCAGGGATTGGCTGTGACCATTTACCTCTAACTCTACCCTCTGTGGAGGATCAGCTGTGCAGCAGCAAGGTGGTGGTGCTCTGATGTGGTCTGTAATTGTTTACTTGGTGTGCTGGCCCTGGGGTTTCCTGGGTGGTGCAGGCGGAGATCAGCTCCTGTGTTTGTTTTGCCTGGGGCCACCCTGACTGAGCTATAAAGCAACCTGAGATGGCTGCTCCTTGTGCTGGTTTTGGAGATTCCCAGGTGAAGCCAAGCTGTGAATCTAGGCTGGCAACTGCTAGTGCCGGGCCTGGGGCTCACTGAGCCCAGCTGTTGCTTGTTTGATAGGATTTAGGAAGTTGTGAAGCACAAGCCAAGAGCAGCCATTCATATGGAAAAGCTGCTTGGGTGGGCCTGTAAGTTGGGTGGGGTAGAGCCTCTGTGGATCTCCAAGGTGGGTCAGACAGTGTTAGCCAGGTCTCAGATGGAGTCTCAGATATGGTACCAGCTTGCTGGCTCTTTTGAGGGAGATTTAGAAAAGGGACAATGGCTTCTGCTCACCTTGATGCCAGGCACTTCATTTCCTCCCTGTATACCACTGGTGGCTTTCAAGGTGCTATCCCAGTGCTGGAGCTCAGAGGGAGTAAGTCTGAGTAGGTGAGTCTGTGTGTGGGTTCTTTAAGAGGAACTGCTTGGGGCTCCAGGAGTTTCTTCCACTGACTCAGTTCCTACTGGTTTTTGCAGCCAGAAGTTGTGAGGATTTGTCCTCCTAACACTGGAACCCTGGGCTGGGGGGCCTGTGTGGGGCTGGGACTCCTTGCTCCTGAGATATCCCTTCTGAGTTTTTATCCACCCCATGTAGGTGAGCGATCAGCCCGTTCTGTATCTGTGCCCCTCTTATCAGTCTGGATGAATATGATTTCTTTAATTCTGTAGTCGTCAGACTTCCATTCAACTTGATTTCTGACAGTACTGAGTGGTGGTTGTTCTACATTTTAGTTGTAATTCTGATGTGGTTGTGCAAGGAGGTGAACCATGTCTACCTAGGCCGCCATCCTGACTGGAAGTCAGCCTCAGTCATTTTGAATGCGACCGCCACACAGTCACATGCTCACTCAGCAGTGTCTACCGCCCCCACTGATTAGCACTGTGAGGTGGTCATTGTTCACCTTGCACATTCCAGTCCACTCTCCTTGGCTGCCAGGTTACATTGATGTCGTGCAAACTGTTCTCATTATGTTAACAATGGCTGGACTTTTTCCACATAGACCTCGGTTAATGCATTATAACTCAGCCATAAAAAAAAAAAAAATTCTTGCTACCTGAAATGTTATAGATGGAACTAGAGCGGGGGTCCCCAATTCCCTGGCTGCAGACCAGTACTTGTGCAGCCTGTTAGGAACCTGAGCTCCGCCTCCTGTCTGTGCCTCGCCCCCACTCCTCCACACCAGGAGGTAAGTGCGGGTGAGAGCCTGAGCTTCACCTCCTGTCCATCCCCCAAGCTTGCCTGAGCTCTGCTCCCCTCTGTTTTCTCCCTCTCCTTCCATGGAAAAATTGTCTTCCTTGAAACCAGTCCCTGGTACCAAAAATGTTGGATATCGCTGCCCTAGAGGGTTTTGTGCTGAGTGAAATAAGTCAGAGAAGGAAAAATGCCATATAATTTCACTTATATGTGGAAGCTAAAAAACAAAATTAACGAACAAACAAAACAGAATCAGACTCACAGATACAGAGAACATTTTGATAGTTGCCGGGTGGGAGAGAGATTGGGGGGATGGGTGAAAAAGAGGAAGGGTTAAGAATTACAAATTGGTAGTCACAAAACCATCATGGGGATGTAAAATATAGCATACGGAATATGGTAAAAAATATTTATGGTGTCAGATGGGTACTAGATTTATCGGGGTGATTACTTCATAAGTTCTATAAATGTTTAATCACTATATTGTACACCTGAAACTAACATAATATTGTATGTCAACTGTAATTGAAAAATTAAAAAATTACTTTAAAAAAGAGACCAAGTCCTATTATTTATTGAAAGAAAGCTGGTATAGCATTTGAGAAGACTTTCTTGCAAATGGATGGGTCTATAATCTTGTTGAGGGAGAGGGAGAAGGTTTATTTTGGGTGAAATAAGACATGTGAGTACACCCCCAGGGAAAGGGAACTATACTTGATGAATTGGAATAAATTATTGTGGTGAGCATTACTTAAAGTAACAGACAATTTGGGTAGTGAAAGATCTTTATCAAGATCTGCAAAGGTTAATCTGATATTACAGCATGTGGAAGTTATGGGCCAAGGAGCTCTAGGGTTTACAAAGCAAGGACTATCAGAAAAATGAATAAACTTCTTGTCCACTGAAGCTCTAATTTTGGAGAAACATCCAAGTATTATATGTACTAGCAAAACAAACAAAAGCGCACAAAAAAAACTCTCAAACAAAAAGTGGAGACGGGGTGCAAATAAAGGGTTAAATAAATTATGATACACACACTAAATGGATTTGTTGTGCCCCTACCCACGTGCCACTTTCCAGGCAACTGATGCTTCTTTCTGGGCACTGGGACCCATGTAATTGCACCAATGTAAGTCCTACCATGAATAATTTGACTTTATGGTACATCTTATTACAGATCCTGATTAGTAAACCCATTCCTTTCAGAATTCTTCCAGAAATTCTCATTTCTGAAACTCTTTATTGCTAATTTCTTGCACTCCCCCTATCGGCAGAGACAGCTATTATCTGTAATTGTTGTGAATTTCACAATTGCCAAAGTCACATAATATTTGCGAAGTACCAAATATCCCTCTCTTTCATTTGTTATCCAGTTAGGACAGCCCCAGGATGAAGAGGAAGATTATTATTAATGGACAATCAGTGTACAAGAAACCCATCATAGATGATCACTTTCTGTATATAGGTTCATTCCATAATTGTTCTGCATAACAATGCCCTAGACAGCAGACCAAATTAAAATGCATACCCAGCAGAGTTGTAATGTTTTAGTTCTAATTAACCAATTCTATCTCCTTGAATGTAAATGATCTATCTTCTTATTTTAAGGTTTTGCTATTTAACATCGATTGAGTACAAATTCTGTAGTAGATTGAAAAACAGTTCTCTTCAAACCTATTTCAAAGGTGAATGCCTCCAAGTCTTGTCATCAGACACTACTCAATCCCTTCATGTGTGCTTAAGGCTTTGTCTGTGAGGGTTGGAGGTGGGCAGGTTTTTATTTCTATTTTATATTCTCTTCCCCCTTCCCTAACATTGGAGTAAGCGGCGGTGGGTGGATTTGCAGGCAGCAGCTCTGTTGTCCTTCAGGGCTGCATGGGGAGAGGGTGAGTGTTCTCTCCGCAGAACCCCCTTCTTTAAAAAGATCACAGCCCCTTCTTTTGAGGAGGAAGAAATGGGGAAAAAAGAAAACAAAATAACATAGCCAGCATTCTTTATAACTGGACTTGCGTGAAATGAGATAGATAGATAGATGATAGGTAAATTGGTTTCTGCCCCAAGTTTCTGACACAGAACTTCTCAAACCCTTGTATATAGGGTGTTAGGAGAATCTTTTGTTCTAACATTTTGTCTTTGACCCCAGTTACTGACACAGAGCTCCTAAATCCCTTTGAATTTTCTAGGTGATAGCAATGGCTTTTGTTCTTATGAGGTGACTTTTTGTCACCTGGATGGGGAACTAGTCACCCGAAAGACCAAAATATGATTAGAAGCTTGGAATTTTTGGCTCCACCTCCCATTCACAAGAGAAGTGAGAGGGGCTGGGAATGGAGTTTATAATTGATTGTGCCTACTGTGATGAAGCCTCTATAAAAATCCGCCTGATACTGGGTTCAGGGAGCTTCCAGATCGGTGAACACATCCGCACACTGGGAGAATGGTACAGTCTAACTCCACGGGGACAGAAGCTCCTGTGCTTGGGACCCTTTCAGTCATCACCCTGAGTACCTCTTCATCTGGCTGTTGATCTGAATTCTTTATGACAGTCTTTGTTATGTGATAAACTGTAGAACCTAAGTGTTTCCTTGAGTTCTATGAGCTGTTCTAGCAAATGATGGAATCTAAGGAGTGATGGTGATCGTGTGAAACTCCAATTTGAAACCAGATCGACAGAAGTTGTGAGTAACCTAGGGGACCTACCACTTGTGACTGACATCTGAAGTGGGGGATGGTTTTGTGAGACAGTGCCCTTTACCTGTGGAGTTTGCATTAGCTCTGAGTAGCGTCAGAATTGAGTTGAATTATACGATACCTAGCTGGTGTTTCAGAATTGCTTAATGTGTGTAAAACCCACACATCTGGTGTCAGAAGTATTGTGAGTATGGTGGTAAACACAGGGGGAGGGTAACGCAATGTGTGATTGTTCTGTTCTACCTGGTTTTTTTCTATAGAGTTTGAATATTAAATCAAATGTTTCCTTTTGAAGAAGTGCTTACAAGATGTGTTCAGTGTCATTGTTCCATCTTTTTGTTCTGTCACAAGTAATATGATTTCTTATTTGAATTTCCATTTTCTACATAACAAAATGTATAAATAAGTAAAGATCAGGTAAAACTTTCATCCCAGACTACAGGTGACTAACAGGCCATATTTCGTAAACATAAATGTAGTTTTAAATCTTGGTTGGAAGTTCTTTCCAGTAAAATTGACACTTTTACTACAACAAAGAAGCAAATAATTAAATCCAATTGAGAACTTAACCCAAAAAAATTCTTTAAAGCAAAATTTCTATTAAAATTTTTTTGTGTCTAACTTTATTTATTTTATACTTTAAATTTTGTTTTTTAAATTATAGTTTTCATTTAATGTTATTTTGTATTAGTTTCAGGTGTCTACCATAGAGATTAGACAATAGTCACTTCACGAAGTGCTCCCCTTTATATTCCAGTTACCCACCTGGCACCGCGCATAGTTATCGCAACAGTATTGATTACATTCCCTATGCTGTACTTTACATACTGACTACTCTGTAACTACCAATCTAGAAAATATTTTTTTAAACAAGCTCAAAAATAAAAATAAAAATTGTCCAACAATCTAACTTCTGTGTTGCAATCTGCTTGGCAAAGTAAAGTGTACTGATGACAAATACTTTAAAAAATTGCATCTGAAAGAAAAACCTTTTCAGGTTGAAGGAAATTGCTCAGAGGCAGGGATATAATCTTGGTCCGAGATCAAAAAACATTATCATAAAACAGACTCTTCTCTGTTTTTACAGAAATTGATGGTTATCAAAAGAATTTAAGAATTAATAAGAAAAACTATGGCCAACAGACCAGAGAATGGGGAAAGGGCTGATGCTTAACTAAATTCTTTTACTTGGGTCATTGGGAGGTCGGGAAGAATTGATTTGTTACATTTGTCTTTAAATTCCCCCTCTTCCTCCTCATGTTGCCTTAAAATTTCTGTCCTTGTGTTTTCAGTGGCTGTTAAGAATGAATGAGCTTACTTGATAATTAGACTAAATTATTCTTGCTTGGGAGTCATTGATCAGTAATGCCAGTTTCTCGGCAGAGGGACTCAACCCAGTGGTTGAGGAAGAAAGCCTAGCCATTCAGAATGCTTCAGTGCTGCGTGCAAGAAATGTAAAGAACTGACTAGAAGGGATAGAAATAGTGGAACAAAGTAAAGAATAGGTCTACTTTTTCTGCTCAGTGAATGTTAAGTATATTGTTTATTTTCCTGTCCAGCATCCATGTTTGGGGGGAATTGCCCCTCCTCCACTATATGTCATTCTAGTGGGGCTGTGGATCATGGGACCTCACCCGTGACCATAGAGGGTTGGGCATATGTGGGAGGTCCCCGACCCAAGTTAAGCCAATCAGTGCATTAAGTTTTAGTCATTAGGATGATACTTTTCTCCCACATCCTCTCTGGCACTTTTTATTTCTTGTGTTGTTGATAACAGCCATTCTAATGGGTATAAGGTACTATCTCATTGTGGTTTTGATTTGCATTTTGCTTTTTGTTAGTGAAATTGAACCTTTTTTTGTGTATCTGTTGGCCATTTGTATGTCTCTTTCAGAGAAGTGTCTGTTCAGGTGCTCTGCCCATTTTTAAATAGGATTATTATTATTTTGTTGTTGTTCAATTGTATGACTTCTTTATATAGTTTGGATATTAACCTCTTATTGGAGATATTATTTGAAAATATTTTCCCCATTTGATTGGTTTCCTTTTTGTTTCGTTGATGGTTTCTTTGGATGTGCAGAAGCTTTTTAGTTTGACAAAGTTCCATTTATTTTTACTTTTAATTTCCTTACTTTTAGTTCAAATTCATAAAATTCTCTCTAAGAGTAAGGTCCTTTAGTTTAGTTGGTATGTTTTCTTTTATGGATGTTACTGTTTCAGGTTTTATATTTAGGTCTTTGATCCATTTTGAGTTCATTTTTTTTTGGTACAGTATCAAATAGCAGTTTAATTTAATTCTTTTGCATGTGGCTTTTTAATTTCTTTAGTACTATTTATTGAAGAGGATTTCTCTTCTTCATTGCATATTTTTGGCTCTTCTGTTGATAGTTAGTTGCATAAAGAACCCTTGTGCGCTGTGTCAGAAAGCAGATTGGTGCAGTCACTGTAGAAAACAGAATGGGGGTTCCTCAAAAAATTAAAAATGGAACTGCCCTGTGACCCAGCAATTCCACTTTTGAGTATTTACCTGAAAAAACCTGAAACAATAATGAGAAAGAATACATGCACTCCTATGTTTATTACAGAGTTATTTATAATAGCAAAGACATAGAAGCAATCCAAGTATCCACCATTAGATGAGTAGGTAAAAAAAGCTGTGGTACATATATACAATGGAATATTACTTGGCCATAAAAATGAAATCTTACCATTTGCAAAAGCATGAATGGACCTAGAGTATATTATGCTAAGTGAAATAAGTCAGCCAGAGAGAGACTAATACCATATGATTTCACTTATATGTAGAACCTTAAGGAAGAGAATAAACAAATGCACAAATCTGAAACAGTCATAAATACAGAGAACAGCTTGATGGTAGCCAGAGAGAGAGGAGTTGGGGAAGTGGATGAAAAAGGTGAAGGGATTAAGAAGTACACATGGGCAGTTACATAGCAGATAAGGGAATGCAAAGTAGAGCATGAGGAATGTAGTCAATAATACTGTGGTGACTACATATGGTGTCAGGTGGGTGCTTGGGACAGCAGGGGGAGCACTTTGTAGAGTATATGATTGTATGATTGTCTGATTGTCTGACCACTAAGCAGTGCACCTGAAACTAGTGCAAAATAGTATTAAATGTAAACTGTAACTGAAAAAAAAAAAGAAGAAAATTAGTTTCCTGTATACAAGTGGGTGTATTTCTGGAATCTCGGGTTTGTTCCATTGGTCTGTGTGTCTGGTTTTCTGCCAATACAATACTGTTTTGATTATTGTAGCTTTGTAGTATAATTTGAAGTCAGGGAGTGTGATACTCCCAGCTTTGTTCTTTCTTTTTCTGGATTACTTTGGCTATTTGGGGTCTTTTGTGGTTTCATAGAAACTTGATGGATTTTTTGGTTCTATTTCTTTAAAATATGCAATAGGAAGATCATTGGGGATTGCATTAAGTCTGTATATTGCTTTGGGTAATATGACCATTTTAACTATGTTGATTCCTCAAATCCATGAATATGGGATATTTTTCTCTTTCTTTGTGTCTTTTTCAGTTTTTTAAATAATGTCTTATAATTTTCAGTGTGAAGATCCTTCACATCCTTTGTTAAATTTATTTCTAAATATTTTATTTTATTTTTTGCAATTGCAAAAGGAATTTTTTTATGACATTTCATTGTTAGTATATAGAAATGCAATGGGTTTTTGTGTCTTGATTTTATAGTCTGCAACTCTGTTGTTTGTTTATTGTTTCTAATAGGTTTTTGTAGTCTTCAGGGTTGCTGTGTAAAGAATTGGGTCATCTGCAAAATGTGAGAATTTTACTTCATTCCCAATTTGGATATCTTTTTCTTTCTCTTCCCTGATTGCTCTGCCTAGGACTTCCAGTACTATGTTGAATAACAGTGGTGAGAGTAGGCATCTTGTTTTGTTCCTGATCTTAGAGGAAAAACTTTTCTTTTTTCACCACTGGG
Organism: Mormoops blainvillei; assembly: GCA_004026545.1. Lineage (NCBI taxonomy): Eukaryota > Metazoa > Chordata > Mammalia > Chiroptera > Mormoopidae > Mormoops > Mormoops blainvillei. Next base: position 99,293 of record PVJD01000093.1, on the reverse strand, counting down.
TATGTTAATTAGCTGAGGGTTCATCATATAAGGCCTTTATTATGTTGAGGTACTTTCCTACCCACTTTATGTGATGTTTTAGTTATTAATGAATGTTGTATCTTGTCAAATGCTTTATTTCACCTATTGATATGATCATATAATTTTTATACTTTATTTTGTTAAAGTGGTATACTGCATTGATTGACTTGCATATGTTGAACCGTCCTTGTGACCCTGGAATGAACTCCACTTGGTCGTGATGTATTGTTATTTTTTAAATGTATCGCTGCATTTGATTTGCTGGTATTTTGTGTAGGATATTTTCATTTATATTCATCAGAGATATTGGTATCTAATTTTCTTTTTCTTTGCCTTATCCTTACCAGGTTTTTATAACAGGATAATGTTGGCTTCATAACATGAGTTAGGGAGTATTGCCTCTTCTTCAGTTTTTTTGAAGAGTTTGAGAAGGATAGGTATTAAATCTTCTTTGAATGTTTGGCAGCATTTACTCATGTAGTCCTGGATTTTTACTTTTTGGGAGAATTTTGATGATGACTATTTCAGTTTCCTTAGTATTGGCCAGTTTATTTAGATTTTCTAGTTCTGCATGATTCAGCCTAGGGAGATTATATATTTAAAATCTTGTTTATTTCTTCTAGGTTATCAATTTTGGTGGTATATAGCCTTTCATAGTATTCTTATATAGTCCTTTATATCTGTGGTGTCTGTTACAAGTTTTCCTCTTTCATTTCTGATTTCGTTTTGAGTCTTTTTTTTCCCTTTACTGAATCTAGCCGGAGTTCTGTCATTTTTATTAATCTTTTTTAATGAACCAGCTGTTGCTTTTTTTCTATTGTCTTTTTCTTCTCTATTTAGTTTAATTCTGCTCTTATTTTTATTATTTCCTTCCTTCTACTGACTTTAGTATTTTTGTTTGTTTTTATTTTCCTAGTTCTTTAAGGTGAAATGTTAGGTTGTTTGAGAGTTTTTTGTTTCATGAGTTAGGCCAACAGTGATTTAAACTTTACTGCTTTTATCGTATTCCAGAAATTTTGATATGTTGTATGGTCATTCTCATTTCTCTCTCTGTTTCTTTTGATCTCTTTTATTTTTCCTTTGACCCAGTCATTGTTTCAGTAGCATGTTGTTTAATCTCCACCTATTTATGTTTTTTTCCACTTTCTTTTTGCAGTTGATTTCTAATTTTAAAGCATACTGGTTAGACAATGTGCGTGGTATGATTCCAATCTTCTTAAATTTGTTGAGCCTAGTTTTGTGTCCTAACATGTGGTCAAGCTTTGAGAATATTCCACGTGCACTAGAGAAAAATGTACAATCTGATGTTTTAGGATGAAAAGCTCTGTAAATATTGATTATGTGCATTGGGTCTAATGTGTCATTTAAAGCCAATACTTCCTCTTTGATTTTCTGTTTGGATGATCTATTCATAGCTGTCAATGGGTTATTTAGGTTCCTTACTATAATTGTGTTTTTGTCAGTTTCTCTCTTTAGTTCTGTTAGCTGTAATTCATATATTTTGGTGCTCCAAAACATGCCTTCTTGAGATATTGTAGCATTTATTATTATAAAATATCCATCTTTGTCTTTTGTTACCTTTTTTTATTTTGAAATTTATTTTGTCAGATTTTTCCTCACCCAAAGACATTTTTTTCATTGATTTTCAGAGAGAGAGAAAGGAAAGGAGAGAAATATTGACGTGAGAGAGAAGCATGGATGGGTTGCCTCCCTTATGTGCCTGGACTAGGGATTGAACCCACAACCTAGGTATGTGCCCTGATTGGGAATTGAACCTGTGACCTTTTGGTTATGAGACGATCCTCCAACAATTGAGCCACACCAGGCAGGTCTAGGCTGTAAATATTTTTTCCAACCCTTCCATGATCTGCCAAATGAAGATTTTACTGCTGAGTGGGGCCACAGGGGAATGGGATGGGCAGGTTTATGCATCTGCAGAATCCTTTGTCTGATGCTTCGGAGTGTTGGAACTTTTTTGCACCGTTTCTGTATCCCTGGCCTTGGGCACAGTTTCAGTGTGTGCCAGCCACTCAGGCCCAATTGCTGCCTCGGCCTCTCTGGTCTGATCTGCCCCGTGAGGGCTGCACCGCACCCCTCTGCTCAGATATGCCCATCTTCAGATGTCTCAATATGCCTGTGCCTCAGATGTGTTTGTATGTTGAGAAGGGAATCCTTTGTTGAATTATAGCTGTTCAACTTGTAGTAATTACAAGGGGAGGAACCTGGAGGTCTTCTTAGGCCACGATGCTACTGATGTCACTTCCTGGGGAGTCTTTATATATGCTTGTTTGCCATCTTAGTATCTTTGATCAGATGTCTGTTAAGGCCTTTGGTTCATTTTCTAATTGGGTTGTTTTCTTATAGTTGAGTTTTGTTTTAATCCTTACCAGAGAATCTGCTTATTGATTTCAGATGGGTGTGTGTGTGTATGTGTGTGTGTGTGTGTGTGTGTAAGAGAGATAGAGAGAGAGAGAGAGAGAGAGAGAGAGAGAGAGAGAGAGAGAGAGACTGATGTGAGAGAGAAACATCCATAGGTTCCTTCCGGTACAGGCCCTGACTGGGAATTAAACCCGCAACCTTTTTGGTATATGGGACGACACTCCAACCAACTGAACCATCTGGCCAGGGCTTAAGAGTTTTTTGTATATTTTGCACAACAGTCCTTTATCAGACTTTTTTTTTTTTTTGGCAAATATTTTCTCCCAGTCTGTGGCTTGTCTTCTCATTCTTTTGACAGTGTCTTTCATAGAGAAGTTTTAATTTTAATGAAGTCCAGTTATCAATTATTTCTTTCATGGATAGTACTTTTAGTATTGTATCCAAAATATCATCACCATACCCAAAGTTATCTAGGCTTTCTGCTGTGTTATCTTGTAGGAGTTTTATAGTTTCGTGCTTTACATTGAGGCCTGTGATCCATTTTGAGTTAATTTTTGTGAAGGGTATGAGGTCTGTGTCTAGATTCATGTTTTTTTCGTTTGCACTTAAATGTGCAGTTGTTCGAGCACCATGTATTGAAAAAACTATCTTTGTTCCATTGTATTATCTTTGCTTCTTTGTCAAATATTGGTTGACTATATTTATGTAGGCCAGTTTCTGGTTCTATTTTTCTATACAGTTTCTGTTTTTTCTCCTGTAAATTCCTTTCCTCTATTCTGTAGTTGCCCAGTGGAAAGGGTTGGCTTTATATATGGTACGGAGCGTGCTGTCTGGTTCTACTGTTAGTGTTTCAACATACATCATTTATGTAATAAAGGATCACCACTTGGGACTTACCAAGTTTCCACCGGGGTTCATGGTCCTTGATAGAATACTCAAGTGGCACGGTTGCTCTTCTTATGAAACCAGCATTCTGACAGGACAAAATATTTTTGAGAGCATTTTGCTTCTACTTTTTCCCACAAAGTCTATTAAATTATATTTGGCGGATAAAGATTTTTCATGAATGCTTGAAGTGCAATACAGACTCTATCAGTTTCCTTTTCTTCACTGCCTCTCTATTTCTTTCTGTATTTTGTCACCATCTGTTTTAACCCATCATGCATTTAGGGTAATGTTCCCATTATGAAATGTTTCTATATATGGATTTATTTTTATAAATTTGTTCTGAACTTTTAGTTCACATTTTATATAAGCTACGGTTAGCATTCATATGAATTTCCAGTCACTCTTGATGGAGATAATTTTAAAAAGACATACCTGGGAGTTGGGACTGAAAAGGAGGAAAACCAGGTGGCAAAACAGGAACAAGAGTTTTTGCCGTGCAACCATCGGAAAGAGTCAGGAAGCTGAGCCATGGTACACCTGAGCCAGGTGGCAGCGCTCCTGCCTGTGAGCGGGAGGGCAGAGCCTGGTGAGGTGAGAGAAACTGCTGAAGCCAGGGCCTGGGGTATTGCAGCCTTCTCGCATGTTTCCAGCCGAGAAGTATCATGGAGGCATTAAGGCTGTACAACCCAGCGCATCAGTGGGAAATCTGAGAAATTCCAATTTAATTACAGGTTAAACTAAAAAAATTATAGAAAGTTTACTCAAAGATTTTTCATCTCAAGGATCAGAGAACTGTGGAGATTTATCTCAAAGTTCAGAAAACTATGGAGACTGCTGGTGGCCTACTCAATACTAGTCAGTTTTTTATCCTTACTACAAAGAACCTTTGCTTCGATCAGGAAGGCAACACACTGTCTGAAAGCTACCTTACCCAGCCTCCTTTGCAGTTAAGGGTGGACATGTGACTAATTCTATCCAATGGGTGTAGATGGAAGTTGCTGAGTAGAAGGCTTCATGGAAAATACCCTCAAAAGGAGGCTAACTTAGCCTGCAAGGTCCTTTTGCCCTTCCCTCTTCCTATCTGAAATAAAGCTGTGGTCGTGGGCGCTGTTGTGGCCAATTTGTAAATGTGGCGATACCTTGAGGTTAGAAGACATGTGTTAAGGTAAGGATTGTGGAGAGAAAGATAGGAGGCTGGGACACTGATGACATCATGAAGCCACCATGTCATCCGGGATGCCTTTCTCTTTATTTATTTGCATGTGAGAACAGCTGCCGGGCCTCTGTCACAGATGAATATAATTTCTAATGGACAGAGACTCTTCGTCCTTTAGGCCATCTTGAGACACGGGCAGGAGAAGCCTCACCACTCTGAGTCATGGAACCATAAAGCCATTTGACCTTGAATAGAGAACCAGACGTTGAAAAAGTTAATCTTTTTCTTTCAGCTTAAAATTTGCTGTTTTTCTTTCAGATTACAAAAATAATGAATTCTTGTCATAAGAAGAAATTCAAACAAAACTAAAGTGTACAAAATGAAAAGCGAGACTATCTTCTGATTTCTACCCTTCAGAGTAACCACCGTTAATTGGGTTTTGTGTTTTTCAAAAAATGTACCTCTTTGTATATACATACATAAAAATAATTTTAAAAATTATTCTTGACAAGCATGCTTTTTGCAAGTAAAATAAATTTATAAGCATCCTGGGGAGATCCTGATATTAAAAAAAGATTATAACCATAAATAAATAAAATTAACTGTATGGTAACTTCTGTTTTTATTTTAATATATGTAAAATATCATCGATAATCTCCTATCCCTGAGTGATTATTTCAAATCCAGGTTCCTCAGTGTCGGCAGATTGCCTGACCTCTTCTTCCACGGGAGAAATATAGGTTCCCAGGTGGAAGCTCTTTCAAGCTCCTGCCTCCCCACCTACCTTATCCACACCTCACCTTCCCGTCTTCCCTGTGGTCTGAACAGGTGTGTGCCTTTCACCTGTGCGCTGATCCCCTTCCTCCCATCTCCCGTAGATCTTGCACCATTCATTTTTTTCTTTCCCCTGAGTGTTCATCCTCTTCTCTGTTATCCCACTGAACATGGGAAAATGTTCAGCTTTGCTTTGTGTGCAGACATGAACAAAAACTTTTCCCTGACCTTATGTCTCCTACTAGCCACTGCTCTTTTTCTTTCTCATCACAGCATCACACTTGAGAGTGGTCTGCGTTTGCAGTCTTCCTCACTTTCATGGGAATCTGGCTTTGGTCCCCACCATTCAAATGATAGCTCCTAAGTGATCCATTCCGTGGATCCGATCTTACTTTTATTTTATCTGCATTTGTTTCTGCGGACTACTCCCTCCTTAAATCATTCTCCTTTTGTACTCACACCACCACATACTCTGTCTTCTACTTCTCCGCCCCGTCATTTTAGGTTATTTTTAGGTTCTACTTTTTAAATTATTATTGCTTTTTAGCCCCAGAATTTCTCTACAGCAATAGCTTCCTGACCTGGAAAAAGAATCATGGGTAGTTAGGTTGAAACTGTATTTGCATAGAAATTTACCTATGCTCGAGAAAATACCAATTGCCATGTGAAAGGTTGGGGTTGTGATTAAGTGAGAGAAAAGGGATCAAAAGTTTTTATCCTTCTTACCATTATTGGACACCTATTCTGTTTCCACGGTTTGCCAGGTATGAACTGATAACACCAAAATATAGTGAGATAGTAAAAATCTGCCCAGAACTGGAAAACTAAACATATGTCTAGGGCTGAGTAAGTAAATATGAACCCTGCTAATAAACAGACTGTGATAATGGACACATTTATAGAACTAACTGCAAAATCCACAAAGAATGTTATTTTTCCCAAAGTATGACAGGTGTCACACTGTATCTGTAAAATGCAGCAACAGTCCTTTCTCTTGGGTGATTACGACCTCTTCACAGTGACCCCCAAACGTCTCACGGTTCATTCTGCCTTCTGAACAGACCACTGAGATGCGGAAAATTCCTAATGTGCTTGCTTCATGACTGTTTCCAATTCCAAAGCACATTCCCGTTTCTCCTAGGCCTCCCTAAAAGATTATTAAGATCGAACCCTGACCCTACAGAAGCTCCTTCCTGTTCCTTCTGACCTAGATGCCCAAGATTTCTCATGGTGTATGTTTTTCATTGCTGCAGCAAGCTAACCTAATTTTGTAGGGCTACCTTTGTGTTGCTGGTGATTTTTATTGATTATCTTTATTGCTGTAGTTCTCATGCGTCTCTTATTCCTGATCGATATCCCAACTACTGACTGAACATCTCCTCTTGTGTGTTTTACCAGACACTTGAATAAAACATGTCCAAAACTGAATCCATCATTTTCTTTTCCAAATTTCCTGGCTTCCTCTTTCTTTTCTCTCAGCTATCTATTTAGATTTTTTTAAACCAAAAATTTTGAATCATTCTAGGCTCTTCTCATTTTCATTTCACTTATTACCAAGTTCTGGTAGGTATAGCCCTTAAATATATCTCAGATGTGTCCTTGTTCTTTATCTTCATCATTCATGAAATTAGGCCCTCCTCATCATGGATTAGGTCTTCACCATTTCACACCTAAAGCCCGCTCCACCCATTTCTTCGGGCATTCTCTCTCCAAGAACTAGGAGCCTGTTGTTATATGTGAGTAATTTTTGTTAAATACATAAAATAGTCATTAAGCTCTCAAGCCACGCGTGTTAAAATATTCCCACTTTATGTTGAAGGCTAGTGTCTTACCAATGTTAGTCACACAAGGAAGAAATACAACTCTCAGAAACAAATAAACAAAAATGGAATGCCTCAAAGGGCAGCACAGTGGGAACCTACCTACTTGTTTTGGTGTTGAGACTCCACGAGGACTAGTGGATTGTAATTCTTTTCTAAAACCAGAACTGGAACCGGACATACCTGTCAATGTTTGGGTCTTCGATGCAGGTATCTCGGATGCTGTGTGTGTAGTAGAATAGCACCTGTGGGACTCAGGTGTAGGTCTCCTAAGGAAGTATCTGAAACCTGCAAGTGATAAACCCGACTGGCCATGACTATTCTTTCTATTCTTCATGTCGAATTCCTTTTTATTCTACTTTAGAATAAAATAAATTCTCTTCAAAAGTTCTCATCTAAACTTCTTTGTTTAGGGTTTAAGAAAAACGATTTATATGTATTTCTGAATCAGGCTATGAGGGAGCTCCTAGTACCTTAGGAGAAGAGATAAAGGGATACTAGAAACCACTTAGTTAGTCGTAAGAGATTTTACTTCCAGAGCTAAGTTTTGAAGAGTTTGGGTTTTGTTAAATTAAAAGCTGTGGGATTCTCTGATTAAAATCTTTCAGTAACCTCCTTTGCTTTTCATAAAGATAAAGCAAGTCATTAGCCTAGCTTATAAGGACTTTAATATCCAACTCCCATTCTGTTTTTTACTCTTCCATTTTTCTACACTTTTACACACACACACACACACACCAGCCATCTAAAAAATATTGAGGTTTCATGAGATGATGCTTTCTTTTCTATCTGCCTAGTTTTTTCCAATTTCTCTGCTGTTACTTTTATTTTCTCTTACTATATATCTTGCATATGGTGGGAAACATGTTTACTCATAGCTTGAGAGCAGTATACTCTATAACTTCCATTCTCAGAAAGGGACTGACTTTCTTAGTTTCAATCAGAGCAGTCAGAGACAACAGCTTTCGTTGGTTTGGGCTGGGTCAAGTACCCACTCTGGAGCAGTCACTCTCCTGAGGGAGTATGGGATCGAATGGAACATGGCAGAGCCCACTTGAACCATGTGATAGAGCAAAGAGAGTAGCATTATTTACATGTTGGTGGGAAGTTCCTATGCCCAGAAGAAGGGCAGGATTCTGGACAGGCAATAGTTTGTGTTTTCTATTCTCTTCTGCATTGTGAAGTAACTCTGTGTCTTTTAGACTTGTACCCTTAAAACCTAGCATGGGGCTTGGTATATAATATGTTTAATGGATACTTCTGTCCATAAAATAAATGTTCTCAAAAGGAGCACTCCAAAGAGGACCAGAGAAGGGTAGAGAAGTGCAAGACAGAGTTCCAGTTGTGGTTGTGAGACACAACTATCCACCACCTGTCTGAGTGGGCAGTAAGTGGGTAACGTTCACATAGGGTAATTCTGATGTTCCTTTTTGTGGTCAACTGTATATAGTGGATGAGAAATCCGAGGGCTCTTTGCAGATCAGGTTATCTCTTTAGCTTTAGTTTTTAGTTTCCAATTATCACAGGTTATCTGGTAGTTGTTTATTGGTCTATTATTGGATTCCATGGAACATCTACACTCCTACTGTGTATCCTCTGCCTTTAGGGCACATTCTTAATTTTTTTTGTAGCATTTTACTCAGCAGTTGTTCAGTAAGTGCTAGGCAATAGCAAAATACTGTTTATGTTTTTGTGGTATAATTTAATTTCAAAAACACTCATGTAGTTAATATTAAGTTTATAGAGCAGTCCAGATTGTGTACTTCTGTCTTGTGAGATGTAGAAGGTTAATTTCAAGTTGGATAGATTTTTTAAGTTTTTCTTTAATGAGTTTAATCCCTTTTTAAACTGATGAACTTTTTATGTTTTTTGGTTTCTGTGGGTTCATGCTGAGTTAAAAGAAACTTCATGTCACTAGTCATTCAATCATTTTCCTGTTCATTTTTATTCATTGTAACAGAAAAAGCACAGAATTTTTCCATCATGAAAAACCTGAAACATCAAAGGTTTAGTATTCATGGTTTGAATTTCGTGATATTAGGGGAAACTCTTCCTTAAATGGAAATGGCCCAGAATGGGCTTCCTAAAAATGTAGCAATGGAATCACTTTTGCATGTCTGCAGTGGCTGCTGTATTCCATTTATGAATTTATTTTCAACATTTTAATTTAGTATTTAAAAGATGGTTTAGGTATATCATCATATATCAGTGTTTTTCTTTGCTGAAAAGAAAGCTGAAGACTTCCTTGTTGGAATTACTAGGAATTACAAATGGAAATAGACAGTGAAAACAATTCCCTTCAGGAAATGGCTCCCAGAGGCCATCTCTTGGATGAAGATAACGCAAAGCTTTTGGAGAAGATGCTCTCCATTATAAATGCTTTTAGATAAGGGAATGAACAGAGAAGACCAGTGACTTTACCCTTTGTGCTAGATTGCCTGTTGTCAATTGATCGATTTTTTTCTTTTTTCTTTTTTTTAAGAGCAGGTGACTGGTTTTCCCAGGATCTTCCTCTTCCCTCTTTTACCACTGAACCTGGGTTGGAGTTTGCCAATGAGAGACAACTGGAAAGTGGAAAGAAGAGGTCATTATTCTCTGAGGAGGTGCTTAAGGCAGATGAAGATAAGGCAACTTTTTAGTGAGCTTCTTGAATACATTCAGCTCCATGTTACAGGCTCAAGTTTTTAGCAATGAATTTTGTTTCACTCCCCCAGCTCTTTGAGCTGCCTCTAAGTCCTGATATTCAACCCTCCGTACCTGGAGTGGACAGTGTGGTTCCTGTTTTCCAGACTTGATTTTGACTGATGTTGCCTTCATGCTGCTTACCTCAATTTTGTTCGACTATCAGGCTTCCTCATCTCCCAAACATTTGTCCACATGGGTGTTAGAACTCTCCAGGATGAAGGAAGGATTTAGAGGAGGTTCAAGAGCCAATATGTAAAGTTGCTCATCAAAGTGAAAGGATGATCAGGAAATTGGGAGACTCTAGCTTGAGGAAGACCAGAGGGTGTTGTGGGGCTTAAAGAAAATATTTGTTTCTATGGGATTGGGTATTTCTGAACAAAGAAACCTGAGTTCTGAGTCGAAGGACAAGTCTTGGTATTTAAAGGGTGATTAGATCGTAAGAGACTGTCCTGGGAACTTTACCTCCTCTGCGGTAAGTGTTTACATTTCAGAATAGAAATAAAACCCAGGACCATAGAGACACTTCAGGGATTGTGAACTTGAAGGTGCTTGGCTTGCTCCTGGAAGCATTTATTTATATTCCAAAGGGTCAGAACTCAGGATCCTTCTCTCTTCTTCCCAAGGAGAATTTGTTGACATTAGGGGGGAAAGTTTTCTCTCTCTCAGGAGGGGAGGGGACACAACTGCTCTTCTTTTGATAGGCTCCCAGATTCATATGTTTTGGGTTTCTTGCCTACAGTACCTATCTTGACTCGTGTAGGGTGACATGTGGTTTTCCTTGCATAGCCCCAGAAGGGAAGAGTTGAAGCAGAGGACAACTGATGAGGGGTTATTGCTCTAAGTAATAATAATTCTGCTCCAGAAATCTTGTGTCTACTTTTAGAATAACGTGAATGAATATAAATACTGAAGACTTAATAGATGCCAGAATCAGATGGTCTGAGCCTCAAAGGTAGTGGTGGGAGGTTTCGAAGTACAAGTAAGAGTGACCTGTTGAAGGCCCCAAGGAGGCTGCGGGGGCTGATCCCAAAGATGGTGGCATGCATTGGGGATGAGCAGCTTCCCCTCCTGGGCTGTAGGAGAGCTTTGTGCTATCACCTTCAGCTCCCCTGGAAGAAGATCTTATTGAATGGGAGACTTTGGGCTTCAGATGGAATTTAACCTCACATTTATGGAGAGGCAGTATGCACAGTGGTAATGATTATGTAATTTGGGTTACAAATGCAACTTTGCCCATCATTTATTTAGGCAATATTTATTGAGCATTTATTAGTACAAGATTATTCTGCCAGGTGCTGAGGGATGGCCTCTGCCCTCAGGGAGTTTACAGTCTAGTACAAGAACTAGACAGAATATAAGCAAACAAAATAGTGATAATATACTTACAAACTGTGATGAAGGAAAAGAGTAGGGTTGTGAGAGGAAATACATAAAGATGACCAACTTTAGATTGGGTGGCTAGGAAAGGCTATCCGAGAAAATGACAGCTGAGCTAAGACACGAAGGGCAGGAGGGAACTGGCGACATGAAAAGAGGGAGAGCTCTCCAGGTGGAACAATGAGCACTTCCTGGCTGGGTATGAAATGCAATGCCTCAGAGATGTGTTTGAGTGAGGCATTGCATTTCACATTGGCAGGTATTTCTATATTGGCTTATTGTTGGCTCTGTTTCTTTACCTTTGTAAATGTGAGAATGATACCTATTCCCCAGGCCAGAAGCTCTGCTATCCTAGCAGGGTTGATCTCGTGATGACTGTCTTGTGATGACTGTCTTCCTCCAACTTGGTGATCCAGGTAAACCCTGTTCCTTATCTGAAGCCAAGTAAACATATCTCAGCAGGGGAGTATTCTGTTAAGGATGTTTGTTTGGAGGTAAGAGAAAGTGGCCACAGATAAGTCCTATTGCCATCCAAGACCTTGGTTTCTCATAATGCCTTCTTCCTCTAGAAGGAAATCTTGAGGATAAAAGTATTCAGCCTTGGCACAAATGTCAGTGAGAGAATTTCTAGAGGATAGGGGCTTTTCTTTTTGTCTCTCATCATGCAGATGACCATCCTTTCCACTTGTGCCTAAGTCTGCCTTGAGTTGGGCTTCTGGGGCTGTCTCCTTTGCCATGTGTGACTTCCAGGCCAGCAGGTGGGTGAGCCTAGTCCAGGGAGGCTGGGAATGAGAAAGAGGAAACCAAGGATGATAGCAAAGGGATGGAGTTATGGGAGCCTCTTCATCTCTGTATTTCTAGAACTCTTTTAGTTCATGAGAGTGCTGTGAGTGCGTTTCTTTTTCTCACAATGAAGCAGATGTGGACTGGGATTGGAGATTATGGCAATTAATTTTAAGTGTCTGAAGTCAGAGGGATTCCTGCTACGATGTATACACTAATGAATTAGTAAGCAACCTGGTCTTTGTAATGGCTTCTCATCTGAGATATTACAGGCTGTACCTTATCAGAGTCACACGTCCCTGGGAAGCCTATTTGTTTGCTGTTTTGCTTAGATAAGTAATATCCCTAATGATCATGATAGGATCCATAAATCTAACTTTGAAAAGATTAGACACTGGCTATTATGAATTCATGGTGAATGGTTATTTTGATGAAAGAACTCTCAGCAGAGAGAATGGGAAGCAATAAAAAACTCCCATGGCCAAAATCATTCATTTACTGAATGCTTATGTAAGGGAAAGACAAAAAGGTTTACTAGATACACCTCACATTCTCATTGGTAGTTTTCCCCTTATCTTGACATGAATTCTTGGCAATACAAATATATCACCTCTAAAATTGTAATTCACTTTCCAGAATTTAAGGCTTTAAAAATTCACACCTCTTTAGAAAAGGAAATAAACCTGTCCCCTTCTTATGTTCATCCTGTATTGGTGCCTACCATTGTCAAAGGGAGGCAGAGAAGACTAGATAGGAAGTCACACTCTGTGTGAGTGAGAGCCAACCGCTAGTCACAACTCAGTCTTAATATTTTTAAGTGTCTTGGTGATTACTTACTCCCATTTTCCTCCCAGATATAGCCAATGGCTCATTCCTCTGTGTCCGCATCAAACTTAGTTCATTATTCATTTAGTAAATATTTACTAAGTCCTAACCATATGCCAGTAATGTGCTAGTCATTGGGTATGTGACGGTAAACAGGAAAGACACAATCTCTCTTGCACCCCTTCCCCCTTCCTCCTTATAATCTAGTAAAGAAGACACAACGAATAGTTTTTATAAAAGATGACGTGACCCATACAGTAGAGGAACTATAGTATGGCTAGTGGAGCATATAACAAAAATCAATAACCTAGTTTGGGGCGTCTAGAGAGAAGCGATGTTCAAGCTGAAACCAGAGAATAAGGAGGCAGTGGTTAGCATAACGAAGGGAATGTGTATGTCAGGCATGTGGAGTAGGTTGAGAGAAAGAAAGGAAGAGCCCAGACCTGTAAATGAAATGAGTACATCCACAGTTTAGAGACCTCATATGCTGAACCGGGGTCAGAACACAACCAAATGTTGCAAGAAAGAACATGAGAAGCTATGTCGAAGGTCCGGCATCTCTCCCTAATTGACCTGTGCCTTGTGATTACTTGTGTCCTTGCAGTTTGTGATGCTTGGTGTTGAGTAAGATCTCTGATTTTTGTGAGCGTGATTTGACCATATGATGAGGTAGCCACGAGAATGCCCTGCTCGTGTGTCCTGCTGCTGGGAGCAGAGGTGACTGAATCCTCAGCTTTTCTCCTTCTGGATTCACCACGGTCTTTATACCTATGCCATGCTTCCCCAAACTGCTCCCAGTTAACGACTGAACACAGTGGGACTGCTAATGCAGTCATTCCCACAGGATGCACGACGACTCTTATGGGCAACTTTTGCTCGAAACTTCCGCCTGCCTGGCTGCGACTTTCTTGGCATTGCACTGCAGTCTGAGAGTTTTTTCCCTACCTTCCCTACCTGTCCTTTCACGGATACCAGAGCAGCATCACGGTCTGAAGGCTCTCCCTGCCAGCAGGCGAGCTAGCTCAGGGTGAGGAGATTATAAAATGGGTGGAGAAGGAGAGCAAAGATGAGCATCAGTGTGGTCCTGAGGTCCACTGCAGTGATGGCACTTGTAACTCATCTCTAACCTGCCTTTTCAGTTTCTCTCAGGAACGGGGGTCCTTGGGAACCACAGATGAGCTGCTCCTCAAACCTGCCTGGGCAAGTAAATCCATGAGGCGTAATCTATGGAATCTGGTGACCATGACAGTGCACGGGTCAAATGTCTTGCTGTGAGGGGAGCGTAGTTGACTGATGGTTCTACTGTCCCGTCTCTGATTCACAACAGAGTTCGCATCAAGTCTACACACCCTCTGGGCTTATCCTAGCCAGCCACTGAGTCCAGGGGGACTACTGGTGCAGGCTCCTCCCTGAGGGATGTGGGACTCCTCTAATGGCCAATTTTGCGTTGAGGACTCCCCATCAGCCTGGCTGAGATTTTCTTAGATTTAGCCTGTTGCTTGAAATTCTTCCTACCCATCCTTTTTCCTCTCCCCAGTCTTTTATAGGTGTCAGACCAGCCCCGCAGCCTCAAGTCTCCCTGTCTGTTTCTGCTTTCTCAGTCATTTCCCTCATAAGCATTTTTCCCAGTAAAACTCTTGCACATCTACTGTATCTACTGCCCTCTTGGATCTGCTTCTCTGAAGGCCTGAACTAACAACCAACATGTTTGTGGAACAGAAAAAAGCAGATACAATATGTTGAATAGTGGAAATGAGGGCAGATTGAGTCAAGAGGACCAGATGGTGAAGGGTTTTATCTGCTACGTAAAGCCTTTTGGATGTTGTTCTCAGGAAAGCCACTGAAAGATTTCATCAGATGAGTGACAGGCTTTAGAACAGCTACTCTTGTTGTAGGCTGGTGAATGAACTGGAAGGGAGCAGGACGGGAGGCATGTGCCTGTTGTAGTTACCCCCACAATGGCCTGGGTAGTAAGTACTTCATCGCATCAACTCTGCTTGTCTTGGAGAGTGTGAAAAACCTGAAGGCCAGTGGTAGCTGCTCAACAAATGTTTGCTGAGAATATTTATTTATTTTTCTCTAGATAAAAATATATTTTAACATTCTTTATCTTTTTGTGTTTGCGTGTTAGCCTAAAATCAATATCTCTTCTCACACTGAGCTGTCAGCCTAAGCTGTGAGGCACTTCAGTAAATTATCCATGATCACTGTTCTTTGCAATTCTGATTAACTTTCCCACAGGATCTATACTGTTTTGGTACCAGCTCTGAAGAAGAAAATTAGCTATTACTTTCCATCTTAAAAGTCAATTTCAGTTTTTGCTCCGTCAGGTATTTCCAGAAGCAATTTATTTGTATATTCAGCCATTCTTTTTGGTTTAAATGACAAAATAGATGCTAAAATGGCAAGCAGAAAGACTTGGTAAGAAAAATTTGTTAAAATGGCATTTGTCTTAGTAATGCATAATACCTTTGAATACTTACACAAGCACAATAATATTTTTATGTATCATGTTATTATATCATATAATCTATCATATTCTTTCTATGTATCTATGTATCTATCTCCGTATCACCTACCTACCTATCCCTTAAAAATATACGGGAGTTTCTGTGATTAATAACATCGACATTCATTTAAAGTCTGGAAAACCTTATTGTGGGCAGCCAATGGAAATTTTTCTCATTAAAAATAGGGGCTAACTTAAGAACTCAGAATTCAGTGATTAAAGACCCTGGCTCTACACCCACCATTTACCCCCTGTATTTTAAGCTTGATTACTTTCCCTCAAAATTACACTCAGTTCCATGTCATGAACCACTTGTTATTTGGAAGTAAGTTCAGAGTAGCTCTCATTGTCTGTTTCATGTTTGTTGGTCAGATATAAGTCCAGTAGCCTACTTCCATTGTCTCTTTTATCTCTAGAGGAATTGACTTGTCATTAGGGCATGTCAAGAACTTATTGGAATCTGCTTTTATCAGATTTTTGACTTCAGGCAGAAAGTAGACTTATAATCTGTCTTGCTGTGCTCGCCGTGGTATCATGTGCTGTAATTTTGTTTCCCTAGATTCACCTTTAGGTATAAAGGACAGGGCTATGCTCTAAATGGTGCCGAATAAAACGGAGCATCTTATTCTCTTTGTACTTAGAATTGTTTTTACCTAACTTAAGAATTATTCATGTTTTCATAGAATCATAACATATTAGAAATGCAAGAAACCCTAGAGCTCATTTTAGTCAATTTCCCCATTTTAGATGATGAAACTGAGGCTCAGAGATGTCACATGGCTTGCCTATAAGGTCACAATTGTATTAGGGTAGTCTTTTCATCTGGACAGGCTAACTACTGAAAAAAAACAGCCTTTAAATCTTAGTGACATATAAGAAACATTAAGGGCTTATTATTTACTCACACCATAGTCGATGTAGGTCGTTTGGAATGGGGTTGGTATGTTCTGTGCAGTCGCTTAGAGACTCAGTGGTTTCACAATCCTACAGAGACTCATGGACTGAGTCTCCTGCCTCTAGCCAGCAGACAAGGAGAGAGAGAGACAGTATAGAAAAGGCGCATTGGAACTCAAGTCTCTTAGACCTAAAGTGAGAAATCGCTTCCACTTGTATGCCTTTGGTGAGTGTTAGCCATGTGGCCCCATCTAGGTGCAAAGGATGCTGGGAAAGGCAGTTTAGTTGGGTATCCAGGAAGACAGAACAAGTGTCTTTCCATAAAGCAGTGGTTTTCAAAGTGTCATTCCAGCAGCATCAGTAGCACCTGAAAACTTTTTAGAAATGCAGATTCTCAGGTCTAGCCCGCATCTAGAGAATCAGAAACTCTGGGTGATTCTTGTGATTTTGACAGATGCTAAAGTTTTGAGAACCATTGACATGTCCTATCAGATATCGTTTAGTGGTTCTTGACCCTTGCTATCATTAGAATCACCCAGGGAAACCTAAAACAAAGTAAAGCAAAAACAAAATTGCCTGAACCCCACTACGATCAATTAAATCAGAATATCTAGAAGAGGACCCAGGCATTGGTATTTTAGGATAAAAGTTCCTTGTTAATGACAAGTATGACAACTCTCCCAAGACTGTCAACAATGCCTCCGGCACACCAACTGCTTGGCCCCCCTGGCCAAGGTCATCCATGACAACTTTGGCATCATTGATGGACTCATGGCCACAGGAGTGCCATAACAGCCACCCAGAAGGCTGTGGATAGCCCCTGGGGGAAGCTGTGGTGTGACGGCCGAGAATATCATCCCGACTTCTACTGGTGCTGCTAAGGCTGTGGGCCGTATCATCCCTGAGCTGAGTGGGAAGCTCACTGGCATGGCCTTCTGTGTCTCCACCCACAGCCTGTCAGTTGTGGATCTGCCCTGCTGCCTTGATGTCATCATATGTGGAGCATATGATGACATCAAGAAGGTGGTGAAGCAGGTGTCAGAGGGTCCTCTCAAGGGCATCCTGGGCTAGAGTGAGGACCAGGTTGTCTCCTGTGCCTTTAACAGTGACACCCACGCCTCCATTTTTGATGCTTGGCCTGGCATTGCCCTCAATGACCATTTTGCCAATCTCATTTTCTGGTATGAGAATGAATTTGGCTATAGCAACAGGATGGTGGGCCTTATGGTCCACATGGTCTCCAAGGAGTAAGAGCCCCCTGGACCACCAGCTCCAGCGAGAGGAAGAGAGGTCCTTAGCTGCTGGGAAGTCCTTGTCCCAAATCAATCCCCCAATACACTAAGAATCTCCTGACTTCCATAGTTTCCACCCCAGACCCCTGAAGAAGGGGAGGGGCTTAAGGAGCCCTGCCTTGTCATGCATCATCAATAAAGTTTATTGTACCCCCCCCCCCAAAAAAAAAGAGTTCCTGGTTATTCTCTGTGTGGTCAGTGTCAGAAACTATTATTCTGCTTGATAAAAACTACAGTTTCTGTTTCTTTTATTGTAGAGTGTAGCATGCAGCTTATCTGTGTAACTTTGGGTACGTCAGTTAACTTCTCTGAACTTCTGCGTTTTTTTTTTCATCAGTAAAATGTGGCATAATCCTAGAACCTACTTTACTACGCTGTACCGATTATGAGAAATTGTGTTTATAAAGTGCTGATATAACAGCTGGCACACAGTCAGTGCTCATGCATAAAAAATAATTTTTTTCTCACTTTTGATTGTTTTGTTGAGAGAACTATAGAGAAAAAATAGTTACTAAAGCAGAAGTCAGGAGAGTGTTTATCACTTCTTCATTTACATTATTAGATTCTCTCTCTCTCTCTCTCATCTTTGTTCCCCTAAACCAAAAATTTGAGAGTTAGATTTGGAATTATTTACCATTTGGGACTATCTTTGTTATTCTTTCCTTTCAGTGGCTACATTCTTATTGCCTCCCATTAGACCTGCTTTAAACACTGAGTTTGGGCAGGACATTGATCTAGTGTGTTAAGTGAAAAGAAGGGAGTGGGTTCTCTCACCTTGACAGCCACTTGGAGACCACATGGTCCTGACGGGCAGGTGTACGTTAGGGAGGTCTGGTCATTATCTGTGCATGGCAACCCTATAGTGTCTGAAAAAAAATGTAGAGGTGCTTGTTTCTCTGTGTTTGGTATGCTTTTGCAAAAGAGAAAATAAATCACATGTCACGTGGTTGCGTAGACTTTTTTTTTACATGTAGTTTGCTGATAATGGCGAAGTTTTAGTAAAGTTTGGATTCCCTAGAAAAGTGCTCAGGAAGTTCATCCATCCACTGTGGCCTTCTAGTGAGACAGCTTAATCCTGTATAATTTTCAAGCAGTAAAGCTCATTGACAGGGAAAAATGGCTAGCTTATTTCTTCTTATCTTAATGGAATTAAGATTAGAGTCTACTTTTCAACTAAACGGTTTTCTTTCTGGTCTATATTTGTAAGACTGTCTAAAATACTAGGTAAATATATTGGTTAGTGAAATTCTCTTTGACTTGTGCTTGAAGTAACTGCTCTTTAAAAATGCTTTGGATGACAGTTGTGATGGATGAAACTTGGAAACACGACAGAAACTGGTACTACATTTGATAGAGAGTAGATGAATCATATTAGGGTTAATATTCTGACAACAAAACACTCAGATGTAAACTTCTGAATGGATATAGCTGGCTCAGTCTATTCTGACATCCTGGCAAGTCTGAATTTAAGATCCCAGTATGAGACTGCTTTGTGAGAAGCGTAATTTTCCAGGAAGTAATCGCAAAGCTGGGTGTTGACAGTTTGGAATTCAAATTTCATACTCTCTCTACAGTGTTACATAAATCACTCAATATCTCTCTGGATCTTTTTTACTACCTGTAAAATGTGTTTCAGCGTGTTCCTCTCACGCAAACTTCATTGTAGTTTTCACTCCAATACTTCATATTGCAAAGATTAAGAAAGAATTAAAAAAAACATTTCTGGGTGGAGGTGGAAGAGGGTATCGGGGGATAAATGGTAATGGGAAAAAATATAATAAAAATAATGTAAAAATATTTCTGGCCAAATGATAGTCATTCAGAAGGCAAGTAATTTTTCCCTACAAACTTCTTTATTCTCTCTGCCTGTGTTACAAACGTGAGGAGGTCTTAGACCAATTAGGTGCTGGAGACAACGCACAGCATGGGTCCAGGGTGAGCTGTGACCCAAGTTCTGTATGGAGTCAGAACTCCGTCTGTTCTATATGTTGTCATTTACTTGGCTTTGCTAATTTCTCTGAGCAAGGGGGAAATCTGACTTCTTTACGAAAGCCAGTTTACTCTGTGGGTTCATTATTTTGGTTGACAAATGGAGACGTAAATTGACAGTGACTGCTAAGCTGAGAATACTGTGTATGTTTACCACTGTAGGGAGCTGGACTCTTGTCAGTTAGTATGACATCTGTTTAGCTTTAGTTCCTAAGATTTCCAATGAGGGAAAAAAAAACACCCTAACATAACTCTATTACTCCCAAAGAATAAAGCCTTTTTTAAAGCTAGGGAGGCTCACTGTTGGCATTGGCTGTTCCCGTGGAGGACCTCGATGAGACTGTGTTAAACTGTCATTAAGAGATAACGGGGAAATTTTTCTGTCTTCAGTAAATACTGAGCCAGTGCAGACGAGGCGAAGGTCAGGAAGCCAGGTAGTGGGAATGCAAAGTGTTTACGGCATCCTAGAGAGACGACATAACACTGCAGTAAGGGGCTGTGCTTTGGGAACCAGGCCTCGGAGGGAATCCTCACTCAGCATCCAATATATGTACAACTTTGGCCAACGTACTGAACTTCTTAGGTCTAAATGAGCTCATTCGTAAAATGGGAGCATCATCGCCTACCTTGTAGGTTTATTGCGAGGATTACATTAGGTAACATGTCCCAAATATTTGGCAATGAATGTCAAAGCCCGGCACATCACTGGTGCTCTCCCTTTTTAGGTAGCCCTCCTACTGGTCTTTCCTTTTCGGCTCCATTTGTAAATGAAATGTGTTGCCGGCTTATCAGACGCTCTCTATCATGTTACATGTCACTCGATTTCTCTGAGGATCTTTTTTATTACCTGTAAAATATGATTCATCATGTTTCTCTCCCACATATCTCGTTGTTCTCATTCAAATGCTGCATATTTTAATTAAAGATCTCCAGTGTTCATTGCTGTTGGGGAGGATTTTGAGTTGTCATTTACATTTTAGTATAATTTCAAGTCACTGACTTCCTTCTACCTCTGTACGTAGCAGGAGTCCTAACTTGGGCCTCGATGCAGCACATGCTACAACTCAGTCATTTCTGTAAGACGACGTGGGGGCCTGTGGTAGTCACTTGCATGAAATCCTGAGTTAGAGCTGATCTCCAAAGGATTTAGAAACGAGGTGGCCTGTTTCTAAAGTCAAGGGCAGTGCCCAGGAGCAGAGGAGCGAGCTGATGCTGAATGTACGCTATGTTAACCCCACGGGCCTGGCTCTGTGCTACGCCCTGGCCCACTGCCCTTGGGCAAACCTGAGGTCTGAGGTGGCTGCTGTTGGGGGCTGTGAAGAAAATTCTTGCTGGTATTGGAAGCAATGGGAGATGGGAATTTCATTGCAAATACTAGCACTGCCAGCATAAGGCGTGGTGTACCTTGGACCAAACGATATTGGGCCTCTGCACCAGGGGTGACACCTTCTGCGAGCTTCGGAGGTAGTGTTTTTGGTGGTTACAAGGAATTAAAGATAACTTCAAAATTTTTTGCCACCCATCCCACCAAGAAGTGGAGTGCATTTTCTCACCCCTTGAGTTTACGTTGGTGCCATGACTCCCCTTGACCAGAGCAACATGGTGGAAATGATGCCGTGTAACTTCAGAGGTTGGGCTTCAGGAGATCTGCAGTGTTGAATTTCACTGCTTAGAACGCTCTTGGAGTCTAGTCCCCACACTGTGAGAAAGCCCAAGGTGCCACATGGAGAGGAGGACTGAGGCTCCTTGCTGACGGTACCCGTTGCCAACCAACCAGGAGTGGGGTCATTTTGGACGGGGCCGCCCCCAAGATCTCAGACGACAGCATGTGAAGCAGAAGGATCAGTTGGTCAACCTGTGGAGTCAAGGGAAGTAATAAATTCCCAATGTTTTAAGCCATGAAAATTTGGGGCAGTTTATAGATGACCAGATAGTGACTATTCAAAGTGCAGGAAATAGTGCCCAAGAGCTAAAAGGAGGAAAATAGGAAACCCGTGGAATAGTCAACAGGACTAGTTAAGACAGCACACTTGAGATGCATTCGGAGGGCTTCCAAAACTATAAGGAAGAAGTTTTTTTGGGGGGGAAGATGGAACCCTCATTTATAAGAGAGAGATAGTACTATCAACCTCTTAGGGTTGTAGTGCAGATTAAGAGGGATAATGCATGTGAAATAATTAGTGCAAAGTTCGTCACAGGTTCAGTAAGGAGTAGCCGTTATTGTTACCCTCATCTTGTCCGGAGCTATCCCACTAATCTGCCACTCAACAGAAAATAGCCGCCTTAATGGTATATATTGGGTTGGCCAAAAACTCTGTTTAGTTTTTTCCATTAAATGAAAGACACAACTTTCATTTTCACCAATAACTATTGATTTAGATATTTTGACTATGTCGGCTATCTTCCTCATGGTATAACATTGATTGTTTTCAATTAATGTCTCAATTTCATTGCTGTCAATTTCAACTGGTCTACCTGACCGTGGAGCATCATCCAATGAGAAATCTCCAGCATAAAACTTCACAAACCACTTTTGACATCTTTGATCAGTCTCCGCATCTTCTCCATACACTGCACAAATATTTTTTGCATTTCAGTTGCATTTTTACCTTTCTTAAAATAATAAAGCATAATATGCCAAAAATGTTGCATATTTTCTTCCACATTCAGTATTAAAATGGTTATACAAAAGTTCACCAATTTTCATAAGTCTTTTAAAAATGCACACTGATGTAACAACAATCACAGCACAATCTAACGAAATTGTTTCAAATGAAGTTAAAGACAACTAAATGCTACTAGACCACCTTACAGAAAAAATCAAATGAACTTTTTGGGTATTGCAGTACATCTCATTTCCACAGTGGGTGAATGAAAATTTTCTAAAGGGCAGACACTGTAGCTTGTATTTCTTTGTATGATGTAGGCTCTGAATAAATATATGTTGGTTGATTGGCTAGAAATAAAGTAGACTGTATCTCTTTTAGAATTCCGGTCTTGTTCACATTAGGTTCATGTGCCAGTTTGTAATCTTAGCTGAATTTCTAAAGCTGAAAGATAAAAACTGATTAAACCTTAACTAACATGGGCACTTATTAGAAGGATACATGGATGTCTCGTGTGTATTTTAGGTAGTACTATTAATCCAAGTGCTCTGTTGTCGAGGAGGTTTGTTTATTTTATTGTCTTTAGTTTAATCAACTACTGTGAGCTCCAGGTTGCTGTCTCTGGAGATAGGACACCTTTGTTTAGTCAAGATCAAGTACCAAAATAGACCTACAGTTACTGGTAGAATAGCCTCATCAGACCTTGTGGAGCTGAATCTTCGTAAGTTGCTATGAAACTATTTGACAGTAGTAGGTGACTGGCCCTTTAAGACAATAACCTATTGGCTGTTATCACCTGTGCCATATATGTAAGCAGTCACTAGGGTTTCCCCAGCCAATCAGCTGACTGTGTTCCCAACACTGTTCTGCTGTCAGTCAGCTGGGGGGAGAAGTATGTAGTCTTGGTCTTTTATGGCAACAAGTGTGTTTGTATGTGTGTGTGTGTAGGCATGTGTGGGTGGCAAGTGTTAAATGCATCAAGGCTCTATGATCAGTACAGCCCACTCTAGCTTCTTTTAGAATCTGGGCAATTACATCTATTCATAGAAGATTATTAGGTTGGCCAAAAAGTTCCTTTTTTTTTTTTTTTCTCCCTGTAAGATGGTGCTAGTAGCGCTTAGTTGTCTTTAACTTCATTCAAAACAATTTTGTTAGATTGTATTGTGACAGCTGTCATATCAGTGTGCATTTAAAAAAAATATCAAAATTGGTGAATTTTTGTGTAGCCTTTTTAATATTGAATGTGGAAGAAAATATGCAATATTTTTTGCAGATTATGCTTTATTATTTCAAGAAAGGTAAAATGCAACTGAAATGCAAAAAAAAAGAAAGATTTGTGCAGTGTTATTTGCATTTTGGGGTTACGAACATTTATGTACAAGTCTTTGTGTGGACATATTTTTCTCAATATTTTTTCATACTTCTTGATTCTTGCTGCCAGATGTTGGTGGATAGCAGATATGATTTTGGTTAATACATACATGAAAAATATCATGAAAAACAGTAGAAAAAGAGGCAAGAAAAACCAATTAGATGAATTTGATAAATTTCTCTTGAAATGCTGAAGATTTTACAAGTATTTATTGCTACAAATAGCATATTTCAGAAAATACTTGAAGTGTACAAAGGCATGCAAAATTGAAAAAGGTACCCCAAAACACACAAAGTAATCATAAAAGTGGTAAAATGTTGTAAAACTAATGAATAATTATGTAAAATACAAAATTGGGATCAAAGTGTTATTGGGAAAATTGGTTATAAGAACCTTCATTTATAATCCCTAATTCAGAATTTTAGACAAAAACACCATTAGGAAATTGTTCATTAGACAAAATAGAGTTCAGGAAACAAATTTTAGGCAAATTGACTTCAGGCCAGTTTCACCGTTAATGGGCAGGAGTTTGGACAATTGAATGGGACACAGATGGCAACAGGAGAGGGTGAAGCTGGAGCGGGCCTCCTGTTTCTCTTGCGGGCTCCTGGGTAGATAGAAGTGTCATTCAAGGCGGTGGGAATCCAGGGGTGGAAGCAGAATTTATGGTGGGCAGGTAATGAGTCCAGGTTTATTTGTGCTGAGCCTAAGCCATTTGGAAGATATCGAGATGGAGGCACCCAGTGGGCAGATTTACGGAGCTCAGGGCAGAAATCCGGCTTGGAGACAGGCACAAAGCCATTAGCACACGGGTGTTCAGACATATGTGAACACATGGGGAACATTGTTGGGGTGGGAGGAGCTCTGTAGGAGACTCTTATTCCAACGAGGCTCGCCCTCTGACCTTTCCTTCAGGAACTCTAAATGTTCTAATGTACTTGACATGTCCACATGTCAGGTACACATGGCTTTGGCTCACACCTGTGGTGTCTGGGGTGATTCTAAGAACAGTATGGCTTTGTATATCTGTTCCTCTACATTGGGTCCATGTCTGAATTCTATGAATAATTAGAGGTCGATATGTGTTAGAAGCTCTTAAGAAAAACTGGAAAGATTCTCTGAAAACCACATAATCGTCACTGCTTCGGAGCTCCTCCCACAAAATGTCATGTGAAACAGGAGTAGGAGAATGTGGTAGAGGCCTCTGGTGACCCTGTCACCTCCCCACTGCGCACCTCTGGCTTCAGCCTTAGCTGTGGCAGATGGTTCTGGTGAACTCAGACTCACCTTGTCATTATTCCGATGTCCGCCCCGAGGCCGTCTCTGATTCTGCAGAAGCCCACTTGGCCCACATGCGGTTGCAGCCCAGAATGCAGAGGAGCCAGTGCCCCCCTCCTCCAGGTGGGCTGCACTGGAGGCATCTTCTATGCTTCTTAGGGACCCTGGTTGAACCAGGTTGTTTCTTACGTGGTGACCTGGATCCTTAAACTTTCTTTTCCTCCATCCTTGTCTTACTCTTTCATTCTTTCAGCCTAGAGTCCTAGAGCACCACCTAAATAAATCATCTGCACCCAAGTCCTTGCCTCAGTCTCTGCTTTTGTGGGACTCTCCCCTAAGAGGGCCAGCTGAGGCACCTCCTACCAGCCTGGCTGAGGGAAGAGATGGTGGTGCCCAGCAGAAACAGCTGGGGGGCCCATGGATACAGCACTGCCCAGCCAAGAGGGGCCAGGAGGGCCAAGGTGCAGGAGGAAATTGAGGTTTCCACTGGCCAGACTGTGGGCTGGAGGCGTCCATGGGCATGTGTGAGGCACAAGAGTAGTTGGTAACAACCTTGCTGGAGGCCGGGAATGTGCTTTCACAGGGATGGGTAAAGCCTGTGAAATATTAGTTATGGTAAAATGTGGAATTGTCAGAATGTGTGTAGCTGTGGATCAATGACCAATGACAATGAGTAAAATTTCCTAGGAACAGCGTAGTGGTTCTCAGCTTTTGGTACACATCAGAATTACATGAGAATTAAAAAAAAAACAAAACAGATTTCTCCAAAATAGAATCTCTAGGGGTTCGGCTACATATTTTCAAAGATTCCCTAGCTGATACTATGCCCCCCAAAATTTGAGGATCTCTGTTCAAAAGTGGGACTTAAAAAAACAAAAAAGGTCAGGGACAGAAATCTGAGGAGAAATGAACACTTAAGACAAAGGTAGAAAAAAATGAGCCTGTAAATGAAGGTAAGAAGTAGCAGTCAGAAAGGAGGTGGATAAGTCCAGTGGGGGAGAGTTGAAAAAGGACATTGGGTGGTGACACCGGTAGGTTCAGTTTCTGGGGAACAATAGGGGTGGATGTCAGATCACAGCAGATTAAGGAATGAAGAGGGAGAAGTACGAGAGGGCACTACGTCACTGTCACGTGGCTTGCAGATCAAATCTTGCCTCCCATCAAATCATTACCACTCTGTAGGGCAGCATCTGAGATGGTGAGCAGGTGACCCAGGGGTTATTACACCAGGAAGACTATGGTTGGGCCACCCCGAGAAAAAGGACCTGTGAGAATCTCTGCTAGAGAAAAATCTCCAGGAAATTCAGAAGAAAAAACCAAACAAACAAAATCAAGCATTTCAAAATAGTGTGGTGCAAGGAATGGTACCGTATTTTGGGGTTTTTAAATGAAAGTTGTCTAAATAACACCTTTTCCCTCTTGGATGGCTTGTAGACCGTCAGCCCCTGGTATCATAACCCACAGGAAGCTGTGTGGTGTCTGCGAATGACAAACTCGGCATCTGCTTGGTCACACTTGTCCTGCACTGTGGCACTATGCCCTTTAGATGGCGATAAATCTCCACCTTTTGAGCCTCCCTCCTGGCTTTAGGTCCCTTCAAAAATTGCTTTCTGGTTGAGAAAAATGAGAGGCATTTCTTTACAATTGACTGGAAGCTGCTGAGAAAGCTCTTCCTTGCCTTTATTTCTTGAAAGGCCTTGGAGCACCGAGGAGAGTCCAGTGTTTGGAATATTGAAATGTCACTGAGGAAGGAGCCGCCGCACTGGAGTACCCTGGGGCCCGGGTATATTGGTAGGAAATGCGGGCTGTAAAGAGCTCCAAGGTCAGCTTCCCTACTTCTCCGCCTGTGCTCAGTAGTTCTTACCCTTCTTACCAGGAGCGTGGCATTCATTCCATCACAAGGTAGGTAACACGAACACGAGCCAACTTTCCGGTCTTTGTTTTTTTGCACTTATCCATGGGCCAAGTGCTTTTAGAATCCTCATTCAACACTTCCAGATAGGTTCTATTATTATTCTTTTATTTAAATAGGTGAAATACTTGGCCAAAGTCAGTCAGGGATTAGTGCCGCAGCTGGGATTTGATCAATGTATTGCCTCGAGGACAACGCCTAAAAGCACCTTCAAACCTCTGGAAACGGAGCCCTGTGGTGGGATCAGGGACCAGTGTCTATGGGGAGTGTGGCTCAGGACACGGGGCTCAGGCCATCTGAAAGGAGCAGAGGGCACCCTGGAGAGGCTCAGAGAGCTCCCAAGAAAACCGAGGTATGTGTGGGAGCCAAAGACAAAGCGATTTTCAGTGTTGCTAGGATCCTGTGCCATTTGTGACTTGGGAATGGATTTAATGGTGGGTATATGGCACCACCAAATGAATTAAGGCTTTTTAGTTGGATTAAAAAAAATTATTTTGAGCCATTTATGTTGTGCTCTCTCATTTAATCTCACACAACACTACCAGGTATTATGACCTCTTCTACAGATGAGGAAACTGAGGCTCAGAGTGGTTAAGTAACTTCCCAAAGGTCTCACAGAAAGTCAGTGGCAGAGGCCTGGTCAGTCTTTGTCTGGCTTGCTCTTAACCACTCTCTTGGGCAGACCTCTCTTTAGTTGGTTCATTGGCTAAGTTGGTCAGCCTGGCCACACTTTACTTAGTTCATTAGCTAAGCGGGTCAGCATGGCCACTCCCATAGGCAGAAGCAGAGACATAGAGATGGGGCGGGGGTGGGGGAGGGCATGTTCTTTGCTGGAACTCTAAAATGACAGGCTTCTCTGTGCTTATCCAGAGCAGACATGATTCGAGCTGCAAGGGAGTAAATAGGATGAGAAGGGGGCTTTTGAAAACCCTAGGACTGCCAGACCTGAAGGAAGGACAGCATTTCCGCTCAGTGGCTATGACAGTGGGAGAGAGATTTGTGTGCTGGGAGGTAGGCCCTGCACATCTTGAGTGAAATCCTGAAGTCAGCCCCCTGCCTCTAGTCGTCCTTCGCCTGGTTATACAGCTAACGTTAACTCTGTTGGCACCTTATCCAACTGCTTGTAATATTTAATAACAACATTAACAGTCCTGATACCTTGATTGCAGCAGGGCGGGTAGCAGGCTCCATCCTGGTGGTCAGTGGGGTGACTGACATTGCAGCCACGTTGCCTTCCCCATCGCTCAACCGAATGCTCGGAGTGCTCTTGCTGTGTTATCAACATCCTCCTGAAAAATGCTGTCAATAGCTATTTTCCCTTTCCTCCAAGGATCCTTAAACGCTTTGCATGTGTTCCTCCGACTGAAAGATAGAAGCTCGATGTTATAGTTTATCCCCATTTACGAGATGGATAACCCTAAGGACAAACTGGAAGCTGAGCTGTGCCTCACACACAAGCTTTCTTTCACGTACCATGTTTCTCTCAGGAAATATAAGAATATACGGAACACAGAAGCCTTATTTATGAGAATAGAGAGGAGAAACATTTTGAATATCCACTTTTATCAGCATTGCATTTTTCTACTTAACATTAATCTTTTCTCTGTTAGAAACACATGTCCACATTAGCAAAGAAAGAAAATCAAAATCTTGTCAATCATATAAATGAGTTGATTGTCTGAATGTTTTTATCTAATTGGTTTTATCTAAGTGTCTTTTTTCCTGGATCTTAGCTTGATTTTTCCTCTCCACACACTTTTAAGAAAAATTTGTTTTTTCAACCTATCAACTAACATTTAGTAAGCTCTTTATACGAGTTGTATATATATGGCACTATTCAAGCCTTTCTGGGGGATACAGCCCTGCATATATTTTCCCTCCATAAAAGAGCTTACAATCTCTCTGGGAAGAAGCCTACCTATCCATGGCAATGCCAATGGACCATCATTGCTTCTATTGTTAATGAGTCAAAGAGAGGCACAGATAGGTCTCCTAGAACTTCACAGCACAGAAGAGCTCCGTGAGTGGGCTCTGCGGGGGTTGGCTTCAGTCAGGAGTGTCACTCATTCATCCATTCAACAGATATTTGTTCTGCGAGCTGCTGAGTAGCTTGTTTGGACTATGCTGATGCGTTAGAAAAGCTGTTTGAGAAACTCACAGATAGAGGAGGAAACAAGTAGCCAGTTACAATCCAAGCGTAAGTGACTGGGGAAGACTAAGCAGTTTCTAGAGTACGTGTTTCTTAAGGGGAATACTTACTATACAAAGTATAGTTCGGGAGGCTGAAATCCAGCCTCTGACCTCTCCTCAAGGGGTGCCCAGAAGTATGGTCATTTTTTTCCATTGACAAATTTATTTTTTAATTCACATACAATAAAATCCTTTCTTATTATTGTAGAGTCTTACGAGTTTTGGCAAAGTCCAAGTTGTGTAACCACCACCATAATCACTTCACAGAGCAGTTCCATTCCTCTAAAAAAATTCCCTCCAACTTCTTTGTAGTCAAGCTCCCTCTCATCCCCAGCCCCTGGAAACCACTGATCTGTTCTCTGATCCTATAGTTTGCCTTTTCCGGAATGTCATACAAATGGGATCATACAGATTGTAGCCTTTTGTGCCTGGCCTCTTTCGCTCGCATAATGCATTTGAAATTCATCCATATTGTTGCATGTATCGATTGTTCCTTTTTATTGCTGAGTTGTAGTCCCTTGATTGGATGTAACACCATTTATTTAACCATTCCCAAGTTGAGGGGCATTTCGGTCATTTCCAGTTTCTGGTGATTATGCATAAAGCTTCTATATGCTGTTTTTTTGGTGAACATAAGTCTCTATTTCCTTTGGATAGTTATCTAGGAGTGGGATTGCTGGGTTGTACAACAGGTATGCATTTAGCTACATATATATTTTTAACTTAAAAGAAAACTAAGATGAAAACAAATTGTTTTATAGTGACTGTACCACTTTGAATTCCTATCAATTGTTTTGCGTTCTTGCCATTGTTGGCTTTTTCTTTCTTTTTTAAATTTACCATTCTAATAGTTGTGTAATGGTTTCTCATTGTGGTTTCAATTGGCATTTTTCTAATGGCTAATTGTGTTTACATTACTTTCATGGGCATATTTGGCATGTGCATGTATATATCTTCTTGGCGAAGTGTCTGTTGAAATCATTTATCATTTTTAAAAAATTGTGTTTGCAACTTTCGGTCAAGATGGTGGCATAGGCAGACATGGCTTGCCTCTTCACACAACTGCATCAAAGTTACGACTAAAATATAGAACAGTCATGACTCAGGACCATCAGAAATCAAGATGAATGGAAGTCTGACAACTACAGAATTAAAGAAACAACATCCATCCAGACTGGCAGGAGGGACACAGACACAGAACAGGCTGGTCCCTCATCCATATGGGGTGGATAAATATTCGGGAGGGATATCTCAGGAGCAAGAAGTCCCAGCTCCACACCAGGACTCCTCAGCCTAGGGTTCCAATGCCAGGAAGGTAAGTCCCCACGACGTCTACTGTAAAAACCAGCAGGGATTGAGTCAGTAGAAGGAACTGCTGGAGCCCCAAGCAGTTCCTCTTAAAGAGCCCACACATGGACTCACCTACTCAGGCTCACTCCCTCTGAGCTCCAGCACTGGGGGAGCCACTCGAAAGGCACCACTGGAATACAGGGAGGAACTGAAGTGTCTGGCATCAAGATGAGCAGAGGATATTGTTTCTTTTCTAAACCCTTTCCTCTCAGAGCCACAAAGCTAGCAAGCTTGTGCCATATTTGAGACTCCATTAATCTGGCTAACACTGTTTGACCCACCTTGAAGATTCCCAGAGACTCCCCCCAACCCAGCTTATGAGCCCACCCAAGCTGCTTTTCCACATGAATTGCTGGACTTGGCTCATGCTGCACAACTTCCTAAATCCTCTCAAACAGGCAGCAGCTGGCCTCAGTGAGCCCCAGGCCCTGCACTAGCAGTTGCCAGCCTAGATTCATAGCTTGGTTTCACCTGGGAATCTCCAAGCCCAGCACAAGTAGCAGCCATCTCAGATTGCTTTATAGCTCAGTCAGGGTGGCCCGGGCAAAGCAAATGTGGGGGCTGAACTTGGCCTGCACCACCCAGGAAACCCCAAGGCCAGTGTACCCAGTAGACAGCTATAGACCACGTTGGAGCACCACCACCCTGCCCATTCACAGCTGATCCTCTACAGAGGGTGGAGTTAGAGGTACATGGTCATAGCCAATCCTTGCAGCTGACTGGCCCGAGTAAATCCCTCCCATTGATCTGCCAACAGCAACGAAAGCTCAACTACAAGAGGGGGGTGTACTCAGCCCAAACAAAGGGTGCACCTGAGTACCCAGCTTGAATTAAAGGGGAGGCTGTGCCACTGTACCCTACAGGACACCTACTACATTAGGCCGCGCTACCAAGACAGAGAGTCAAAGCAGCTCTACCTAATACATAGCAAGAAACACAGGGAGGCTGCCAAAACAAGGAGACAAAAAAAATAAATAAATAAAAAGACCCAAATGAAAGAACAGATCAAAACTCCAGAAAAAGAGCTAAACAAAATGGAGATAAGCAATCCAGCAGATGCAGAGTTCAAAACACTGGTTATAAGGATGCTCAAGGAACTTAGTGACGACCTTGGCAGCATAAAAAGATCTAGTCAGAAATGAACGATACAGTAATTGAAATAAAGAAGTTTACAGGGAAACAACAGTAGATTCGACGAAGCTGAGAATCCAAGCAAGGATATGCAATATAAGGAAGCAAAAAACAACCAATCAGAATGACAAAAAGGAAAAAGAATCCCCCAAAATGAGAGTATAAGCAGCCTCTGGGACAACTTCAAGAGGTCCAACATTTATATCATAGGTGTGCCAAAAGGAGAAGAGAAGGCAAGAAATTAGAAATCTGTTTGAAAAAATAATGGAAGAAAACTTCCCTAATTTGGTGAAGGAAATAGACATGCAAGTCTTGGAAGCACAGAGAGTCCCAAACAAGACGGATGCTAAAAGGCCCACTCCAAGATACATCATAATTAAAATACCAAAGTTTAAAGATAAAGAGAGAATCTTAAAAGCATTAAGAGAAAAGAAGTCAGTTACCTATAGTGGAGTTCCCATAAGACTGCCACCTGATTCCTCAAAAGAAGCTTTGCAGGCTAGAAGGGATTGGCAAGAAATATTCAAAGTCATAAAAAACTGACCTACAGCCAAGATTGGGCTACCCGGCAAAGCTATCATTTAGAATCAAAGGGTAGATAAAGAACTTCCCAGACAAGGAAAAACCAAAGGAGTTCGTTATTGCTAGGTCATTATTATATGAAATGTTAAAGGGACTTATTTAAGAAAAAGAAGATCAAAACTATGAACAATAAAATGGCAAAAAATACATATCTAGCAACAATTGAATCTAAAAACCAAACTAAGCAAACAAGAAGAACAGAGGCAGATTCATGGATACAGAGAGCATTTTGATGGTTGTCAGGTGGGAGGGGGGTGGGGAAGAATGTGCGAAGAGGTGAGGAGGTTAAGAAGTACAAATAGGTAGTTACAGAAGAGCCATGAGGATGTAAAGTACAGCATCAGCACAGGAAATGGAGGAGCCAGAGAACCTATACGCCCGACCCATGGACATGAACAGTGGTGGGGGGTTGCCTGAGGGAGTGGGGGGTGCTGGGTGGAGGGGAGCAAAGGGGGAAACATCAGGACAATTGTAATAGCATAATCAATAAAATATAATTAAAAAATGGAAAAAAATTATCAAAGAACTCTAGAAACTCAACAATAATAAAACAATCTTGTTAAAAATGGAAAAAAATTGTGTTGCTTGATTGTTTTGAGTTGAGAGTTCTTTACATATTCTGGATACAAGTCTTTTGTCTGTTATGTAATTCACAGTTATTTTATCCCAGTCTGTGGCTTGTTTTTTTCTTTCTTAGCTGTGTCTTTCTCAGAGCAAAAATTTAAAATTTTGATAGTCTAATTTGTTAACTTTTTTCTTTTATCTATTGTACTTTTGATGTCATATCACAGAACTCTAACTTAAGATTAAAAGGCTTTTCTCTTATGTTTTCTTTCAGAAGTTTTATAGTTTAGGTTTCATATTTAGGTCTAGTATCCATTTTGAATTAATTTTTGTATATAGTTCAAGTATGGGTTGAAGCTTTTTTTTTTTTTTGCATATGGATGTGCAGTTGTTTCAACACCATTTGTTGAAAGACTATCTTGTTTTCTTAAATTGCTTTTGCCTTTTTGTTAAAATCAGTTGGGGCCCTGGCTGGTGTAGCGCAGTGGATTGAACCTCAGCCTGGGAATCAAAGGGTCACCGGTTCGATTCCCCAGTCAGGGCACATGCCTGGGTTGTGGGCCAGGTCCCTAGTAGGGGGCACGTGAGAGGCAGCCACACATTGATCTTTCTCTCCCACTTCCTCTATGTCTAAAAATAAAATAAATAAAAATCTTTAAAATCAATTGGCCATGTTTATGTTGGTCTATATCTGGGCTTCTGTTCCTTTGTCGTGTCTCTCCTTTCTCCAGTATGAGTGTGTTAAGTCTTAAGTTAACAGAAATAGATACAGAGTGAGAGGGAGCATGTAGGAGAGGAAAATGTGGGAAGGGAAAGGAGGGTTGGAGACTTTCCAGGGGACATAACCTTCAAGCTGAGGTCTATATTGGCTAAGAGTGAGTCAGGGCGGATATTGCGGGTCATTTCAGGCCTCGGGAACATCATGTGTGAAAGGTGGAGTGCAAGAGAGAAGTGGGTGAGAAATTTGTATGATTCACTGTGTGGCTGAAACAGAGAGTGAGAGGTAGTTTGTCCTAAGCCAGGGTCAGGTCAAGGGAGGTGTGGATTTGATCCTCAGGGCAGGCTGGCGGTTTTCATTTCAGAGGGGGACATTTACATAAGCCTCCAGGGTGGGTATAAACACCACATTCAGATGTGCTCTTGTCATTTAATTGATGCATTGTCTTTATCTGTAAAACAGGGAGGTTGGCTTCTCAAAAAAAGCAGACCCCATTCCCAGCTGCCCAATCACCTCCCAGAGGGAACAGCCCACTCAGCGCAAGCCCCACGCCACCCTCCTTTAGGTACCTGTGTGAGTTGAAACCTGCTCTCTGTTTTCCCCTCCTGCCCCAGGCTCTGTAATGAGGCCTCGGTGAGTTGCTGTGCACTTTCCAGAAAGACCTGCAGGTGGCAGCCAAACCAAGGCACATCTCACCGAAGCTGCTCAGTCCTCAGCTTTCAGTTCAGAGCAGCTCTAATATTGCCTTAATTTGATGTCTGCATGATAGCAGGTTTGTTTTCAAATCCCCCTAATCGTGGAAATAATATTCTCTAAGCCGTTTGGAATCAAACCTGCTAAATAAGTGTAACATATTTCCTAATCATTTGGGCCACATTCTCCCTTCTGAATGGGTATTGGTTTCAGTGGGTATGTTCTCTGTGGCCGTGGATCGTTGAGACGATGACCCTGGTTTGCCCTGGTAAGCTGAAGACCAGCCATGCACATGGCACGCAGTGAAAGGACAAATGCAGGAGGCGCCCCGGAAGCAGGCGAGTGGAGACAAAGGCAAGGCCGGGAGGGCTGGGTGGTGAGCTGGGAGCCCCGCTGCCCAGCATTAGTCCTGAGACGCGCCTCAGCCGGGTAAGCCTCTTTCTCAGAAATACTTTTTCCCCACTGCTCCTGACTTCCAGATTGTGTCATGGAGGACAAAGCTTTTCACAGAATTCAAAGTCACTTCCTCGGGGAAGTCATCTCCCCACCGCACTCTCCCTCCCGGCTCCCAGGTTATACACTCGCTCATAGCACTGAGCAACTCTCTTTCACGGTACTATTTACAGTGCGTAATTATATGGCTGGGTGATAATATATGGGATGGGCAAAAGCAGGTTTACAGTTGTGAGTAGGCGAAACACCGAGTTTATTCTTGTATTATATTTATTAATTATTGTATTATTTTCCATATGAACAACTGTAAACCTACTTTTGCTCACCCTTGTAATTTAACATCTCTATCCTCTCCCAGATGATAAACACGTGAAGGCAAGGATCGTTTTGTTTTTGCCTAATTCTCTATCCCACAGGCCTGGCATAGCTCCTGGCACAATTATGGTACAATTATTTATCTAGTAATTCCATGATTATACAAACAGAAAGGAAGTGTAATATAGGAGCAGGGGTCAGGTTGATCTGGGTGGAAACTCTGTGTCTATCACTAACCCGCTGTGTATACGTGGCTACGTTGCTTAAGCTCTCCAAATATCAGTTTTTTCACCTGTAAAATAGGGAAAGAAGGCCTGTTTTGCAGGGTGGTTGTGAGTATACAGTGAGAAAAATCTATGCAAAGTGCTTGAAACCCAGTAGATGAACAAATATGATAGTTACTTTCATTTTATGCAGGAGGCTGGCGATACCGTTTTCCAGGAGAAACAACATGGTTGTGAATTCACAAGGAGATGACGTGACTGACCTGAGAGACTGTCTCAAAGCTTTGATAGAAGAGAGGAAGGGACGGTTGTTGGAGGTGATGGTACTGCTACTGTAGCTGCTGAAGTGAGCAGCTCGGAAGCCCCGAAACCATTAAAGTGTGCCGTGCTAGCCAGGGCGTTGAATGGAAAAACACTGTTTGGAGTCAGAGTAAATAATCGACTGGCTAGGTGAAGCTCCATCCCGGTTTCAGAAGGAATGCAGTTGGGTCATCGACGTGAGTGTCAGCGATGTAAGGCTGACAGGTGAGGCTGAAAAGAGCGGTGTTCCGTGCCGCTGCCCACAGTGGAGCGGCTGTGGTCCAAGGAAGCCGCCGCCGAGGGCGGTGAGGAGTGGGTGTCCCCTTCCCGAGACATGCTTTCAAACTGCTGCATACGTGCTTTATATTACTTTAAAAACATACCTTTTTAAAGTGCTTTTAAATATTAGGGATATTTTTAATAGCTAAAAAGTACAAATAGTCCAGATATCTACCAACTGATAACGGATAAACAAAATGTGGTATATCCACATAATGGTATATTATTCAGGCATGTAAATAAATGAAGTACTCATACATGCTCTAACACGGATGAACCTTGAAAACATTGTGCTAAGCCAGACAAGAAAGGACAAAAACTGTATAATGCCACTTATATGAGGTACGTAAAAGTCAAATTTATAGAGACAGAAAGTAGGATAGTGGTCGCCTGTGGCTGGGGTGGGGCCTGGGGAATGACTGCTAATGGGTATGGGCATCTCTTGGGGGTGATGAACATATTCTAAAATTAGATGGTGGCAGTGGTTTTACGGCTCCGTCAATCTACTGAAAACCGTTGAAGCATACACTTTAAATGGGTGAGTTGTAGGGTATGTGAATTTTATCACAGTAAAGATATTGAAAAATATGAGGGATAGATCAGTGGTTCTGAACCCTGGTCGCACATTTCAATCACTTGAGGAGGCTAAAAAATACTGAGTCCCAAGGTCCCACCTGCAACCAATTAAATCAGAGTATCTGGGAGGCAGGGCGTGGGCTATGGGCATTTGTGAAGCCAAGGTCAAGAACTTCTGAACTGGATGATTGGGGGAGTACTTTCTTTTTTTTTTTTTTTAATCTCTAGAGGTCCTACTATGGGCAAGCAATGGCCACTCAGTTTGTTGTTGTTTTTAGAAATCTGTGCATGTGAGGTAATTTCCGTTTAGTTTTGCTTGAAGGCAGAAGAATGGCTGAACTACATGACCTTACAAGGATCTTTCCCATTTTACAATTTTGTGATTAAATTCATCTGTTGCAAACATGATACAAAGAGACGAGCATTTGTTCTGGTAATGTCTGAAGCTTTAGTACAACTAGAAACATTCTGTTCATTTAAATTTACTAAACAGAGGTAATCACAGGGTAATAACATGAACATTGTCATGTCAAAATCGTGCTCCCTGCTTAGAGAAATTAAAATGATTAAGGTTCAGGAACAAACTTTTGCCTCATTACCATAGTCATCACGATCAATATCATGATTAGAAGCAATTAATTATCTATTTATTCTTTGTGGTAGAGGGGGCAAGTCAGACCTGTCTTGTTAGACCAACCACTGTGCTTTCTGAAGAATAATAATAAACGAATATGTCTGCCAAAATCCTTGTGGAAGCTGGCCAGGACCTGTCTGTACTGCAATAATCCTTTAAAGATGGAAAGCGTCACTGATATTTTGAATTTGCAGTGCAAGAAATAATATTGGAAACTTCAAAAATAAACACATTAGAATAGAGAATGACATCCTATTAAATTGGATTTTTAGAAGGGAGGCTGTAGTAACACGAAAGGAAGAAGAGGAGGTAAAGGAGAATTACAGTTACTGGCTTCTACTATGAATCAGATACAAAGCTTAATGCTTTATATACAGTGTATCGTTTTGTTCTGTCCCCAATCATCTTTTAAGGTAAGCATTGTCTTTTTTTGCAGATAAGAAAATAAGGCCAGAGAGGCCACCTGTTTTGCCCCAAGACCCAAGCTTGTAAGTGGAGGTCCTGACCCAGCTGCTTGTAACTCTGCCAAACTGTCATTCTGAAGAAAGGCCAGATTGTTTGTACTTGACAGCTCTGTGTAGGAAGGAGCACTGCACGTTAGATGACCCAATTTCAAATTCCGTGTGGTCCTGGGCAAGTCACAACCTCCGCCTCCCTGTCTCCTGAGCTACAACTGAGGGTGAGAACATTTGCCTTGTGGAATTGTTAAGAGGCAAATGAGATAACATAGGTGAACCTTGGCACAGCATAGGTGGGACATTAGCAACATCAAACCAGCAATTTTGACTTTGGGTTTCTAAGCTATGGAGTCGCTTGCGTGAAAGAGGAGACCCATTGTGGTAAAATTCACAGCCTCACACTAACCACCTTCTTGGAAGACTGTTTGCACCAGGGTCAGGCATGAAAGCCCAGGTTGCAAAAGGCTCCCAGTGGGTTCTGTCTGTCTGGGCAGGTATTTTGGTCTTCAAAGGAATTAGTTTCCTGCCTCGAGTTGTCAGTCTGCAAACCAGGAGGAACACACCGAGCACCTGCTCTGCGTTAGGTGCTCTGGGAAATCACATTTTTAAGAAATTTAGCTGAATACCGAAAGAGAGGTTATTCATTTAAAATAAGCAACATACTCACCTAGAGGAAATTCAAAAGTGCTGTAGGATATGTGGTGGAAAGTCAGGCTCCCTTCCACACTGGCCCGTCCTGCTCCAGTTCTCGTTCGCTCTAATCAGTTTCTTCATATTTTCTGGAGAGATCCTTCCTGTAAATAAACATACAGGTATACATAGCGCCCTCCTTTCTATCAAAATACCAAATGAAACATACCATAATACTTTTATGCACTTTACGTTTTAAAATTCACAATAGATCTCAGATATTGCACTGTATGGGTGCATATTGATCTTCCTCATTCCCTCTTGTGGAATTCCTTTGTATGAATGGACCACACTTTATTTAGTGGGCCCTTATCAATGGTCTTTTAGGTTGTTTCAAGGCTTTTGCTACCTGAACAATGTTGCAATAAATTCTCTTGACACACAGCCATTGTTAAGGGCTAACTTCCGTGGGTTAGACTGTAGGTGATTCTCAGTTCTCAGCATGGGTGCTTATGACCATTGGAGGTGGGATGGAATTTGTCCTGTACGAGTCTTTCGCTCACTGCATGATTTTTGGCATTTCTTCTCTACCCCACAAATTCTAGCATGTTCTCAGTGTGTCACGGCAGCCAAAAATACCTGCCCCATGCCACTTCTACATGCCCCCAGGGGGATGCTATTGCCCAAAATTGGGACTACCCCAAATGCAGGGAGTTAAGAATTGGAAGCTTGGGGAAGGGGGTGAAGGGGCATCAAAACAGAACTTGGAAAACAGGCATGGGTTCAGGGAACAAGCTGAGAAACACCAGAGGCAGAGTCACCTCACGGAGGGATTTCCCTTCTTTCTTTGCACATAATTGCTTCTGCCCAGAGAGATGGCGCATTGTCTATAAAGCTGTTTCATCTGCCACGCATTCCTTCGTCTCTAGAGTGGGTCCTGGCAGCACTCATGGACCCTTGTGTCAGCTTGTCCCTCCAGGCTGCCACATTGGCCCTGAGTCCGCAGGACCCTCCTGTCACAGGAATGCAGATGCCGGCCTGGGGACTGTTCGCCAACAGCACAGGCAGGGACATCAGCACAGCTGGAATGGGCCACCAACCTGGCTGTCGACAGATTGGGTAATGCTTGAAGATTCACTCTGCCGCTTCTGTGCCAGCGAATCATAAACTCCTAGGAAGTCAAACCTGGAAGGGACTTTTAATATCACTTGTCCCCTCTTGATTAGAGGGAGTCGGATTGATGTGTATATCGCTTAGATGAGAAAAAGCCTACAGGTAGGTGGTGTTAAGGAGACTGTGATGGACACCAGGCCAAGGGAAAACCGATCAAAATCAGTGGTTTCCTTACTAGGTTTTACCTAACAATTACTTAGAAAAGTTATAAAGAGAAAATAATGCAGATTCTTAGGCTCCACCCAAGACCAAAGAAATTAGACTTTCTAGGACTGAGATCTGAGAATCTGTGTTTTTATTATGATCCTCAGGTGATTCTTATTACCAGTAGTGGGCAGACAATCACTGGGGAAGCTGGGATTTAAATAGACTCCAATCCAATAATTCCCATATCACAAATATGAGTGTCGGAGGAGCTAGAATGTGCTGCTTTGCTGGTTATCTGTCCTGTTGGTACAGGGAACAGATAATATGCTAGGTGGTTAATTATATTGGCATTTATTCATTCTGAAATGTTTACAAAGTAATTAGAAGTTAGATTAGGTTTGATGCTCACTGACCTTTAAGGAAGGGCCTGCCTTCAAACAACCAAAAAAAAAAAAAAAAAAGAGGAGAGAGGGAGAAAAGAAATGTCAGTTTCAAAGGTTAATCAGAACACAGCACAGCATGATTATTTGGAATCTCTAGTTTGCAAAAAAGAAACAAAGGTTTTATTTGGCTTTAAGGATGAGAGATGATCACTTCTGGGTTGTTGTTTCTCTGGATTTGGAATGTGAAAGCAAACTTCTTAGAAGAATCCTCCTAAGTATGAGCCTGGAGGGAAACTGATGTTCCGAGAGAAGATCAACTCTTTT
Source organism: Mormoops blainvillei (assembly GCA_004026545.1). Lineage (NCBI taxonomy): Eukaryota > Metazoa > Chordata > Mammalia > Chiroptera > Mormoopidae > Mormoops > Mormoops blainvillei. The sequence continues at coordinate 59,609 of PVJD01000093.1, read as the reverse complement.
CCTAAACCTGAGTCTTTCCTGGCTCGCCGAGCAGTTTTCAATTTTTTGCCTGTCTTGCTGGGAAGATCTTTCCAGTTGTACATTGAAAGCTCTGGTTCCATGTGGGCACATAATCAAACTGGACCACAGGTGGATTAAGGTCAGTTGAATACCTGGGCACAGAAGAAAATATTGGGCCCCTTAAAAAAAAGAGACAGGGAAAATAAAAATACACATTAACCATATTTTAAAATAAATAAAAAATGTTATATACTATTCATGTTTTATTTCCAATAAAATTTGACTATAATATATGTATTGTTCATGTGAAACCAAACTCGGTGACATCAGGAAAAAGTGTAAAGTTGGGGTTTTGCGGGCCCTTTAGAAGTCGGGGCCCAGAGCGCGTGCCTGGTGCGCCCGCTGTTAAATCCGCCTCTGAACTGGACCCTTGTCTGCTCGAACTTCAGTGCCTACAGATCATCACCCTACTTTCTGATGGTGCTAAGTCTTCCAGCGTCCACAGTACTGCTGTCTCCATGGGTAGGGCTGGGTATTTGGGGTGATTTCTTGGTAATGGGGATGAGGCTGACTAGCTATGGGACCTTAAAAAAAGACAGCTTTACTCTGTTTGCTTTTTGCCCTTTCAGATTCATTTCTACTCTGCTTTGTGCCCTGAGAGGCTAATTCCTGCACCTGGCATCACTCGGGCTTCCTTGCTGACTGACTTCCTGCTGGGTTCAGCCAGTGGGAGTCCCTTCCCTGCTTGGCTAGTAGTCTTGGCCCTAGGGATGGCCTCTTTTCTCCATGACTAAATCTCTCCCTGCACAGTGGTGCCTCCGGGGCTCTCACTGAGGTCCCCTTGCCTCACCCTCCCACCTAGAGGTGGTGATGGCTCCCCCTGTTGGTAGTCTCTGGGTACTTCATCCACTCTTGGTTACCGTGATCTCTGAGAACCTCAGTAAATAATCCCTTTAAGAAAGTATCCAGTTGTACGCCTTGAGAGAATATTTGTTTTATCAAAGCCCCTGCCTAATAGGCTTTAAAAAAGCTGTCAAATGGGGAAGCAAAACTTCCCCTGCCTATTTTGGTGTAACTGTGAGGCTAATGTGAGATCCCATGGTGATGTGTGCTTCAGAAGTGAAGCGTTCAACTACAGGGTGGCATCATAGTTGCTGCTGTGATGACTATTAATAAGCTCTGAGATATCTTCATAATCCTAACTCATTTTAGACAGTATTTATTATTTGATATTCACGCAGGAAGTACTTGATTAATTCAGGGAGCAGAAAGTGAGGAATGATGACAAGACCATCTACTTACTTTCAAATATACAGACTTACCATGTTTCCAGAAGATACAAAAGTGTCTAGTTTTATTGTCTTTGTTATTAATGGAAATTCCTTTCAGATATGGTAACGGGTTGATTGATATATGGCCCTAGTTTTCAAAGTTTTATTAAGTTTTTGTTTCTGTCTGTGTTCCATAGGTGTTTCCTTGAAAGTTAGAAGTTATGTTAGGGATCCTGGCAAGATTTCATTGTAACTGAAAAAATCCTTGAAAGCATAAGGATAAAGCAGGGTAAGGGAGGTAGAGGATGGATTGCCTATTTAAACAGAACAATCACAAAAGCATTTGAGCAGAGACCTGAATGACATGGGGGAGCAAGACCAGCAAACATCTGGGGGAAAAGCATTCCTAACAGAGGGAACAGCAGATGCAAAGACCTGGAGGCAGACATGTACATAGCATGCTTGAGAGACATGCCAAGGAAGTTAATGGGCCTGGAGAGGAATGAGTGAGGGTTGGTAGTAAGAGTTGAAGTCAGAGTGAAAATGGGGGGCCAGACCTTGAAGGCCCTGTAGACCATTTGAAGGGCTCTGACTGGTCCTTGCAATGAGGGGAGATCCTGGAGAGTTTGGAGTAGAGGAGTGACGTGATGAGACTTTTAGTAAAAAGGCTCTTTTGTTGCCCTGTGGAAAATTCTCTGAAGGGGTCAAAAGCAGAGTGAGGGAGATTAGTTAGAAGACTTATGGGGTAATTTCGGGGGAGTTGGTAGTGGCTTGGACTCGGATTGTTGCAGTGGAGGTCATGAAAAATGGTTGGTCCTTTCTGGGTGTATGTTGAAGAGGGAGGTGGCAGATTTATTGTTTTTTAAATTTTATTTATGTATTTTAGAGAGAGGAGAAGGGAGGGAGAAAGGGTAGGAGAGAGATGTCAATGTGTGGTTGCTTCTTGCACGTCCCCAACTGGGGATCTGGCCGGCAACCCAGACATGTGCCCTGACTGGGAATTGAACTGGTGACCCCTTGGTTTGCAGGCTGGAACTCAGTCCACCAAGCCACACCAGCCAGGGCCAGAGGTGGCAGATTTTAATCATGGACTGGATGTAAGGTATGGAAGAAAAGAGTTAAGGATAACTCTGGGTTTTGCCCTGAGTTATGGTGGTTGAAGAATAAATGAATGAATGTCTCGTTAGGGCAGTAGTTCTCAACCGGTGTGACGTTGCTCCCCAGGGGACTTTGGCAAGATATGTACATATTACAACTGGGCGGGGAGTGTGTATTACAGAAATCCAGTGAGCCAGCCAAAATCAGGGATACTGCTAAACCTCCTACAACACACGGGACAACACCCCCCCGACCGCATCCCCAATAAAGAATGATCTGGCCTTACATGTTAGTAGCACTGAGGCCAAGCAACTGAGAGTTAGGGAAATCATTGCTTTTTTCTTTCTCTTTTTCTTCTTCTCAGCCTCTTTCCTTTTCAGTTTTCTTCCTTCCAAATGAAGTTCTTTGCTGCTTCTTATACAGTTAGGAAATGATTGGCCCGCCTCTCTCTCCCCACTTCCTCCCACCAAACGTGACCTTTAAGCTCCCACGTCCAAATTCAACTCATATATAGTCTCTTTGTCCTAATTTCACATTTGCAGGATGGAGAACTTCATTGGCCCAGAGTTATCCCTGTTTCAATCAGACATGTGGGAAGGTGGGCTCAAGTGTGTCCCTGTCCACTTAACAATGACCGCAGGAAAGATATTCTTGGAAAGATATTCTTGGAAAGATATTCAGGAAAGATATTCTTGGAGTGAGGGTGAGACAAGAAATTTACGTGGCATGTCAGTTGTGTGAACTGAGAGGGTTCAACCTAAAAATCTGACCCCGGGGGCGCCCTGCTTATCCCACGGAATTGCTCAGGCTTCTGCAATTGTAGCCCAGTTCTCTAAAACTAGCAGGAGAGGGAAACCGTGGGACAGGATGGATGGCTAGGGATCTCCTGGACCTATTCCGAAGCCAGATTCCCATGGAGCTGGACATAAAGAGAAGGCTGCTAGCTGTGTTTTCCCTTTCCCTTTTTAATTGAATTTGATTACAGCATATCTTCAGAGGAAATCATCTGGAGCAACAAACACTCATAGCTGGTGACTGGCATGAAAAACAATAGTGGGGAAAGAGCACGGAATGCAGTGTGTATTTATTGCGACATGTGGCTCCCCTCCCGGAATTTCATTGACTCTATTAGCCAGGCAGGAACTTGTTTTCCGAGAGAAGGGGGCATTCTGCAGATGGCAGCATATTGAAATTATTGTCAAAAAGAGAAGATATATCAGGCTCGCATTGAATCACACGTTCAGTTAAGAATTAGTCTCGAGATTATTTTCCCATGCCGTAGTTTTAATATTTCCAGCCTGCTGTTCCACATGACAAACGCACTGCTCGAAGGGGCGTCTCCGAGGGCCTCGGAATAGTGCTAATAAAAACTGTCATAGGAACAGAATGATGAGGGGAGGAGCAGGCCAGCTGATCGGGCCCAGGGAGGCGCTGGCACGCGCAGGGCAGGAGGCCCCGGTGACCGGCATGTCTCCTTTGCTCCTGCTCATGGGAAGTGCCTGCATTTTTCAGGTCTTTTTGGTAACGCTTTGAAAACCGCTGCAGAAGGGCCGATCTTGTCTCATAATTCAACCACGGGAGGCCACTTGTACTTAAACATTTTTACTGAGATGTAATTTGCATATAATTCATCCATTTAGAATGTGCAGTTCGATGGTTTTGAGTGTATTCAGAGTTGTGCCTACGTCACTGTCATACATGTTACAGTACTTCCATCACCCTCCGTAGAAGACCCGCACTCATTTTCTCTCAAACTCCAGACCTAGGCAACCAGTAGTCAACTTTCTGTCTCTGTAGACTTGCCTCTTCAGAAAATTTCATATACATGGTGTTATGCACTATGTAATGTTTCATGTCTGGGTTCTTTTGTTTAGCATAATGTTTTCAAGGTTCATTCGTGTCGTGGCATGTATCGGAGCTTCTTTCCTTTTCTTTTTTTTTTTTTTCCTTCCCATTCTGTTGTATGGATGTATCACATTTTATTTATCCATTCATCAGGGATGGATGTTTGGGTTGTTTCCAGTTTTTGGCTGTTAGGGATAATGCTGCTATAAATATTCGTGTGAAGGCCACTTACACTTTAGCACTAATTAGTTCAACTCAAAGGACAACTGCTCTGGAAGTCGGCCATGGTCGAGCCTCTTCCCTCATTGGTCTTTACTCTCCCCGTTCTCACAGTGTCTTGCACATCGTCTCGTTATTGGTGTTTGTTGCACTCTAGCCTGATGCATTTCCCTTCTCATTTGTCACCTCTGTGAAAGTAAGGGCCACGTCTTACTCATTTTTCTACCCTAGCACCGAGTAATATTAAGTTTACAACTAGTTCTATTTCTTAACTGACTGCTGGATTTCCAGGTATGGACTTTAAAAACAATGAGCTTTTATAACTTACTCTTTTTTATGTTCGATTTTTTTTTTTTGTTACAGTGTAGTTGGCATGCAGTATTATATTAGTTTCAGGTGTACAACATAGTAGTTTGGCATTTATATATCTTACGATGTAATCACCACACTAAGTCTGTCACCGTGCAAAGTTACCACAGTATTATTGACTCCATTCCGCTTCACGTTTTTTACCTGTCCCCCTGCCCCACTCCCCTCTGGCAACCATCAGTTTGTTCTTGGTTTCCATGAGTCTGTTTTTGTTTTGTTTTGTTTATTTAATCTGACTTTTGAAAGGGATTTTAGAACCTCAGGTTGGCCCACAACTCCACGTCTTTTCCATTAGTCTTCCTGGGTCCTCTTTGGCCATGGCCAAACCCAAAGGTGGCTGGAATTCACCTGTACTGGTCATTCATGGTGAACCAGAGGGAGGCAACAAGGAGATTCAGAAGATCAGATTTTTTTGGCTTACCTTTGCGACATTATCATTCTGTGTCTTTTACTTTCCCTGTTTGAGCTCTGAAGGTGGGGAACGCCTGATGGGGCGTCGATTCAGTGAAGCATGGGCAGGCAGATGAATAACACCCATCATGAAAGGGTGGGTCTATAGTCAGAGGGGAGGTGTCTTGGACTTGACAGAGGACAGTGTTGCTGTCAGTGACACTCTTGAGCTTCTGCTCAGTCAGAGCTGCCGTCTTTCATATTTTTTTTACAGGAAGTGATCAGATCTTCCTTTAGGACCTCAGGGGTCTGTGTGCTCAACGTGGTTTTGGAAGATGATGGAGTCCTCACAGCTGACTGACAAAGGCTGAAGCAACTAGATGAGTTCTCTGACAGGCTGGTTTCAGGACTGATATGGTCAAGGCTGCCACTCACTCCTCACTCTTAGGTCACTGTGGCTTCCTCAGGGCTCCTGAATCCTCACAATGATGGGAGACCCTGGAGTGACATGGTCAGACTTTCATTTAAAAGGCTCTTTGTCTGCTGCATGGCAAATGCTCTGAAGGGGGCAAGAGTAGCATAAGGGTGACTAGTTAGGAGGCTAATTTGGGGAGAGGTGGCAGTGACTTGGTTGTTGCAGTGGAGGTCATGACAAATGGTTGGATTCTGGGTATGTATTGTAGGCAGAAGTGGTTGATTTTGGTCATGGATTGGATACAGGGTATGAAAGAAAGGAGTTAAGGATGACTCTGGATTTTGCACTAACTGGTTGAAAGACAAATAAACAAATGTCTAGTTAGGGCAGAAGTTCTCACCCCTGTACACCCTCTCATAGCCTCACCTGCTGTTTTGAGACTGCTTGTTTACTGGCCTGTGGCCTCATTAGACTCCATGGTCCTGGACAGTCAAGACTTTGTTTCATCTCTGTTCACATGCCACACCCAGTGCAGGACACTCTGTAGGTTCTCGGTGACTGTTTTTAGGTGGGCCACTTCCTGGCATCCCTTTAGAGCTCACTGATCATGTAGGAACAGGAGGGAAGGGCTTGGGTGTGGCAAACAAGTATCTGTGAGTATAGAATGAGACTGGAGACCTTAACATATTTTTACTTAGAAAGGGGGCAATCCTGGACTTAAAACTTTTCTTCTGTTGAGCTTGTCTAAATGGCCCTTAATGTCTGCCTGTTGGATGGTATCTCTTCGTCTGTTCTTGGGGCGCTAGACCTTTGCATGTGGCTTCTGGGTTGATTGATAGCTCTGAACTTTTGAAAAAGACATGTGGCTTCAAAATTATTTTCCTCTTCTGATCTGGAATTGCCTTAACTTGTGGAAGGCACCTTAAAGGACCTGTTTGTTTCCACCCAAATAATGATCCTGGGACATGTATCGCATTTGGTATTTTTTCCAAGTTCTTTTAAAGAATTCTTTTAGGAGACCCACAGAGCCCAATGGGTTTGAGACTATGTCTTATCCTTCTATCATCCAGAATACTGCTGTGATGATGCTGCCTACCTGGAAGATGCTCAAAACATCTAACTTCAGTGAGTATGTGGCAAAAATTTGCTTTTGCATTTTTATAAGCAAGGCAATGAGAATTAGAGAGGTAATAGCTATTTAATGCCAAATACAAGCTTTCTTTATCACCATCCCACCCATCTCTTATCACTTTGCTGATGATTTTGCTGATGACACATGACCGCTTTAGACAGGTGCTATGTCCCGGTAATAAATGCATTCCTGTCTTGTTTGGGCTCACTCTTTGGATTTCCTTTGCCTTCCCATCCTGTTGCCTGTCCTTTGAGAATGAACAGCCAGATAATCAAATCAGTGAGGCGTCTCCATAAAACGAAACAAAAACCCCAAACCAATGAAAGTGGTGTTTATCTGCAGGTTTTGAGAGAATCCAACCACAGAGGTACTAATACACGAAATAACATTGAATTTCAAGGCTCAGAAGCCCCATCATTCTATTCCATAGCAGCACCAAGGGACATTTCAAGTGCATGGAACACTGAAATGACGAATGTGGCTTTTTCTCTCTCCTTTAAGTGCTCACTGGTGGCATCGTTCATCCTGCAGCTAATCAAACCCTCGTTGGGGGGTTGTGCCATCTCGGCTGATGTATGCTCATCTTGGATACGCCCAAAGACTGTAAGCCTCATGGGGTCATATCTCTTATGTCTATACAACTCTCATAGTGCCTCTCCTATGCTGAAATGCAAAGGAGAGCTGATTTTGAATATTTATATAAATTGGGTATTTCCATCTGAATATTTCACTTTTAAGTCAAACTCAGTATGAGTTTACTTAGTCACCTCTTTGTGCTAAAAAGGATTTTAAGTCACCCTGGACAGTGTGGCTCAGTTGGTTGGAGTGCTGTCCCATAAACAAAAAGGTTTCGGGTTTGATTCCCAATCAGGGCGCATGCTGAGGTTATGGGTTTGGTCCCGGGTGGCATGTCCAGGATGCGACCGGTTGATGTTTCTCTCACATCGATGTTTCTCTCTCTCTGTCCCCGCCTTCCTCTCTCTCTGGAATTGATGAGTATATCCTCAGGTGAGGATTAAACAAATAAATAAGTAGTTGGTGGTAAAGACAGTGTTTTAAAAAAGAAAAAAAAAGAAAAGGATTTAAGTCTGTTTACACAGGTGTCACATGACAAGACAACATAAATTAGAGAAGGACAGGGAAAAATAAGAAAAACAAGGGTAGGGCCGTAAAGTGGAGACCCCATGAGGCACATGTGCTACAGGTAAGCTACAGACTTGGCTTTATAATACTAAGTATTATTGGGAACCTGGCTTGTTACACAGTTCATTGTCCACATAAGAGCCAGCCTGCTTCCCAGGAGGAGCATAACCCCTGGACCCTAAGAGCCTAAAGGAGTTTCTTGAAAGCTGTGCATGAGATTCACAGCTCTCTGCTGGCCTGGGCTCTCCAAGGGGGTAGATTTTTTAGTGTAGAGAGGAATGGATGGATTGTACAGCTTTCAGCCAGTCTTTTATAAATTTTACTTCTCTCAGCTGAGCTTTTGTTCAAGTGCAGTTTATTTTTAAGGGAACACATCTATCTTGTTCCTAAACTAACTCTCTCTTCTGCTTTTATTTTTCTGAAAGAAAACTATAATCATACAGCCGTACACAACCGTACGATTATAGGTGTACAGGACTCCTTTGCTTCTTTCTCCCTCTATCCAGCTAGTCATCAAAATCTGTTCTTTATTCCTTTCTTTTCTTCTCTCTCCCTCCTTCCCTCCTCCTCTCTCCCTTCCTTCCTCCCTGTATCCCTTCCTCCTGTCTTTCCTTTGCTACTTACAATGTACCAGACCGACTATGCATATGAAGGCATCATATTAAATACATGTAACAGTTGGTGAGGGCACTGACCAATCAGAAAGAATATCATGTTTGGCATAGCGGGAAGGTTCTCAAAGCCTTTTCCTGTGCCAGGCATAAACTCTTCAGGTGCTGGATTAGGGAGGAAGGTAGTTTTGGGGAGCTCCAGGGGAGAGCTGGGGGATGGGGTAGGCACAGGGGTAAATGAATGATGGTTTCAGGTAAGGGGCTACTTACTAACACTGGAGTCTCCTGTCTTCAGAATGTGTTCCAGAAGCACCCTTCCCTCTTTCTGTCTGTTGCCATGATTGTAATTTAGACCATCACTATCTCCAATTTCACTGGTTATAATTAGCTCTCAACTCATATTTCTGAGTTTGAATTTCTTTCCTTTTTTATATTCTCTCTTTCCAATGTTTCATGTCCTGCCAGAGATAATTCCATACGATACTGCTTTTATCACTCCAAAATTGTCAATGGCTTTTCTCTTCTTTCTAAGATAATGTTCACACCTCTTTGCTAGGCATCTGAGACTATTTTGTACCTATACCACTGCATCGAGGGATATGGTGTCATAAAAGGACACACCATGGTCCTCCCTGTCCTTGAGGAGCTTAAAATGGGCAGTGAAGGTATGGAAGAAGTGTTATATAGTAAGAGTGGATGTGGGAAACCGGTAGGTGATGGGGTGTGGGGGGCGGGCAGGCTGACGGCGCTAACTGGGCGATCAGAAGAAAACCGAGCCCCTCGCAGCTGGCTTCTCTTGGTAAGCCGGGAACAGTGAGTTCCTGGGCATAGGCCCCTGATGTCTAGGCGGTTGAGCCTGGGATGGGTGGGGAGGGGTCTGAGAATCTCAAAATGAAACCAACTATACATTTTGAGATGCAAACCCAGGATGCAAAGCCTTTTCAAAGTTTAAGCGCCCTGAGTAAATTCCAAATGGCAGAGAGATCATGTTTGAGACTCACTTTCACATATCTAACCTTTCTCAGAATTTTACCCTCAATTCTCAGTAAACATCTGGCAGTTCTGGGCCTGACTGGATTCACAGGATAAGCCCTGGGGAGAGGGTCCAAGGCCCTTTTTTTGAAATGTTCTGTAAAAGAATGCATGGCTCAGTAGTCGCTGGACTTAGACCAAGAGAAATAGTTCCTACCTACTGCATGCTGAGAACCTGCCATAACTTTACCTGAGTACTACAAATTAGTCATTTTCATATACAATCTCATTTCATCTTTACCAGTGTCTTGTAAGACAGGTGCTAAAAATAAGCTGAGACTTCAAAAGGCTAATTTATCCAAAATCACCCAATGGGCAAAGCTTCCAGTCTTGATTGCGGGGCTATGAGAACCTAGGCTCTTCCCACTCTGTCCTTCTGCTCCCCTAAAGCTAATCCTTTCTGGGGTGGGGGGTTTGGCAGGACAAGGTTGTACATGTCCCTCCTCTGGCACATTGAAAATGAGACGTTTAAGTCCCTAAACGCCATTACTCTTCCCCCTTACTGATAAAGACTGTTGACTCTTTATCTGCCCCGGGGAAAAATGTTGCCCCCCTTTCTGGGCAGAAGCAGCTTTATTTCACAACTGAGTGACCACAGCAAGACTGTCTCAAGCCCCAGTCATATACCTCCGCATTAACTTCAGGGCCTCTTTTGGTTTTAGATATCAGAAGATTTTTTAGAGAGAGCCTCATGCTCTTTCTTACCAATATCCCCACTATTATCCTTGGCTTACTTCAGACATCCGGACCCTGCTAGTGTTACCTGCAAATTATTTCACAAAGTTGCTTTTTCCTAATAATCCCTAAACTCCCACTCTAATTTGGTTTAATCTTTTCTGTATTCTTGTGGCTTGTCTTCCTTAAGAAACCATAAGCTCTTAAGGAAAGCAGAAGATAACTAGCATTTCCTGAACCGCTACTGCTTGCTCAGACACTGTGCTAGGAGCTTATATATTTTTTGACCACAGCAACTAACATCCTAATTTTACAGATGAGGAAGCTGAAGCTCACTCAGACTGTTTATACATGCTTGGGTAATGTTAAAGAACCAATAAGGGCTCCAGCAAAGCTGAAAGCTATTCGCGCCTGAGCCGATTACAGCGTGAGCCCCGGGGAAAGAGGCACTGATTCTCAGTACCCAGCAGAGAGAGTAGCGTAAGGAAAAGGCCATCTGACGGGCACCGTGGCCTTCGATCGAGGTATGCAGCCAATCCCAGCAAACAAGCAAGCAGAGAACCAGGAAAATTAGTATCCCGACGTCCTCTCCTCTTACCGCCTGATTTCCTGCCTGTGTCTCCCATTGGCCAAATCCAGCTGCAAGCTGAACAACAAGGAAATTCATCAATGCAATCCATAAGTTAGCCTCCCCAGGCATAAAACAGGGCAGCAGAAGAGAAGTAGCATAAATGGGGATGAAGGAGAGGGAGAGATTTAGGGATAAGTCTGAGTTTTTTGCTTGGGTTATTGTGTGCATGGTTGCCTCATCGACAGAGACAGAAAATGCAGGAGGATTTCCCAGATTAGAGAAGCAGGTGATGAGTTCCATTAGGGCAAGTAGAATTTTAAATGCCTGTGCGGTGACCAGGTGACAGTGTTAAGTAGGAGGCACTGGAGAAGGGTCTGCACAGGAGAGGGGCATTTGAGAGTCTTCATTATATGGGAGAATGATTAGGAGAGCCAAAGAGACGGCTGTGTGGTATGGGCTTAGTGGGAAAACAGGACACTCTAATGGCTAAGGACTAGCTTGGAAGTCAAGGGACCTTCTAGACTTGATTTGCCACTTCCTATTTAACCTTGGAGACATTACTTAACTGTGTTGACATAATTTGCTGTTTTCTCAGCAAATGCAAAATGTGGAGGTTGGACTAAGTGACATCTATGATGCTATAGGACTTGCAGTCCAATTGGGAGGAAAACCATAAAATAAGCAGAGATTAAAGATTGTATTCTCAAGTGTATATGGATGAAAGTCCCAGAGACCCCTGGTCTTCCAATTAGTGGTTATTATTTAGTGGCAAGAAGGTACTGAAAAATCATCATAAGGCACAGTTTCATGGAAATATAACCATAATAATATAAACAGAGAGCATTCATTTGGTGCTTACTGTGTGCCAGGTACACATCTATGGGCCTCACAAGTATCAGCATTTAATATTCACAACAACCCTATAAAATAGGGATAACCAAGACCCTCCATTTTACAGAGGAAGAAATGAGGCAGTAAAAAGGTTAAGCATTTTACTCAAAGTCATAAGGCGGGAAAGATGAAAACTTAAGCTGGCTCCAGAGCCCAAGCATTTAATCCAAAACTATTCATAGGGGAAACTGTGAGCTCTGGGGGAACAATGTGTAGCGGCCTACACATTGAAACTATTGGGTTGGCCACAACGTCTGTATGGTTTTTTTCCATAAAATAAAAGACACATTTTTCATTTTCACCAATGACTTTATTGATTTGGATATTTTTGAGTATGTCGGCTATCTCCTGCATGGTATATTACGTTACTTGTTCTCAATTAATGTCTTGATTTGATTGCTATCAACTTCAACTGGTATACCTGACCATGGAGCATCGAGAGAAATCTCCAGCACGAAACTTCACAAACCACTTTTGGCACCTTTGATCAGTCACAGCACCTTCTCCATAAACTGCGCAAATCACTTTTTGTGTTTCATTTGCATTTTTACCTTTCTTGAAATAATATAGCATAATATGCTGAAAATATTGCTTATTTTCTTCCATCTTCAATATTAAATGTCTACACAAAAATTCACTAATTTTGATAAGGTTTTTTTAATGCACACTGATATGACAGTTGTCACAATACAATCTAACAAAGTTGTTTCAAATGAAGTTAAAGAAGACTAAGTGCTACTAGAACCATCTTACAGGAGAAAACAAATGAACTTTTTGGCCAACCCAATAGTAATGATTTTAGGTCATTACTGGTAACGATTTTAGATTAACTAAATTTTAAGAGAGGCAGGGTCAGGAAACAGACTTGTCAGTTGTGTTATGTTAACCAGTTGTAGGAATTTTGGCTGCTGACTGGTATCTGCACTACATTTGCAGGACTCAAATATACTCTTAATCAGAGCATTTTGGTAAAAATTTTTGAAAATTACATTATGAACACACACGATAAATGTATTATGCCCTCACGTATATTAATATATACAAATTCAGTCTTTTGTGCACCTTACCCCCCTCACCACCCTCCCCCCGCCAAATTACTTTTTCTGAAACTGTGCTTGACTATGTCCCTATTGATGACAAAGCAGATGGGTGCAGATGGATGAAACTTATCTTTGTGAGTACTCTGAGGGTATTGTTGAGGTCACTGCTTATTTACATTCTATAATGTCCTTTATTTGAGGACTCCCCAGGTAAAATGCTCTTGTGTTCTTGTTAACATTAATTCTAATTCCTAAAGCAGTCATTTCAGTTTTTATAGAGACCCTATGAAAAAGCAGAAGATCAAGTTTTTCTTTTCACTTGGGGTCTTGAAAGTTTCAGAGCCGAGTCTGTGGCCAAAGGGCAGCATACGTGCTTATGAATTTTTAGCTTTATTCCTGGCCCCGCTTTATAATCTTCCATTTGCTTTTTGAATTTTTTTATCTGCTTTATTTTATAGCATCTTGTTGCAATTTATGTTACCATAAGCAGAAACAAGGCACAATTCAAATAATATATGCATACATGCAGACCCACTCACACGTACACGTTCACATACACAGTGCACTTTGGACTCTCCAGGAGGCCATGCGAACTTGCCAGCAGAGGGACTGTTAGGGTCCTATAACTACTCAGCACACTTGCTGATAACAAGGAGGTCATCAAAAAGGAACTGATAATTAGGAGGGTTATCACAGCCATTAATTTACAATCCCTTTGATGAGTGTTGGTTGCTCTTAACGACTCACTGAAGATCAAGTCACACTGCCTTTCAGCAGTAATGTGAACTTAATAAGCATTAGTGTGATGATGACAACGAGTGCACAATCATCTTCATAATGATAACAATTTGGTCCAGGCAGGAGGGAAAATATTCCATACTGGGCTTGCTTGACTGTGACGGGAGATGGAAAGGCAGAAGCTGGTAGAGGGAAGGAAAGGGCTGGCGGGGTCAAAAAATACCAGACGAATAAGCCTAAAAGACATGGAGTTGAGGTGAGGGTGAGAGTGTATGTATAGCATTAAAGGACGTCGTAGTGGGAGGTTGACTCAGAGTAAGGAGTGAAGGAGGCTTTACACTGGAATGTGTAGGAGTAAGAACACTTGAGTGAGATTGTTGGCTCTGTTGCCTAGTGTCTATGTGATCTTGGGCAAATCACCTGACTTCTGTGTGTCTCAATATCCTCATCTGGAAAAAGCATGGTCAAAAAGTACCTACCCCAATGGGGTTGTTGAGGGGTTAAATGATATAATTCATGTACAGTGCTTCAGTTAGTGCTTGGTGCGTTGTGGGTGTCTAATAATGTAACAGTGGAAAATTGTATCAGTGGGAAATTGTAACCCACCCCACCATTCTTTTGACATTGTTTCTGTAAGTGCTGACTCTGACTAATACGTGGCTTATAGATGAACAGCATGTTCATATAAGAATCTCAGGGACTAACTTCAAAAGAAAACAGACTCCAGCCTTCAAACATCCCAGCTCTGGGAGATTTGCTGGCCTTCACCCATTGAGCCCGGATGACGCAAAGCCAGGATGACGAAAGCAAGATGATGCACACCGGACCTTCACTTGCCTCATCAGACTGTGCTCATCTGCACATAGAGGACTTTGCAGTCTCCTCTCTTGATCTCTTCTGTTCCCCATTTCCTCCTCGTAAAAACCTCTGCCTCCACTGAGAGGTGGAGATGGGCTTTGAGACATGAGTCCCCCATCTTCCCAGGAGATGAGCTTTGAGACATGAGTCTCCCATCTTCCACGTGGCCAGCACCTGAAAATAAACCACTTTCCTTTACATCAGCACCTGCCTCTTGATAACTAGCTTTCATAACAGCCAGACCTGCATTCAGTCACGACAATTGCTCGTGCTTAGACTGCTGCTGCTAGACCCTAACAGAGAGTGCCAAGGTTCTTATCTCAGGCTTCTGATAGGATTGTGCAGTGTTTTAAATGTGGGAATGTAATTGTGGGAGCCATCTTACATTATTTAAGCAACACAAATGCGATATGTTTTCTTTGACAATTCATTATATACTGTGTTCTTATCATCCCATTTTTATATATATATATATATATTTATATATATATATATTTTTACATCATATGTAAGCCAGGATGGAACATCTACTTTGTAGAGGTTCAAGAAATACTCATTAAGTTGAGTTGAGGGGTGTACTTAATATTTTGGGATAATAAAGAAATTAGTAAGCTTGAAATTTTAAATGAAAATACCAATACTAATAAGCGTAAGATTGTATAGGGTTTTTGACCTGTCTAAAGCTTTCGTAAACACATTACTTTTCATAAACCCCTGTGAGGTAGACGACATGCTACAAGTACAACAAGCCTGATTTTGTAGGCAAGGAAACGTGGCTTAGGGTTTGAATCTTGTGCTAATAAGTAATGGAGCTTGAATCAGAACCCAGGTCGTTGGACACTTCCAACATAGAAATCGTTTTCATACTGCTTTGGTGTTAGGAAACCTGAGATCTGTGATTAACTGATTATTCACTTTTGTGGAATCGCTCTCCTTCACCTGTAATGCGAAAGGGGCTGGTTACAAACTCAACTCAAGTTTTCCCAGGGTGGGAGAAGGTGGCATGGGCGTATGAGCAGGCTGAGATGAAGAAAGGGGAGTGAACTGTAGTAACCGCGGATCCATGCCGCACCTGAAGGGGGCAGGTGCTAATCAGCTCTAGCTAATGATTGGCAGGTAAGAAACAGGCCTGGAGTGGCCAACACTTATGATTTATTTTTTTCAAGGGAAGTCCCAAATTTGTTTTTTTAGTGTGAATCTCCCAAGTTTAGTATTGATGATGAATAGAAATTAAAAGCAAACAAATTGCAACTATCAAATTAAAAACATATGTAGGCCAAATGAGGCCCATGCTGCCAGTTTGCTGTCCTGATGTCAGATGGTTTTCGTGGTCCTTTTCGGCTGTAAGATGCAGTGAAAAAGGCCAAAAGCGTCCTGCTGAAAAGCAGGAAGCCATTTATCTCCATTCATCTTTGAAACTCACCGTCTCTGTTTCCATTAGAGAATGTTCGTTGGTACCAAGGGGTGGTGCCACCCTAAGCCTCCAGATTCTCACTGGTGCCGAGGAGATGGAGGTACCACAGCACACTGCAGTGAGTGACAGCTGTAGATGTAGGGGAGTGAGAGCAGACCCAGGTTTAATTATGTAAATCTATGGCTATGCTTTAAGAAGACACTGCAATAAAACTGTCATAACTGCCAAGTTTGGGAAATAGGATGAGCAAAGTTTTTATTCCTAGTACTATATTTGGGAAGAAAAAAAAGAAGAAAAATGCGGAGGAGCCGGTTTATCTTTGAAAGCCTTCAGAAACGTGTCAGGGATTCCTGAGCTCCTGGCCCCTGCCAAGCGGCATTTGCAGTGACAACGGGCGCTGAGACCCCCACCGCCCACACAGAACTCCATGGGCAAGAAGAAAGCCGAATTTCCAAGGTGATGTTTTATAATGAGATCTCAGGGACACTGAGCTTTCTGTAGTCACCTGCCAACTATTCAAACTTGTCAGCCCCGTACCCCTTCTTTTCTCTCACAACCTTGCTTCTGCTGCCTGTTCTCAGAATGTGACAAGGTGACAGAGGCTTGGTGGTGGTGGGATTAGTAGGTGGTGGGTGTTTTTCCCCCCATCCTGTGGTAGGGGCTGGAGTGCTGCTATACTTATTTTAACCAGACAAACACATGGTTCTTTGTTTTTAATAAATTACAGTATTAAAAAAAAATCCATCTTGGTATTATAGGGCTAGAATTTTCATGGCCAGAGTTCTCTCAGTCACGGACAACAGAGGCCCTCTCTAAAGAGCCAAAACAGCCCATAGGAAAGGAGTTCCCAGAGCAGATGTTTTGTACTTAATAGACGGCCTGAGCTTTTATCAGGTTAGATCTTTTCCCAGTGAAGAAAAATGAAAGGGTAATCCACTCTCTCATTTTTTCAACAAATAACCAAATAATGTGCGTGGAAAAAGAGAGAAGAGTGAGGGAAGAGGGGTGAGTTGGGGAGTGGGGGTGGGTGTGACAGAGAGAAAGAGAGAGAGTGAGAGAGAGAGAGATTGCTTATAGATGAAAAGAGCCTTCTGAGCCCTATCAATCAATGCAGTGTGTGTGGACCTTACTTGGACCCTAAAACAAACTATTAACAATGTTTATGCCAATTAGAGAAATATTAGGGAATGTGAAGGAATTACTATTAAAATTGTTATGTGTCATAGCGATACTGTGTTTCTGTTTGGTTTTTAAGGTGCTTTTATCTTTTAGAGATGTATGCTGAAATGTTTATGGACATGACGATATAATGCCTGGGAGTTTTTTAAAAAGGTAATCTGGGCAGGGAAGAGAGCCGTGGTGGGCTATAGCTAGCTTGTACTCACTGGCAGGAGTTGACTTAAGTTTTCAGGTATTTTGTGAGGTAGTTGGTAGATAGTCATTATGGAAAATTCTGTACACTTACAGTTAAGTAAACTCTATTGTTGTAGAGGTAACAGATACTGAAAACTTACAGCTTTTTCTAATTATTTTACTATAACCACCGCTACCTACGCTCTTGAGATTTTTCCATCATTGTTTCTGTGTGGCGGAAAGACTGCGTGACCATGTGCTCCCGTGCGCCTCTTCCCAGTCTCCATTCAGTAACATCCTGTTGGTAACTTGAAATCAGCCAGAGAAATCCAAAAAAACCTACAAATCGGGGATTTCTCCTGGGAGAGCCAGTGGTAATGCATTTACCACCACACCACTGGAGGAGTGGGAGGAGTTTAGGTGAAACAAGATTGCTCATGAGTTGAAAATTGCCTTGGAGTGGAAAAAAAGGAACAATACATTATTCTGTCTATTCTTGTGAATGTTAAAATTATCTATACTAAAAAATTTAAAGAATTGTGTTGGTTCAAGCATTCTCTTGAAGATGTGAGGTTGCAGGATTGAGAAATCTGATAGACAATGAAGACCCTGTAGTGCACACAAAGAGCAGGAGACGTGCATTCCTTGACCAGCTCTTCTCTTTGTGAGCTGTGGAACTTGAGGAAGTCATGGTTTCTGTGTCTCATCATTCCTAAAGCCTAGTTTGTATTTAATAAAGATTTGTGGCATTCACGACTATCAGGTGAGTGCAAGGATGAGTTACAAGTATAAGCAAGATTAGGAAAACAGATTAAAGAAGGACTGTAGCCCTGGCTGGTGTGGCTCAGTGGATTGAGCGCCAGCCTGTGAACCAAAGGGCCATCAGTTTGGTTCCCAGTCAGGGCACGTGCCTGGGTTGTGGGCCAGGTCCCCGGTTGGGAGAGCATGAGAGGCAACCACATATTGATGTTTCTCTCCCTCTCTCTAAAAATAAATAAGTAAAATCTTAAAAAAATAAAGAATTGTAAAACAAGAAAGTTATCCTTCACTACTAATTTCCATTTAGCCTAGACAAATGCCTTGGAGTGACTATCTCTCAGAGGGTTTTTTCTCCAGAGTAATTTTAGCCTCTTTGCTCATGATGATGGAGCCTTCTGGAGAGAGAATTATTTATGATTACAGGAGTGGTTCTCCCAAAGAGGTTAAAAGTGCAGGCTTCTAAAAAATGGAAAGAACCCAAATCTTTATTAAGTGGTGAATAGATATGTAAAATGTGTTACATCTATACAACTGAATATTATTTAACCTTAAAAAGGAGTGCAAGTACTGATGTATCCAAGCATGGATGAACCTTTCAGTTAGCATTACACTAACTGAACAAACCCGTCACAAAAGACTATATCATATGATTCCGCTTATATGAACTGTCCAGAATAGGAAAATCTATGGAGATAGAAGATTAGTGATTGCTTAGGGCTGGGGGCTGGGAGGGTGGGAAGAAAACAGCTAAGGAGGTGAGAGGCTTCTTTTCAGGATGATGATGATGATATCCTAAAATTGATGGTTGCACAGTTCTGTGAATATATTAAAATGATAGACTTGTATATTTCATATGGGTGTGTTATATGTTATGTGAATTAAATCCGAAATCTGTCCAAAAAACCCCAGGCTGCCTGGATTCACATCCTGACTCAATTCACTTATCAGCTGTGGCACCTGGAGCAAACTTCCCCATCCCTAAAATGGGTATAAAGATTATACCGCATCATAAGGGTGATATCTCATTGAATTTTTAGGAAGCTTTAATTTAATTCTCACATAGAATACATCAAAATGCTTTCAGTATGCTCAAGTTATAGAAAGAAGACAATAAATACTAGTTACTGTCATATACTTGTTAGAAGGGAAGAATTTTCTCTGATAGTGGAGGAGGAAGAAAGGGTCATCCGATGTTTGTTCTGCTATTTAATCCTGGCCTGCGGCAGTGAAAATGTAACCACACAGCTTCAGGTACTATCAGTCATAATGAGTTGAATAGTGGCCTCCAAAAGAAACGTCCTTGTCCCAGATCTCATCCCACCTGCCCAGCTGTGAATGTAATCTCTGTGAAAAATGGTCTTAGCATATGTAATTATGTGAAAGATTTTGGAGTAAGTTTACCTTGGATAATCCTGGGGTCCTAAATCCAATGACAGGTGTCCTTGTAAGAGAAAAGCAAGGGGAGATTAGACACACAGAGGAGAAAACCACAGGAAGGCTGAATCGGAGGTAAAAGTTATGCAGCCGCAAACCTGGAACCACCAGAAACCAGGAGAGACAAGCAAGGATTCTCCCCCAGAGCCTTTGGAGGGAGTGTGGCTCTGCTCACACCTTGAGTTAGTACTTCTGGCCTCCACACTGTGAGAGAATAAATTCTTATTGTTCTCTGCCTCCACGTTCATGGCAACCTGAACAAATTAATACACTAGCGAAAGGTTAGACTTCCCAGAACTGCTTTTGTGACAGCACTCCCTCTCGATATGGGTATCAAAGATAAGTTTTTCATTCAGAAAGTCAAGTTCTTCTTTATAGACCCAACCTGCTCTTTTTATCTCCCCAAAGCCCCTTCCAGCCTGAGCTCTCCCGGTGTCGGATGCCTTTAACCCCAGCAGATTCAAGTCGCTCCTTTCTCTGAGCGCAGGCTCTACTCCGCATTCTTTGCCGTTGCCTTTCTTGCTCCTCTAAAGTATTTTCTCTTGGTGCCACACAATTTTCCATGTACTTGCATGCTATCTTTTAGCATTTTCTGATTACATTATATATAATAAGCTCTACAACTAGGCACTGAAGTTCTCGAGTATAACAAATTGTATGGTTCTTTAGAGTTTGCGGCGGCACCCAGCCTAGTGTTAGACACACGGTAGGTGAGTGAATAAAAATGACTCAAGGCAAGTTGGACATTGTGAAATGACAGGGGGAACTTATCTTTCCACCTACTTTCTTGATCCCCATTTCTGTCCTCCTATTTTCAGAGCTAGGTCGCTTTCCCAGTGGAGGGTGGAGGATATTAGGGATAAATGCTGACCAGATTCTTATTCTCAAGGGTTAGGCTTCTAGAAATAATAGGTTCTTCCTGCACCAGCTTTGGCTTTACTCAGCTCGCTCTCTTGAATCCTCCAATAAGGATGATATGGATAGCCTATTGGGCTTCTTGTTACCTAAGTGTTCTTTTTTTATATTATAGATAAATAGTTTGATAAGACAGGCATGTTGGACAGAACAGATCAATGGTATGAAACTGAGAACTTGCTGAGAACATCATGCATGACCTCTGAGTTTAGGAGCAAGCGTGTGGCTCTTTGTAAGTGTAGCAGAAAGAGTACTGGATGGGGAATGAAGAAGCTCAGACTCCAGGCCTGGGCTGGGCACTGGTCACTGTGGCCTTGCATGAGTCAGCCTCCCTTGCAGTTCAGCTTTCCCACTGATAAAATAGTAGAGTCGAACGAGATGATCTCAAAAGCCTTTTTATATTTGAATATCCTGTCATTTTGGGTCCCATTCTTATTCACCTGAATGCTGTATATCTCACATAGGCTGTATCAGTCAGGATCCAGTCGGGGGAAAGCAAGTGCACTAAGTATTTCAACAGGGGGAGTTGAACACAGGGCATTGGTCACGGGGGTGTCGGCGGGCTGAAGTAGTAAGCAGAGAACTCTGAGGTAATTCAGAGTTGAGAATCGTAGGAAGCAGCTACCACTAAGGTGGTAACACAGGAAAGTTGTTGGGGTTATCAGAACCTAGACACAGAGTTGGAGCCCCATGGGGCTCAGGTATCTGAGGATGGCACTGTGTGCTTTGCTGATACTGCTACTTTAGGAGCTTAGCGGAGAGACCTTACAGAGCGGGGACTCAGATATCGGAGGAAGAAGTCCTAGCACTTCTCATGGGGCATGATGAGGCTGTGCTGGAACTGTCAAAAGTAGGTGGAGGCTAGGGGTGAAGGGTCGTTGATGGGGCGATAGTACTGGAATAGCAAGCACTCTTCTCTCCCTGTCCTGCAGGCTCCCTCTGGAGCCCGTATAAACAGAATCTGACGCGGAGCCAGCTGCCCAAGGAGAGGTGTGGTTTTGAGTCCCAGTCTCAACATCAAAAGGCAGAACATGGAAAGACAAATTTGGAGCTAAGACAGTAACCTAATGACTAGCATATCTATTTTATTTTTATATTGATATTTATTTTATGGGTGTTCAATATGTGTATGCTAAACAGTAGTGTTCCTGCAACAGCAACTTTAGAATCTGTTTTGGTTGAAAGCATACAAGGAGGTTCACCTAACCAGAAAATGAGTATTTGATAACGAGAGTAAGAGATGGTATGATGGTAAAAGAGAGGATGCGTAGAGGCAAAGGGAATGATGGGACTGTTTCCCACGTGGCTTGATCAACTAAACAGAACTCTTATAACAATGTGACTTATGCAGTGTGAGGCTGGCTCAGTTTTGGACTTTATAAATGGTTTTTGGTTGTGCAAGTGCTCAAATCTAGCATAAGAGATTCTCACTGAAAAGAAGCTCTGTTCTGATACCGAGGATGAACGTTGGGCACCTGTTGCAGGCAGAACTCTAAAGACATCTCCCCAGATTCTTGTCCCTGGTTATTGAGTCAAACACTAACCTAGATACTGCCGTGAAGGGACTTTACAGATGTAATTTAAGGTTATAATAGGGAGATTATCCTGGATTATCTAGGTAAATACAATCCAATCACACGACTTTTTCAAAGTAGATAATTATTCTGGCTAGAGTCAGAGAGATGTGGCAGGAGGGGAGGCCCATGGACCTATTGTTG
This sequence comes from Mormoops blainvillei, assembly GCA_004026545.1. NCBI lineage: Eukaryota > Metazoa > Chordata > Mammalia > Chiroptera > Mormoopidae > Mormoops > Mormoops blainvillei. The sequence continues at coordinate 37,718 of PVJD01000093.1, read as the reverse complement.
CCTATTGAAGGTAAGGGGTCAGAGAATGTGCGCAGGCGCACCAACCTGAGAATGACCTCCAGCAAATAGCCCGTGAGGAAACTGAGAGCTCAGTTTTACAGCTGCAAAGGATTGAATTCAGCCATCAACCTGAATGAACTTGGAAGTAAAGTAGCCCTGCGGAGACCTTGCTTCTGGGCATTATGGAAGCAGAGGACCAGCTAACTACCCTGTACCTTGATTTCTGATCTGTGTTTTTGAGCCACTAAATTTGTGATAAATTGTTACCACAGCAATAGAGAACAAATACTGCACCAAAACAGTACTTTACGGAAATCTCTGTTTTTGTTGTTTTTTCTTAGTGGCTCCCTCCAACTGCCCGGTCATTGTTCCTGGAGGTGGCCCCTGGTGGCTGTTCTGACCTGTCTGAATTCCTATGGTGGCTCCACAGAATGGGGATATTGTGGAGACCCTCCTTCCGCTACCCTGTGGATCATTTCACAGAGAACTTGACTGTGTTCTCTGTGTATTGTCAATATAATCAATAGGCAGTCGGCTTGTCACAACAAAGAGGAACGGCAGAAATTGGGATGGATAACTGATGTAAATGTTGGTGACAGAGTTGGATTTAATCAAAGAATTTGAACTCTTTCTTTTTCCTTTTCCCTTAATCATGCGAAGTTTTCATATCTCAGGGGACCCATTGCTTTTATTGGCCATCAAGGAGGAGAGGTTGTATGATCAAATTGCAGATGTAATTGTTAAGCTAAATTAAACTGGCAGGAGCTCAAATGAGGCTTCTTTATTGATTGAAGCTCAGTTCACTCGACAAGCAGAATGTATGCCTGGTGGTCCTGCCCAGATAGTGGGCATAGCCCCTGTGGAGGAAAAATTAGCCTTCACTATGTTTTTTCAAAACCTCTTTGGTGGAGAGGCTGGGTGTCAAGCTGTATCTATTTTTTGACTCATGGTTTACAGGGAAACTGTTATTACAGAGTGTTTCTAGTCTCGGACAACAACTGTTTCATTAAGTGATTTCAGAGATGTGGACACCAAGGGGTTAGATAAGCTGTCAAGTATTTCATACCACAGAAAATGGAAAGCTCTTATTGTTTTCTTTATTTCCTATTGATAAATTCCGTTACGCATTTGTCACAACTCTTGAGGCAGAGCATTTCAAGATTTTATTGCACTCCCGTAGTTGTTAGCCAGCCGATCTTTGGCCCCAAGCTTTCTAAGTGCTTCTTCACATTTTTTGAATATACAGTAATATTTATCACCTTTTCCTCCCATAGACCATATTTGAATTTATAGCACCATGCCAAAGCAAATACGCTTTATTCTTTGCTTATTTGTAAGATCTCATTTCTGTGTAATGCTCTTACCATTTCAAAGTGTGCTTCATAGCATTTTCATTGCATTAGGTGATCCTACAATGTGTGATGTTTCAATAGGGGCTTAAGGTAAGCTCAGGCCTCATTTTGAAAGGAGTGCTGACTGCTTGGTTATCCTTTGCTGGCCTCAGACACTTGATTGTGTGCAAGCTGGGCTTACCCAGGTCAAGTATAGAACCTCTCTTTAAAAATACATGAGGAGATCCTTTAACTTAGGACTTTATATAAAACATAAAAGAATTAGTTGAGAATGACTTCATGGAATAAACTGATATTTAAAATATAAGAGCTATAACCTGTATGGGAGCTAAGAAATCCTTCTCTTTTAATATCAGATAAAATTTGATTCAGAACTGTCCTCTTTCCAGTTCTTAGGTTCTTCATATTATTGTGGGAGTCTTTGGTGCTGGCTTTCTGTCCTTGAAGAATTCTTGCGAGTCTCTTCTTTGGGTCTGATGCTGGTTTTTCACTTTGACCTAGATGGGAGACTCAGGTGATCTCCTTACTTCACACACACACACACACACACACACACACACACACACACTCATCTCTGCAGTCCTCCCACTCAGGGTCTTTACATGTAGCATCCTTTACTGAAGGTTTGGTGAGATGAGGAAAGGAAGCACTGGAAACACCTTCAAATTGTGTTAGACATTTAGTTCTTCAAAGTTCTCTGGCATTTTTGGCATGTTATTCAGTCATCCTCCTTTTTTCTATCTCACTTCCTCATTTGTCTTCTGTTGACTAGTTCCTTTTCACTTCTAATGCATGACGATTTATTAGTCATGCTTGTTGCTTTGTGCCCTCTGCTAACATCCGCACTACCGACATTCTAGGCTGGGTAATTCTTTGCTGTGGGGCTGTCCTGTGCATTGTAGGATGTTTAGTAGTATCCCTGATCTCTACTCTCCAGATGCCAGCAATGCTGTCCCCCCAACTCCCACACCTGGCCCTGGCTCAACAACCAAAAATGTCTCCATACTTTACAAATGTCCCTGCGAGGAAATCTACCCCATCTAGACCCATAGCCTATACCCTCTGGTTTTAACTTTTGCCTCAATGCCTTATTCTAAACGAAAGCTCTTCCTGCCTCTGAATGGAATTCTAGGACCAGCTTTTAAGATACCTTTTTCATCCTCCTGCTTATTAAGTAATACTTATTGATGAACACTGTGTACCAGACACTGTGCTAAGCATTTTATATGCATTATACCATTTAACTACATGCTGTTATAAAAAGTTTGCTCAAGCATATACATATACACATACCTTCTTAATTAACTATATACATTATACATACATGAATATATATGCACACAAATATAGGTAAACTAGATGTCTGAAACCCTCTGGCCTCATGGAAACATCTTTTCTTGTGATGGGATGGTTTAATTGGCTTAAATAAAGCCCATCTCAGGTATGGTGGAGACCTTCCCATGCTCAACTGTTGCAGTTTACAACTGCAAAGGATTGAATTCAGCCATCAACCTGAATGAACTTGGAAGTAAAGTAGCCCTGCGGAGACCTTGCTTCTGGGCATTATGGAAGCAGAGGACCAGCTAACTACCCTGTACCTTGATTTCTGATCTGTGTTTTTGAGCCACTAAATTTGTGATAAATTGTTACCACAGCAATAGAGAACAAATACTGCACCAAAACAGTGCTTTACGGAAATCTCTGTTTTAGTTGTTTTTTCTTGCTGGCTCTGAGGTTACCCGAGGCAGGGCTGAGATCTCCGGAGTCATTCCCAGAGTAACCTGCTTCTTTGTGGTCACCTGCTTTAATCAGAGCTTCCAGATCTTGCGGTTGCTACCTTCTCTGCTTTTCTTTAAGCCGGACACCATTCCCCCCACCCCCACTCCTTTTTGTTTGTAATTTCTAAGAGTAAAATCAACACAATGCTGTTTGTGTTGTGAATAGTAGACTTTTTTTTTTTTTTGAGGGTTAGCAGATAATGAAAAAGAAACACTGCCCTAGGGAGTTTAGGGAACAACTTGAAATTGCATATCACACATCACTGATTTTAAATGTCTCTTGGACATGCTTTTGGCTGGGAATTTCTCACTGGTTTCCTTTGTCCTCAGTCCTGGATGTCCTGCCATGTTACCAGCCTTTCTTTCTTCATCCTTCCCCTGTTTTCCCACCTCCCAGCCCCAAATCATAAGTTACCTAACATCCTGAGCATCCTGTGTCCATTGTGGTCTCCCGTTGGTCCACGTGGAGCTCGCTGCCCTAGTGTCTTCTTCATGTCAGAGCTTGTGTTCTAACTGTATACGATGATGGCTCGTTCCATCTTTGATTGCTCAGCATCAGGTGTCTTCCCTTGCAGGAATCCAGCGGAGATGCTGGCACCAGAGGAGGTGGGCCTCGGAAGCTCATGCCGGCTCAGTGTTTCTTGATGATGTGGTGTAGCCACAGCTGCAGGACTACACGGCCGAAGCTGAAGGAGCCTTATGGACCCCCTTGGTTTCAGTGGGAAGAGAACAGCATTGAAAAAGGCTTCTTTTCATAAGTCAAAAAGCCATTATTATGTTATTATTTTCCTGTCACAGTATCAGATATTTTGGCAGGAGTAGGGGAATATTTGTGCTTTATACATTCTCGCTCATTTACAACAACCTTGGGTGGTAGAAGGAAAAATTCATGCTATCATCATAAAATATCTTCGATATTCATCGTTTTTAAATTCCCCTTCCTCTACACTCTCGCAGAACCTTGCTTGTTTCTCAGTGAACCACATATTTAATTTCACTTAGTTAATTATTTTTAGTTTATACACAAGAAAACTGATTCCTAGGACAATTTAAGTGATTTGACTCAAAGGAAGTGATGGAATAAGGAAAAAACATCTGCAAAAGTTTTTCAGTTATTATTCCTTATATCCTCCTATAATATTTAAAGATCATTGATAATTAGATTAAATTAGATACAGGTTTAGTAAGCATTTAATGTAGCACTGATGATGAGCTAGGTAGGTACTTGAGAATGCTTGTCAATGGGATGAATGGTTATGCAGTTCTCATGGGTACCTGAAGAAATAGTATTTTTCTAGATGTGAAAAGCAAAACTTAGAGAGGGGACATGACTTGCCCAAGATCCACAGCTAGGAATCAGCAGAGTCAGGATTCGAATGCAAATGTTTGACTTCAAAGCCTTTAATTCCTGATGTACTGCCATATTACCGGCTTCCTACATCAGTTAATTAAAGCAGTGCATGCCTCACAGACATTTGTTAAAAAGATTTTAAAAATCACATAAGCCTGTTGTGTAGACGGAGCCCACTTAACTGTGTTCCTGGTAGCCCGCACCTGTCTGACCTAGTCTAGGTGGGATTTTGGAAATGAACATGATCTCTAGGAGAACCTGCATATATGTGTGCTGAGGACTGAACGACTTTTGTGGCAGCCAGCTTCCAGCTACCACAGTGATCCCTGGCTCCTGAGATTCTCATGCTGTGGAGACCCCTTTACAGGCTGCACCAGGGCTGACCTATGTGGACAATGGTGTGTGGCAGAGGTAATGGTATTTTGTTATGGCTGCCAAGCAGAATAAGACATGTCCTTTTCAGGAAGAGCTTATTAAAAAAAAAAAAAAATGATTGCATCTCCTGTCCTAGGCACTCTCATGGACGCCTAACTCCGTTCTCACCTAGTCCCCTCTCTTTCCCCGCTCTAGACCCTACTCCCTCACCCTCTTTCTCTCTCAGATCTCTGGGGAAAGTTGGTTGCCATGTTGTGAACTGCCTTACGAAAAGGACTGGGTGGCCAGGAACTGAGGCCTGGCGAAAACTATGTGAGTGGGTTTGAAGTGGGTTCTTTAGCTCCAGTTGTGCCTAGAGATGACTGCAGACCCTGAAGACAGTTTCACAAAATCTTGTGAGACTTCTTGAGCCAGAACCACTCAGCTAAAACGTGGTCAGATTCCCGACAAAGCGATTCGGACCTCACTGCCCTTCTTAATTCGCCACTGGATTCACTTTCATAGAGGGCAGGGCATTGACCATTCCTCTCTTTTACCAGACCCCCCTCCCCTTAAGGGGCCACTGTGCTTTTCAGTAAGAGCCTTTCTCCCTTATGCTTATTTGATAGGAATTTGTTTGTGAATGCCCCGAATGTTGACGCAAAGCACCTGTTACCTAAGTTGTACATTGATCTCTGAATGAAAGTCATCAACAACTTGTATAAAAAATCCTATCAGGTGCAATAAGCGTGTGTGATGGTTAATTTTATGATTCAATGTGACTGGATTATAAGGAGCCCGGATAGCTGGTGACATATTATTTCTGGGTGTGTCGGTGAGGGCCTTTCTGGAAAATATTAGTGTTTAAATTGGTAGACTGAAAAAAGAAGATCCGCCCTCACCAGTGTGGGTGGGTATCATCCAACCCACTGAATAAAACAGAAAGACAGAGAAAGAGGGCATTTGCTGCCTCTGCTTGAGCTGGACATCCATCTCCTCCTCCTCTCAGATATGGGTGCTTCTGATTCTGGGTTTTCAGACTTGAACCAGGACTTACACTCGTCTTCCCTGGTTCTTAGACCTTTGGATTTAGACTGAAACTATATAAACTACCTTCCTGGGCCTTCAGTTTGCAAAAAGCAGACATGGGACTTCTCAACCTCCACAATTATGTGAGCCACCCTTGCATAATAAATCTCTTTTTATAAATTTATATATGCGAGGTCTGTCCGGAAGGTATCCAGCCATGTACTATGTATGAAGAAAAAGAGACATTTATTGAAGAAGATACAAGATAAAAGACACATTGTATATAGGACTATGATGCCTCAGTCCCCTTCAAAGTAGGCACCTTGGGACCTCACACAGTTCTCCCAAATGCCATCAGTTGCCCCATCCTATTTTCCTGAATTTCACCAATGGTCAGAAATCTCTTCCCTTTCAAAGGTGATTTTAGTTTGGGGAAAAGCCTGAAGTCGCAGGGTGCCAAATCTGAGCTGTAGGAGGGTGGAGTCACCTGGGTGATTTGATGTTTCACCAAAAAGCTGAGCACAAGATGTGATACATGAGCGGGTGTGTTGTTGTGATGAAGCTGCCAATCACCAGTTGCCCATAGCTGCAGCCTTCTGAATCATCTGAATAGTTTCCACAGAGTTATGTTCAAGCTTAATGCAAAATTTGATGCAGATTCGTTGCTCTACTCGCTCAGTCATTTTGAATGTGATGGCCACACAGTACACGTGATCGCTCAATGGCGTCTACTGACCCCCAATGACTAGTGCAGGGAAGTCGTCATTGTTCGCACATGTGCATTCCAGTCCACTCTCCTTGGCTGCCAGATTACATCAATGCCATGGAAACCATTCTTGTTATATTAACAATGGCTGGACTTTTTCTGGACAGACCTTATACATCTCCTTTTTCTTCTGTTTCTCTGGCCATGAAAAATACAGCAGGTTTGTGAGGGGGTTGATGGTGATGCGTGCGTACTGTGGTGTTTGACGAAGGGCAGCACCAACACTGGGACTGGCAGACTGGGCCCCAGTTTCAATCCCGACTCTGCTTTCAACTAGCTCTGTGACTTTGATCAAGTCCTGCTAACTTTCTGCCTCATTTCTCATCTGTAATAGGGAAATGAGATTTTTATGAGGATGGGTTGAGATAATAAATGGGACAATGCATTGAAAAGTACAAAGGGTAATACAAATTCTGTGTAGAATTAATCAGGGTTCTGGTTATTATGACTGTGCTAAATAATCCATCACATGATAGATAGTTTTAAATGGGAATAAGGGATCTTCCCCCCAACACAAGTGGATTTGCTTTACAAAGTGGAAATGATTCATCATCATCAGGTTAGTTTATGATGGGTATGCCCACTGATTGATTTATTTGTTCATTCAACAAATATTTACTGTGTGCCTATCAAGTACTAGGCACTGTTTTAAGCCCTTAGGACACCTAAATAAACACAACAGACAAAGACTCCTGCCCACATGGCTGGCGGGTGAGGGGCTGCGCTGTGCTTAGAGCTAAGGGAGAGTGGCTGGAAGCTTCAGGAAGCAGCCTGAGGCCCATCCCCTGAATCTGAATAAGCACTGCATTAGAAGAGTTGGCTGTGGTGAAAAGCTAAAGGATTCAAGAACAAAGGAAAAGACAAAGAGGAGGTGTCCAAGGGCACCTAAGGAAGGCGAGATCTGGAGGAGGAATTCCTGAGCCAAAGGAAAAAGTGGTTACAGTAACATTTTGGGCAATTCAGTGGCCCTAGAGAAGAAGGGATCCTGGTAAAAGAAAAAACAGGGAAACGAGTAGTCAAAGCCCTTGATGCACAAAAGTGGACCTGTCAGTGGGTTGAAGGGTAAGGGCTAGCAAGAGCTGAATTGCTTTGTATGAGAGAATGGGAAGGAAAAGGAGTTTCGGGAAGCAGACCAATTTAGCAGAAGTGAGAGGATCATTCAGAGAAGGTGGCTGTGAAGCTAAACGGCGGGCTTGAGGTACAGTATTGAGAGCCTTTTACCTGGCCAAGTATTTGGAATGTATTTCTTCATGCAGTGGGAATTACGGATGGTTTTAGAACAGAGGAATGATGGAATCTGAGCAGATCCATCTGTCCGCAGGGTGTTGCACTGATTGGAGGACAAAGAGGTGAAGTATTATATGAAGGAGAAAAGGAAGCTGACAATTTCCTCTCTGTTCAGAGGAACATGGGGTTTCTTATTCTAGAATGTGAAGCCATTTTCAATACTGGCTGCACATTAGATTCCTCTGGAAAATGCTTAAAAATGTACCGCTTCTTAGGACCCACCCTCGGCTCATTTACTCATTTAATCAAGCTCTCTGAGCTCTGGACATGTTTTTTTTTGTTTCGTTTTGTGGGGTTTTTTTTTTTTTTAATAAAACAAACACCTCTAAGTGATTTAGAAAGAGCTGAGAACCAATGCTACATATGGAAGTGGAAAAACCGAGCCACATTCTCATGTTTTATTGCCATGTGCTCATAAATCCTTAAAAGGAAAAATGTATCACTTCAGGCTTGACGAATAAGCTTTTGATCCTTAGCGAGATTGTAGTAGACCCTCTTAGAGTACAAGAAAATGGGAGATAGAAGCCGAAGGCAGCATCCGATGCTGGCCGTTCCGTTCATGCGGGTGCAGACAGGAGCACGCGGGTAAGCGTGAAAGCTCCGCAGTGCGCCCGGCCTACCTGGTCCACTTTCCAGCCAGTTTTAAGCCTTTGTTTAGACTTACTAACTGTGTGACCAATTGGAAATTGCTTAACTTCACTTGGCCTTGATTTACTCCTGGCACATGGTAAGTATTCAGTTAATGTTAATTATTATTGCTAGTGACCTGGAGAAACCCAGAGATTGAGATGTTGTTCCAGATATGGTTGTTTGGGTCACTTCTGATCATTTTTCTAGTTAGCTAGGCTCGTGATAGATGACGGTTGACCAGCAAAGACCCAACTGATTCAGAAGACAGTTCTAAACCCCATCTGTGGATTTTCCAGGAGGGTCTTAGTTTTCATCAGAACTTTGGAGATCATCTTGGTACATCAGAAGGATGCCAATGCCCGAAAAGAAAAGTGTTACCTGATATAATAAAAATCATCTTCAAATGGTGCCCAAAGTCTCAGGCCCATGAGAGATAAAGATTTTTTAGAGAGTTACAGATTACCATCAGGGTGAATTGATGGGGGATTTTGAAAAGTGAGTCCTGCATGTCCTGTAATACAAATAGTTTTCTGAGTTAAAAGGATTGAATTCTGTTGGCCATTCATCTCCTATTTAGCCCACAGGATGGGGTGAGGGTATACAGGAATCTTCCTGGAAGGTGGCAATAGGAGTTTTATGGTTTAGTAAACAATTTTTTTCTGTATCCCTTTGGCTTCCAGCTGGGCTTTAGGTAAGCTCTTCATTCTTCGAAGCACAAGACACTTTGATGAGAGAAGGGACCATTATCATTGGTGCTTATTTCCCCTCAGTAAATGATTTTGCTGTTTTGACCTGAACTTGTGGTTCTGTGTCTTACTACTGGATCCACCGCTTTGGGAGTTTTTGATTTGATTGGCTGGTTTACCTCAAGTGTATGATTAGATTTGTTCCCTTTTGTCGTAGTATCTAATGAAATTGCAAAAACTTTTTCTGGTTGCCAAGAATGAGATGCAAATCAGTGCAGCATGGAATGGACTGGGCCCGAAGTAAACTTGGGACCACCCTGGGGCATGGGGTAAAGAATTTCCTCCCCTTGAGTAGCTAGTCTGTGAGCCTCTAGGTGGCAGGAACCGTACCTTATGGGCTATGCTTTACAGTGCTTGCCGGGTATGGGTGCCTGCACTCGGCAAATGCTTAATAGATACGTATTGCCTGAAAAAACTGTTTTTGGTCTAGAGATCAAAGATGCTGCTGTAGAAAATGCAAAGGACTATTTTCAGGGCCCCCCACTCCTCGGCCAGAGGTAGGAATCTTTGGGGGGGGATGAGCCAATCATCTAAGAGGATGTTCAGTCCAATCTCCTGTTCAAAGGCTTCCATGTTAGGTAAGCATGAAAGATGGCCAAATAGAAAACATGATCTTTTAATTAGGGCTTTTAGGCCAGAAAGAGCCCAGAGTTGTCATCCTGTCTACCTCTTGCAATCAGACCAGGCTGGATTTATGACAGCTGAAATGCATTAGATGTGGTCGTACCAGTTTACATTGGTATCTTCTTTGGCTTAATTTAGGAGTTTGCCCATGTGCTAAATCATGAAAGCTTTCTGCTTACTTTTCAAAGAAAACACTGACTTTCTTCCAAACGGAAGCACATAACAAGTAGACACATTCCTCTTTCCCCCAAACCTAGCTGAGTCACTTAAATCTGCTTCTCTTTTCTCTCTTTTCGTCTGACTCCTCTGCTTTCCTCTCTCAGTTTCTAAAGTAGACCACCGGAGTTTAATTGCTCAATGCCTTGCTAAGTGTTTGAATTCTCTAGGGGGCACTTACGTGTTTTCTAATGCAGGACCAAATCTGGATGAGTTTCAAGCACGTGGATAATGTGGCTTGGCAGGAAACAAGGGGAGCCTTTTACTCTTTGAAGATGCCAGAGCAGCATCGCTGTTAGATCAGCAAATTTGAATAATCCTGGAGCTTGGGGCATGGACAGTGTCTTGCCTATGCTGTGGGTGATATTGCAGAATCAGTGATACATCCTAAAGTGCTAGGAATTTCCAAAGGACTTGAAAAGCACTCCTTCAGGCATTCCTAAGAAAAAAGCTTAAGATTTACAGAAACTATAAGATGAGGATAATGGAATATGAGACAATGATCCTCTTCATTTTATTGTGAAGAGATACTTCATAATAAAATGATAGCAATATTGCTACTTTTACCACCGTCACTGCCGTCACTACCACTGCTAGCTGAAAGTTACTGGGTACTTCCTATGTTCTCGGTACCGTACTCACTACTTTGTATGCATTCCCTCACTTTGCATTCATTAGCTTGCAACAGTTCTTAAGAGGTAGGTGCTACTATCATTTTTAGTCTACACTTGAAGAAGCAGATGTTTAGAGAGATGAAATAAGGGTCTTAGGATCTCTAGCCATGAAGTGATGGAGCTGAGACTTAAATGCATCTATATTTGCTCAATGCTTATATTCCTAACTAATATGCTAGTTATTAATGTAGTTACTGTAAATCTATATATATGTTGACTTAATACTGGAAAATTATATTGATTAGATGAGATCATTTTTCTTAGTATATGAGTGTATGTGTGTGTTTTGCTGGACTGTGCTGGTGACAAAGTAAGTTACAGAAATGGACAGAGCTATTAACCCGAGCTTGGAAAGGCAAGATCCATCAGCAGGGATTAAGGATGCCTCTCTCTGCTCTCCTGAGAGTGGATGGTAAACATGGTGTCCCTGACTCAGAAAAATCAAATCTGAAGGGGAGGATGCTAGAGGGCTGAAGACATTTGATTCAAGGAAAGTGGTTCGGGCACTAGTCCTTGATTGTAGCAAGATGTTTAGTTAGATTGTGGTCATGAGAGACAAAGTGGTTCTCACTTTGTGGAGGCTGGAAGGTAGATGTGAATACTGCCGACCAAACTGAACCAAAGGCTAATTAATCATGATGGTGTCCCTTTGAGCAGTCTTTTTATCTTTTTTTAAAAACAGCATTAATTATATTATTTGTGTTTTATATCTATACTTTATTTTACTAACTTTTTCTATCTTCCTTACTTTAAGAAAAATTATTTTTGAAAAATGCCAATTTATATCAGTTCTGCTAAGAAAAAATAGTTCTGACCACGAAGAACCCAGCTGGGGAGGCACTGAACCCTTGGGGACTAGAGTGATAGTATTGGATAAAAATGAGGGTAATGCGAGGGGAAGGGGAATTTCAGGGGAGCAATTGCTGATGCAGCTGCTCTTCTCTGCTACTGAATTTCCTCTATGGGGTCTACTTGGTTTAGCCTTTGTAGGCTTTTGGTTTGATTTCTTCCAGGCATGAATGTTTAATCAAATTAAAACATAGAAATGTTAAGGTTAATTGAACCATCTTTTCCAATAAAGGGCAAAGGAAACAAAGATAAGTTGACTTGCTAAATAAATGGAAAATATAGAAAAACTTAAATGCAAATCTTATAGATACTGTAGTGAATTTTATTTCTGTAAATTAATGATTTTAAACTTCATTTTTTTTTGAGATCTGCGATCACAAGTAATTTGTTACCAATAATAAGGGAAAGAAGTTTGCAAGAACCTTATTAATATTTTAATGTATAGACTAGAGTAGGATTAAGGTTGTATTAGTCAGGATAGGATAGGTTTTGCACAGTAACAAACATTCCCAAAGTCTCAGTTGCTTAAAGCAATGAAGTTTTATCTTATCCTTACTGCATGTCTATTGTGGGTAATCTGGGGGCCCTGCTCCAGATTATTCACACTCAAGTATGAAAATTGATGGAATGTTATCATATGGAATGTTTCTTGTCACTATGGCAGGCAGGAGGAAGTGATCAAATTTATCATTGGCTCTTGAAGTTTGGAGGAGACACATTTCAGTTTTGTTCACATTTAAATGCCCCAAATAAGACACAGCTAGACAAATCTATCTTCTAGATAGATTTACCCATTTAGAAGAAGGAGGTGGAACTGCGATCCCACCATGTGTTTAGGCAGAGAAGAATTAGAATATTGAGGAATAGCCAAATGACTATCACAGAGGTAAATCTTTTTATTGCTGTGAGCCTCCCTCCCTGGCATTCTGGGAGGGTCATGAGGGAGTGGAGATGAGGCTCACAGGCAGGAACTCTACCTAACTTACAGGCCATCTACTGTTGCATAGCCCTTGGTGGGATCTATATATGCACATTGCCCTTCGTGATCTGCCCTAGGGACCCAGGCTCTGGACTCTTGCCTTGGATAAGGAGAGGAGGCTCAGTTGTTCTCTCCAGCTGCCACAGTTTAGAAAATCCCCAGCTTGTTCAGTGGGAGAGAGGAGTGAAGACCAGAGGACCGCCTAACCCAGAGCTCCTGGGATCCCCTCCATAGCTGATGTAGGCATCTAGCAGTAATATTCTAAGCCTTTCCTCTGAAGATTTTTTCCCAGCCTCATCCTAGCTACTCAGCTAAAATCTGGGGCTTGAATAGCTTACTTTGTAATAAACTATCTGTACTCTTTCCTAATAGTTAACATTTATTATGCACTCATTGCACCAGCCACTGTTGTAAGCATTTGATACATATTACTACTCATTTAATTTTTATAACAACTCAGAGAGGTGGGTACTATTATACCCCCATTTTACAACAAAGGCACAGAGGGGTTAAGGAACTTGCTAGTAAGTAGGGGAGCTGGAATTCAATCCCAGGCAGTCTGGCTTCAGAGCCCACTGTATGACCTCTTGGCTACTAGCACAGTATAATATGTAATATTTGGAGAAAATGAGCTCTATTTGAATGTGGATATGAACAATAAAATGCTCAATGATGTGCCAATAGCAGCTCACAGAGATTCTCAGGGACCAAAATCCTCACAATATTACACTCTCTCTTTAAATCATTAGGATAAAACTAATGCAGATGTACCAGTGGCCCAGCAGGCATCTTCATCTTCAGAAAGTTAAGGCAGAGAACATTTGCATGATGAGTGCTAATAAAGCCACTGTCATCACCAGCAGATGACAGGTAGATAAAATGAGGAAACATCTGTGTTTTAAAGAAACACAGATTTCTAAAGACTCAAACTCATTACCATGTGTACACAGCATGAGGCTTGTAGAATTTCTATAGGAAATCATTATTGTAAAAATAAACTTAAAAGTTTCTTAAAACAAAAGGGGGCTGTCTAGGAACCAGTGTTAAAGACATGAGAACTTATCCCATGGTGTGCTGGGAAATGCTTAACAATTGGTTCTTTGGGGAAACAAGTCCTGTTTGTACTGGTTGCCAATTTCTGTAGTGTAAATACTCTCACCATTTCAATTTCAGGTTACCAATTTGATATAACTGAAGGCAGAGCTGGAAAGAGATGCTAAGAATTGACTCCTGCAAATGATAGCTGGCTTTAGCACACCAGTGTCATTTGATGGAAGAAAGAAGACCCCCCTTGTTCAGCTTAAAAAGAAACGTACCAGGTCCATCCAGAGGATATCCAGCCATGTAATATGAAGAAATAGAGACATTTATTGAAGAAGATATAAGATACAAGAAATATTATATGTAGGACAATGATGGCTCCGTCCCCTTCAAAGTAGGCACCTTGGGACCTCACACAGTTCTCCCAAATGCTATCAGTTGCCCATCCTGTTTTCCTGAATTTCACCAATGGTCAGAAATCTCTTCCCTTTCAAAGGTGATTTTAGTTTGGGGAAAAGCCTGAAGTCGCAGGGTGCCAAATCTGAGCTATAGGAGGGCTGAGTCACCTGAGTGATTTGATGTTTTGCCAAACAGCTGAGCACAAGACATTATGTATGAGCGAGTGTGTTGTTGTGATGAAGCTACCAATCACCAGTTGCCCATAGCTGTGTCCTTCTGAATCATCCAAATGGTTTCCATGGAGGAATGTTCAAGCCTAACACAAAATTTGATGCACATTCATTGCTCTACTTGTTCAGTCATTTTGAATGCGATGGCCACACAGTACACATGCTCACTCAACGGCATCTACTGCTTCCACTGACTGGTACAGTGAAGTCATCATTTTTCATGCATGTGCATTCTGGTGCACTCCCCTTGGCTGCCAGGTTACATCGATGTCATGCAAAGAGATCTCGTTATATTAACAATGGTAGGATTTTTCCAGACAGACCTCATATGTGTCAGATTTGAAACAGCTTAACTGAAATAAATATACCATCATATCAGAGCTGTGAGAAACGTATTAATTTTTTTGTTTCTAATATCGCTGAAACACATCCTTTTCAGACACATGCTGGCAATTCCTTTTGTGCTGCTTTTTGTGCTTGTTCCTTGGAAAATTTACTGATACTGCCAGGAAGCTGCCACTTTCAAGCAATTTAACTCTGAAAGAGAAAGACTAAGATGTGAGACCCTGGCACTGCTGAGTCCTCCTCATGGCTCCGCTGGTGAGTAGCTGTGATCTGGGGCATGTCACCTATCTTAAAGTGAGGACACTCTTTTAGATCCTTCTGGATGTTTATGGTTTTAAGTTCAGTGAAAGGGGATGGTGAGAAGGAGAAGAACATAAGGTAAATCAATGGAAGGAAGCAGAAAATGGAGAAACAGAAAGAAAAAAGACTGCATGAGGGTGATGAGAGGGAGAGCTGGAATTGAGAGAAAGGTAGAAAAATTAACATTTATTGAGAACTTTCTATGTGTTAGTGATTATGAGATTATGCTTATGTGATTGTGATAAGCACTTTATTTATGCCATGTAATTTAATTTCTGTACCAACTTCATGAGAGAGCGATTACTGTCTACATTTTAATCATGAAGAAAATGAGCCCCAATGAGGAATTATTCACTCAAAATCACACTACTACTGAGTGGCTGAGCTGGAGATCCAAAAAAAGGTCTGAAAAACAACAAGAAAAAAACACCGCCCCCCCAAAAGTTCTGAATAGCTGTAAATCTTATACTATTTGCACCAGACAGTGCTGCCTAAATGGGCAGGAGGTTTGAGAGGATTCTTAGATTAAGATCACTCCCAGGAGAGCATTTGGGCTGTAACTCTTAAGAATTATCCTTTGACAAGTTTGTAGATTTTCTTCACTGCTCTTTACTTGCTCAGATCTTTAAATCTTAAGAGGCTCCAGTCTGAGCAGGATGACTAAAGCAGCCCGTTAAGACAGAAATTAGCTGCCGGGGCGACGCATCCATCCCCAGAGCATTGAACTCTGTTTTTGGCTAGCTGTGGCTCCGGGATGGAGGTTGCCCTTTGGATCTCTCTGAGGGAACAGAGGAAGAAACTAGGTGTCTCCTGGGTTTGAATTTAAACATCAAGGCTAGGAAACACAGAAGAAGAAAGAGGGGGAGAGGGACACATGGGTATATTAAAATAGTGGGCAGACATTTTTGTTACCAGTAAAGACTACACCGTGAGAACGCTGCTGTGTCTGGCTTAAAATAAAAATTTGAATTGGACATCTGCTTTAATGAGTAAAAAAATATTGATTAAAAGATCCAGATTTCCTCAGCTCCCCAGCTCTGAAATCTTCCTGCTTTGATAGCACAAATCGATACTCTCCTGTGAAAGGTTAAGCTCTGATTTGTGAAATAGGAACCGCACGGAGTCCAATAAGAACTGCCCTCAGGGCAGAGCCGGAGCATCCGGCGGAGAAGCTGCAGCGGGGCACTTGCTTGAGGCAAATTCATGTACCACTCAGGCAGCTTTTACTCAGGGCTCGGAGCCCTGAGACGGAGTCCTGGGCAGATTTACAAGGGGCCTCCTGCTGCGGACTGACCAGGAAGGGATCGGATTCCATGCACGTGCTGTCTTTATTGTATTATACATACATGTATGTCTCTCCCTCTGTTACATAGAGTGAGTGCCATGAATTTGAATTCATAGGCATCACCCTGAGTGTCTTTGCTGTTGGGTGACTTGCATCACATGGCCTGGTTCTGCTTTATTCATTCTGTGGGGAGGTCCTGAAGGTGAGTTAATCACTTCCGAGACTGAATACATGCACATCTCCTTTGTTCTTGCTAAGTGAAATTGAAGGTGAAATATTTTCTTGGGCTGCAGAATAAGCACAGATTTTGGAGTTAAACAGACCTGTGTTCAAATCCTGTATCCACTACTCATTAGCTGTGTGACTGTGGGGAAATCATTTAACCTTGCTGAGCTGGTTTTTTATTTATTTTTATTTTTTATTTTGGCTGTGAGATGTAGGTAACAGTATAGTTTACCTCCAAAGATTGTTGCAAGGACTCGGTGAGAGCCAGCCAGGAGGATGTTTAGCGGGGCTGCTTAGTATGCAGTAAACTCTCTATAAATTGGGTGCTATAATATCCCAGGAATTCTCTTAGGTTACTAAAGCACTAGTTGGCATCTGAATAAATGAGGAAATAAGTATTACTTTATCCAAGTAACTATTTTATTTCTCATCCACCTTCTCTTTCTGACTCTCAATCCAAGTCAGCCAACAACTAGCATCAGGAAGGCCTCCCTGTATGTTCTTTCCCTATAACCAAAACCATAAAACAATGTCTCAAGATACCGGCTCTGCATCGGCTTTTAGGGATGAATGCTTGTTCCTTCTGGGCCTTGGTTTTCTTAGCTTTACAGGGAGGGTGGGGTCACAGGTAATTTGACACCGCTAAGGCCCCTCTCCTGGGGTATTGCTTATGGTTCTTTAGCTGGTCTGTTTCAGGGAGCTGTGCCCTTTCCCCTGATTGTCTGCCTATGACGCGAAGAACTTCTCTGCTTTTTCCACAGTCACCTCTTTCTCCAGGCTGGGAGCTACCCTGCCAGCTGCGTCCTGCTTCTTTCCATCTTTTCATGTCCTATAACGTGGCACTCACTGACTGTTTATGTATGAGTGGTTTTTTTCTGTGTCTCCCTCCCCAAGCTCTCCTGTGGTTTTACCTGTTTGAGGGATGGCCCTGAATACTAGCACCTGTCGTGCTGGTAAATGCGGTAAACAGGGTATACCGTAGGTGTGGAAACCAGATTCTTTTCTCTAAGCTTCTCATTAAATTCTGCGTGACTTCTTTCAGTGAAGACCAAAAGAAGAAATTCCTCAGAGGACAGTGTCAGGACTAGGTGTTCTACAAAACAAACAAGCAAGTAAATGCAAGGTCACTATAGATTACTTACGTGATCATGTCCCTCTCTTTGCTTTGGTAGGTGGGTGTCTGCAAGACAGATTTTTTGGCATGCAATTTGTGTCATAATCTCTATCTTGAGTTCATTTTACTTTTCCTTAATTTATTTTTTTCTCATTTAGATTTTTCACTTACTCATTAAAAGGAAAACCCTATTCTACTTTTAAAATGTTGATGGCATACTCTTTTACAATAGAATAGGGTAAGGTCAAAATAAATAAATGAATGCATTCTGTGCATTTGGTAGAGTTTGGTGCATTTTGAAGAGCAAGGATATACATTTATCAACTATTGTGCAGTTCAGTGAATCATGAAATCCTCAATGTGGCAAGTGACTTGAGCTCAGAAGGTGTAGGGACATAGGAAAGATAAGAAACCTCATGAGACATCTATGTTAAAGTGGTAAACATTTGCCATGTAATGTAATCTAATCAAAGGAGTCAACATCCCATTATATTTGCATCCGCATGCAAGGGGGGAAAGATTATATATTCTGTCTACCACAGTTAATGTAATTTAACATCAGATTTTGTCTCAGTCAGAAGTAAGAACTTCCTGCATGCCCCTGGCCCTTCTTTCGACCACCATTACCCTGTTCTGATCCCAGGGCACCACCATGAGTGAGAAGCACATCAGTTCCTCTCCTCACCAATGCTGTGACCTTGAATGCCTTGACCATTTTACTTCTGACTATGACCTTACGATCTTGTCAATTCATAACTTTCCTCACTCTTTAGAATCAATCCATTGCCTATACTGACATTGGACACATTTTAATAATGGATCTTTTTGGAGATTGAAAACAATTAGTACTCAGAAAGATAATGTTATGATGTAGACTGATAGATAAGGCAGTTAACAATTTTGCCAGCTCCTTACCTGTGTGCTTCAAAGACTTCCAGGTGGGCTTTCAGCTACAGAATATACCACAAAGCTTCCTTTCTTAGTAATAGTAATAGGTCATGCTCTAGGTGCCAGGATATTCTTGGCTTTCAATGACTGCCTTGGAGAATCTGAGTGTCCTCTCACCATCTAGAACTGTGATGGCACCAGGGTGGAGGCTGTAAAGTCATCACAAGTCTCTCCTGATGTTAAGCTCCTAGAATCCAGCTTTACCCAGAGACAGTAATTGTGCTCATCACTTATTAGTAATGACCCAAACCATTGGACTAGAAGCCTTTTCTTTTAAAGCAAAACTCTTCTTTCCAAACAGTGCAAATCCTCTAAGAGTACGAATTTTCATCCTGGCTCTCCTTTGCCTCAGGCTCATAGACCCTCCTAGACATCACCACGACCTCCCTAGACATGTATATACTGCTGGTATCAACGGGTGCTTATTTTCCAGATCCGGAAATACATCAGTGATGCAGCCCACGACAGCTCCAGAATACCTGAGGACAGAAAGAGGGTTAAGGCCATACTTTCCAGCAGACCCAGTACGACATCTTGGTGCCTTGCCTGCTTTGCAAGACCCATGGTCCGTAAACATACCATTGTCGAGAGCACATCATATCGCTCCACTTAAATGCAAGGAGGGCTGGGAAAAGCAGTCACTCTTCCACCAGTCTACTCAGAAAGAGGAATCAGGCTTGGTGAGCATCTAGATGTCACTGTCACAGTTTGGAAAGCATAATGGCCCCCCCCCCCCCCCCGCCATGAATAACTGAAATACACCTTCTAACTGCCTGATAGCACAAAATCCAAACAACTGTAACGAAACTAATGAGTAAAAGGCCAAGGAGCTTTAGTTACAGGAAATAAACCGCAACCTGGAACTCGCATTTCTCAGTGGGAGCAAACCGGAATGAAACGCAGATCTCAATCAAATCTGATTTCTGCCTTTGGCTGATATCCAGTGCGACGAGCAGTTGGTAATGTGAGTGTGAGCCACAGCCGGAGGCTGAGAAGAAAGTACCCGGAGATCAATCACCCAGAGTTTGAAAGAGAGGAGGATGCTCTCCTTTGTTCAGTTGGCACCAGAGTGTTAAAGAACAGGAAGACATCTGATGAAACTGGGGACTGTCCTAGAGAAAGAAGTAGTTCTTACTCTTAAATTCCCATATAACAGTAATAACTACGGAAGTGAATATTTACTGAACACTTAACTCTTAACCAGCCAGTTCCCCCTGTATTATCTTGTTTTATTTCACAATAACCTCCGAAGTTAAGCACAACTAGTCTTATTTTACAGATGAAAAAACAAGACTTAAGAAGTTAAGGAACTTTCTAAAGTCTCATAGCTGTTGCCCCATGAATATGTAGATCCAGGCTAGTCTAACCCCAGGAGGAGCCCATGCTCTAAGGCCAGTGCTTAGAAGCTGTCACTGCAAGATCTCGGCCTTATAAGAATTCTTATTAAGAGGTCATGCGATGATAAGATATCTGAGATTTGTTTCATGTTAATCAAGGTGGTGGGAAGAGTGGCTGTGTGAAGGCATAAAATAAGCATGGTCACATACGGAGTCTTAGCGATGCCAGGAGACGGCATACTACGGAGGTCATAACATTATTGTCTTTTGTTTATGTTTAAAATTTTACACAGGATTGGCCGATGGATATATAGAGTTATATGTTTTAACGTAAACTTTTAAGCTTCGGCAAAGAGGAATTCCAGATATTCGTGTATGCCCTTTCTGACACCCCGTTCCTTTCGTCTAACTGCTCCAGCTAGAATTTTGCTCTCAGTAGAGAACAGTGAGGCGCAAGGGTGGTTGCCTGTCACCTTTTCGTCTTTCCTCTTAAAGATGGTGACTGTTTTTTCATTTTTCAAATATCATGGCATTTCTTCTTGTTTCCTTATATGTAGATAGTTACACAGCCTTTGCCCTTTCTGTTTCAACACCTCAGCAAGTTTCCCTGTTACTCACAGTCTGGCAATGGAGCGTGTAAGGAACACACAAAATACCCTATAATATAAGAGGCAGAGAGCAGGGGCCACTGGATGAGATGGATTTAAAGAGTCAAGACAGACAGCAGCTATTATTTAGAGAACAGAAACCAACATGAAAGTGGGAATTGAAGAAGGAGGAAGCAGAGACACCAGCTAAACTCTTTAAAGGTAAAGGAGCCCAAAGTACATCATGAAGGATAAAAATGTGAGCACTGATATCTTCATTAAGGAGCTTATTAATGAGAGTTGGGCTGTTACCTGGTTTATAGTTCCCTGGGACTAGGATGAGCCTCTAAGAGGAGTCCAGGGAGAGAACAACCGGTCTGGATAATTACCATGGTTTGTCTCGGGGCTTGCTCCCATCTCACAGGCAACTTGATATCTGGCAGCCAGGTGAATAGGTCAGGGCTACTCTACCTTTCAGGAAGGACAAATTCCCAGGCTTTTGGCCAGTTGCCAAAGTGGACTGCACCTTTTAACGAGAGCAGAGTGAGAGAAGAGCTGAGTAGTCTTACTTGGCAATGGCTCAGGACCTCTGAGAGCTCTTTTCCTGATGTGTGGAGTGATCTCTCCCAGACCCCAGGTGCTCCTGTGGACTCTGTCTCTGAACCACAGTGGTGCGCCCTGGCCAGTGTGGCTCAGCTGGTTGGAACGTCATCCCACAGACCAAAAAGTTTCGATTCCAAGTCAGGGCACATACCCAGGTTGTGGGTTACCAATTCCTGGTTGGGTCATATACAAGGCAACCGATCGATGCTCTCTCTCTCTTTCTCTCTCTCTCTCTCTCTCTCTCTCAAAGCAGTGAAAAAACAACAACAAAACCCCACAGTGGTGCACTGGGCACCGTGCCCCTCTGGTCTGAATAGCAAAGAGTGAAATGGTGTACGTGACAGTTGGAGCATGACCTCTTGCTCTAACCCAACCTTCATCTTTCTGACTTTTGACTATGTGTCACATTTATGATCCCACACTTAGCCACTGGCCTTGATGATTTTATTTATTTTCATTGGATCTTGATTCTTCAGTTCTCCTTTAAGGAGGAAAAGAACAGACCAGGGATGGCCAGTAAAGTAATGGGGAAAAATGGAATAAAAAAAGATAAACAAAGGTGAAGGCATGCTTTGAAATGGGGGGTGCATGTCCTACCTAAAGACAATCAATTCACAGTTTCTAAACAAACTCTGGCTTGGACACTACCAGTGACTAGATTTGCCCTGTGGGTCTGCCATTTGGAACTTCTAAAATTGATCGCCACTTTTAGGAATCTCCCTGTGTGTTCATGGAAATGCCATTTGGGCCTACATAGTTCTAGGGTAAGGTCGCGTATGGAGTGTCTGTTGTTCAGACGCAGGGAGGGAGTGTCTCTTGATGAGGGTGCGCACAGCTCTAGTCTCATTCACGGTGCTGGTAAATTCCCAGTGCCTGTCCGAGGCAGTGCATTTCTTACTACAGTGACCTTATCCTCAATTGCGGAGAAGGGAAACCATGTCATTAGTGTCTTCCCTAAACCCACATTTATACTCCTTTGGTTTTAAGGTGCCTTGATAACTTCTGGACTCTAGAAAGTAACTACATGCACTAATCTACACTAAAGTGTTAAAGGCTTAAAGATGTAATTGATTTTGGTGTTGTTTCTATGGCTTATGGGAAAATTAGGCTTAATCCAAAGGAATACTTTCTAGTCATATATTTACATATATTTGAATACTAGGCCAGTAAATATATTTTCAGAAGTTTATAGAAGTCATGTGGTAAATCCTGTTGATTATTCAACCTCCATTTTTACCTAGCCCTCCTTTATGGAGAGTTCAGAAAGCTAAAAACCACATTTCTAATAGCTCTTCCAATTAGATGTGCCAAGACATAGAAGGTGGGAAGGAGGTGGAGACCATTTTCCTGCCTTTAGTTTCTGTTTCTGCTTGCAGACAAGAAGGTGGAAACATGAGTTACTTCTGCATCAGCATTACCGTGTCTGACCTCCAGCATCCTGAGTAGTGAGAGCAGCTATTGGGTGCAGTGTCTTCTTGATTTGGCTCCTTGATTGGGCCTCAGCTACATGGATATGATTATGAATTTGTGTCTCTAGTGGCAGCCTCAGAGGTGGGCCAGTTTTGTACTGTTTTGGGAGTCATTCTTGGGTGTCCATCTTAGAATCTGCTCCTTTAGCCCTTTCGCCAATTCTGTAAACTTTGAATTCCCTGCATTAAATCCCTTCCTGCTAGAAATACCTAGAGTGCTTTCTGCTTTCTGCATGAACCTTGACTATTAGATTCTTCAAATGGTTTATGTTATACTTATTCATGACCCTAGCCCTGTTCCTAGAATCTGAACCCTAAGTTTGTCATCAAAACAAAGGCAGAGAAAAAGAACCCCTCTCAGAGAGAAGACCATGGAAGTATGAGAACTAAGTGCCACAACTGTGGCATTGACTTGAGTCTAGGTCAGTAATTAGTTTTTACTAGACCAGCTGTTCCTGGGTATGAATGTTACCAGTGTCTTGGGTTTCGGTCACTGGAGGTTGTACTGGCAGGCTGGTTTTTTTTTTTTTTTTAGCTCTCTTGGTACTAAAGGGCAGACAAGGGTAGCTTAAATAGGCAATGGGTGTGTGCTTGCCTGTTACCTTGGCCTTCCTTAATTGTTGAGCTAGATCAGTGAGGATTATGTACTCATGTTTCCTAGGGGGTATGTGGCTTGGTGGGGGAACAATCGAATTGGTAATGGGAAGGTGGAAGTGTTGTTTTGTGCTGAAATATTCATTTCTCCCATAACTGTTGAGTAAATGTAGCCATTAGTGTATGCACACAATCGTCCTTAATCCTCTGAGCATTCCAGCAGCAGGTAGGCACTTCCTGCTGAGAAACAGATTTGAGTGAGATGAGCCTTTTTAAAAGGAGCACGAATCTGTTCACCATCTGGGGAGGCAAGAATTATTCTTCCGTGTTTAGCATGAATTCACAAGAATTCAGGAGAGGGGGAGCATGATGCTGCTCTAAATTTTGGCTGCCTAGTGAATTCAGCTTTCTTTGTAGCAGCTGCAGCTGAGGACACTCCTGATCACATAATAGCGTATAGGAAAGTGCGGGATTGCCTCTGAGGTCTTTCAGACAAGAGATGGCTGTGGGTGACATGACCTTCTGTACCAAAGTCATCATTTTTTCCAAGATAGCTTGATAATCATTTTTAGTTATCTGTAGAAATTACTTCTTAAATATTTGGCCTTATAGCAAATGGCCTTGCCTCATACACAGACAACATCCCTTTCTCTATACATTCATTTTTCTAAATTTCATTTAATGATTGCTCACGTAAGTGGTGATTACTATGCACCAAATATTAACTCAATTCTTATAATGACCTGTGAATGTAGGTACTATTATTTTCTGCATTTTATACATGGAAAAACCAAGGAACAGAGGGATCAAAGAATTTGCCGTGGTTACACAGCTACTATATCAGGATCCGAAACCATGTGGTGGCTCCAGAGTCCCTGCTCTGGACCACTGTCCCACGGGATGCTCACCTTTCTCTTTTTCATCTTAGAGATGTGCCATCTTGCCTTGTCCCCAAGGCCAGGGGTACTGCATTTTGTTCAGATTGTTTACCTCCTAAGGGGTCCCAGTCAGGAGCCTTGGGGCTAAAGTTAACCTGTCCTCTATTCACCAAACTGTGTGTGCGGGTGGGCGCAGCCATGCAGAGGATGAGGGCCCCTTCTCTGGTTTGGATGAGGGTGCTCTATGGGATAAAGGTCTCACTCTGATGCTCCCTCTGTATCCTGGGTCCTGCTCCTTCCTGTCTCTTCCAACCCCTGGAACTTTAATGATTTCCCAGGCATGGGCAAGACTTTGACATGATGAATAACATGAAACTATACTTTTAAATATCTAGTCTTTTTGCATAAAAGCCTTTAGTATACTTGAAGGAAGTTTTAGTTTCTCTCGCCTATACCGCAGGACCAATATTTAAACCCTTTCATGATTTTCATAGCCTTTTCCAGGGAGTCTTTTGAAGTACTCTAGGTCATTCTTAATTATAAAACTGCTCAAGAATGAAAAGCAAAGTCATCATAAAAGTTAAACTAAAATATTGATTAAACTATGGAGCCCAATGCCTTTTACAGCATTGTTTCAGTGGGAAAGCATATTCCGAGTTTCATTTCAGGTTGCCTGGAGAGCTTTTGCCTCTAACCTAAGGGGTTGAGAATGTAAAGCCACTGATGCTGACACTGCGATCGTGGCTGCTTATGTGACTTGGTCACCTGCAGCCAGGTATTCATACTGTGGCACACGTCTTCCAACTGCCTCCCCAAATCTGCTCCTGTCATCCTCCGGTTCAGTCTGATATAGCCAGCCAGACTGATTTTTGAACATGTAAGTGTGGTTATGACTCTTCTTGAAATCCTCAGATGGAATCTAATTGCTGTGAGGATGAAATCCTTACATAGCCTATGAGATGACCTGGCCCCCGTCCTGCCTTTCAGCCCTTCAGCTGCATCTGGATCTGTTCTTCCCCCTGTCACTGTGCTTCAGCCGCATGGTCTCCTTCAGTTCGTTCCAATGCTGTACGCTCTCTCCCACTGTGGTTTCTTTATATGTGCCCTTCCATTTACCTAAAATGTTCTACTCCTTTCTTCTCACCCAGCCAACTGCAACTGAGCCTTCAGATCTTCAGCTTGGATGTGACTTTCTCAGGAGAAAACGTTTTTGCGCTGAAGACATCATGTAGTTTTCCTTTATAGCTTTTATGGCAGGTTAAAATTAAATGTATTTAACGTCTCTCGTCCTGAGTAGACTGTAACTTCTATCAAGCAGTGTCCGTGATTGACTTATTTTTTTCTTCTGGCACCTAAAAAGTGTCAAATAAATATTTGTTAAAGGAATTAATGAATAAATGAACTAATGAATGAACTAACCAGATTGAGCTTGCATACAAGACTGTTTTTTTCCCTTGCCTAGACTTCAAATTTCTTAAAGGCAGTGGCATTATCTTTAGTCATTTTTTATAGGCCCTAAATTGTCTACCACAGGGCTTTGCAAATAGTGAGCCTCAATAAAGAATTGCTGGTTAATTAATTGACCTGCCAAGCTCAGATGACTAAGTTAAGGTGTGGAAAAATAAGGAAAAGATTAAGATGAAATATATTGGGTCATTTTGATGAAAGAGTGCAGCTTAGTGTTTCAAAGTACAGTGATATACTGGTCCCTGCTAATGTCTAATGATATTATGCCCTGTACTGAGTCCTCTATTTTCAACCTGATTGCTAGTTTAAGTGGTGATTTTTGTCTCCACTAACAGTGTTTGGTTACCATAGGTAAAGGTGTCTGACCTAGGTTAGTAATAGCTGCTAATCGTATTTACTCTTGTTTCTGAGAGTAATTGGTATTTTTCATCAATTTGTCAAGATACCAAGGACCGCTGATTATAGACGTGGCTTGTTTTACTGAATGTCACTTTATTGTGCTTCACAGATGTTGCATTTTTGTTGTTGTTTTTATTTGTTTTTTACAAATGGAAGGCAAGACCCTCCATCAGCAAAAGGATTATGACTTACTTTATTGTGGTACTTGCTTCATTGCAGTGGTCTAGAGCCAGACCCACAATATACCCCAGATATGCCTGTACTTTCAAAGTCCTTTCACATGTTTATCTCATATGCTCCCTTTCCAATCTTTGCCTCATTTATAGCTGAGGACTCGGGCTCACTGAGGTCAAATTGTTACGGAAAAATGAAACGACCAGACACTGAGGGGTTAGGAGCACGATCTTTATTTACGTGCACAGGCCCAGAGGAGACAAACTCCAAATTCTAAGCCCAGAACAATAACCCCGCACTTCTTTTATGCTGGGCCAAGTGGGGGAAGGGTCTTGGGAGGCGTGGTATAGATTTGGCGTGAAAAGGGCTTACAGAGGTGGGAGAGAAGCATTTACATCATAAGTCAGGGCAATTAGCATTTCATCTTTGGTATCAGCCTTGATTCCCTCTACAAAATGACTTAGCTAAGGTCACCTGGCTAGATAATGAATGTAACCTGGTAGTATATTTTTCAGGATTCTCGGTTGCAAGGAACAAAAGCCCAATTTGAACTAGAGACTGGCTTTAGAGAAAAGGAATATATTGCAGAGTTTGGAATCATTTAAAGAATGGGAGAAAGAATTATAGGAGCCGGTCAACTCTAGAGCCTTTCAGAAGTGGAACCAGAAGCCTGAAGCCTGCGGGAGTTTCTTAGCTGTTCTCACATCTGCTTCTTTTGGGGGTGCTGGCACCATCAGGTCAAACTCACCTGTTAGTATGGGGCCTGTATGGCGCGCAGCGTGCAGTGATACTCCGTGGTCACAAATCACACTGCAGATATCAGATTTGTGCGTTTATTATGGCCAACTTCCAGCAGAGGGCACTCCGTGCCTTTTCTAACAAAAATCAGTAACATGATTTGAGGGAGAGGTACATTTTTCTATTTGCACAAAGGGGCCTTAGAGGGTGCTGGGGATCATGTCTCCCAGCAGCTCTGAGATTATGCTCTTCTCAATGACAACCAAAGAAGAAAGAGAAGCCCTCCCTGCAAGCTCCAGCACAGAGAACCTAGACAATAACTTGGATGAATCTGGTGTGGGTCCTATCTTGTATCAAGTTGCATGGCTGGGGTAAGGTTTTATGATTGATCCCTCAGACGTTACAGTCCTCCCCATGGCTGCCTAGTGTACATATCTTCACAGACTCTTGCTTCTACATTAAAACTCCATCTAATGCCTACATAATGCAGTGAATTCCCACGTAATCACAAACATATTCCCTCCTCCTCCAAGAGAGGTATTCCAAAGTACCACCAACTACTTTACCCATCACAAGTTAAGGGTTTTGGGAAGAAATGTTTTTCTCTCAAGTCAGATATGGCATCTCAAGATTGTGAAACCTGTGGTTATTGGGACTGGTTTAACCATTCCCAGCCCACTCAAGATAAAACCGTACAGGAAAACAGAGTAGCTACAATAACAATTGCTGTTTGGAAAAGAGGAAAGAGGATAAGCAACGTAAGTGAAAAGCTGCAGAGAATATGCCATACTTCATACACTAGGAGTAGGAAGGCACATCCATTTTTGACTCACTCTCTTGGCCACGGTTAGATGCCTGGTGTTCTGTCCTCAGAAAGCTTTGCGTTGATCACTTCCTTCCATGGCCGCAGTAGATAGTGAGACAGCCCATGGGAGGCTGTATGTTTTTCAGAAGCCAAGTTGCTGTCATTATGGTTATAGGAATCTGGGAATTGCCTTAGAGACGGAGCAATTATAGGCTTCTAATTTAGGAGTTTATCTAGCAAAGCACTTCTTTTAAAGAGCTAATCGGCTGTCAATATTCAGTTTATTTTGATGGGCTCTGTTAGCTCCTAACCAACCAGCCACCTTGTCGAGCCATAATATTTGACTCTGGACCCTGTCTTGGAGATGTATGTCTTCTGGATAAATACCTGTAGGGCTTTGTCCACCCTCATATGGCCTCTGTTTAATAGCTTCTCTCCCTTCCTGCCTCAGGGCAGCTGACACAGTAGGCTGAGTTGGTAAAACTGAACTGAATGACCTCTTTCCCCTGGTTGCATTCCCGTTATTTGCACTTTATGATGAGAAAAATTACTACCTTTTTTTCACGGGGAAGTGCATAGCAAGGGTTTTTTGGGAGAAGTCTGTGTGGTCAGGGTTTCTTCATTTCTAGGTTACTCCTGGGCATGTCCTCTCCTTGTCTGTAAAATAACTTCACTGTAGGGTAGAAAATTCATCTTTTAACAGTTTTGCATGGCTTTCTGTTCCCCAGCAGCTTTGCATCACTAGTTACGGACAGAAAGAGACCTTGTTTTAACAACATTATGTATCTATCTTACTATTTCGTGTCCACTTTAAGAAATGCCCGTGTGGACTGAGGCTTATTTCCCTTCGAAGGACATTATCGAAGGCCAGAAGGAGTATCCAGCATGCTCTTATTTCTTAATATTTTTCTACCATGCCACCAAAACGTTATCATGGTCTGTATGCCAAGAAAGAACAGGTCATAGTTAATATTTACCTTGTTTTCATATGAGAGGGATTGCCATCTTCCCAGCTGGGAGGGGTGTGATTCTCATGACCTCTACCTCATATCCACTAAGCTCTTTGTACTTTCAAGTCCCTGTCATTCCTATACTCCGCTTCCCGATACTAGCTTCTGTATTAGTAATCTTTGCATTGATAGTGGCAGAAACTCAAGTATAACTAGCTTACGAAAAAAAGGGGGAGGGTAGAATTATTGGAAGGATCCTGGGTAACTTAAATAAGAGTTACAGGGAGACGCAGTTTCGGAAACTTCCATGACCAGAACTGGGGAATTGACTGTATCTGTCTCCAGTTCTGGGTTCCCTCTGTATGTTGGCTTCGTTTGCTCAGATGCATCCACGTGGCTGTAGAAAGCTATGGGTCAGATCTTTACACCTCACAATCAGAGCACGAAGAGTTTCTTACCTTCTTGCTCTGGGAGGAAAGTGCTGGAGAAGGGCTCTGATTAGCGGGGCTTCGACCACTCATTGAGCCTGGGGGGTGGGGTTGGCATCACTTAACTCACTGGCCTACTTTTCAGCTGTTGGGAGCTCTGATATCCTCTGTGCACTACAGTGATAGTTGCTCAATTCTTGGTTGGTATCTAGTTTGTATTTACAGATGGTCAAAATTAAATACCCCAACAGTTTTGAAACCATACCTGAGGAACTGATGATATTCTTTTAACAGTAACAGTAAAATCCATGGTCCTCAGAGACAACCAACTTTCCTTTACAGATAGTGCTGCCAATTTTTCTTGCTGATACCAGCCCTCCAGCTTTGGAAAAACAGTCACGTTCTGCCCAAATTATGCTTTTGATGAATGTGGTTGTTGGATATTCAGCTGGGACAGTGATCTACAGAGATAGCAATTGAAAACGGCCAATCACAGGAGCCGCTGAATCACGCTTGAGTGCAGGTGTGTGATTAACAGCAGGTGCTGAAGATGTCAGAGCTGGCAAATTGGAGTCTTCCTCTCCTCACCTTGGCGATGCGTTAGGTTTCCCTGCAACGGAAATTTCTGCAGAGAAATAAACTTGGTCACGTATAGCTGCTCACTGGATACTTAGAATAGAAAGCTTTGCAGTGGGAGTTACTTTGTAAAGGCATATTTTCTGTTTTTCTAACCTGACTGTGAATCCCTTCAGATCAGGGACTGGAGTTTACACTTCTTTATGTACCCACTCTTCCAGGAACAGTTTTGTGTACACAGAGTTGAGCCAGAGTTAGAGGGGTCATAACGAATGTTGGGATATTGCTACCACTGGCTTTAAAAAGTGTAGAAAAGGCTCTTCAGTCTCAGGTGGTGATCTTGGAACCAGTGAGTATCTGGCCTCTGCTTCTCTTTCTTAACCTGACTAATTTTTTGAGCAAGAATATATGTTAAATCCACAAACATTTGATTGAGTGACCATTATGTGCTAGGACCAGAAAGTAACAGTAAACTTGATAACATCCTTTTCTTCAGGGAGCTTTTTTTGTAGGAGAAGAATATGGAATACAAAGCAAGGTAATAAGCAAGTAATTATAGCTGATCGGAAATCCCGTGAAGGAAAGGGTGATAAGACAGAGAGTAACTGGAGAGGCCTTTTAAGATAGGAAAGAATGGGGTGACTTGCATGGGAATTAGGAATGCAGGCTGTACAATAAGACAGATCTGAAGTTCAGACCTCAATCTCTTCCATTTAGCATGTGTGTATCCTAAAGAGAGTTATGTAACCTCTCTGAGCCTCAGTTTACCTTATCAGGTTGTTGGAAAGATAAAAAAATACATCCAAAATGCATAATAAGCACTTGTGATAATGTATTTTGGCTATTGTCCTCTGGGTTGTGACAAAATAGTTTTGAATGTCTTTTCTAGAAAGTTCTAAATTTTTGCAGTCCTTTTTTTTCTTTGAAGAGAAGAAAAAAGCAATTTTTCTCATTACTTTTCAGGTTTCAAAGGCTTTCAGTGAATAGAAGAATGGTATTTGCCATTTCTACTTAACTCTGTTGTCTTCTGAGCCAAGTATCTTCGAACAGGAAGAAGCAGCCATAAGTGTTGCAAAGTTCAAAATCTATTACCTAAGGGATATGGTTAATATCTCCCATCTTGAAGTATAATTGTCTTTTTAAGAGCAGCGCTGGCTAAAGAAAGCTCTGGTTGATTAGAATAAATTCTAAATCAACCATTAAATAAAAATCACTCTTCATTTAATTCATTGAGTATGGTCCCAGGTGTGGGTGTGACAAACCAAAGGATGTGTGGGAGGAACAGAATAGATTTTTTGTTTCTCTGCACTTACATATAAACAGATTAGAATGAATGGTTTCTCACATGCTGCTCTTCAGAGACCCTGAAGTGCATATCACCCCACTGATGGTGTGGCTAAGGTCACCATCAGTGGCTAATGGATAATGTGGCTAGTCTCAGTGGTCTTCAAGGCAGGAGCACGTTGCAGAAAAGCTCTAGCCCACGAGCAGATACTGTGGGTTTTACTCCTGACCCTGCTGTTTCCTTATAGTGTGAGTCTGTGCATCCCTTATCCTTACCTCCTCACAAACATTTTAGGTATTCTCTGTTTATATGTATATTATCTATGAAATCAGTCCCCTAGAGGCTGAAATCTCTGCCTTATGAAGCCTCTTCTTTGGTCTCAAAGCAATGTCTTTCTAAGAGTTTTACTTCAATGTTTATGGAAGGAAGAGCTTGTAAGAGAACTAATCTTGCTTATCAACATACTACACTTGTAATTTAAACATACCAGTCACTCGCCTTTGCTATGTATTGGAATTATCGCCAATTAAGACCAACCTGGGCCATATGGGTTTGAAATGCCGCTTTATTAATTGCCCAATAATTGCCCCCTCCCCCCGATATGATCCTGATGTATTTGCCTGAACTTTGCCGAAGGACATAACTTAGATCAGGTGCTTAGATCAGATGGGGCTTCCCAGGTCCCTGCCCTCTAGGGCAACTGGACACAGATTAGGGCTGGTGTGATTTACCCGTTTACCCCATCACTGGGATGGATGCTGGGGAACTGCACATCTCACTGGGCAGGACAGTTCCTGGTGGGCCAACTGCATAGTGACAAAAAGGAAGGGACGGGGGTAATGACTGAGCGAGAAAAAGAGATCTCTGCCCCTGCTTTTGAGCCACCCACTAGTTCACGGCGTTTCTGATGGAAGACCCCTTGTCTCTGCCTGTGGGAAGCGCTGCCCGGCAAACTGTCCATTTCTTTCCCCATTTTCAGTTTCATTTTCTTTTTATGTATTTGTATCTCCACCAGTCCAAGTTCCTAGGTGCCCCACACTCCGGTATCCTAACTGTGTTCGCGCTGTTAGGTTGGCTCGTTTTCCAGGCACTTTCTGACCTTTTCACGCTTCTCTAATGCACCGGCCCCGTGATCTGTTTCCTCAGCCTTCAATTAGTCTCAACGTTTGTCTCAAACATTCTCGGATGTTTGTTTGATTATGCCATAACATGTTTTTCATGGTAATCTTTGATGCCTTCGCACAAAGTTGTAATTCATATAAAAATTTCAGGTTTCCAGGTAGGCAAGTGGAGAAAATGTTTTATTCACAGAAAATTTCTCTGCCCCTCAAATTATGTAGAATCATGCTCTGCTTATACACAGAACTGCTCTTGGCCATGGTCATCTCCCATGGCTAGATTTTATCCTTACCTGGCTCTCTGACAAACTGAATCGGATTGCTTCCAAAGTCGTTTGAGGAACTAAAAAAACCCTTTATTCCCTCAATATGACAGTCTCTTATTTAGTATGAGAAGGATTGAAGGATCTGAGGATGTTTAGTGTGAAAAAGAGAAACTATCTGGGGGAACGTGATATCTGTTTCTTGTATTTGAAATCTATTATTTGGAGAGGGTTTGTCTTTAATATCCAAAGGGTATGACTGGGAGCTTTTCATGGACTCATTTGCAGGCCTGGAAAGATCCTCATCCAGGGAATCGACCGCCATTGCCTCCTGACCTCGAGGATGTTTAAGCAGAGGCAAATGACTGCCTGTCACGATGCTGCAGGATGTCTCCTGTGTGGGGAATGAGGTTCGTCTAATGACCTCTAGGGTTTCTCCCCACGCTGAGATCTAATGGTGCTTGTGTTTTCTCTCCTCTACCGGTTGCCCCTACTGCTTAAAGTCTGAAGAAGCATTTGCAGAAAAGCACTAGAAACTTCTACAGCTGCCGGGTTTTTTAGCTTTGTTATGGGTCAAACAACTCCTAGAAGCCTTGGCCATGAGATATTAGCATAAGTTTATAAAGGAACTGATAAATCAAGGGGTATTTTCCTAAAGGTATCTTAAAACTGAAAGGTATCTTTGAGATTGTAAGAATTTCAGAATATTCATGTCAGCCTACATGACTTATTAAAAAAAAATTTTTATTGAACTTATTGAGGTAATATTGGTTAAGAAAATTACATATGTTTCAGGTGTACAGTTCTATAATACATCATCTATATATTGTATCGTGTGTTCGCTACCCCAGGTCAAGTCTCCTTCTATTACCATATCCCCCCATATCCTGTTCTATCCGCCCCCTCACCCCCTTTCTCTCTGGTTATCACCATAGTCTGACTAATTTTGATGTCTGCAGTCCTCTAATTCTTAATACTTGATTCACTTTAAATAAACTTTTAGTAATTCAAGTGTATATATAGGGAGATGCACAAGTCTTAAGTGTACAACTTGATGGGCTATCACAAGGTGAACACAGTTATACAATCACCATATAGATCAAGAAATACGATATGCCAGGATTAGAACTGCACCCCCAAAGTCCTCACCCTTCCCACCAGAGTTCTTTCCCAGTCTTTGCCCACCATCTTCTCTCCAAAGTCAATCATATCCGATTTCTAACATTACAAGTAGGTTTTGCTTGTTTTTGAGTTTTATGTAATCACACCTGCAGCATATAAGCATTCCAGTTGCCTCACATTCTTTACAGCCCTTCACGTTACTCTGTATTTTTACTTTAGCCAAATTGGGGGATGTGTCATGAGGTCACATCGGTTTTTAAATTTGCATTTTTCCTGATGACTAAATGAAGTTGAACACCTTTACTAGTGTTTGTTGACATTTCAAATAGCCTCATTTAAAAAGAGCCTGTTTATGTATTTTTCTCAATTTTCTACTGGATTGCCTACCTTTTCCTTTTTGACTTGTAGACATTCTTTAAGTATGTTAAATATGAGTTTTTTGTTGCATATTAAAAATATTTTTCTACTATGTGTTTTTTCATTTCACTCTGTTGATGGCATATTTTTAGTGAAAAGATGTTCTTAATTTTTAGAAAAGATTTCATTTATTTTTAAAGAGAGAGGAAGAGAGAGAGAAATAGAAGGAAGGAGAAAGAGAGGGAGAGAAACATCAATGTGTGGTTGCCTCTCACATGCCCCCTACTGGGGACCTGACCAGGCTTGTGCCCTGACTGGGAATCAGACCAGTGACCCTCTGGTTCACAAGCCGGCATTCAGTCCACTGAGCCATGCCGGCCATGGCAGAAGTTCTTAATTTTAATATAGCCCAATTATCAATCATTTCCTTTAAATGGTTTTTGTATACTGTTCAGAAACCTTCTCTTATCCCAAGGTTATGAAACTAATATCCTACATATCATCTATCGCTGTCATTTTAATATTTATACTTAGATCTAAAATCTACCTGCAGTTAATTTTTGTCTGTGACATGAGATAGGGGTCAAATTTGCTCCCCCAGCCCCTTGCAAGAATATCCAGTCTGCCTAAGAATGAGCCTTCCTAACATATCCAACCAAAAGGTTGCTCATCAATGCATCCTTCGGATTGATTTGTGACCAAAAGAGGGGACTGTGGATGAAAAAGGGGGTTCTATGGAAAGTAACCTCATAGGATGATCTGATCATAAATTTCTAAATGAGCAGGTCATGGTGGGTAGTCATGCCCCTATAAGTTCTTTAGTGAAAGGTTTTAAGCTGCTCTGTCCATTGTTTTTGTGCATAAGTTAAAACACCTTTGAAATACCAGCAGTAATATAGCGCGAAGCGGGTATTTATAACCTTCAAGACAGCATATAATCTTGTTAACTGTCCTGTAATCCAGTCCCTGCCTTGCCTCCTCCGGTCTCATGTTCCCTCCTGAATTTCAAATGCATAAAAGAAGCTGCAAAACTGTTGTTCTGTGAAGCATTTGAGATCTTACTCTTTGGCTCAAATAAACTCTCAAAAAAATTCTCAAAAAAAAAAAAAGAGAATGTCCAATTTGCTCATCACCATTATTGAAAATAAAAAATTTTCCCTACTGCTGTGCAGTGCCAACCTTGATATAAATTAGTTGTCCATAAAACTGTGGGACTCTTTCTGGACTCTCTTTTCTGCTGCTGTGGTCTGTCTGTCAATTTTGTCTTAATTACCATAGCTTTATAAGTCTTGATATCCAGTAGTATAACTCCTCTAATTCTGATTTTCTTTAAGATTGTCTTGACTATTCTTGGCCTTTAGCATTTCCATATAAAATTTTGAATCCGTTATCAATGTCTATAGTTTAAAAACAGTGCTGGGTTTTGGAGACAACTGGTTAAATCATTAACTCATCCAATCTAAGTTTTACAGGTTTCTATGTAGATGTCTGATATAGTTTTTACTAGATTTATTCCTAGGTGTCGAAGTTTTTTGTTTTTTTCCTTATAGCCATTTTCAGGGACCTTAATGACTTCAATGTCTTTAAGGCATGAAACATGGCTTTACTATTGCCAGCTTTCTCTAAATTTCTGCAGAAACACATTCAGGTAAGCAGATTCATTGGCTGGCTTAAGTTTTCTTTTAAAATGCAGATATTATTTAAAATATTATTTTTCAATTTATTTGCTTGTACATAGAATTATTATCATTTTTTAAAACATTTCCCTTTTATCTAGGAAACTTGCTAAATTCACTTATGAATTACAATGAATTGGATGTACATTCTCTTGGATATTTTATCTGTACATAGCATCTGCAGATAGTGACAACATTGTTTTTTTCATTTCTCCCACCATTTTCCTCCTCCCTCCCTTTCTTCCTTTTTCTTCCTTCTCTCCTCTTTTTGGTTTCCGTTTTGTTTTTTTTAAAATCACTGCTAGAATCTCTACTACAGTGTTAATTAAATACAAGCAGTGATCAAGGACTTCCTTTTCACATTCCCGATCTTATGGGGAAAAGCTTCAACATTTCACCGCTAAGCGTGAATATTTGCAGTGGGCTTTTTGTTTCTTTCTTTCTTTTGTAGCTACTCTGTATCAGAATAAGGAAATTGCATTTCTAGTTTGCTGAAGTTTTTTTCTTTTTACCATGAATCATATTGAATTTTGTCAAATGATATTTTTTACAGTTCTATTGAGATGATTATTGATGTTTTCCTCCTTTATTCTGTTAATATGGTGAGTTACATTGCATTTCTGAAATACATGCAACTTGGCCACAATGTATTCTTTCTATGTTAGTGGATTTGGTTTGGAGTCATGAATGATCTACACTAAAACATTGCTAAAACATTTTTGTAAAGATATGAGCTTCTGAATGGGCATGAAAACCATTTTTTTTTTTGTCCTAGATAGATTGAATACTTTCTCTGCAGTTATATTTACACTGACAACTTGATCAGACATCATACTGTTTGAATATAAGTAATATATTCTTTTTTTGTGGGTGGAGAACTCACTATATTTTCAACTATCATCTCTGAAGAACTTTATTTTCTACTAGAGCCAGAAAACAGGATTTGTGTATATTGTACCTGGCTAGAAATTATATAAATATTACATTATCTTATCTACTGGGAAGATTACTCACTGACTATGTTTTGTTACGTCTCCTAACTAATGTAAATTAATAATTTAAAAAATTTAACAGTTTTCAGGGTTTTTTTAAACCTCCGTTATCTAATTTAATCCTCACGACCTTATGAAATATGTAGGTCTAATGTTATTGTTAATAAAAAAGCCTCATAAGGAGGTTTCATATCCAAACTGCTGGGTAAATAGTTTTAAAATCTTTCCCTTCCTCTCTCCCCATTTCTCTCTCCCCCTCTTTTTCCCTAACCAAGGCTCAACATGAATGTCAGCAGTTAAAAGTTTTTGACTGAAGTTCTTGAGTGCTTTGGGTTATTTTCTCCCATATTCTGAGTTACGATGGCTCTTTGGAGAGGGACCCTGGATTCCCAGGTCCACAATTTGGAATGCTTGATGCTAGACCCTGGGAGAATCCACACAAATTTAAAGTATTTTGAGACCGTGGGATGTGGGAAATGGTTAGACACAATGGTTTTTTAACTGTTGTTTGGGACTCTGCATTGATCATCGAAGAGATAAGGCCCTGCAAAGCTCAACACACCCTTCCCCTTTGTTCTCTTCACAGTGCACTGTAGCCTGGTTATGATTAGATCAGGGTGAAGTCTTGAGAACATAATATGAAATTAGGACATGTGCAACCTTTGTGACAGTTTCCTTTTCTAAGTGATGCTTGGGACAGAATTTCACATTTCCATGGCACTCAGCCAGATCTTGATGTCAATGAAGTGTCCTAACGTCCCTTGAACCACAACAATCTCAGCCTTCTTGGGCCATCTGGGACCCTAGGGGACCCTTTTGAGGAAGGGGATCCTAGTAACACTAACAGTTACCCTTAGTTTGCAGATCAGGAAACTGGAAGAGAGATTTGACAGTTCTGGGTTCTGCATAGTTAAGACCTGGAATTGGTAGTGGGGCTACAAGGTCTTCTAATTTCAGTCTCTACAATCTTAGTTTTGACTTCTATATAATTTTGATTTATTTATTATAAACACCATTTGGCATTTGACAAGTTTTAGTATACCCTTCCTCCCTCCCTCCCTCCCTCCCTCCCTCCCTCCCTCCCTTTCTTCCTTTCTTTCTTTCTTTCTTTCTTTCTTTCTTTCTTTCTTTCTTTCTTTCTTTCTTTCTTTCTTTCTTTCTTTCTTTCTTTCCTTCTTTCTTTCCTTCTTTCTTTCCTTCTTTCTTTCCTTCTTTCTTTCCTTCTTTCCTTCTTTCCTTCTTTCTTTCTTTCTTTCCTTCCTTCCTTCCTTCCTTCCTTCCTTCCTTCCTTCCTTCCTTCCTTCCTTCCTTTCTTCCTTTCTTTCTTTCTTTCTTTCTTTCTTTCTTTCTTTCTTTCTTTCTTTCTTTCTTTCTTTCT